>CAXKVI010000001.1:33872715-33945020 GCA_964058755.1 Campiglossa producta
TAGGAAATTATTTTCCACTCAGAGCGTGACACTTCCATCTTGGTGATGCCTTCAAAGTGGATGCCGATCTTGGTGTCGAATTCTGTTGTTTCGATGTCTGCGGAAAACACAAGTGGAAGTGCCAGCAGAGCTATTATCATTGTTGTCATTGTTGACATGGACGTAACTTTTCGTCGTTTTGCCTTGGGTAGTTCCTCTGGGGATACTTCATTATCATCCGGTTGCGGTGAGCTTGGTGCCAGACTTGGCTGGCTGCCTGAGTTTTGGGTTTCCGTTTCCCCATCCTTGAGTCGTGGAATTGGAGCGAGGTATCTGATTGCTCGCTTCAGCACTCCGGATGCTGTTTTGACATCTGCCACTCTGATTATGTCGTCTGGACCCTTATAAGTTTTCACTATTCTCCCCAAGGGCCACTTCATCACTGGGACGTTGTCTTCCTTGAGTACCACTATGTCCCCTGGCTCTATATTCGCCGTCTGTTTTTGCCATTTGTTCCGGTACTGTAACTCGTTGAGGTAGTCCCGGGACCATCGTTTCCAAAACTCGTGTTTAAGCTGGGACACTAGCTTCCATCTTGTTTCTAGGTTGAGCTTGGCAGCCGTCGCTTGTGCATCAATTTGTGCTGTTAGTGGTTCTCCTATCAGGAAGTGCCCTGGAGTAAGTGCCCCAATGTCGTTCGGATCATCTGACATTGGTGATATCGGGCGAGAATTCAGTATCGCCTCGATCTCGATTATCAGGGTTTCGAGCTCCTCATACGTTAAGCTGGCATTTGCTGTACTTCTTAGCAGCAGATGCTTTGCCGATTTGACTGCAGCCTCCCACAGTCCACCAAAGTGTGGCGCTCTTGGAGGGATGAAATTGAATTGGATTCCTCTTTTCCCGCATTCGTTAATGATTTTTTCTTGTGCCTCTTGTGAATGTATTACCGAGTTTAACTCTGGGAGCTTGTTCTTAGCTCCTACGAAATTGGTGGCATTGTCACAAAACAGGTTTTGACAATGGCCTCGCCTGGCGATGAAGCGCTTGAGGGCCCCAATAAATGCCTCGGTGGTTAAGTCACTCACTAGCTCTAGGTGGACTGCCTTTGTGGTGAAGCAAACGAACACCGCAATATAAGCCTTGTGCGGCCTTTTTCCACGAAGTTTGTAATGCACTGTTATAGGGCCGCAATAATCTACACCGCTGTTTATGAATGGTCGAGATGGTGTGACCCTTGAGGAAGGCAGGTTTCCCATGATCTGATTGAGTAGTTCTGGCTTTGCCTTGCTGCATGTGACGCATCGATGCACTGTTGCTCGTGCCATGAGTTTTCCCTTTATGGGCCAAAATCGTTGTCGCATTATTCCCAACAGAGTTTGCGGGCCGCAATGTTTGTTCTCCTTGTGTACCATTTCGAACATCAATTTTGCAATGTTATCGTTGTATGGTAGAAGAAGTTGGTGTTTCGAGTCGTATGCCAATGATGAAGCCTCTAGTCTCCCTCCAACCCGGATCAATCCCTTGTTATCCAAAAATGGTGCGAGGTTGGACAAGTTGCTAGACCGCTGGAGCTCCTTATGATGTTTCAATTGTTTGATTTCTTCCTTAAAGTCTGCCGCTTGTATTTGTTTGACGATGTGCATTAGTGCCAGCTCCAGTTCTGCCGTGGTTAAGCTCCGTGATGATGGCTGTGCTGCTGTTTTGCTTTTAGCTTGCGTGATGAACCGTAGTACATAGCCGATTATACGTTGTAGTCGGTGAAATGAGTTGCCGTGATTCACCTTGTAAATCATCTCCGGTTCTTCTACTGATGTGACCAGTGATTTCGAATGGTTGGCCTTTACTTCTATATCGTTCTGGTTGTTGGAGGCTGGGTTGAGACGTTTCGGCCAGACTGATTCCTTGCCATGCAAACATAATGGTCCACAGAACCATAGTGCACACTCTTTAAATGCCTTTGGTGACATTCCTCTAGACAGGATGTCGGCTGGATTGTCTTTTGATCGAACATGTCTCCACTGTTCCGCTCTAGTTGTTTCTTTGATTGTTGCAATGCGATTGGCGATGAATGTGGTGTGTGCTGCGTCTGAGTTTACCCAAGCCAACACTATCTCGGAATCGGTCCAGAAATATATGGCACCCTTAAATTGAATGTCTGCTGCTATTCTTTCTGCCAACTGGGCCCCTAATGCAGCAGCACATAACTCCAAGCGGGGTATTGTTTGTTTTTTCAATGGAGCTACCCTTGACCTTGCACATAATAACCTTGTCATGACGGTGCCTTCTTTCAGCGTGGCGCGAATATAGGCCGCGGCTCCATAGGCCTTCTCTGATGCATCCGAGAAAATGTGTAGTTGCATGGTTTCCGGGAGTCTTCCCTTAAAAATGTGCCTTGAGATCTGAAGTGTTTTTAACTCTTCAAGATCTGACCTGAACGTGAGCCATCTTGTATGTAGCTCTGCTGGAAGTGCCTGATCCCAATCTAATTTTAGCTCCCATAGCTCTTGTATGAGTATTTTGGCCGTTACTACAATAGGAGACAGTATTCCTAATGGGTCGAAGAGCCTTGCTAGGTCTGACGTGACCGAGCGTTTTGTTATCCTCTTTACTTCTTCTATGTTGACCTTGACAGATAACAGGTCCGGTTTTGGGAGCCATGTGAGCCCCAATGTTTTGACGGCTGCAGCCCTTGTGTTTTCCAAGTCCAGATTAACCTCTTGATCTCCTTCTGCTATATTTTGGAGCAGTTGAGGGTGGTTGGCGCTCCATTTTCGTAGATTGAAGCCGTTTTCCTTCATGATCTTTATTAGTTGTTCTTGTATGAGCATTGCTGTGGATAGGTTGTCTGCTCCGCCTAAGCCGTCGTCAACATAAAAGCTTTCGTTTAGGAATTGAGAGGCTAGCGCATATCGAGAAACATTTTCGGTGGCAATTTGTTGCAGACATTTCGTGGCTAGATATGGTGCTGACCTAGTTCCATATGTGACCGTGTTTAGCTGATAATACGTTATTGGCATGTTGGCATCCTTTCGCCAAATTATTAGTTGAAATGGCCGATCTTCTGGTGCTATTAAGATTTGACGGTACATTTTTTCGACATCAGTGGTGAACACGAACCTTGGCATTCTAAAACGCAGCAATATTGAAAACAGATCGCTTTGTACCTTTGGTCCTGTGTACATAATATCATTTAGGGAATGACCGGTCGATGTTTTCGCAGATGCGTCAAATACCACGCGAAGTTTTGTGGTTGTGCTCTCTGGTCTCAGTATACAGTGATGAGGTATGAAATAGTTCGGTGTAGTAATCGTATCTGTTGATATTTTCGTCATGTGCCCCAGGGCTTCATATTCGTCCATGAACTTGACGTACTCTGTCCTCACTTGGGGATTTTTCTGAAGTCGACGTTCCAATGATAGGAACCTGTTGAGCGCTATTGAGTGCGAGTCCCCCAGAACCATGGGGTCCTGATGGAATGGTATTTTTACTGTGAACCGATTTTCCTTATTCTTTGAGGTGTGTCTGGCAAAGTGCTCCTCACACTTTTCCTCGTCCATAGATAATGACTTCTTGTTGTCTTTTACCTCTTCTAGTTCCCAGAGTTTCGAGATCGAGGTTTCTAGGGATTCGTCCGCCAAGCACATTCCACAGGATGCATCTTTTGGGCTTACTTCGTTGAGTCTGCCAGACACAATCCACCCGAGTGCAGTATTTTGCATTATTGGTAGATGCGGGGCTAGCTTGATCTGCCCAATGGTGAGAAGCTGGTGATAGTGCTCAGCTCCCAAAAGTAGATCTATTTTGTCAGGGCGATTGAAGTTTGGATCCGCTAACTGGAGATTCCTTGGTAGTGACCATTTTTCAGTATTAATGAATTGCGATGGTTGAGGCGAGATGATGCGAGGAAGGACGAGTGCTTCAATGCGTGCTGTGAAGCTTGTGTTTCGAGAATGTAAGGCAACGTTCACTCTATGTTGTGTTTTTGTGTTAGTTGTCCCGATCCCGGTGATATTGACATGTGAGGTTTTCAGTGGTAACCTGAGCCGTTTTACCAGACGTTCTGTTATGAAGTTTACCTGTGACCCTGAGTCTAATAACGCGCGGCATTCAACTTCTGTGGCGTCTGTTTTGATTATAACTACTGCTGTGCTCAATAGGACGTATGGCCTTTGTCCACCTTTGTCCGTCGCGGTGAGTGAATCTGCTTCAGAACTTCGTGATGAGGTGGATGCCGCTGAGGCAGCTTCTGGCGTCCTTTTTCTGGTTACTTCCGCTGATGCTGCTGATGTCCTCCCGATTTTGGGCTCACCTTCGTGACTCAGGCTTGGCCTTGATGAGTTTCTGCTCGTTTCCAGGTGCAAAAGTGAATTATGTTTCTTGTTGCATTTCATGCATCCTCTTGACTTGCAAGTCTTAGAGGAGTGCCCGGGTCTCATGCAGTTTACGCATAGTTTTTGTCTTTGGACGTAATTGAGCCGTTCATTTGGTGTCATTGTTTGAAATTCTTGGCACCGAAACAAAAGGTGGCTTCCATTGTGGCAGAGCGAGCAGGAGGTTTCCTTTGGTTCGGAGGCGGCCGCACATGTTTTTGACACGAACTTTTCCTTCTGTCCCATTGCTTCCATTGATTGAAAGCGGGCTTCAAGAAAGTCCAGGAAATTGTTCAGTCCTTGAACTTCCTTCGGGTTTACTATTGAACGTTCGTATAATATGTGCGTTCCCCGATCCAATTTTTTTGTGAGCAAGTGTATTAAGATGGGGTCCCAAGTGGCTGTAGGGATGCCCATGTTTACTAATGCATGCAAGCATTCTTTTGTTACATCATGCAACCTTTTTATTGATGTGGACGTTGCTGTGATTGTTGGTTGCTCCAGTAATTGGTTCATAATGGATGCAACAAGAACCCGTTTATTGTTATATCTGTTTTGTAGCAGCTTCCAGGCTGTTTCGTAATTTTCGGCAGTGGCTGATAGATGGCTTATTAGTTGTTCGGCTTCCCCACTTAGGTTTGACTTTAAATACCACATTTTTTGAATTGTGGGGATGTCTTGTTTGTCTACCAGTTGGGAGAAGAGGTCAAAGAATGCTATCCATTTTAAGTATTCCCCATTAAATTTGGGGATTGTTATTTTTGGAAGCTGAATCGTTTTATTTTTGACCGTTTCCTCAATTTTATTTGCCGTGTTTTCCTTGAGCTTGAAATTGCTATAAACCGATGCTTCGACAGTCGTGTATGACTCCATGTCATACCCATCTCTTACAGGATCTATGCTGTCTTCCCCGATCGAGAAGTGGAGCTCTTGTATTTGCTCCCAAAGTTTCTCTTTTAGCTTCATGTTTGCCGCTGTAGGGTCCATTTCGAGGAGCCGTTTTAGTGATGCTATCATCACGTTTTGTCTTCTAATGGCTGAAGACAATTCTGGTTTCCGAGAGGGAGCGTAGGTACTTCCGGGAAGTCCTTTCGTTTGCTCGTCCGGTGTTTGGGTTTTGAGAGGTTCCGTCATGCCGGACTCCATTATTTCCTTGTACTTTGACGTCAACTCGGATATTTTTTTGTAGTATCCGGTGGTGAAATATTGGTGGCTGGGATCCATGTCTGCGAGGCAACGGATTTTATTGTCCGTTACCTCAAATTCGGCCCACGCTATGTCTAAGCGTTCGAGGCGCTCTTTATAATATACAGGCGTTTTTCTCGCTGCTGAATCCTTTTTGAAGTTACGGATTATGGTCTCTATCAACTCTCCAGTTGTACTTTGGGAGGCTGTCAATGTTTCCATTGTTTCTTCATTGGTTGGAGCCATATCGAAATTGATTCTGATGCTGGCTAACTGAATTGGCAAGATTGAGGGTGGGTCAGAAGTTGCTGACGTTGTCGCTCAAGTCGTTGCGTGTTCGGGATTACAGACTGGCGGAGTTGCCGAGTTATTCAGGTCCTGTAACTTGCGGGGTCACAGGGGGTCAGAGGGTTGCGTGTTCAGATCACGTCGGGGTCACCAAAATGTTTGAAGCGGCTGATTTGCCGTCCTGATAATGATGTCGGATGGAGAGGCTTAGACGCCAATCCACGTTTTGAGATAAATGGTTGGTAGTTTTCGACTAGGCGGTATCACCAAGACGAGAGGGTTGACAATAAAAGGCACTTGAACCTAATTGTCGTGGCGAGAGATAAATGAAAGGTGGGCTGTGGATTGTAGCTCATTCATTTCTCGATTCTTTATTTTAATTTCTTTGCTTATATACAATTTTGGTCTTAACATTATGCTGACTAGTGCATTGCTCTTGACTTCCGCAATACTAGGTCACTAGTCAGCAGTCTACCGTTCTAGGTCGTCAGTAAGTGACATTGCTGACCACCGTACTAGATCGCCAGCTGTCGCAACTGCTGACACTAGCGGTTGCAAATGCTGACGCCAGCGATGGCACACTTACTGACGGCCGCGAGCAAAATATGACGCAATCGTTACTCCGCACTTTTGCTTGTTCTTGAATTTCATGCAAACAAATATGCCTGTGTCTGCATATTTGGACAGAAATGAACAATAACTTATATGAGAAGAGCAGAGTTGGACCCATCGATAAGTATACCGAAATGATCAGGATGACGAGCTAAGTTGATTTAGCCACGTCCGTCTGTCCGCTTGAACGCAAACTAGTCCATCCGTTTTTGAGATATTTCGCTGAAATTTGGTATGCGGCCACCATTTTCTAATATAGAAATCATTTGTCGGAACCAGCAAGATCGGAACATAAAGCTCCCATACAATCGATTGTTCCGATAAACGGATTTTGGCTATAACTTCTGTAATTAAACAGGTAGGAACGTGAAATTTCGTAATTATTGCTTTTCAGAATGTGAAGTTACGATATTAAAAATCAATGAGATTGGACCAATATAACACATTGCTCCCATATAATCCATTATTCCGATAGACGGGGTTTTTTGTATAACTCCTTCAATTATACAGTGAGAATTGTAAAACTACCAAAAATCCTCACTTACTACATACGTAATATGAACGGTTAAAGTCAGTAATATCGGACCAATATAATCGATTGTTCCGATAATTTCCGAGCTTTCCTTACTTGTTTTTAACTAACCATATTTTTTGTTAACTATGCAATAAAGAGGCATATTCATATTATTTTTCATGTCAAATTCATACCAATGAAAATGTTGGTCAAAGTTTTTAATATTTATGGGGATAGAAAATATCATAAACATTATTTTTTTGATATAAAAATTATTCTATTCCGAATAATTGAAGATTGTTGCTCAAGGCTTCTGCTGCAACTGCTTCTAACTGGAGCATGTTTTGCCCTTTCATCGATTTTTATAATATTCATGGGGAAATAAAAACAACTAGTATCGTCATAATAAACTGATTATCCGAGCATCATTTTCGTTTCTCATCTTTTAGAAATGGCGAAAAATCCTCCAAGTTTTCTCCTCATCGTGTGTGTCAATAACTTGCGTGGTAGTAACAACGACTCCTTCCAACTTTGTGAAACTATGACAGATGCTTCGAAGCACAATTTTGGGAAATGTGCAAAAACGAGGCGCGCATCTGTCAAAGTTTTACTCTAATTCCACGTTCACAAAATATCAAAAAAAAAAATATGAAAATTTCTAGAAAAAAGATGTTACTTTAGAAGTAAAGTGGTCCATTTTTGATTCAAGTATGCAAAGTTGAAATCTCAGGAAAATTAAAAAAAATGTGAATAGCAAAATGAAAAAATTCAGCATTTTAAATACAAAAATGTAAAACTTTTTAAAATCTGAAATACATTTTTATTTCAAACATTACATTTTTAATTTATAAATATTTTAATTTGTTTTGAAATTATTCATTTTCAAAACAAAAATGTCTCAGTTGAAAAAAAATAAACTAATTTTTTGATTTTGAAATGCAATTTTTCTCTGACTGTGGCTTCACACCTTGCACTTAAACTGTATTTAGATAAAATCTTAACAATATAGTTAGTGTTCAGTGGACAACTGAATCTTTAAAAATCAAATTCATTATACATAAATTAAGTAAACCCTTGTAAGTCCCCACATAAATACATACCTATATACAAAAACAACTTGTTTATAAAGATGCAAAATCAACCTTCTGTCAATTGTCAATGAATGCTTCTTGCTGGCATCAGCTTTTGGTATTAATGTGCACAGATAAATATATGTATTCTTTTTATAGAATAAGCAATTTGAGTAAATATTTAAATTCTAGTCGTAATTTAGGTATGTTTATCTACTTACAGATTTCCTGCTTCAACCTTTTCGCAAACCAAAACGAGTGCGCACAGCTTTTTCACCAACTCAATTGCTGAAGCTCGAACACGCCTTCGAAAATAATCACTATGTGGTGGGCGCTGAACGGAAGCAACTCGCACAGGGTCTGAGTCTTACAGAAACGCAGGTAAATATAGTCAATATATTTCAAAGACTTGATGTGCACTATTTCCCTTTTTACTTTGCAAACAAAATGCTTCCCTATCATATATTAGTTTCTGTTGAAACCCAATGCTTCAACAAGGTAAAGTTTAGACAAACGTTAACTAGTATCTGGGTTAATCATCTTACTTCTTATTTAGTAACGAAAATAAATGATCCCTCCCTAGATATATGTAGTTCCTATTGGGCTAATACCCAACTCGGCCAGAAAACGGTAACCGTCCTTAAAGGCTTCAGATATCCATGATAAATTACACAGCGAAAAATTAGCTGGGCATATAAACCAAACTATGGGTTGATTCAACCAAAATCACGATCAATACTTACCCATGATGCAGCTGCATTGAAACTGCTAACCCTAACTTTACTGTTCTTTTAACAGAAAATTTTGTTGTTTGAGGTGTTGCTCTATATAAACTAAAATTAATGTTATTTTAACGCCAAAAGAGTCAAAGTAAAAAAAATTACTTTTCAGAGTTCTTATATTGATTTCACCGAGAATCGAACTCAGGTGTCTTCAACGCTCAATCCTGGTTTCTACCATGATGCCCTCGTATATTTATGCTTGACAGCGTCTAATTGCAGGTTTGCTCTATTACAGTAATGGCAGTATCTTCGCTATTGGATTAGCTGCAGGAGTTTGTTGATTCAAAACAAATTTTTTTTTGATCCAAATAAACCGTCAGTTCTGCTAAATTTAATTGCACTGCATTTAGAATGACAGTTCCTTTGCAATTGAATTAACCAGAGGAAGTTGTTGTTTCAATATCAAATTTAGTTTGATAAATAAAAATTCTGTCAGTTTTACCAAAATTGGGTCAAATTCAGGATAACAGTACGAGATTGTTAATTTTAGCAGTGCCATTTCTTCTGTGTATAGCTCTAACCAATTTTGCCAGGATATAATTTGCAATCATACCTTTCTAAGAAACCACTGAGGCTCCTTATCGACACCGTACTGGAAAGTAGATTGACAGTCATTTAGTGCTACAAAAGCATATGAGACAGGTTAACTTCTCATTATAGCTAAAGGCTTTTAGTGATATTATGTGGAAGGGTGTCTACAAAAGTTTCAATAATGACTTCAACAATTTTATACGCTTTTACCAAAGCAAACACGTGACTCCACTTAAAAATCTCAAAGGTTAAAAGAGTTTGCATGAACTCCACCTTCAAAACCAAAGTGATACTTATCGCAAATTATTTATTAGGCTAAATAAAGGGCATCAAATTCAATGAATGACTTCATATATTAATCACGCCTACACCCCAAAATTATACACAGACGCAAAAGATTTCAACTTACAACCCCTTTCTATAATGTGGCAACCCAAGAACAGCTGACAACAGCAACAACAACATCAACAACCACTTTAACGGACGAAAATGTATCAAGAAGACCGACCGTTAAGTGATTGCATGTCAACTGATCGTTAACAGCCTAACTACTTGAGTTATTAGCTCTAAAACTACCCCTCATACTGCATAATTCTTAATATTGTTTCAATTGTGGTGGATAAAGCGTAAATACGAGGTATTCATAGTCAAGTCGCATGTCAGTCACTTCAAGCAGTTGGAAAAATACTACGTGAATATATATTTGGAGAGGTTTAAGTAGCAAATGGCTGTTAAATGTGCCAGAAGTGATGGTTCAAAAGCTATAGGAAAGGGTGGGAAAATTGTGCATAGCACAATTGACTTTCTAACACCCTTTTGTGTTTTATGCTTGGCAGGTAAATTGTAACAGTCGTGGAAATAAAGTGGTTATTTGCAGTTGTGGCACAAGAATTGGTATGTGAGTTGGAATGTGTTGCAAATCAAGATATGCCATTTAAGTATCGGGAATTTTTAGAAATTGGTCAATCATGGCATATCTTGCTCAATATTTAAAAAAGCAAATAAGGAAGTCTTACAACAATAAATACCCAGCGCTTTCTACCAGTTTTGCCAGGAATATTTCCTATACTACCATGAAACCTGCTAAGTTTCATCATTCTTTTATAACCAGTTTTAAAATTATGACCAGTCGAAGACGCCCCCTAAAAATGCACGTTGCCACGCACGCTTTTCAAGTTTAACAGAAAATCACAATAGAATAACCAGAAGGATTTACCTACCAAATTATACTATTTTAGCTATTTCCCTCACCAAATTATGTCAATTTATGTGATTTTCGAAATTTTGCATATGGAAAGTGGGCGTGGTCGGAAGTGATTTCGTCCAATTTCACCAGGTATACTACAGGGCCAGAAAGTGCCCTGTATACCAAATTTCATGCAATTACTCAATTTTTACTCAAGTTATCGATACGGACGGACAGACGGAGGGTCACGTCCTAATCAACTCCTCTTTTCAACCTAAGAACTTTCATATATGGAACTCTATAACTATCTCGATTATTTTGTGCCGGTACGAAGTACCGTTATGTGGACAAATAGCTTCAGCCGTTCCCGAGATACATATACTTAGACACTAAAAGTTTTCATACCCGATTTGTTTTTCCGTTGTGTTCATCCATCCCCTTTTTTATTTGCTGTTCCAATTTGACTCTCGATAAAAACATTGCCTCGCCGCTTTTCCAATTCAAATTCAAATCCAAATCAACAATGGGGTGATATTAGGGCTGTAAGGTGAAATAAAGTTTTTTATTTGCACTATAACCCAAAAGATCGGAACAGCTTAAAACACGCTTAATAGTCTTATAAGCAGATCGGAAGAATATCGTCGGAAAAAGTGCAAAACCGCACATCGCACTTCTGCAAAACCGCACATTCGACATTTCTGTCAAAAATTAGATTTGCCTACCAGAGCCTCCAGGGTACCCGGTTCCATTCGGTGGTAAAAGATTTTCGGTTCCTAAGCATTCATAAAGCCTAGCTATGTTTGAATTTGTACACCAATATAACAATTTATGTTGAAATAAATCAGTTACAGTGTCTCCTGTAAAATTTGTGATGTTCGGTTTTGCACTTTCTCCGACGATATACAAGATATTATTTGTGATTTGCGAGGTCTAAGCCGAAGTGATATGGTCCAGCCAGTCGACCCATGGTGGACTTCAGCCTCAAATTAGCTCCAAAATTATTATATATCATATCATATCAGTTAGGGGAGATTAAAAGCAACACACCATAAATTGGAAGAGAAGTCCGGTCTTGATCTCCTCGGAGGTTTATCTAACCAAGTTATTGTTATTGTTATTGAAAGGCCTTTGGAGCGGCGTATAGCACGATTTACTTAAGTAAACTTAAAATACTTCAAGGACCTTAAATACTGAAAACGAGATCAAAATCTACAAATAAGCCATTACACGCAGTTTTTTTTAAATACATTTAAAAAAATAAGTTAAATTAATTTCTTTTTCTTGAAGGTCAAAGTTTGGTTTCAAAATCGTCGCACGAAACACAAACGCATGCAACAGGAGGGCGATAGTGATTCGAAGAGTCAAAAGGGAAGTCAGGCTGGTGACAACGATGCGAACAAAAACGATAGCTCTCAAAATAGTTTCGATGATCAGGAAGAGGAGGATGATGAAGAGCTCATCGAAGAGGATGAAGACGAAGTGATTGATATGGATGATTATGGCAGCGAAATAGATGCAGAAGAGCATCAAAGATTGCGCGAACAATTTCAACAACAACTGCAACAACATCACGAACAACTGCAACAACATATGCAACAACAACAACAACAACAACAACAACAACTTTCACAAGCGCATATGCAAAAAATACATCGTGAACAGCGCGAGCAAAATCAACAGCAGCAACAACACCAACACCAATACCAACAAAACCAGCAGCAACATCAACAACAACAGCAATTTATGCAACATCAGCTTTATTTGCATCAGCAAGCACAAGAACAACAACAGAAACGGCTGCAGTTACAACAACAACAACAACAACAGCAGCACCAGCAGCCATAATTGTAACCGCCCAAACGTGAAGCTCAAAATGTCGACCAACAGCTTCATTTAGCTGCAGCTAATTAATGCCACTGGGCGTGAACTGAATTCGTAGTTGTAGTTGGCACTTTCTGCGCCACTTCCTACTCACTTCGGCGCCGCGTTCTACAGTTCCTCTTGCGTTGGCTGGCGCATCATTGATTTCATTCGTCGTAATCTCGGTTTCTTTTCAACTCACTCTTACACATTATATTTCTTGTAAATTATTCAACAAAACTGGATTGTATTAATTAATTTTGTAAATTAGACGCTTAGACATGTAATAATAAGACATTTACTATGATTAACAATTACAGTATAGCAATTAATAAATGAAAAGCAAATGTTATACAAAATAAATACGATAAATAATAAATATATACAATTAAACTATAAGAACAAAGAAATTGGAAGAAGAACATCATTTTGGCTGCCATTGCATGTGGGCCACCAAGGTAAAGTATAGTTATTGGAGCAACTTAAGACGTCATTTTTTCCGCTATAGTGAGCACAGCGGTAGAATGCTCAACAATCACAACAACAATAGGTAAAATAAAAATTAGCTTGCCATAAATTTAGCGCTTGGCTGCTATTAAGTAATTCACACGCGCGTTCCAAGCAGGCGATAATATTGATGTAGTTTTTTAAATTGGAACCAGGCATGCGAAGGGACTAACAAAACTTCGGCAACTTAAGCTAAAGCAAATTTTTTTTTAAACTTCCCAATAAACTGAGCAACTTAAAAAAAATATATTGAAATACGTATATGTAAACGGTTATTACCATTAACATACCATTACCATACCATTACCATACCATTACCATACCATTACCATACCATTACCATACCATTACCATACCATTACCATACCATTACCATACCATTACCATACCATTACCATACCATTACCATACCATTACCATACCATTACCATACCATTACCATACCATTACCATACCATTACCATACCATTACCATACCATTACCATACCATTACCATACCATTACCATACCATTACCATACCATTACCATACCATTACCATACCATTACCATACCATTACCATACCATTACCATACCATTACCATACCATTACCATACCATTACCATACCATTACCATACCATTACCATACCATTACCATACCATTACCATACCATTACCATACCATTACCATACCATTACCATACCATTACCATACCATTACCATACCATTACCATACCATTACCATACCATTACCATACCATTACCATACCATTACCATACCATTACCATACCATTACCATACCATTACCATACCATTACCATACCATTACCATACCATTACCATACCATTACCATACCATTACCATACCATTACCATACCATTACCATACCATTACCATACCATTACCATACCATTACCATACCATTACCATACCATTACCATACCATTACCATACCATTACCATACCATTACCATACCATTACCATACCATTACCATACCATTACCATACCATTACCATACCATTACCATACCATTACCATACCATTACCATACCATTACCATACCATTACCATACCATTACCATACCATTACCATACCATTACCATACCATTACCATACCATTACCATACCATTACCATACCATTACCATACCATTACCATACCATTACCATACCATTACCATACCATTACCATACCATTACCATACCATTACCATACCATTACCATACCATTACCATACCATTACCATACCATTACCATACCATTACCATACCATTACCATACCATTACCATACCATTACCATACCATTACCATACCATTACCATACCATTACCATACCATTACCATACCATTACCATACCATTACCATACCATTACCATACCATTACCATACCATTACCATACCATTACCATACCATTACCATACCATTACCATACCATTACCATACCATTACCATACCATTACCATACCATTACCATACCATTACCATACCATTACCATACCATTACCATACCATTACCATACCATTACCATACCATTACCATACCATTACCATACCATTACCATACCATTACCATACCATTACCATACCATTACCATACCATTACCATACCATTACCATACCATTACCATACCATTACCATACCATTACCATACCATTACCATACCATTACCATACCATTACCATACCATTACCATACCATTACCATACCATTACCATACCATTACCATACCATTACCATACCATTACCATACCATTACCATACCATTACCATACCATTACCATACCATTACCATACCATTACCATACCATTACCATACCATTACCATACCATTACCATACCATTACCATACCATTACCATACCATTACCATACCATTACCATACCATTACCATACCATTACCATACCATTACCATACCATTACCATACCATTACCATACCATTACCATACCATTACCATACCATTACCATACCATTACCATACCATTACCATACCATTACCATACCATTACCATACCATTACCATACCATTACCATACCATTACCATACCATTACCATACCATTACCATACCATTACCATACCATTACCATACCATTACCATACCATTACCATACCATTACCATACCATTACCATACCATTACCATACCATTACCATACCATTACCATACCATTACCATACCATTACCATACCATTACCATACCATTACCATACCATTACCATACCATTACCATACCATTACCATACCATTACCATACCATTACCATACCATTACCATACCATTACCATACCATTACCATACCATTACCATACCATTACCATACCATTACCATACCATTACCATACCATTACCATACCATTACCATACCATTACCATACCATTACCATACCATTACCATACCATTACCATACCATTACCATACCATTACCATACCATTACCATACCATTACCATACCATTACCATACCATTACCATACCATTACCATACCATTACCATACCATTACCATACCATTACCATACCATTACCATACCATTACCATACCATTACCATACCATTACCATACCATTACCATACCATTACCATACCATTACCATACCATTACCATACCATTACCATACCATTACCATACCATTACCATACCATTACCATACCATTACCATACCATTACCATACCATTACCATACCATTACCATACCATTACCATACCATTACCATACCATTACCATACCATTACCATACCATTACCATACCATTACCATACCATTACCATACCATTACCATACCATTACCATACCATTACCATACCATTACCATACCATTACCATACCATTACCATACCATTACCATACCATTACCATACCATTACCATACCATTACCATACCATTACCATACCATTACCATACCATTACCATACCATTACCATACCATTACCATACCATTACCATACCATTACCATACCATTACCATACCATTACCATACCATTACCATACCATTACCATACCATTACCATACCATTACCATACCATTACCATACCATTACCATACCATTACCATACCATTACCATACCATTACCATACCATTACCATACCATTACCATACCATTACCATACCATTACCATACCATTACCATACCATTACCATACCATTACCATACCATTACCATACCATTACCATACCATTACCATACCATTACCATACCATTACCATACCATTACCATACCATTACCATACCATTACATGCAATTAACATACAATTTTAAAATCTGCAGCTATCCAGATCATTAGGATTTTTAAAAGATATCACCAGCTCGCCGAACCTTTGTTAGTTTTCACTTGCCCATCCCTCTTACAATTCACTACGCTACATGCCATTATTATATGCATGCAATTTTAACACCCTTTCATGACTTTTTGAATAACTTGAGCCCGTGTTCTTTTTTATTTGTTTTTAACAATTCATTTTTTGTTTTTGTATCTAGGGCATAAAAATGCAATAAATTTTATAAATTACCACCATCAACATCATTTTACCACACCCACTACTTTTGCGCCATAATTATACTTTGAACTTTAAAATTCCACACATGTACACGCACACAAACATTCATTGTGCTCCATTTTTATGGGGTCGTTAATAAATCATTGTCGTGCTGTATTCAGTATTGATATATGTATTTAGCAACAATTTATTGTCTACACAATAATCAGCCATCATCGCCTTCTATTAGTATCTTCAATTTAGGCAAATTAAGTGTTTCATCGTAGCAACACCTTAGCAAATACAAAGTTTAAAGTTATCTTTCCGATACAAAAAATATTTGTATAGGTAGAAAATTTCCATTTATCGTTTAAATATATTTTTAAGTTCTTTTGAGAAAACGGTCCTAAAATTTAAAAAAATTCATTGAGTATTAATTAGTTGTACGTTAAAAAAGGTCGTTTCGGTCCGGCTTTAAAAACCCATGTACGGGTCGTCGTTCTGGTCGTCATACAGGGCGTATGAGTAACCAATGATTTATATATAGAATTGGCCTAACCAGCCAATTAAGCAATGACTTAGTAAGTGAATAACAAGTTGTCTATACAAGCTTAAAATGATTCTCACAATTTCAAACTAAAACATCATAAATACATTGCTGAGAGGAATATGCATAGCAAAACAACTAGGAAGTTAGTTGCAAAACAGACAATAAAGCCTCACACGCCATCTGTCATTGATAACTGAGAAATCTAGTTAAAAGTGCACTTTATTTATGTACTCGAATTTCTGTATCAATCAGGTGTTAGATCGTGATTTGACTGCCAACGAAAGTGGTAATGTAGATGTAGGCGATGACAGTGCGTGGTCATGAATTGGAGGAAATAAACATATGTATCTACCCTGGAAAAATGCAACTAATGCCAGTTCTGATCGCTTCGAATGAGCTAAACTGTTCTCATTAAGAGCGACAATATGTATATTAGACTGGGCCAAAAATTCAATATTTCGTGTTTTTTTAAGTATATTGATTTTCTTTTTAAAAAAGGTGAAAAAATACTGTATTTTTTCAGGTTTTTAAATTAAAGTCTAGAGGTCTATCATCGCTAGTTTAGATTTTACAGACTTAACCTCCAATTTGGTATAAAAACTACAAATCATTGTTGAAAAACACCATTTACATGAACATATTTTTGTAGGAAATTGAATTCCCTACAAAAGCTGCCAAGACTGAAATTTTCTTAAGGGAAATGGGCTGCTGAATCCGAATTCGGTATCAGAATTTAACAACGGGCCCGAGGTTCGGCCCTAACCTTGCAAAAAGTCCAATATTATTTTGTGATGGTTTTGTTAGGTTAGAGAGGAACTGCGACCCATTAGGCTAATTCTGATCACGGATTTGGATTTAGCTCGCCAAATACATTTTTTTTTGTGGCTGCGCCATTTGAAGGCTGTAAAACTACACCCTCGCAGAAAAAGCATATATTAAGCAAAAATATGTTTGAAAGTATATGATAAATGTATATTTTTGGTTATAATATTGATCATATAATGATAATTAATCATGTAGAATATCAATACAAAATTTAGTAAAAAAATTGGATCAAAAACACCGAAAAAAGACGGAAATATGATTTTTTTTTTATGTAATACTAAGTAAGTTTTGAAAAAGTTGTTTAACCTTTTTTGTAGCCCACTCAATTTCCTTTAAGAATCTGTATCTATCTTTGTTGTACAAGGATATTTGCATTTTTGACAATTTTTGAAAGAAAAAATGGGATATCGAAAAAACATGCTAATTTTTGAGGCTAGAATATTTGAAAACGGCTAGACTGAGAAAAGTTTGGTCAATGCAAATTTTGTAGGGAATTCGATTTCCTTCAAAAATGTGTTCAGGTAAATGGTTTGTCGTTTTTATACCAAATATGATGTAAAGTCTGTAAAATCTAAACTAGCGATGATAGACCTCTAGACCTTAACTTAAAAATCTGAAAAAATTACAGTAATTTTTTTCACCTTTTTTAAAAACAAAATAAATATAGTTTTTGTCTAATGTATATACCCGAACGGGTTCGAAACGTTTAATCCACTTTTACACAAACGGGTACTCTTAACACATGAGTATCTATGCTAAAAAAATCAATTAAAACTGTCTTAAGCCCTTACACAAATTACAACTTACTTCTGTATATCGAAGGAAAGATATTAATCGCGGATCACTCTCTTTAGAGATTAGTCACAAGATTTTTTGGATGGTGTATACAACAAAAATGTAAACATATTTTCCTCATAGTCACATGTATGTATGTATGTATGTGCGCAGGAAACTATTTTACGATCTAACTAAGATTAACAGCGGAAGGTTGGCGGCACACAGTGGTTCGGCCAGATTTTACTTTAAAGGGCATGGAATTAGATATAAAATATAGCGACAAAAATTATACTTCATAAATGCTACCTCTGCTACTTTGAATAGAAAATAGTTTATATGATACAGCGTGCTACGCCTTCTAACTATAATAAAATTAGTGTTTGGAATATTTGCTATCGATTACTGAAAAAAAAATGTCGCCCATATTTGCCCTCCTTTATGTAAATGATGGTAGCTTATCGCTTCGAAAAACTTTGTATTGGCCAGATTAATTAAAAATTTCGTAAAACTTTTTTTCCACTGCTAATATTTCAGAACGTTCAATTCCGTGAAAATATTAGGGTGGGAGGTAGCTTGTACAATTTTTGATTGGGAAGATATATTAATTTACATAACGTTGCACTAATATAGAAAGGCCTTAATGCATTTTTTATTTTAAATCAAGTTGCTGATAGATTTTTAATAATAACTTCTGAATGAAGCTTAACTAAAAGCTAGCACTTTACTATAGTGTAGTTAAATTCATTCAGTTTTTTCGAGTAATTTTTCGAGGTAAGCAAATATGAGTTAAGGTTTTTTTATATTAGGGTAACGATATGTAGAAGCTTTTTACGAAAACCAGAAACGTCGATGAGGCACGTTTTCCCATTAACATATCATATCAAATCATGTTTTGTCATTATACTCCATTTATGGTCAGGAATTCGAGTTTCTGTATTTCAATTTCAATTTCAATTCATTAAGAATATAATATGCCCTTCGAAAAAGACGAAAATCGATTTTTTTTGGCCCACCCTAATATACCATATACCAAAATCCGTTTATTGCAACAATCGATTGTAGGGGGCTATGTGAAATATTTATCCCATTTCGATGATTTCCAACATCGATATTTCAAATATAAAAATAGCAATACGTCTAAAATTTCATGTTCCTACGTGTTTAATTACAGGAGTTATAGCCCAAAATCCGTTTATCGGAACAATCGATTGTATGGGAGCTATGTGAAATATTTATCCCATCTCGATGATTTTCAACCTCGATATTTCACATATAAAAATAGCAATACTTCCAAAATTTCACGTTCCTACGTGTTTAATTACAGGAGTTATAGCCCAAAATCCGTTTATCGGATTAATCGATTGTATGGGAGCTATGTGAAATATTTATCCCATCTCGATGATTTTCAACATCGACATTCCACATATAAAAATAGCAATACGTCCAAAATTTCACGTTCCTACGTGTTTAATTACAGGAGTTATAGCCCAAAATCCGTTTATCGGAACAATCGATTGTATGGGAGCTATATGTAATATCGGTCCTATCTTGCTGGTTCCGACAAATGATTCCTATATTGGAAAATGGTGGCCGCATACAAAATTTCAGCCAAATATCTCAAAAACTGAGGGACTAGTTTGCGTTCAAACAGACAGACAGACAGACAGACAGACGGACAGACGGACATGGCTAAATCAACTCATCTCGTCATCCTGATCATTTCGGTATACTTATTGATGGGTCTATCTCTTCTTCTTCTCATACTTACAAACATCGGACCAAAGTTATAATACCATTTCATGTTCATGAAAGGTATAAAAAGCCATTACTTTCAATCCGTGCATAAATACGATTTGATTTGTCAGTCAATATACACTGTTTTACAAACTTTCATATTTAGGCATATTAGGGGTGTCATTAGCGAGGCAATAAATTGATAGGCGTCAACACACATCCATTCAATTGAGACGATGATTGGCCACCAAAGCGTCGATGAGTTGAAGGGCCATGAACGATATGGAAAATGGATATGGTGTTAACGTCGTAAACAAGTATTTTTCAACTCTACAAACAAAAGGCACAATAGGCGCACCAAACTGTCAGTCAGTCATGGAGGTAGTTGGCCAACAATCGCAAAATGCCGGAAGTATGAGTAATTTGGCCTCAGTTACGCCGCAATCAAAGCCCAACAACCTTTAACTGCATTAATAAATTGGCTGTAATTCGCAAAGTAAATTTACTGCTCATCGCGTGTGGTGTAGCTATGTGATATATGGGCATGTGTAAGAGTAAATATATACGTCGTACTTACATGTACTGTTGTTGGCTTATATTCGCTGTTCTTCCATGTTTTTGCAACTTTATTGCATTTTCTGTATCTAATGGGTGGTCTTAGGTTTAATTAAATTATTAAGTGAGTAATGATTTTGCGTGGTTTTTTCAGATTTTGCGCAACTTAAACAGCATACGTGCGTCTAATTTGTAAACGTTTAATTGATAGAGGTTTTAATTTAATAATGTTTTTATAATTACATTTTGCACCACCTACTTTCGAGTATTTGTTCCATGTCAGGGAGGTTAATATTGAAGATACAACTCTAAATTGTCACGCCCACTAATAAGAGTGCGCTGAGAACAAATGCACATATGAGTGAAACATCAAACTAGTGTGTAAAAAATACAAAAGAATTTTCTAACTGAGATCGATCTAGTCCTAAGAAGATCGAACAAGCGAAATTTAATGTTTTGGAGAATACTGAGCTGCTCAGAGTTGAAAAAAATCGTTTTTATTTTACTTTTGCTGTTTCCAACAGAAAGGCTCAATCCCTACATCGAAAGCCGAGTACTCCTACACAGAGAGATATGATGGTAGCAGAAAAGTTTGCAAGAAATTATATAACATAAGCGTTCATGAGAGGCCAAAGAGTTTAAGCAATACACGTTTGATTTCGTGACTAGTAGAACGCAGAGCGCCAAACTAAAACTCACGCTTTTAGAGAGTATTGAACTAAAAATTTGAAAATAATTTTAAAAACCCTACACAGTAGTATTGTGGAAAAAGCGTGGCCCGCTTTGTTCCATAATATTCGTTTTTTATTTAAATTATTTTTACCTTTTTAGTGCAATAAAGAATAAAGAAGCGCCTTTTAAACTATATTTATTTTTACTTTTTAGTTAAATGTGTTATGAAGTAATCGACATATATATCGAAGTATGCCGCAGTGCAAACGAAACCTCTGGGCCTCCACTTTCGTTTGATACCCATATTGTAGGCAATTTTCAACATTATTGGACAACCTCATTTTGACCGATAACTCAGTTATCGATAAATATATCGAAATATTCCAAAGTCCAATAGAAACCTGCGGACCTTCCCTTTCGTTTGATACAGGCAGTAGGCATTATGACCGATAACTTAGTTATCGATAAATATATCGAAGTCCAAATGCAACCTCCTATCGTTAGACACCCATATTGAAGGCACATTTCAAGGTTTTTGTGACAGTCATATGCCACTATCGGGTAGACTGAAGTAGAGTTACATACAAACAAGCAAACATACATATGAATGTATGTACAAGTAAAGCTAATGAAAGCGCAGTAAAGAAACTAGCATTATGTGGGAAAAGCGTCGAGCGCTCGATATACGAAAATTATGGCACAAAGCGGACCACACTTTTTCCACAATACTACTGTGTAGGGTTTTTTAAATTATTTTCAAATTTTTAGTTCAATACTCTCTAAAAGCGTGAGTTTTAGATTTTTTAAAATATATATTTATTTTTTACTTTTTAGTCAAATGTCCTATGAAATTATCGATAAATATATCGAAAAATACAGCAGTCCAAACGAAACCTCTTTTGATACCCATATTGTTAGGAAATTTTAAGGCATTTGGCCTCAGATTTTGACAATAACTCAGTTATCGATAAATTTATCGAAATATATCGAAGTCCAAATGAAACCTGGGGCCTTTCCCTTTCGTTTGATACCCATATTGTAGGGAATTTTTTAGGTTTTTGGGCAATTATATTTTGACCGATAACTCAGTTATCGATAAATTTATCGAAATATGTCGATGTCCAAGTGAAACCTGGGGCCCTCACCTTTCGTTTGATACCCATATTGTGAGGAATTTTTAAGGTTTTTGGGCAATCATATTTTGACCGATAACTCAGTTATCGATAAATTTATCGAAATATATCGAGGTCCAAATGAGACCTGGGGCCTTCACCTTTCGTTTGATACCCATATTGTAGGGAACTTTTTAGGTTTTTGGGCAATTATATTTTGACCCATAACTCAGTTTCGATCAATTTATCGAAATATATCGAAGTCCAAATGAAACCTGGGGGCTTCCCCTTTCGTTTGATACCCATATTGTAGGGAATTTTTCAGGTTTCAGGGCAATCATATTTTGACCGATAACTCAGTTATCGATAAAGTTATCGAAATATGTCGATGTCCAAATGAAACCTGCGGCCCTCCCCTTTCGTTTGATACTCATATTGTAGGGATTTTTTTAAGTTTTTGGGCAATCATATTTTGACCTATAACTCAGTTATCGATAAATTTATCGAAATATGTCGATGTCCAAATGAAACCAGGGGCCTTCCCCTTTCGTTTGATACCCATATTGTAGGGAAATTTTAAGGTTTTCGGGCAACCACATTTTGACCGATAACTCAGTTATCGATTAATTTATCGAAATATGTCGATGTCCAAATGAAACCTGGGGCCCTCCCCTTTCGTTTGATACCCATATTGTAGGGATTTTTTTAATTTTTTGGGCAATCATATTTTGACCGATAACTCAGTTATCGATAAATTTATCGAAATATGTCGATGTCCAAATGAAACCTGGGGCCTTCACCTTTCGTTTGATACCCATATAGTAGGGATTTTTTTTAGGTTTTTGGGCAATCATATTTTGACCGATAACTCAGTTATCGATAAATTTATCGAAATATATCGAAGTCCAAATGAAACCAGGGGCCTTCCCCTTTCGTTTGATACCCATATTGTAGGGAATTCGTGAAAATCTTAGTTTTTTCGCGTAGTGCTCATGGCTTCAAAAATATTTTCCCATATACATAATGGCTTTCTAGTTATTCTACTCCCATGCTTAGTATAAATATTTTTCTTGCTTTCATAGTTATTTAGCAATTTAAGATTGAGTAAAATGTAATTTACACCCATAACTTGTTGGAGTGTGGGGCCAATATAAATCATTTTAGCGTAAATTTAGCGCATTGTCAGCGCTTTAGCGCGATAGCGATGCACTAGCTGAGAGGTATATTGGCATTCGGTTTGTACAGGGTGATCTATACATTGGTTTAATTTTAACAACTAAGGGTCGTTTTTAAGGGATAATTTATAGTGAACTTTAGAATTAAGGGCTAGAAAAAGAATTTTTTTTTATTTTTGGTTTATTCGGTAAAGAATTTCTCCACTCGACCTGCTATAGGAGAGCTATTCTCGAACTAACGATGTAACCGAGCAATGGAAGCATATCTCTCTATTATTATGTACCGCCACTGAGGCCGCTATAGGGTTTCATCGAACCCGCAAGTACAACTGGTACGATGAGAAATGCAGTACTGCCTCAGACAAAATGGAGGCTGTATACAGGGAGACGTTGAGAACGGGTGCAACCCGCAGTCTATGGCAACGCTGTCGTGAGGCAAAGAAGGAAGAGAAACGCCTATTCAGAAGAAGAAACGTGAAGCCGAAAGGCGTGAGTGTGAGGAGCTTGAGATGCTGGCTGACAGGAATGATGCCCGAAAATTCTATGATAAGATGACGGATGACGGAAGGTTTTAAGATCGGAGCAAGTTCCTGTAAGGACAATAATGGCGACCTGGTAACCGACGTACAGAGTGTACTTAAATTATGGAGGGAGCACTTCTCCTCACTGCTAAATTGCGAGGGGGACGTCGAACCCGATACCACAATCCCTGACAATGGAAAAGTCGTCCCACCACCTTACTATGATGAAGTGAGGATAGCTATATCCCGGCTCAACAACAAAAAAGTTAACGTCAAAGCGCCTGGAAAAGACGGACTACCCGACGAGCTGTTCAAACACGGAGGCGAAGAGCTGGTAAAAAGGCATGCATCAGCTCTTATGCAGAATATGATCAGACGAGTGCATGCCTCCGGATTGGAATTTAAGTGTGCTCTGCCCAATCCACAAGAAAGGCGATCCCGCTAACCGCACTAACGAACGCGGAATCAGTCTTCTTAATGTCGCATAAAATGTTCTTTCTAGCGTATTGTTGGAAAGACTAAAGCCCATCGTAGACAAACTGATTGGACCTTATCAGTGTGGCTTTAGACCTGGTAAGTCTACTATCGACCAGATTTTCACGATACGTCAAATCATGGAGAAGACCCATGATAAAAAAATCGACACACACCATCTCTTTGTCGATTTCAAAGCCGCTTTTTACAGTGCGAAAAGAAGTTGGCTATATTCCGCCATGTCTGAATTTGACTTCCCTACAACGATTATACGGCTTTGCCAAATGACGTTGAGCAATACCAACAGCTCCGTCAGAATCAGGAAGGACCTCCCTGAGCCATTTAAAACCAAACGAGGCTTCCGACAGGGCAACTCACCGTTGATAGCTTCAAATTTGAAACGGTGAGGGACTTCGTCTGTTTGGAAACCAGCATTAACACCGAATATAATATCAGTCTAGAAATCCAACGGAGAATCACTCTTGCCAACAAGTGTTGCTTTGGACTAAGTAGGCAATTGAGAAGTAAAGTCCTCTCTCGACAAACAAAGATCACGCTCTATAAGGCTCTCATCATACCAGTCCTGTGTACGGCTCGGAATCATGGACAGTGTCAAGAGAAGATGAGATGGCACTTGGAGTATTTGAGAGAAAAGTTCTCCGGGAGATTTATGGTCCTTCCCGTGATGCAACGGAGAGTATCGAAGGAAATTTAACGATGCGCTGTACGAGCTTTATGCAGACCCGACCATAGTTCAGCGAATTAAATCCCAAAGGCTTCGCTAACTGGGTCATGTTATGCGAATGGACAAGGAGGCTCCAGCACAGAAGGTTTTCCTATCGAAAACCGAATTCGGCAACAGAGGAAGGGGGAGCCATCGACTGAGATGGAAACAACAAGTGGAGGATGACTTGAACTCCCTTTGGGTGTCCAATTGGCGTCAGTTATCGGTAAAAAGGAAAGACTGGCGTGCTTTGATACGGAACGGCCAAAATCGCCTAGGCGGTTAAGCGTCAATAAATGACGCTAGCCAAGATTATATGGGGTTTCCACCCATACAGATGTTATTTATAGACTGCTGGCAAGTTCTGACCAACAAAAGTCTATGGAATTGCATCCTGTTGTCAAGGATATGATAACTGATTAAATATTTTCGTGAAGATAAATATCAGAAGCCGCCACAATTCAAAATTGTTTCAGGTCACTTACTTAGCATAGATTGATTAAAAAAATTTTACCAGTACATACATTTTTTTATTTTTACTATTATCGTATTTCACTTCGAGATGGTGCTTTACATTGCACAACAACAAGAAACATAAATACCGCGTATCTAACTTCTTGGCGTCACTTGGGAGTTACTCCGTTACTTAGTTACTTGAATTTTTTCATAATTTTTCTACCCCCCTGGCTACACTTATAAGTCACTTTCCGAAGTGTCGCCTACTGACCGTATGGACGTCACGTATACGAGGAACAGTTTTTCCCGAAAGAAGATTAGAAAAAGATGAAACAGCGATAACTTCCGAGATGAAATTCAACTTCTTGAAGTAACTTTAAGGGCACATCCGCGATAGAAAATGTTGGCTGGGATTTTTCCCTATGTAACGTCAAGTCTAACTAAAAAAACGAAAACTGGACTTATGCCACTTGTGCTTTAAACGGCTGATATATGCAACGTTGTTTATTAAGAAGTTACTCATACGCAGCGTTGGTCGAATATACTGACCTTCCGCTTGAGGACCCTTCTTATCACCACACTTAAAAACATCAGACCAAATTTGTTATACAAATTCATGTTCATGAAAAGTATAAACAATTTCCTATGTCTACCACCCTGTATTTACTGTATCAAAAATAGAGTTTCTACCGCTAAATGGAGTTTCACTTATTGCCATGGGTGTCATAGAACGAGCGAATTAAATATGTGGCGCCAGAGATTAGCTTTTTTTCTTTCAGAAACTCTTTAGTCATTTATGCGAAAATATGCGCGTATAGCTCCTTAGGCATATAAATTTAATTTCAAATGTGTCGAGTCAATTTAGTCAATGTTGTATGTACCTTAAAGCCACCCCACAGCCCACCATCAACACCCAATCAAGAAAAATGAGTTATTTAACATTACAGCTAGTTCATTGCCGACGACATAAATTATCTAGTAGTTAAATGATGTGAAATGATTTTTTAAATGAAATTGACTGGAGTTTTATATTAAAATATTGATACCAAAAACATTTTCAATCAAATGTTTTTTACTTTAATCATGGGGTTTGAGCGTCGATTCACTGCCATTAAAACTGTGTCGTAAAACAACATATGATTAATTTTTATGGTGAATAGTGAATATATATATTGCAAATATATGTATGTAAGCTTTTTGGCTAGAGTGTTGTCTCAGTTAAATGACCTACAGGCAGACAGGTGGTTCGACTAAAGTATTTGGTGTTTTGGTGGCGCAACAAGCCGCTCATGTTGAGGTGCAGTGAAGCTACAATTGCTTTGTTAATGCAATTTTAATTGAATTAAATAAGTAGTTAGTTGTAACCGCCTTTGTGGTAGTCAAATAATTTTACATCCATTTGCTGGTAACCATATCATACACCTCTGTATACTATGTATGCATAGATGATATAGCGAAATATGCGGCATGCCACAAAATTCATTCGCAATTAAAGACTAATCGCTATTTAATGATACATGCGAAGCTGCCGCAATATGCCTTTTGCGACAAGTTAGCAAAAAACAAGTAAGGAAGTCTAAGTTCGGTAAACCGAACATTAAATACCCAGCGGACGTTTTCATATGATTTTCGAAATTTTCCATTTCGGAAGTGGGCGTGTTTGGGAAGCGATTTCGTACAATTACATCAGGTATATTCCCTATTATGCTAGTATACCTTGTACCAGATTTATCGTTCTACCGTAATCTGTTTGAACATTAAGACCCGTGAATTTTTTCAAATATGCCTTCCCGAAAAGTGGGCGGTGCCCAGCCTACTTTTAAAACTTTATCAAAAAATCATAATAGAATGACTAGGGGGCTCGTCTTACCAAACTATATCATTTTAACGATTTCCGTTACCGAATTATGTCAATTTAGGTGATTTTCGAAGTTTTCGATATCGAAAGTGGGCGTGGTTGGAAGGAGATTTTATCCAATTTCATCAGGTATAGTCCCAACGATACTAGTGTAGTATGTATTTATGCATTGGTTTTTATTGTTGTTAAAATATTATAGGGTTTGTAGGTTTATGTACTTTATGTTATATATGAAAATGAATGTTCAAGTGTATAATTTCGTTTTGTAAAATGTTTATGTGTTTCAATTGTACTTGTTTGTATGAATGTATATGTTCTTGTTACTGGGGAAACAAGTGTACGTGACTCGTTGAAAAATTTATAACGAATGGTATTTTTTTTGATTTGTGAAAATTTGAAAATTTGAGATCAGAATAAAATATTTGTTGAAGAAGCAAGACGTATTTCATTATTAAAGGCATCCTACAATTTTCAGAAGCGGGCCCGATACTGATTATAATTTTAAATCCGAAGATTTTTCTATTTTAAATAAAGAAAATCAATTAAACTATATAAAGGAGGAAAACTTATTTTAATTTAAAAAGAGTGCCCTGAGATTGGAGAGACTAAATCCTGTGAAATATTTTACTGCCGTATTTTGAGAATTTTTGTGAAGGATCCGAAAAGGCAAAGAACTTGAAGAAAATTTTATTAGTTTGGAGATATTGTGGTGTTATTCCGAAGATTCGATTGGCGATATTCTGGGTATATTGGAAGAGATTCAGCTGTTAAGGGTGATATTCATATGAAGTTTTAAGACGGGGATTGGCCGAAGTTTTTGATAATATTTGGACCTTTGTGGACGATATTTGGAGCATTGTGGACGACATTTGGAGCATTTTGGGTGATATTTAGAGCATTCTGGGTGATATTTGGTGAATGGTGTGGGTGATATTTGGAGAAATGTTTTAAAAAGAAACAATTATGGCAATACAACATCTTGGAGGAATATATTGAAGGCTTTTGGACAAATGGCATTACAACAATTTGGTGAAATTGAAAACAGCAATATAGAGAGTTAAGAAATTTAAGAATTAAGAGAGATAAGAAGAGGTAAAAAACGGTTGAAAAGAAAATTTAAAAAAAGGCATAAAAAAAAAAAAAAAAAAGATCCAAAAAGGCATTTAAAACAAAGCCAAGAGCCAGCCAGACATTTTTTTTTTGTTGTTTGTTTTGTTGTAAAATTTTGGTTTGTTTTATTTTTTTTTTTTTTTTTTTAATGGAGCACACAATTTGTGCTAAAGATTATTCTGTCACTCAATTGCGTGAGTGGCTAAAACAAATGAAATTACCAACATCAGGGTGTAAGGCAACGCTTGCTTTACGAATAAATGAAGTACCTGTTAGTCAGCGTGGAGTTTGTCCTACTACATTTGAGTCAGATGAATCAGTTGAGAATATTACTGACGAGGTTCCTAATCAACAAGAAAATGGTGTTGGTGATGATTTGTCCGGTGCTGCTGCAATTGATGTTTTACACATTCAGAAGGAAGCGGAATTGTTAAGGCGTGAGAAAGAATTACTAGTTAGGGAAAATGTGTTTTTAAAGAATTGTGTAAGCATAACCAGGGATAGAGAATTACCTCGCTATCCTTCAGATAACCAAATTAACATGAGTTATGAAAATTTAAGGAGTTTATTACCTGATTATGATGGAAGTGGTGGTGTTGATATATGGGTGATGCAAATCGAAAGCATCAAGAGTATGTATACTGTTAATGAGAATACAATGAGATTATTGTTTTTGGGAAAATTAAAAGGAAAAGCTCAGACGTGGTTGCATTCAAAGCCTAATTTTGTTTCGGAAAATTTTATACAGTTGGTAAAAGAGTTGAAGGAAGTATTTGGCATAATTCATAGTAAAATGATTTTACGTAGAAAGTTTGAGATACGTAAATGGCAAGAGATAGAAAGTTTTACGGAATATTATAATGATAAAATTATGTTGGCTAATCCATTAAAGTTGGAAGAAGAGGAGTTAATTGAGTATATTATAGATGGAATAATTGATGAACAATTGCGTATTCAAGCATATTTGCAATGCTATACCAGTAAAATACAATTATTGCAAGCATTTTCAAAGGTCAAGCAAAGAGCAGTAGTTGTGAAAACTTTCAATACAGCTGCGATCAATAAAACTAATATAAGATGCTACAATTGTAATTTGATGGGTCATTATGCGTCAGAATGCCGAAAACCTAGAATAGAGAAGGGAGCTTGCTATGGTTGTGGAAGCAAAGATCATCGTATTAATGACTGTCCAGATCGAAAAAAGACAATACATCATGTAGAAGGGGATGAATATGTAAGGTCTTTTTCATTTATTGTTCGACAGTTTGGTAATTTTTCTTTTTCCTTAGACTGCTTGATAGATTCCGGAAGTCCTATTAGTTTTATTCGGAAGTCTTGTGTTCCAAGCGAGATTGATATTAGCATGATTTCAAATGTTAATTCTGAGTTATATGGTTTAAATAAAAAAAGAGTTCAAACTTTCGGAAAATTTTTGTGTTCTATATTATTGGGTGAAGAAGAATTTTATATTACTTTTGTTGTAGTTGCTGATAAGACTATGGGCTATGATGCAGTCTTGGGTAGAGATTTTTTGAAAATTGGAGGGTTTAAAATTCTAAAGGAAAGTTATAAAGGTATTGACAAAATTCAAAATGATTTTTTATCAGAGGTTTTAAATGAAGATAACAAAAAATGTAGTGATGAATGTAAGTTTGATTGTATAACAAAAGAGTATTTAAAGAATGAAAGTATTTCATTAAAGAATCCTAACGTTAATAAGGAAAATGGAAATGAATTTGTGTCTGACTTTGATATGAAAAATAATAATGAAGTTTTGTTTGATGCAGCACTGTTAGCAATTTCTCCTTTTGATGATAAAGAAATAAATATTAAAATTGGGGAAGATATTAATTTTAAAGATCAAACAAAATTTCTTGATTTAATTAAAAAGTTTTATATTAAGTGGCCACGTCCTGTGGAACCAAAAATAAAATGTCATATGAAATTGACTTTAAACTGTGTCAAGCCGTTCAGTTGTCCACCTAGACGATTATCATATAGCGAAAAAAATGAAATTCAGAAATTGTTAGATGAGTATTTAGAGAAAAATATTATTAGGCCAAGTGAATCTGAGTTTGTGTCTCCTATAGTATTGGTTCGTAAGAAAAATGGAGAGATAAGAATGTGTGTTGATTTTAGAACTCTTAATAAAGTGACAGCGAAGGATAATTATCCAATACCGTTGATTGATGATTTACTTGATAGGTTGGTACATAAAAAGATTTTCACAAAGCTGGATTTAAAAAATGGATTTTTTCATGTTTTCATGGATCAAGATTCCATTAAATATACTTCGTTTATAACTCCACTTGGACAGTTTGAGTTTTTGAGAATGCCATTTGGGTTAAGGAATGCACCGTCAACATTTCAAAGATTTGTTAACAAGGTATTTGCAGATATGATTAAACAGAGTAAGGTTATTATATATTTAGATGATATAATGATAGCTACTGAAACAATAGAAGAACATTTAAATATTTTAGCGGAAGTTTTTCGAAATCTTGTGGAAAATAATTTGGAACTTAGGTTAGACAAGTGTGAGTTTTTAGTAAGTCAAGTTAAATATCTGGGTTATAATATTTCAGAGGATGGTATAAGGGCAGATAATAAAGGACTTGAGGCAATAAAAAATTTTCCAGTTCCAACTAAATTACAGTCAGTTCAGAGTTTTTTAGGATTATGTTCATACTTTCGAAGATTTGTTAAGGATTTTTCTTTAATTGCAAAGCCATTGTATGATTTAACCAGAAAGGATAAGAAATTTCAGTTTGGGGAAAATGAATTGTTGTGTTTTGAAAATCTTAAGAACAAGTTATTAGCATCTCCTATTTTGGCTTTGTATGATCCAAGTGATGAAACAGAGTTGCATTGTGATGCAAGTTGTGTAGGGTTTGGGGCAATTTTAATGCAACGTAAGAAAGATGGAAAAATGCATCCAGTATTTTATTTTTCTAAACGAACAAGTGAGGTAGAATCTAAATATCATAGCTTTGAACTTGAAACTTTGTCAATAATTTATGCTCTTAAAAGATTTAGAGTTTATTTACAAGGTTTAAAATTCAAAATCCTTACAGATTGTAATTCGTTAACGTTAACTTTAAATAAAAAAGAAATGAATCCGCGAATAGCTAGGTGGGCGTTAGAACTCCAAAATTATGATTATACGTTAGAGCATCGTTCAGGTAGTCGCATGCAACATGTTGATGCATTAAGTCGTTGCAATAATATTTTAGTGTTAGAAAGTAATACGTTTGAAGAGAATATGATTATTTGTCAGAATAATGATCAGAAGTTGAAAGAGTTGCGTAATTTATTAGAAAGAAAAGAGCATAATTTATATGAAATGCGTAATGGTGTGATTTATAGAAAAAATCAAAAAGGATCAGTTTTGTTTTATGTTCCAGAAAATATGGAGAGTCATGTTTTATATAAATATCATGATGAAATGGGGCATTTGGGGATAGATAAAACAATGGATATTATTTTGAAAAGTTATTGGTTTCCTCAAATGAAACAAAAAATTATGATTCATATTCAAAATTGTTTACAGTGTATAACATTTTCACCAAAGCATGGTCGAGAAGAAGGGTTTTTACATTCTATTCCAAAAGAAAGTGTTCCTTTTGAAGTTTTGCATATAGATCATTTCGGACCTATTGATAATTCAAGAGCAGTGAAATATTTGTTGGTTTTTGTTGATGCATTTACAAAATTTGTAAAATTATTTCCAACGAAAACAACAAATACTAAAGAAGTTATTTCTGCTTTAAAAGATTACTTCCGATCATACAGTCGTCCGAAAACGATAGTGTCTGATAGAGGTAGTTGTTATACTTCCGATGATTTTGAGAATTTTTTAACTAAAGAAAATATTAGTCATGTGAAAATAGCAACAGGTTCGCCACAAGCAAATGGTCAAGTTGAGAGAATAAATAGAAGTTTAGGTCCAATGATTGCAAAATTGTCAAGTTTGGATACAAAAGTTCATTGGGATAATGTTGTAGATACTGTAGAATTTGCATTGAATAATACTTTACACAGGACTATAAAAGAATATCCTAGTATGATGTTGTTTGGGGTTAAGCAGCGGGGTAAAGTTTTAGATATTTTGAAGGAAAATTTAGTTGAATCAGAACAAATTCGCGAACCAAGGTCTTTTCTTGCAATTAGAAATAATGCAGCTGAAAATGAAAAAAAATTGCAAAAGTATAATGAAGAATATGTGAATAGTAAACGAAAGTCTCCCACTATTTTTAAAGAAGGAGATTATGTGATGCTTAGAAATTTCGGTTCACATGTAGGTGTACACAAAAAGCTCATTCCTAAATTTAAAGGACCGTATATGATAGAAAAAGTACTTAAAAATGATCGTTATGTGGTTAAAGATGTTGAAGGTTTTCAACAATCTAGAACTCCTTATGTTGGTGTATGGGCAATAGGTAATATGCGGCCGTGGTTTTCGGAGCGTGAGCAAAATAAAATTAATAGGTAGATCAGGAGATCTAAATTGTCAGGATGGTCGAATTATAGTATGATTTTTGGTTTATAAATATTTTTATTTTATTTATGTAATTTTTGTTTTTACATTAAAGAAAGATAATAAAGAGATCAGGAGATCTCAAATGTCAGGATGGTCGAATTGTAGTATGTATTTATGCATTGGTTTTTATTGTTGTTAAAATATTATAGGGTTTGTAGGTTTATGTACTTTATGTTATATATGAAAATGAATGTTCAAGTGTATAAATTCGTTTTGTAAAATGTTTATGTGTTTCAATTGTACTTGTTTGTATGAATGTATATGTTCTTGTTACTGGGGAAACAAGTGTACGTGACTCGTTGAAAAATTTATAACGAATGGTATTTTTTTTGATTTGTGAAAATTTGAAAATTTGAGATCAGAATAAAATATTTGTTGAAGAAGCAAGACGTATTTCATTATTAAAGGCATCCTACACTAGTATGCTTTGTGCCAAATTTCATCGTTTTAGCCATTTCAGCTACCGAGATATGGCAATTTATGTGATTATCGAAAAGTTCTTCTTCCAAACTGATTTTAGAAAAAATATCCGCTTATGTCAGGTAAGAGCATTTACAAAAATCACCTGAGACGAAAAATTTCACAAAACTTTTAACCTATTTAAACTTAAGCTCAAGTTAATTTCAAGTTCTGCCCGAGGAAAAAGCACTTACACCGAGTTAGGTTGCTTTTCCAAAATCAAAATAAAAAAATCGTCAGATCCAGTTGACTTAAGATGGTTTGCTAAAAAAGAATACGCACAAATAAGTGTTTCTGCGCAAAAAAATCTTTTGTGACTTATACCTTTATAGCTCAAACTGAATTTTATGAAAAGTTGTCAACCTTTTTTTTGTAAAAGTGATACCAAATCACTTATTTTCATATAACATTTCAAAATAGAAAACTCAAATGAAATAGGCCTTATAAACGTTATTTTTAAACAGGTGGCAACAGTTTTTCAAAAGGAGATGTACCTTCCTGCTCGTCTATAGGCTAAGCCCTGTTATTTGACATGTCAACTTCAAAAATCAAAGAAACTATACAGAAAAAATTATTTTGTACCAGATGGCAGCCCGTTTCATAAAACATTAAACCTTCCTGAGCATCTACAGTAGGGTGATTCAAATTAAAAAAAAAAAAATTGCTTTTTTTCGGTCCTACCCACTGAATTTTTAGGTATTGATGAGAAAATGAGCCTTGCAAAAATTTAGAGCTCTAACTTAACCCTTAGGGGTGGCTATTTTTTTTTCGCCCTTTCCCATACATTTTGTATGGGGAAAAATGGCATTTTTTTTTCCAAAGTGAATTTTTCTTTCAATTTTTGAACATTTTTTCAAAATATTTTTACATACTCTTAAAGTTGAAGCTTTGACGCTTCCAAAATGGTAAGCCATGTGTGATTATCTTAATTAATAAAATAGTTACAGCCGACAGCGAAATCTAACGTTATCGACCAAACTGTACAAAAGATTTTATTTTTAAACAGGTGGCAACGCTTTAAAAAAAAACATCCCATTTTCGATGATCGTGCCAATGGTGCAAATTTGATGCTCTGCACAAAAATCCTTTTAAATTTTTTACGAAAACTAACACTTTTGAAATTCTGTAAGAAAACTAACACTTTCAATTTGTGTCTGACGAAAAATAACACTTTTAAGCCCACTTGCACGACCCCGAGTTATCTTTTTAACTCAGATTTAATTCGAAAAGTTGTCAAAAACGTATGAGTTTAACCTTAACTTTGAAATAAAAAATAACTTTTCGTTGTGCAAGTGAGCCTTACGTAGCACATTTTCTTCAGACAAAAAATGGAAAGTGTTAGTTTTCGTCGGACACAAATTGAAAGTATTAGTTTTCGTCAGACACAAGATTTCTGGTGTTACTTTTCGTATGGCTTGTCGCTATTAAGATAAGACTAGTTAGGTGCAATAATGATAACATTATTGTTGAAATAGTACGTAGAATGAAGAGGTCAGAGATTGATCTGTTGTTCGACACTAGACTACAGGTGGTCCACGGAACCCCGAATCCAAGTTGTTATTGTTGTAGCGAGAAAAGCACTTCCCGTTGGTTTTGGGTAGAGTTGACATAGCGACATTCCCTTGCCGGTTATGAACCCGGTAAGGTTCGGTACTAGCACCTTGTGGTATTTGCCCCACTGTGGCGGCAGCGAATTAGTATGATCAGCCGAATGCAGGTCACTATGTGCGGTTAATCAGTACCCAATCGAGCCAAGAGAAGCATTTCAGATTTTGCGCTACTTGCATCGAAATTTAAACCTGGTAGATTCGCATGGTAAACAATCACACTACCCTTTTTAAAAGTCTCATAGATCCTTGGTTTTTCGACAAAGACCCAAATTTTGTTAGTGTAATGGTTCTCTTTTTCATTTTCAGCGAGTCACTTCTTCACTACACTGTCAAGTCAACAGGTTGATAATCTCTCATAACATGTTGACAAAAAAAGCAAATACATAATAAAGAAAACTTCAAATGAAAAGCACTTAAAGTCATTAAAACCTCATCTTTAGACCATTTGTTCAATAGTGCCGGATCGCGCCATATCAGCAGTTAGATGTGTTTCTCCTAGGGCTTTAAAATCTGCATTGATTTACATAGACTCAGCGCATTCAGCCCTTGATTTAACTACCTGAGTGCACAAAGCTTAATGCATTGCAAAGAAGAATCAGCATGCTCAGTCCCTAGACTTGTACAATGTTTGCCATTTTTCTTTGACTTTCTTCATTTTTCAACTTTCTTCAAAGCGTAAAAGGTATCTATTAGCTACATTGAACAAATGTTATGTCATGTCATTACAGAGGAAATTAGTAACCACATTGTGCATTTTATCTATCACTTACATTAATGGCATATTAATAAATTACGTTGGAAATTATTTTCATTAAAGAAAGCGGCCTCTTTGAAAATGCATTTTAGAGCTCAGAAAATATGCCTATCATAAACATTAATCAGAAAAGTTGAGTTACTTAGACGTGTATTCGTTTATGGTTGCAATGAATGCAGTTGTTGAAATTAATTGACAATTAAACAATGCTTCCAGTGAAATTATTATTATCTAGATTTTTATTTGATATTATACCCAAACAATTTTTGCAAACCATTTTTGCGAAAAACTTTTTATTCATAATTTTTATACCCAGCGTACTAGTACTAGTACACTCAGAGAAAAATAGAATTCTAAAGTTAAGTCCGACCGAAATTAAACTTATCTTTTTCCATTCTTAAAATTTCAAGAATTTTTCGTACTTAAATATTCTTAGAATAAGAATTTTTTTCTTGATTTTGAAATTGGGATGCAAAAAGCTTCAAATAAGAATAAAGTACTTATATTAAGAATTTTATTCTTAAATCAAAACCATTACATACTCAAATCAATAAAAAAGATGCAAAAAGCTTCAAATAATATATACTCAAATCAATAAATTAGAAAAATTTACTTATATTAAGAAAATTCCATAAACTATCTTCGAATTACATTGGTTTGTAATGCAGATGATATGAAATGACCGAAATAATCAAACACTTTGTGGGCTTAAAACAGGAACACTTTTTCTTGAAAATATACTACCCTGCCTCAAAATAACAATAGAACATAGCTGAAATGGTAGGTTGCTATCAAAAATGGGCGAAATCGGATGATAACCACGCCCCCTTTCGATATCGAAAATTTCGAAAATCACATAAATTGACATAAAAAAAAAATAAAATTTGAGTAAAAATTTAGAAATTTGCATGAAATTTGGTACACGGGCTACTTTCTGATCTAGGTAGGTTCCTATTAAAAATGGGCGAAATGGGATGATAACCACGTCATTGGCATTGGTTGGGAGTATACCTGATGAAACTGGATAAAATCGCCCTCCAACGAAGCCCACTTTCGATATCGAAAATTTCGAAAATGAGCTAATTCGGTAACATAAATAGCTAAAATACTTAGTATACACTTTTAGGTAAATCCTCCTTGTGCCTATATCATTGTTATCCCGTTCTGAAAACTACCGCTGGGTATTTAATGTTCGGTTAGTCTGAACTTAGACTTCCTTACTTGTTTAGATGAGTTTAGCTTTATTTTGTCTAAGTTGGATTAAATTGGGAACCCAATTTTTAATGCTTTTTTATAGGTTCATTGGTGCTAAGAATTTAGATGTACCTACCTGTAGTAGTTAAGTACTTTATTTAGCCAATTATTGTTATTGCTTGCATTCAGTCACAGCCCACGATGCTAAGTAAAATACTTAATTTATTTATACTTATTTGTATTTATGTATGTTTGCATGGTCTTTATGTTGAAATTCATACATTTTTAGCTGTTGCAGATTAATTGCTAGCAATTTATTTTCTGCCATTAATAAGCCCTGCCACTTCATATTGTTCATGTGAAAATATAAAACGGCTACATATGTATTCTTTGCCACGGCTGCTCAATTCCATTTGCTTTCATTAATTTTATTGCAGCTATTTAGTTGTGATACATATTATATGAATGTTCTCTTGTGTTTTCTCCATTTGTTTTTTTCTCAGCCCCTGCTGGGCAATTTTAACAGAATTAACATTAATTTAGTTGAATAATTTGTTTTTTTTTTTTTTGTGTGGCTAAACAAATCACGCAACAGCCGTGTTTTAACGATAAATTAGATCAAAATTTTGGTTGTTGTCTACCTTTTCATATTTTCAACGCAAATACGATTTCTTTATATAAGATTAGTTGTTTTTGGAGTTTGTGTACATATTAATATTTTGTTGGTGTTCTACTCATTTGAGATAATTAATGTGCCTTCATTTGCCACGCCCACAACTTTTAATTTATTTCGCGTTGAGTTTTTTTTCAGAGTAGGCGTTTAGTTTGCTTTGGAACGCTGATCAGTTAGTATTGAAAAAGTGAGGAAAGACACGCAACTGTTTCGCTAATTTGTTTTCCTTCGTTCGTCTCATTGTATTGGCATACATTTTTTAGGATTTTTTTAAGTCCCTTGTTAAAAGCTCTAAGCGCTAATGATCAGGTATATTTAACGAGCTGATATGGGTGATGGCCGCAATAACATCCTGGTAGTGTGATTGTCTACCATGTGAATCTACCAGGTTCAAATTTCGATGCAGGTAGCGCAAATCCGAAAATGCTTCTCTTGGCTCGATTGGGTACTAGTTAACAGCACATTGCGACCTGGATACGAATGGTACCAGGGATGGGCAATATGTTATTTTTGAGTGACGAGTGACGAATAAATAAAAAGTTATTCATACTTTTAAAAATTTTGAGTGATGAATGACCACTTATTTTTATTGAAAAAAATTTTGATTGATGAATAAAAATTAATTTTTACTTCAAGCGATTCTTGAATAAAATAAATTGTTATTCATCACTCAAACTTTTTTGAATAATGAATAATTTTTTATTTGAATATTTTTTTATTCAAAATGGCCCAACCCTGACTGGTAAAAAATTGTAAAAATAAAATGGAGCATAGTCATAGTCGAAATAAAGTAGGTACCTACTAAAGTTAGCGTCAGCTTTTATACACCACTTATAAAAATGAAGGTTCTAAATTTAATAGGCATACTTTTATATCGGTGCTCTTTAGCACCTACTTAGGATAACGGCAACCCGTGCCGATTTTAAGTTAAAGTTTTTCTACCGGCTTATACTTAGTTCGCAAAAAGTCCATTATGTAATAATAATAATAATGGCGGCGATATACCAACAGGTTATCATAACCTCTAACGAGATTTTTGCCGAGCTTCTCTTTCCAACTTGTGGTGTGTTGCTTTTGAGTTTTTCCTACAAGTTGGCGGGACCTACAGTTTTTTGCCGACTTCGAACGGCACTTGCAAAGCAAATGAATTTTTTGCTGAGAAGCTTCTCATGGCAGAAATACACCCGGAGAGTTTGCCAAACCCTTTTCTTTTTCTAAATAATTTTTGATGTCACTTTTGCCGGGCATCGAACCGCCACGACTTGGTGTAGAAGGCCGAACACTTAACCACTACACCACGGCAGCCGCCGTGTCCATTAAGGCTTCGAAAATTACACAATTTTAATATTTAGCTCATATTTAAAAGACTGTGCAAAAAATCCCCACCTTCGAATTTTTTAAAAGAACAACAGGATTCTTTGCAAGAATATTGAAAAATGTATTCACGAGAAAAATACATTGGAATTTCAAAATTGCGGAACAATATGTTTTCTAGCAAAAATAATCAAGTACATCTTGAAACTTTGCAATTATAGTGCATTTTTTATAGGTCCTACACGGCGTATGAGTAACTTTTACCTGTTCTTTTCATACTCCTGTGCATCCTTAAATATTAGTATACACATTTTAAGAGCTTTTATTGCATATATATTAGATAAAGGTAAAGGGAAGACAAATTACAAAACTAAAACAAATTTACATACATATCATGAATTTCATATCAAAGGCTGAAAAAAACGTACACCCGACCCCCTCAAAAGCACTTCAAAGCACTTCAAAGGTCAAAGCACTTCAAAGATCAAGCGATTATGAAAAATAAGCATTTTTTTAGAAACGTCTTTTAACATACCTGAAAACTAAAATGGCGTTTTTATTTTAATTTATTTAAGTAAATGCATCTCCTGGTTACTTTCTTATATTTTGATATCACGCGTAAACTAATCAACCGATTTCAAAAGTTTGTATACTTTTAGAAAGGTATTGAAATCACCTTTTGAAGACCTAAACGGTAAAAAAAAAAAAATTTAACTTTTTTTTCAGCGTAATATAAAATTTGTACAGTGTATGTAAAAAAACGCAATGTTAGTTTTCAGATATGTTATATATATAAAGTAGACCTTTCTAAAAAAAATTCTTATTTTTCAAAATCGCTTGATCTTTGAAGTGATTTTTCAGTTTCCAATTTTATTTGCGAAAACATTTTTTATCAGTGTACTAAACCATTTTTACAGGGTATTTTTTTTAAAGCAAATTTCCATACATTTCTAATGGTGAAATCGGTGAAGCCATTCCGTAGTAATCACACTTTAAAAGTACCTATTATCGTTATTTTTCGAATATTTTCGAATATTTCGATACCTTGCCACGCCCACAATTTTTCGATAATGAAATTTCTAAAAATGAGGTTGTGTTTGGGTAGGTAAGATGTACCTCTATGCAAAATTTCATCAAATTCTGAGGGGTCGGGTTCAATGCATATTGGGTTTCATATGAAATTCATCATATGTAATATTTTTTCATTGTTTTTGTTCTGTCGGCCACGGTCTATTGCCAATCTATCGAAATCGTATTTAAATCTATTGTTTATGGCAGCGAATAATTTGTTATGGCATTTGCAAGCCAAACAAAGCGGGCAAATTACTGGTCAATTAATTGTAAATAAGCCGTAAGCGTTACACGCGTCAGCAACTACAACACAAATACCATATAGACATATACCTATGTATATGTATAAACGAGCATGCATCGTTATCATAGCTATCAAAAGACGTAAACGAGCGATCATAGAGAACAATCGCACTACAATTCCAATCGAAAAATTGCATTTTGTAGACTAAATATTTGAGCAAAATGTAGCTGTTGTGATTGTAACTAGATAGCGGTAGTAGTGGGTGTGGTCAACGAATGCAAAATAGAAAAATTATAAAAATGGAAGCGAATGCAGTATGAACTGCAAGAGAAAAGAAGGTTCAAAAATTTCAAATTTAAATTTAAACTAAAACAATTCTCTAACCACGACAATCGAAGTGGTCAAGTAAGCCATTTAGAGGTTACCTACTTGCAAATAATTACAACCAAACTCACGAATAATGCTAATAATACCCAATCACTAACTATTCATTTTGTTTGCGTGAGAATAATAAGTATTTGGCATTTTTTTATTTTTTTTAATAAAGAAAAACTTTTTGGCTAGTCATTCGATATGCCGTACCTGCTAAGTGCCTTACATGTTTCAGTGATTTATTGCAGTCAACATGGTGTCATGTAGTCCTTATAAGAGTATCATAAAAATAGTTGGTGGATTCCATGTAGCACTGAAGTGAAACTTCTTTGGCGTATAACTTAATATCTTACATTACTGAACTCTGGTAAAATGTTTTAAATGGTTTTGCATAATATTTTGCTTTTAGTACGAGAACACCCAACGTCCAACTTTTTTTATCTTCGAAATTAATTTAGTGCACGTAATTTTTTGTTAATATCAGTTTTGTTTTCATTTCATTAACTGCGGCTTTCGTAACCAACGTAGGGTTCGACATAAAGTGGGTCCGACGACCTAAATATGTCAAAATAATGTCATCAGAGTGTAATGGGGTGTGGTTGCTGTGTGACCTTGCCCAATCCTGACTCTCGCGTCCTCGTTCGTACACTCTGGGCACCGTGAGCTATCTAGGCTCGCGGCAGAAATAGAGGGAGCCCCGGGTGGGGCCGCTCTGACATATTTGGTTTAAGGGCTCACCGAGTCAATTTAATTTTTTGTTAATAACAGTTTTACTTTTATTTCATGAACTACGACTGTCGTAACCAACTTAAGGTTCGATATAAAATGGGTCCGACAACCCAAATATGGCAAAATAACGTCATCAAAATATGTATGTATTAATAACAAGCTAGTTTTTTACAGTTCGTTGTAGGTGATGGCCATAATTCAGCTAGTCCCTCTCCCCGAAGTGGCCAATTTGTTGTCAAAGTTTTACTTGTTATTAAACAACGACCATATGCCTATGGGGTCTCTCGTATGCAATTTAACTCATTTTAGTTTTGAAATAGTTTCAACTAAGGTTAATAACTTCTTTTTTGAAGTGAAAACTTCTTTGGAGTGTATGGCACTTCTCGAAATGAGAGTACCTATAAAGGTATTCACCTCAAAAGCAGCAAGCTAAACAAAAATATAGATATTTTTATTGAGCCCCATAATCGCCCCTTTTAGAATTATTGTTAAAAGCAACACGAAGCAATAATAGTAATTGAAGACGAGAAAAAGGGCCTTGTTAGCAGGGCAGAGGGGATCTGCATTGCATTCCGTGATTAAGACGTTGTGTTTGGTCACAGCAGGCGCTCAGCAAGCTACTAATGTGTTGCATTGCTCATATTGTTGTTGGTATTGATGTTAGTTTAACGGACAACCTGCTGCGCCGTTTACACTTGCCACTAAAGCATGAGATGAGGCTATAAGAATGGATACACAAAATATTGATACCCAAGTGAATGCTGGAATAGTTCAATTGGTTGGCGTGATAAAGAATTTGTGTAATTCAGATATTTATTTATAGGATTGTAATTAATATTTAAAAAGAATAATAATAATTGTGTGAAAAATTATATGTAACTGAAAATTTTTGGCGGAAGGTCCACGTTTGTTCAAGGTCCAGCCTGAGAGTCCCACTTTACCAAAGCCTTTAAATTTAAAAATTCAAAATCTCCCCCTACTTAATATTATCCCTAAGTTCCAAAAGATTATGAAGCAGAGGGTTTCCATAAATATCTGCATTTGTATAATATTGCGAGCTAAATAATGCATAAGCTGGTCACAAAGCAAGTAATTATTTGTATGTAGAGAGATATACTCTCAAATAAGATCCTGCTTATATCAATTTACTTCATTACCTTCAATATTTGGTGTACGTCTGTCTGTTAGCCTGTCATTGTGTTGACTGAAATTGAAACTGAAATATAACTTAAAGCCACATTTAAACTTCAAAATTCTGTTGCAGCAACATTTTAATAGTAGGTTTCGCGTGGTCTTGCGCCATACGAATGTAAGTCACTCTTGTTGGCGTCGAGTGTGGTTAAAGGTGTACAGTGGAAGTGGAAGTGCAATGGTTACAAAGCTTACATCCTATAAATTTTATGCGCTGATGTTGCAGCCGTCCCAATGGTAGACGAATTCTTATTTAGCTAAAGCAGGGCTTTTCATACATAAACTCTGAAAAAAATTCCTTGCTGCAAAGAAAAAAAAATTTATTTCAAGAAAATTTTTCCTTTAAATGGCGCGTTCCTGAGATTTTGGTCGATATACAAATGAGGGAATAAATAAAGTGGGAATAAGTGGCAACCCTAGGTGTCAACCCTGCCTAAAATATCTTTGTGAGAATATGGGCAAAAATACATTTAGTTTGATACCCATATTAGCATATCTTGCTCAATATTGTAAACAAGTTGAAATAGGTGGCAACCCTGTAAATAGCTCGAAGTGGCAGACCCAAATAGAAATTCTTAGAATGAAGCATACTTTCTATATGCCAAATTTATCTAAATCGCTTCAGCAGTTTCTGAGATATTGGTCGATATCAAGGGAATATATGAAATGGGGTTAGGTGGTTAGGAATATATGGAATACGACCGAAAATACCTTTAATTTGATGTCAATAATGGTATATCTTGCTCAATATTAAAAAAAAAATTAGATAGGTGGCAACCCTTTAAGCCGCCCGAAGTGGCAACACCCACGTAGAAAGTCTACATACGAATGACGCATGCTATCTATATGCCGAATATGACTCAAACGCTTTAGAAGTTTTTGAGGAATAAACAAAATCAGGGTAAGGTGGAAACCTTAGGTGTCAACCCTGCCTGAAAATTTGTTCGATGGAATACGACCGAAAATACCTTTAATTTGATACCCATATTAGCAATATTTAAAATAAAACAGATAGATGGCAACCCTGTAGACTGCCCGAAGTTGCAACCCCCAAGTAAGAAATGCTTTTTTCTGAGTGTACATTAGGGTCGGTTGAAAGATAACTCCTAGGAGTTCCAAGTGATCGGTTGTGAATACCAATGCTGCCTTATTGATTCGTTTTCAAGTTTACATGTGAACTTAAGCCAGATTAAGGATAAAGTTGGTATAAGATACCCATCTATTACGTTACTTGTCGGTGCAGAGGGACTTCAGGAAGGTTGTTTGTATGAAAGGATAGTCTGGTTTTGTTTTATTTGGACATTCAGATATACAAAATTTTTTAGGAATCTAACTTTAAAACACTGTGCTGCTATCGGTACAAAGGGGTGGACAACTAATACAGAAATTACTACATAAACACTTTTTACTTGCTCTACACACGGCAAAAAATTAAAAAAAAAAAAACGAAGGAGCTCATAAAGGCGTCCAAGATGAATGTTGTGCTAATTTGAATTTAATTATAGACTCAACTACGAACCAATCCATTAACACATACACGGCTAAAAATTTGAACCTAAATTTTATACTTTTTTGGACTACATATATGACCAAACCAAATTTGGATTCAAATTCAATCTAGACCAGTTTTCATGAAAATTGGCTAAAGGAATCGGGTTTCAATTATAAACAAGAAATGTTTTAACAATTTTTTCAAGATAAAATAAATTTTTTGTCCGTTGGCGGGAATTAGAACCAAGACTCCCCGCATCATGCCCGCCTGCTCTACCACTGAGCTACATCGCACACATAAATGTTGTTGGCAAAATTCAATCTTGAATAAGCTTTCAAAAATAAATTTGAATTTTCAAACCCAAAAGTTTAACTTTTAGACCGAAAAGTTTTAAGAATAAAATAAAACTAAAAAAAATGTGGCAGCTGACAGAACTCGAACGAAAACGCTCAGGAGTCACAGCCGACTGCTCTACCGCTGAGCTATGACGCACATGAAGTTTTTGTGGGAAAAATTCAATTACAATAAAACAAAACAAAAATAAAAAATTTAGACAGCTTTTTCATTTAGATTTTAAATCGAAACCAAAAGAAATTGAAAATCTTTGTAGATATTTGGACGGTTTGAAATATTGTACAAAAAAGTTTGAGAAATTGATTAATCTTTATACGGGTTTAAAATTTAGGTTAATTTTTTTAGCCGTGTAATACAACAACGCTTACATCCATGAATACCTAGCAAAGTTGTATGAATTGAATAGTATATGTATGTAAACTTCAGCATTTACTTATGTATGATTTGTAGGTAAATAAAATGGAGCTCACTAAAAAATAGTGCACACCTTATGTAAGACTTATTACATTTGATTAATAGGCTTACTACTTATTTTAGTTACTATTGGCCACTAATGACCGGTTTTCAGTGCAATATTAAACCACAGACAAAGTTGACTAGATTTTATTCCATACAAAAAGGGGCAGGGATGAAACTCTAGTCAATGTTTAAACTTGAACTGAAAACCCGGGCCTTAGTGAAAGATTTCTTACGACATTTTTCAAAAATTCCTACCATAGAATTTGTTTGAAGAATGTTCGAGGTCGGAACATTTTTCATTGACACCCTATTCCAGAATTAGGGTGATCTTTCACTCAGTGATCTTCCGCTCTTATTATGCATGCAGTTTACAGCTTACTACTTCCGGATGCTTTAGAAGCGTCTGTTTTAGAACAAGATCTATAAGCAGTATAAACATGCCTGGAGGACTATGTCCTCCTCTTAGAACTTGGATCACTTAAAGTAAATCATGAGCAAATAATGTTTTCTCAACGAAGCAAGACGCTTTTCATATTGCTTATAATCTCTCACACAATTGTTTGGGAGTTTCGTTGTATATATATTAAGACAGGGACCGAAATTTATAGTTGTTTTAAATAAAAATATTGTTTTTGGCGATCTTTTGTATTTGAACAATTATTTAGTTTTGCCGGCTTAACTTCATAAAAATAAATGAAAACACCACTTTTAGTTTTTTCTCCGTTATATTCCGGTTACTCAACCGTCTTCAGGGAAATTTAATTCACGTCCGTTTGCTGTAACGTGGAGTTTGAAACTGTCGATTTGTTTGAGAGTAAATGCCTATATCGGAGAAAAAACAAAAAGTGGTGTTTCACTTATTTTAATGACGTTTAGCCGGCAAAACTAAATAGTTGTTTTAAATATTTCCATCAAGATACTACATACTACAGTAACTCCTACGCTCAGAACCACGCGAAACTTTGAGGTTTCAATCTTAGATTGAGTGTCTAAGGAACGGGGAACTCATAAGCTGAATCCGATTCGGAGATTTGGTATACGGATGGATCGAAGCTGGAAGATGGTAAAACGAGAGCTGGTATCTATAGACCGAATTACAAAAAATCGGTACCAAAAGGTAACTACCTCACTATCTTTCAAGCCGAAATCCATGCAATAAAATCTGTGGCAGAGAATGCCTTCGAAGAGGACTGTGTTCTAGGTGGATCTACATTATGTCGGACAGTCAGGCCGCCCTACGAGCCTTGCAGTCTTACACCACAGCTTCGAAGCTTGTTGATGAGTGCGTCGCAGTCCATAACGATCTGGGAGCCAAAAACAAAGTTTTGTTAAGTTGGGTCCTAGGACATGAAGGGCAGGATGGCAACGAAAATTAGACCACCTTGCAAAACAAGGTGCTCTTACAGAATTCTATGGTCCGGAACCCTTCTGTGGGCTCACCAAGGCTCACGTAAGTGAGACCATAAGCAACTGGGAAAACAAACAGTTTAAGCATCATTGGTTTAGCAATCTGGAACATAGGCAGGCCAAACTCTTTATATAACCTTCACAAAAAACCTCGGCCAGGCTCATTATATTAAGAAGGGAGTATCTAATTTGTCGGTTGTGTGAACTGGACGATGAAATTTCGAATGCGAATGCATTGCGTTAGCAAGAAGGAGGGGTTCCCAATTCTCTCTCAATCCGTTCGTGATATGGGACAAAAAATCTGAAGAGGTGCTCAAATTTATCAAGTGCCTCCACATACAGCAATATCCTGAAAGGTCACAGACAATAGATCATGAAAATGGTCGCGGTGTAACAAGGCCCTATAATAATAATAATGAATATATAGCTAACAATAAATGTGTAATAGGTTCAGTATTGCTGTTAATACATCTCATTAATACACGCTTACAGCGATGCGTCGAACATGCCCAAAAAAAGGATATTTAAAAGAATTTCGCAAAACTTGAATGGTTGAAATAGAGTAAAAAAGTGCATACACATAATTCATTTCATGGTTTTGTGAAATTATATCTCATAACCTTAAAGCAATTTTTTGGGGGAAAAATGTTCAAATAAAAGAAAGTAAGTAAATGAAATTATCAGCAGTTTTAAACAGTTTTATCCAACCTTGTTGAAACTGCATGTTTCCTTGGACTCCCGTTAGAAGAGCTTGATGAAGATCTTTGGAATGAAGGCAGGGCAATGCATTGTTAACAACAACAACAACATCAGAAGTTTCAGCACAAATTATTTACGGAAGCAATAAATTTCTGTAATAAAGTAATCATAGTCATCTGTTACTGCCTGCGATCGTATTTAACATTTTAAAATTGAATGGATAGTGATTAAACGCGTTAAAAAACTCGATTGAACAAGTTTGACCTAAAAAAGGATATTCAGTAGGAATGATCATCTAGGCTTTTAGGCCACCTGTTAAAACTGTATTCAAGTAGCTACTAAGCGATGGTCATGCAAAATACGAGAAAAAATTAGAGTTACTTAACTCGATGGAGATAAATTAATTCCCTAGATGAGCACCCTCAAATATACATCATTGTTAATCAGGTTGTCTGCAATTCGGGGCTAGTTTTCGAGCTAAGCCTTGCGTTAATAATTGATGTGAAATTAACGACTTTGGGCCAGGGAACTGGTTTCATGTTGCACAATTTGTGTAGGAAATTAACGCTTTTGAACTATGACCATCACTGACAACCAACTGTAAAAAAAATAGTTTGTATTAATATTTAAAAAACTTGATGACGTTATTTTGATATATTTCGATCGTCGGGCCCACTTTTTGTCGCACCCAATTTGTATATTCCTGTGTTGGTTACGACATTGGCATTCAATGAAATGAAAATAAAATTGCATGCACCAAATTGACATGTTTCACACTCCTTACCTTATCCTTTTCGAAGATAAAAAAAATTGGGCGTCTCGGGGAAAGAAATTCGCTCACAAAAATTTAGCTTGTTATAAATCAACAACCGTATGCCTTTCACTTATGTATAGCAGAGTAATCAAATAATCGATTCCAATTTGAACGAGTTCGTGTCTTAAGTCTTTCCTTTGAACTACCTAATTAATTATACATTTATGTAATTATAAGTATATTTTGCTGTAATCAAATTCTCAGCAGCTAACTTGCTGATAAATTTGAACACATTTATCAATAAAACATGCTGAAAGTTAACGAGTTTTAATAAATTAGCAGCATAAATTGAAATAAGCGAAAATAAATTTCAACTTTCAACCACAAATATATAAAAGTAAATAAATAAATACAGACACCAACGGTTTTCATCCACTCATTTATATTCACACAATATAGGAGGAGTGCACACCAATATTGGGTCACTTTTAGCTCGTTGTGCACATTAACCCAAAACACAAAAACTCAACAAAAACTAATCAAGTTGTTAAACAACTAAGAGAACATCCCCATAGCGTCAATTGTGCAGCGTGCGATGAACTAGATTGATGGTTTTCTTGTCGGTTAGGACAAATATTTTAACATTCTTTGACCACGCCAGTTGTATGAATAGTAGTCACCCGCCTGCACTCTGTTTCTTGCTTCCACTTTTTGGTCAATTTTAATAAGCAAATAAGTCAAAGTATCGAAATGTGTCTGAGCGATGGTAACGAGAATTGAAATGAAGATGTATCTACAAAAATTTCAAGAAAAAATACAAGAAAAACAATATGCATACTGGTAATATCTTTGACGCTCTTATCGATGTTGTTGTTGCTCTGCGAATTAACCGCAGGTTATTTTCTAGGTAACAAGTTGATGAGTATTGATGAGCTATTTTGGTAAAATTGATGAGTTTTTCTGTTTTTATGTGAATTGTGTAGTGAGCATGGTGAAGCACTATGTGCAGTGAGAGCAGTTCCAGTTGATTGGCTGTTGCTACTTTCAAGCGCCGCTGGCGCAATATTTGAATTATTATTTTCCTTTGCACTCTATTTTTTGGTGTTTTTGTTAAATTTGTATTTGTTATTGTTGTCAAAGATGGCTGCATTTAATGTCTAGTAAAACTCATCAACGCCTTCTCATATGCTAAGCTGCTGATAGTTAGTTTTTGATTACCAACAATTTTTTTTGGTTGTTTGTTTGTAACCTGATGCCGCGTCATGTGTTCGAGGTGGGGCATAAACTAACTAACGTCTTACTTTATCTTCCTTCACTTCAGTTCTTTAAGATATATATACGATACATTAATGTGGACTCAATTAGATCTACATTTATACTCATTTATTGATCTAATGACTTCAGACCACTGCACATTTGCTAATTTCATTGCCTTTAATACAGCTCTTATTGCACCTAATTAAATATTGTTTGTTCTATTTAATCAACGCAATAAAACTTTTATAGCCAGATTTTATGGCCAACTTAAAACTCGTTGTCGATATGAAACCAGCGCTGACAACGCGATAAGGACACAAAAAGTGTGTGCTTTTGTATCTAAATTGGACTTCCCTAACAATTAGTATTGAGCATTACCATTATTCCTAGCAGCTTTGCAAGGAATATCCCTAACCCATTCAAATCCAAAGAAGGCGTCAAACAAGAGAACTGCCTACTCTACGATTTCTTTAACCTGATGCTGGTTAAGATAATTCGAGAAAAGGAACTGCGCTGTACAGTTACAGTCCACTATTGAGTTTACAGCAAGTTCGTTTCTTAAGTCTTTCGTTTAAACTAGACCTCTAATAAACTTTTATTAACTTTTGCTATATCTATTCAAATTCTAAGCAGGTAAGGTGTAGATATATTTCAATCAGATGATATTGCTATCATTGAGCTTAACCAAATGCGCCCAAGGTTATGCCTACTCTGGCCTGGAAATACTCGTAGCTACGAAAAAGGTGGGCTTGAGGTGCATCCACATCGTTGTCGACACACACAACTGCGAAGCTGATTCTACCAACACACTAATTAGGTTGTGATCTAAATCGAGATGACAACCTAGCAAGGACACTCCAACATAATGAGTTTTAGGCAGCTGCAATCAGGTCCTTTCTGGTTTAATGGACTTGTACGTAGAATTACCGGCCGCTTAACAGAGAAAACGTGTGTTGTTTTGGTTATTGTAACAGTCTTCGTATGGATTCTTATTAATAGGATTGGAAGTAATGAAATAAAATCCCTTGTATGCGACTGCGCTAAACAGCACGCCATCCACCACATCGTTAATAGCGTCAATCTCCGCTTGGAAAATGCTTCCATAAAAAGGTGAGCCACACCCGTTTACCAAATGATTTAGTCGTCGCTGAGCAAGGGGCGAAACCGCATCGCGTGGGGTGTCGCTTGTTTGGTCAGCGAATGTTAAAAATATAGTTCGGACGATCACAGCGCGTGTGGAGGACATCGGAGCTGCTTGGGATAGTTATAAAGTTGGACAGAAAAGTTGAATGGCCAGGCTGTGTGAGCTTATTTCAGCTGGGTACTTAACCCTTTCATAAAGTACCAGCGGTGTTTCCCCAATTGAAGGTGGTTCTAGACCATGGGTCGGTAAATTGGTAAATGCAGGTGTACAAGTGAGAGCGCTTATACACGCGCTGTGATCGTCCGAACTATATTTTTAACATTCGCTGACCAAACAAGCGACACCCCACGCGATGCGCTTTCGCCCCTTGCTCAGCGACGAATAAATCATTTGGTAAACAAAGAGCGAAACGTGTCTGTGTCCAACTTGTTTGACTGATCATAAGATCTGTGGGGCGCCGATGCTTGTTCTAGACCTTTCTCGCGAAGAGCACTTACTCAGTTTTACTCGGCTGTAACCCAGTCGGCAGGACTTCTCACAATACCCAGGTTTCCTTGCCTCTTAGTACTTAGAAACTTTCCTCTGACAAAGATTTCCAGATCATCAGCCTGACACTTAACATCCCCTGCGTTCGAGGTCCTGGAGCAAGCCGTTAACGACTATGACCCAGAGAGACTGGCGAGAAAGAACACTTCCTTGCGGTGAACCCCTTTTCACCCTTCTCTGAGTCTCAGCAGCATCCCACTCCGCCATGAAAATCCTGGCGCAAAGTAGTATGTTGATGAATACTACTATATTAATCTAAGTAATAAGACTATCGATAACATCCGAACTGTAGTATACACTTGTCATAGACAAGCGATGATGGTGAATCATTTAAAAATTATTTACAAAAAAAAAAAACAATTGCAGCACACTCTTTTGCATTCAAACAACACGCAGTCATAAATACCCATCCAACAACTTTTACTCGTAGGTACGCGTGCCAAAGCTTAAACAGATCAACGTGTCTGCGTTTAATCTGTTCATAGGTTAAGCTAGACAATCTTAATCCTTAATTTATGTTTAGAAAACGACTCATTTACAAAGCGTATTAACATTACTGTCGCATTTTATCACTAATTTCATTATATTTATTTTATAACGGCAATTGAATGCCGCAAGCAAAAATGTGTTATGGCAAGTTCGTAGCTTAAGTCTTTCGTTGCTCAAATAATAAACCGGCTACACGGCAGTAAAAGCTGCATAAGTTTATCAACAACACTTCACACTTTCAAATCAACCAATTAAGTAGAGTAAGTTTATTTATTTTTTAATCCAATTTGGCCACACACTTATTTAGCGCAGTGCTGCAATAATTACCGCTAGTCAGTTGTGGCAGTAACAGCATGACAGTAACATGATTCCTTCGTGAACTGAAATTAACAGCAACGATTTTCACTCATTTCGAACGTTTCACAAACATTAAAGTGCGAAAAATAAGATATAAAATAATGCTTAAATAGTCTATGAAATTTAATTGAAAAACCAAAAAAATAAAAAGCATTCCCAACTAGCAGAAAGGTATGGCAATGGTATAGAAAATGTTAAGTACAAAGTTTGCGTTCAATTTACTATCACAAGTAAAATTAAATTAATATAGTAATCTTATTTTATATACTAAAAAAACACTTTGAAGTCACATAGTTTATCGAAGTGACGATTCAGCTACCAAATTTGCTAGTTGGGCTACGGTGGAAAACTTGAAATCAAGTGACCGTAATTATTTCTGATTATTTGTATATTACAAGTATACACAATGGCATTGGTAAGTACATAAATGAGCTATGATTATACATACATGCAACAGCAACAACAACAACTTAGCAAGTGAGCAGCTGTGATCACATCATAAAAATTAAAATTAACTGTTATAACTTAGACAGTGAAAAAAAATGGAAAACAGGACACTTACACTGTTCATTTAAAACTGGTCTGCAGCTAAGTTGTTCACTTTTTTATCTTTTCACGTCTCAAATAGCTAATGCCACACTCTAGCTCTAGCGTGTGGTAAGCCGTTAAGACGTAAACGTTTGGCAAGTGACCGACGGCAAGCGGCATGCCTGCGCCAAGTTAGCTTTAAAGTTAGCAAAGCTAAAGTTGTTGTATGTGTTGTTGGTGCTTTTCTGCACATGCGTATCATTAAACACGCGTCCGCGCGCACATGTTCAATGCTTTTGTGACAATTCAAACAAAAAAAGTAGTTCGCTTGTCTAGTTAGCAAATGTCAGTTACAATGAATTTGTTCCGAAAAAGCTATTAAAAATGTTATGAGCCATTCGGACGGTTGTTGTTGATGATAAATGTCGCTGGGGCAGAGTGTTGCAATTAGTAAAGTAGTAAAGCGTTAGAAACAAGTTTATCAAGTAAATTAGTATTTAAAATCAACTAGTAAATGCAAACTAATTTCCTTCCGCTCCGCTCTACGCACATTAATATTTTGCATGTTAACACGTCAGCTACAAGCTGAAATGTAATTAGCCTCAATTTACAGTCCATTCAGTTGTATACTTTGCTGATGATTATGATGATTAAGCTAATTAAATTTAATTTTTTATTATAGCCCTCGGGTTCAATTTTGAAGAAAATGGTATGAAAAAAGTTGAGCAATTGATGTCTTTACATCACATATCAAGTTCATTTTTATTCAGGTGATTTGATTATTGTTTTAGGATGCTGAAATTATCATTGAGGTGTGATATTTCTTTCAAATGTGATGGTATTTTATTGAGGTGATTTGATAGTGATTGTTTTTTTTAATAAAACTCAAAACGGTTGGCCCAAAATAAAATGAAAATGTTATAACGATTGTAGTATAATAGAATATACTTTGTCATGTGATATTTCTGTCAGATGTGATGTAATGTTATATGAGGTGATGTGATAATGACTGTAGGATGATGTAATATTCTTTGTGATATTTCTGTCAGATATGATGTCATTTTATATGAGTTGACGTTTTAATGATTGTTGAATGATGAAATATACTTTGATATGTGATATTTCTGTCAGATGTGATGTAGTTTGAAATGAGGTGATGTGGTAATGTTTGTAGGATGTTGGAATATACTTTGTTATGTGATATTTCTATCAGATAGGACGTCATTTGATATGAGTTGATGTTTTAATGATTGTAGGATGATAGAATATTCTTTGATATACTAGATGATTGACACAGGGATATAAATCCGTCCGGTATTCTTTTTTTTGCATATTTTATTTCGGACATTGTCGTTTTTTTTTTGGAGTTGCGTTTTAATGAATTGAATATGAGGTGATGTTTTAATGATTGTAGGATGATGTAAATATACTTTGGTATGTGATATTTCTGTCAGATGTGATGTCATTTTATATGAGGTAACGATTGTAGTATGATAGCATATTCTTTGATAGGCTAGATGATTAACATAGGCTATATAAAGCTGTCGGACTACCCGCCGAGCTGTTCAAACACGGAGGGGAAGAGCTGGTAAAAAGCATGCATCAGCTCTTATGCAGAATATGGTCAGACGAATGCGTGCCTCCGGATTGGAATTTAAGTGTGCTTTGCCCAATCCACAAGAAAGGCGATCCCGCTAACCGCACCAACTACCGCGGAATTGGTCTTCTTAATATCGCATATAAGGTTCTTTCTAGCGTGTTGTGTGAAAGGCTGAAGCCCATCGTTGACAAACTGATTGGACCTTATCAGTGTGGCTTTAGACCTGGTAAGTCTACCATCGACCAGATTTTCACGATACGCCAAATCCTGGAGAAGACCCATGATAAGAGAATTGACACTCACCATCTCTTTGTCGATTTTAAAGCCGCTTTTGACAGCGTAAAAAGGAGTTGCCTGTATGCCGCCATGTCTGAATTTGACTTCCCTGCAAAGCTTATACGGCTTTGCCAAATGACGTTGAGCAATACCTACAGCTCCGTCAGAATCGGGAAGGACCTCTCTGAGCCATTTGAAACCAAACGAGGCTTCAGACAGGGCGACTCCCTTTCGTGCGATTTCTTCAATCTGATGCTGGAGAAGATAATTCGAGCAGCAGAGCTAAACCGCAATGGTACAATCTTTTACAAGAGCGTGCAATTGCTGGCGTATGCCGATGATATTGATATCATTGGCCTTATCAACCGCGCCGTAAGCGCTGCCTTCTCTGGACTGGATAAGGAAGCGAAAAAAGTGGGTCTTGCCGTGAACGAGGACAAGACGAAGTATTTGCTGTCATCAAAGAAAGAATCGGCGCACCTGCGCCCTGGCAGCCATGTCACTGTTGATAGTTACAAATTTGAAACTGTGAGGGACTTCGTCTATTTGGGAACCAGTATCAACACCGAAAATAATATCAGTCTAGAAATCCAGCGGAGACCCACTCTTGCCAACAAGTGCTACTTTGGACTGAGTAGGCAATTGAGAAGTAAAGTCCTCTCTCGAAGAACAAAGATCACGCTCTATAAGTCTCTCATCATACCTGTCCTGATGTATGGCTCAGATTCATGGACAATGTCAAGAGAAGATGAGATAGCCCTTGGAGTATTTGAGAGAAAAGTTCTCCGGAAGATTTATGGTCCTTCCCGTGATGCCAACGGCGAGTATCGAAGGAAATTTAACGATGAGCTGTACGAGCTCTACGCAGATCTGACCATAGTCCAGCGAATTAAAGCCCAAAGACTCCGCTGGCTGGGCCATGTTATGCGAATGGACAAAGAAGCTCCAGCACAGAAGGTTTTCCTATCGTCGCCTGAATTCGGCAGCAGAGGAAGGGGAGGCCTCGACTGAGATGGAAACAACAGGTGGAGGATGACTTGAACTCCCTTGGGGTTTCCAATTGGCGTCGGTTATCGCTAAAAAGGAATGACTGGCGTGCTTTGATACGAAACGGCCAAAATCGCTTAGGCGGTTAAGCGCCAATAAATGATGATGATATAAAGCTGTCCGCTATTCTTTTGTTTGCATATTTTTATTCGGGACGCTGTTTTATGATGTGGGATTTAAACAATAAACTCTTATATCAAGGAAAACACCTTCATGGATTTTCTGTTATGGGTTCGGATATTTGTAAAAATTCTAAAATCATCACCAAAAAATAAATGTCTCATCTGAAAATGTTTCCATATTTTTTGAGCCAGTCGTTTTTATTTAAGACCGACTCATGCTTGCTGCCTCTTGGTGATCAGATGCTTCAAACATGCACATCAGTTCTAATTTATACTTATTATAAATATACAATGAATCCAACGGTTCTTGTAACTGAATCATCATTTAAAAACGACAAAAAATGGTAAGAAATATTAACTTTAGAACGGAAAAGTATCAAATTTCTACCACTTAATTAATGATTTGAAAATTTTAACACTTTTAAAAAGATAAACCTTTTCCACCGTCTGCTTTAAGAATCAACCGTCTCATTAAGAACTATCATTTATCTTCATATTAACGAGATTCACCGGAAATGGAATTACTTACAGTAAAACAGCTGCTTAAGCTTGACAAGTACATATCTACACATTTGTATATAAATATGAGTTTCAAAAGCTCTAAAATATAACAACAAAATAAAAAAGTAGACACAAAAAATTGTAAATACCAAATTGGGTGTGTAAAAGCTAAAAATTAATTGGCTGAAATTTAAAACTTCAGCTAATCAAAACGCAGACAAACAAACAAAAAGCATTAATTCCAGCGAAGTGTAAAAAGAATAATCGTAACAACAAAGCTACGGATATCTTTACTTTAAGTACTAGTAGTAGTAGTAGTATAAATAACAGAAGGCGAAGTGCGGCATGCATTTCAGCGCAGCAACAGAATCGGGGTTAATAAAAAAGGGCCCAGTAATGCGACACCTGTGGATGATCTGTTCGCTCAAAATGTGTTGGCGATTCAAGGCGTGGGCAAAAGGTAAAGCTTTGCGTCGTTGACACATAAATGCGCGTGCATATGATACTCCTCTATGAGGATTCATGTTCAGCTACATTTACCCACCAAAAAAAATATGAGCCGAATATAATGTAACAGATTGTGATCTTTTTAGCTATGTAGGTATTGGTACTGATATTTATTTTTACAAGGCTACAACCTGCTTGAAACTATTACTATGTGAAAATGAAATAAGATTAATTTTAAGTAGTCTTACAAAAAATTGTTTTTGTGAGGTTACTTAAAGTCCCCGATCAATAAGTAATGGAGCTACAGACTTCACACATCATTTTTTGGAGGGTTCATACCGATTATAAACATATCCACATAGTAAGGAGAATGTTTGGGTATGCAAGAATCACTTAATTACACGTATGAATGAACCAAATACCTTTTGCCATTCAAGCATTTTAGCTTGCCGCTCATTATAGTGTGCCGGCAATGATGCAAATTGCCATCTTTCACAATCGTTGGTACAAAATCAGCAACGTCCGGAGCGAAAAATTGTATTACTAGACCTTTTGTCGCCGAAAAAGTTACGCGCCAAAATATATGTGATGGTATGTGAAAGCGTTTTTCAGTTATTGGCGGCTTTTTATACCCAAATGGTGACTTGGATACAGTGGTGCTATTGGTTCAAAAGGCATGTTGTACTAGAGAAAAGGTGGTTAATGGCATGTGTCCGTCAAGATTGTCTTTACAGCATCTTCTTACTGTAATTCACGCTAGTTTAAGGCACAACCGTATCCACACTCATAAAAAGTATTTCCTTGAAACAACGAGCCAGTTTCCTTATTTCCAATTTACTTAATATTAGGAAAAACAACCTTAATATAAAAACTTTTCACGCAATTTAGGTTCGATGGTGTCATTAAGTTGAATAACTCAATTTTCCAAATACAAGTAATAGGTTTCTTAATTTAATTAGGTAACATTAGGTAACATTTTGTCACTTTTATAACAATTTTAAGTTACTTTTCGTCATCAAACCACGTACGGGGGGCAAATATGGGCAGCAATTTTTTTCACTAATCGATAGAAAATATTCCAAGCTTTCTTTTCTATACAAAGTAGCAAAGGAATCATTTATAAAGCTAAATTGGGGGTGCCACCTGGAGCGGTTTATAGGGTTGCGACCTATCTCAATTTTTTTTAATTTTGTATCAGGGTTGCCACCTTACCGCTGTATATTTCGGGAACCGCTTGACCGATTTGGATGAAATTTGGAAATTTGGGGGTTGCCACTTGAGGGTTGTACAAGATTGCCACCTATCTAAATTTGTTTAAATTATGGAGTAAGATAAGCCAATATGGGTATTAAATGAAAGGTATTTTCGCCGACATACCAACTAAAATATTTTCAAGTAGGGTAGCCTCCCAGGTTTGCCATTTTAACGTATTGTATTTATATTGTATATTTTTGGGATCATATTTGGATTATTTTAGTATCATTTTATGATTATTTAGGGGTCACTTTGGAATTATTTTGGGGCTATTTTGAGGTCATTTTGGGTTCAATTTTGTATTAATTTCGAATCATTTTAGAGTCATTTTGGGATAATTTTTGGGTCATTTTGGGAACCTTTGAGGGTCTTTTTGGGGTCGTTTTGGGATTATTTTAGGATTATTTTGGGAACATTTTTGGATGATTTTGGATTTAAGGGTGTTTTTTGGATCATTTAGGAATCAGTTTTGGATCATTTTCGGATCATTTTTCTGTCGTTTTGGATTCAATTTCGTATCATTTTGGGAACATTTAAAGGTCTTTTTGGGATCATTCTGGGATTATTTTTGGGTCATTTTGGGATCATTTTGGGTAAGTGAAGTTAGCGCTAAATTGATAGCACCGAGCATGATCGGTCACCCAGATACTATGTAGCTAAAATTAGGCAAAATTTTAAGCAGTTTTATCTGAGCGCTCTCATGTTGGTGGTGATTCAGATAAACCTGCACAAATCTAAAGCAGCCTCGGCTGTTTTAATCAGTCGTCTCTCTAAAGGTGCCGTAGATGTGGTCCTCATCCAAGAACCCTGGGTCAGCAGCTCAAGGATTTGCGGTTTAGGGACTAAGGGTTTTAAGCTTATCCGAGCCAGCGATGGCGGCAGGGTTAGAGCCTGTAGTTTGGTTAAGTCTGAGCTGAACGCCTTTCTCTTGCCCAACTATACCAATGGTCACCTTATTATCGGAACTGCCGCTAATGCTCATCACGTCCAGTGGGGAAGCTCCGATATCAATGCTAGAGGAGAGTCGTTGTTTGATTATCTTTATCTTTGGTTAACAACTAACCTGGTAGTTTGCAACGTGGGTAACGAACCTACGTTTATTACTAAAACCCATAGCGAGGTCATAGATCTCACTATTTGCAGCGAAGGCGCTTATGAGTGAGTCAGAAAATGGCGTGTTCTCGATGAACATTCATTCTCCGACCACCGGTACATAGAATTAGTTCTAGACTTTCCTGTTGAACAGTCGGTTATGAAACGCAACCCACGTAACACTAACTGGCAGCTACACAATGAAATACTATCTAGGGACCTACCAGCACTGCCCCCACAAGTCCCCTCATCAGTAAGGGAGTTGGAGGATCTCGTAAATACCTTTACAACGGCGCTCTCGAATGCCCTAGAGCAGGCTTGCCCAGTGTTAAAACCACGCGGTAAACATAGGCCGCATTGGTGGTCCTACGACCTGGACTCGCTCCGCAAATCATGTAGGACACAATTTAATAAGGCCAAGAGCCTTGGCACGGAGACTCAATGGCTCGAATATAAAGTTAAACTTAGGACCTTCAAAAAAGCTCTGAGGCAGGCGAAGAGAGTATCGTGGAGAAATTTCTGAAATAAAAATAAAACTGCTACTAAGAAACCTACCTCCCAAAGTAGTAAATATACTACAATCGTAGTTAAGCTCCAACCCTGTTACCAAGCCGTTGAATTAGCACTGCTGCGCATGCGCTAATCTCGTTCTTATCATCAGTTGGCAGCACAGTTCACAAAGTCCTGAATTAATTAAATTTTTTTTCACTTAAGTAGTACGCAAATGAAAATACAAAAAAAAAAAAAAAAACAGGCATAAAATGCAAATAAAAAGTGCAACGTACGCACCAGACACTGTGACGCTATCAAATATTTAGAACAGTCGTTCATTTACGCTCCATACGCCGACAGAGCAACTAACTAACTACCTATCAAGATATTAAGAGGCAGTAATTCTTTCTTGCTGCTTCTTCTTCTTCTTGTTTGTTTATCATTTTATGGTCAGCAGTAGGTACAATGCACTCCGCCATTCAGTTTTACATAAAATGATACCCAGAAATAAGTTAACTGCTAAACCTCTTTTAACTCCTTACGTTCTGTTTTTTACTCGTCTGACTCGTCCTCTTTGTGGTTCTGATGGCATTTTGTGTGCAATTAATTAAGCCAAATTTTTTTTTAGAAGCACACAACATTGACTATAACACGTCTAATTAGTTGTTGCTACGTGTGAAATAAAAATAATAACAACTACAACATGCGACAATGTGTTTTAACATACCCAAATGTCCAGAACGATATGCACAGTACAGTTCAACTTACAAATTTTAATCCTCTCCGCTGGTTTCAGATTTCAGCTTTAGCGAAATTCAGGCAAAGACAAGAAATTAATGTTGCGAATGGTAGGCGGTTAAAGCTTTTTATACGCGGTTTTTAACAAAGTGTTGCACAAAATTGTTCCAAGAATCTACCGACTGCCAAGTTTTATTGTTGGATTTCTCATTTTAGTTCTAGATTAGTAAGATAGATGCTTTCGTATGTGGGAAAAATTGGCAGGTAGCTAAATTGGGAATGGAATATACTTAAAATAATTTCATAGAATGAAAAAACGCACTTATCATATGCTGTTGTTGTTGTTGTTGTTGTTGTTGTTGTTGGTGTTGTTGTTGTTGTTGTTGTTGTCGTTAACAGCAAAAACACTCCCCGAAGGTTTTGGGTCATGGACAGGGCCGCTGGCTGGGTCATGTTATGCTAATGGACAAAGAAGCTCACGCACAGAAGGTTTTCCTATCGACACCCGATTTCGGCAGCAGAGGAAGGGGGAGGCCTCGACTGAGATGGAAACAACAAGTGGAGGATGACTTTTATTCCCTTGGGTTTCCATTTGGCGTCGGTTATCGCTAAAAGGAATGACTGGCGTGCTGTGATACGAAACGGCCAAAATCGCCTAGGCGGTTAAGCGTCAATAAATGACGCAAGCCAAGATTAGATTAGATTGGACCAAACCAACTTTTCTGACGAGATTAACTGCTCGACTCTGTGTTATTGATAAATTTGTCAATCTGGATATAAAAAGAAAAAAAATTGTTTATCAAGTGTTTTTGAATTTTGCGTCAAAAACAAATTTTATTTTACTCAAATAAGTTTTATAGGGCCTATGACTCAAGAAAATCAAAATGAGTTTGATATTTTGTAGAATGACGGCGAGTCAACACGTACATATGTATGTAGATAACTCGCGAGCCAGACGCACTGTGTATAGACCCCATTAAATAATTGTTTTTTTGACGCAGAATTTAAAACACTTAAAATATTTTTTCCTGATTATTTATCAAGATTGACAAATTTTTCAAGAGCGCAAATATTATATAATTTCAAAACTTCGAAATGTGCTTCGCCGAATAAATTCCAGTGTGATTTTCGGTTCTACAATAAATACTTTAAAAAAAACAAATTGTTTGTCTGTGAAATTTTATTGAGCCATGAATTGCAGTTTCATTTTTATTTACATGGTAGTTAGATTATCAAACGCATTCGATTCCTTAGTGCTCCAAGAAAAGACGCAGCTCGAACGGCAATAGGCATAAATCTATCTTTAAGCGATTCCCTTGGTGACGTCGATGGAGACCCATACTTCGATATATTTTCAAATCCTAGAAGTGTAGCCGTAGACAAGGAGCATAACGTCTTAAATATATGAAATGTTTAGTTTTTTTTTTATAGTTTCAATTGATTTTATTCTAAAATTAATGCACAATAACATGTTATACTTACAGCGATTAATAGAGGCACTACAATGCAAATTATGAAGCGCTTACTAGTTAATGACATTATGCCTTTTGGCGACTTTGAGTGTTTTGTGAAATTTTTTATTCTAGCATTTTGTATTTATGTCTATATGTACATATGTACATACATATATGTCAATATGTTTGTATACTGATTTGCATTGCTAAAAAACTAATTGAAAAATAAATTAGATCAACGTACGCTTCACACGATTTTTTGAAACAAAGTTGCTACACAGAGAAAAATGAGCTGGTCATATCAACCAAAATATGGGTTGATTCAACCATAATCGCGCTCAATTCTTATCCATTATTCATTGCTGTTAATTCAACTGCATTGAAACTGTGGACCTTAAGTTAACAGTTAAGCTGTTGTTTTAACAGTTAAGCTGTAAATTTGTTGTTCTAGGGGTTTCTGGTTCGATTCTCGGTGAAGTCAATATAACTTTTTTTTTAATAAGTCTTATTTTAACATCAAAATAAAATATTTTTCAAAGTTCTTATATTGACTTCACCGAGAATCGGACTCAGGTCTCTTCAACGCTCAAACCCAAGTATCGCATACTTATTATTATTACAGCTTTGACACGTTGCTTTGTTGCCTCCACCGAGAATCGAACTCACACTGCTTTGACTGCTGAACGGAGATGACTACCATCAGCCCATCGTGTACTTACAGACATTATCCCGGTCTGAGATGGTAAAATTAATCACGTCGCTTATATCAGCACTCGTTAGCATGCACCTTTGCTTTGATACCAATATTGCACTAACACATTTTGGGCCACCCCGGGGCCACTTATTGGTCTAAGACACCGGAATTGGTCGAGTTATCGGAATAGTCCAGGGTGTAAAAGTAGGTCGCCTCCCAGTTGGTGCACCCTGGGTAACGCTAAATGACCTACATAGCCTACACGGCTAGTTTCTTGTATTGCCGGTTCTACGAGAACGGTACCAGTACTTGTGTTGTACCCATCGTGCCGAAATGACCCGGGCCGTTTTCTTATATCGACCCGGCCAAGAGCAATACACTCGAGGTGACCCTGTCTGACATTTAGGCAGGGCTACACCTCGCTACAACAACAACAACAGACAACCCGACAAAAATTAAAAAAAAAAAACTTCTGATTTGGATTCTAGTGGCTTAATAATGATTGACACTATACATTTACAACCTGTTACAACTTTATTATATTTAGAGATTGCATAGGTACACTTCCCCTCATAACTCTGGCTACAGAGCAAAACGAGAATGGAGCCAAAGTCAAGTTTGGTCGAGTCACGAAGCAAAGCCATATTTTAATTCGGAGGGGTGAAACTCGCACGTTTTCGATAAGTTTTTAAATTAACTCTGGGATAAAAAGTCGTGGAAGTGGGAAAAAGGATTACAAAAGTGGTTATTATTAGATGTTGCAATAATTCGACATGAGCATTTGAGAATTTCATTTAGATAACACTTTTGTTAAATAAACAAGAAAAAAATTCTGAGTACTTTTCCATCATTTTGAGAAACATGCAAGAATGCTCAAATATCATTTAAAAAAATTTAGTTTATTACGAAATCGTGCCACAAAGGTTTCAAAATTTTTATTTAGTTTTGATAAAAAACTTAATAAATGAGTATTCGAGGAAAATGTCAACTGAATATTTCTAGTTCTTCTCTTGATGCCCACAGCAAGTAGCGTGGAAAATTTAACGATGACCTGTGCGGGTTTTATTCAGCTATGGCCATAGTGCAGGGAATTAAAGCCCAAAAGTACCGATGGCAGGGTCTTGCTGTACGAACGGACAAGAATCTTAAGCGGGAAACAGAATCAGTCCGCCAATACGTCAGTTGCGCGACGTACGTCAATTTTAGAAAAAATTCCAGTTTGACGTATCCGCCATATCTGGCGTTACTCATACAAACAACCGCAGTCTACTTTGCTGTCAGTTGTTTCAACGTATTGACGGACTGATTCTGCTGAACGCTTTAAGGTCAGGTCAAGTTTTAACGAATTTGTCAGCAAAGGAAGGGACTGAGATGGAAAATAGCGCTAAACCAAAAAAAACTACATGAAATCAGTTTGGGTATGACTTGGAATCTGCTAAAATAAATAAGTTTTAGGGTGACCCAAAAAAAATCTATTTTCGTGTTTTTCGAAGGGATTGTAGAAATTCGAATTCCTGACCATAATGGAGTACTATGGCCAATATGAGTTTTTTATGTTAATGGGAAGCGTGCCTCGTCGCCGTTTTTTGTTTTCGTGAAAAGCTTCACAACTCATATTTGGTATAATGACCTATCAACCTATGGTAAGAAAATCGAATTTCTGTATGCCCTTCGAAAAAAACGAAAATTGATTTTTTTGGCCGTCTCTTATAAGTATATAATGCTGCCAGCCAAACTTACATATACTTCTTAAGTATTGGAACTATAAAAATTGTTTGGAAACCCACAAGGCCAAACAATTTTATGTTAGCACGACATCGTGTCGTGCATGTTGGAAAATTTCATTCAACATTGATAACAAATTTAATAAATTTGAAATAACTAGTTTTCTGGTGTTTGAAAAATAGTATAAATACTACGCATGGAAAAAAATACATTTATTTTTTGTTTAAACGCGAACAAAACTACAATAATGAAAAATATATTCCTAATATGCGTGGTAATACTCGTCCTTATATCGGTAAGTAAATTTAATATTTGCATTTGTAAAATAAAATTATAACAATTTAAAAACAATTCCTTAGATGATAAGCATTCCAAACGCAATGGCGGAGAAGAGATCAATACTTGATCGTTTAAAGAAGTTTGGTCGTAAGGCATCACAACAAACCTCAGACGAGCTCCAAAGGGTCGCAAATAGATTAGATGATGACGATAAAGATAAACACAACGAGGAAAACAAAGATAAAGACAAAAGAGAAGACAAGGATGAGGATAAAGATAATAAAGTCAGTGACCGTTTAAAGAATTTTGCTAGTAATGCATCACAACAAACCTCAGACGAGCTCCAAAGGGTCGCAAATAATTTAGATAATAAAGGGGAAAGTAAAGGTGAAGATAAACATAAAAATAAAGCAGAAGAAAAAGTTGAAGATAAAAATAATAAAGGCAATTCAACGGATCAAATACATACTTTTAAACGATGTAAGCCACGACGAAATTAGTACTCAACACGAAAAGAAATATCAAAATAATAAAATGCATATTTGAAAAGTGAAAAAGAAGTTTATTGCCTTTTCATAACATTTTTTAAATAAAATTTGTTTCATATGTATCGCCAACCAACTTTTTTTCATAAAGGGACACTGAATCAATGCATTTTACACTCGAAAAAAGAATTTCCTTCAAACAAGGAACCAGTGTTCTTATTCCGATTTACATACTTATTATAAGGTAAAATATTCTTAATTTAAAAACATCTTCCTCAATTTATGTTTAATGATGTCTTTAATTTAAGGAACGTCAATTGAGAACACCAAGGGAGTTCAAGTCATCTTCCACTTGTGGTTTCCATCTTAGTCGAGGTCTCCCCCTTCCTCTACTTCCGAACTCGGGTGTCGATACGAAAACCTACTGTGCTGAAGCTTCCTTGTCCATTCGGATAACATGACCCAGCCAGCGGAGCCTTTGGGCTTTAATTCACTGCACTATGATCAGGTCTGCGTAGATCTCGTACAGCTCATCGTTTAATTTCCTTCGATACTCGCCGTTGACATCACGGGAAGGACCATAAATCTTCCGGATAAATTTTCTCTCAAATATTCCAAGGGCCATCTTATCTTCTCTCGACACTGTCCATGATTCCGAGCCATACATTAGGACTGGTATGATGAGAGACTTATAAAGCGTGATCTTTGTTTGTCGAGAGAGGACTTTACTTCTCTCCCTCACAGTTTCAAACTTCCTCTTGTCCTCGTCCACCGCAAGACCAAAAAGAATTTATTTTGTTGAATTTTTTTTTTTGGTTTTTTCGATCTATAAACATTTACGGCACGATATAAGCCTCGCCCAGTTATTTTAACGCTAAAAATCTCATGAGATCCCGTATAAAATTGCCTGTTTCAATCAATATTTTCAAATTATAAAGTTAAAAAACAACATTTTGGACAAAAAATTCAAAAAAATTATGACAGCAGTTGGGCGTAGCTGTTTTATTTTAGTAACGCCACTTTAAAACTTTAAATTGTGGTTATTTGACTCAGTCAAAGTTTTTTTCGGTTTCTGAAAAATGGTTGAAAGTGTAAATAAGGCGTTTTGTTTGTTCAGTCCTCAATTGTAGTTCTAAAAGTTTACGACGCCGATTTTTACCTTTTTTTGCGCCGCCGCTGAATATGCGATGGGCGTAAATCTCTACTTGAAATGCAGAATAGGTCCAGTTAGATACATATATAATGCTTGGCTCAAGTCGAATTAAGAGCTACTTAGCTATGTAGACTATAAAAGTTGATTGGAACTATACAAATTGTTTGGAAACCCTCAAGTCCAAAAAATGTAAGTTAGCACGACATCGTGTCGCGATGTTCGGAAATTTCATTTAATATTGAAGAGAAATTTAATAAATTTAAAATAACTCCCGGTAGGTAGAGTCGAACCTGCTCTACTTCACTTTTTTATTTAATTTTTTTTATTCTATTTCATTTCTGTTTTAATTTATTTCATTTTTTTATTTTATTTTATTTTATTTTATTTTATTTTATTTTATTTTATTTTATTTTATTTTATTTTATTTTATTTTATTTTATTTTATTTTATTTTATTTTATTTTATTTTATTTTATTTTATTTTATTTTATTTTATTTTATTTTATTTTATTTTATTTTATTTTATTTTATTTTATTTTATTTTATTTTATTTTATTTTATTTTATTTTATTTTATTTTATTTTATTTTATTTTATTTTATTTTATTTTATTTTATTTTATTTTATTTTATTTTATTTTATTTTAATTTAATTTATTTTATTTTATTTTATTTTATTTTATTTTATTTTATTTTATTTTATTTTATTTTATTTTATTTTATTTTATTTTATTTTATTTTATTTTATTTTATTTTATTTTATTTTATTTTATTTTATTTTATTTTATTTTATTTTATTTTATTTTATTTTATTTTATTTTATTTTATTTTATTTTATTTTATTTTATTTTATTTTATTTTATTTTATTTTATTTTATTTTATTTTATTTTATTTTATTTTATTTTATTTTATTTTATTTTATTTTATTTTATTTTATTTTATTTTATTTTATTTTATTTTATTTTATTTCATTTTATTTTATTTTATTTTATTTTATTTTATTTTATTTTATTTTATTTGTGTTCTTTTTTATTTTTATTTTTATTTTTTGTATTCTTTTTTTATTTTTTTCTTTTTTTCTTTTATTATTATTATATTACGAGTATAAGGTGGGTTTCACCCCACATTTCTTTCTTTGGAGTTTTCCTTGAAATAAGGAAACTCTTTTTTGAGGGTGACCATCCCTCGAAGATATCCAGTAAATAAAACTTACCGTTAAACGAAAATGTTTATAATATTTTGTGCATTAAGCACAACTAGTTATAAAAATTCGCCCGCTACTAATGAACTCAAAAACAAGAGTTGAGGCGAATCCTTAAACTCGTTAGCGTAGATTGAGTCCCAATATAAACCGAACAAAAAATATTATATTAATAGCGCGTTATACACTAAATGGCTTTTTAATGATCATTTGACCCATTCGGTTGATGCGGTTTAGTGAGAAAAAAACTCAACAAAATCACTTTCAAGCCACTTTGAACGTAGTCAATCATGTTGATAAACAATTCTTATCATTCAAAATCATTAACAAAGTAATAGCGCTTGCATGCAACAACTATAAAACATCAAAAGGTAGATCAAGTGGCTACAACAAAAAAAAGAACAAATAGTTCCCGCAAGTCATTTAAATGCTCGCGGTTGCGGCAATGAGCAGCACGTTGCCGCAACATGCAAACATAATTACGCAAAGACGCCCGCCACTCGGGCTACCATTAGTTTACTAACCTAAGGATAATATAAATTGCGAATAACATTTCTCGAAAATTAAATAATATGTTTCGCCTTCTCGTCAAATTTTTGCACTCTCCTGAGTGCCGCATGCCGTGCAACATGCCACAATTGCTCCGCTACGGATATTTAGTAAATACCTTCGCAAGCGCAAGCAAGTGCTATTCTCCCTGTTTTGGCTAAGCGGATATGCGCATGGTGTTCAATTCACTACCGTATGATGGTTATTAAGCATTAATTTATCATTTTTGAAAATTGGAACACAACATTTTATGCGAATGATTTATGTGCTTTGGTATGATATTTCGCAAATTTGAAGTGTTCAACATATTAGGGTTGCCAATGAACCGTTATCACTTGAATGTTGAAAAGTTAAGGTAACTATGAGATGGTAGGGAGAGATGGACTAAAATTTCATTTATTATTATAACTAACCAGGAGCGTATCCAGAAAATATTTTCGGGGGTCCTATAATTCTTTTTTTTTTTAAATAACCATTTTGACTGGAAAATCGAAATGACTTAGCTAATGTTTAATTTTGTCACTAGTGCAGACGCGAACCAAATTTATCAAAGCCTAGAAAAAAAAACAAGAAAAAATAAATAGTCTTTTGAAAGAACATTAAATACGCGCCTGAACTAACATACAATTAAAAACAAGTAAGAGTCTAGGGTCGTAAGGTCGGGTGAAAGCGAGCATTTACCTATACACAGAAAAATGTCATACATTTTTAGTTAACATGAATCATGTTGAATTAACATGAACGACTCTTGTACGTAAAGCAAAAACAATTTCAGAAAATCAATACCAGCATTTTAACATGAAGCGTATTGTTAAAATAACATGAAATATTTCTGCATTAGAATTACTTACATCAGTGATGAAAAAGTTTCGCAAAGATTTTTGGGTAAGTAATTTGTGCAACTTATGGTGTTGTTTCCAAATTTGAAAAATTTTTCTGCTGAAACACGTCCAAAAATGTCAGGCGTTGGACTGAAGGCCCCTTATCTGTTCTGCACATAAATACCATGGACTTATTACTAAATATGTTAAGGGTTTCGAAATAAAATTTATTTAAAAACAAAAAACGAGGTGTTTTATTGTTAGCAATATATCGTGTTAATTTAACAGTAAAAGCTAGTTGAATTAACATTATAGATCGTGTTAATTTAACAGTAAGAACTTGTTGAATTAACATGAAAGATCGTGTTAATTTAACAATAAAAATCTGTTAAATAACATGATAGATCATGTTAATTTAACAGGACGTAAAGTGCTATTTCAACATAGTATAGTCTTAAGTTAACATTGCAGATCGTGTTAATTTAGCATGAAATATCGTGTTAAGCTAACATGTAATAGTGTTAATTTAACTAGAAAAATAATGTTGTATCAACAGGAAATCATGTTGATTCAAACCTTTGTGATCATGTTAAATTCACACTGTTCCTTCATGTTGATCTAACATGTAGGAACAGTAAAAAAGTAGCTTCATGTTAAAACAACATGTGCGATAGTGTTGAAAAATATTAACCTGAAAAAGTGTTAAAAAGTGTTGATTCAACAGAAAATTTTATTTTAAGAATTCATATTTTTGAAATAAGTATGAATCAGTGCTAATTTAAGCATGAGCCACCTGAAAATATAAGCTCTCCAAGTTCCATTTCCGCTATAACAGTCTTCAGAAATCAGGACGGCTTATGCTTGATTTTATAATATTTTTTCTGAGTGCTCATATCCTAACTGTAACGTCCTCGTTCGCAAACCTCACACTCGTGTAAGTACTCTTGGCTAATGAAGCTATCTACCTATTAGATGCGGTAAACATCCGATGTGACTTCTAGCGTCGCTGCAAAGAGAGGACGGGTGCTACTTTGCTTTAAAAAAAAATTCTGAACATAAAATATTAGACAAAGAGGCGAATTTGAAGTTATTCCATCTAAGTATCGGTAAAATTTGGGTTGTTTTTAATATCTTTGTGAGTCTAACGACCCACTTCAGCGCTCTACTGGGAATATGAAGTGAGATGAATGGGACAAGGCATGAAATATTTATATTTATATTTATATCCTTCCTAAATTGACATACATCTTCTCGGGAATGGCTGAAGCAATTTGGATCAACTTTGGTACATATAATATGAGAATGATTCACAGTAAGACTTTCCCTTCCTGGATAGCCTACGCCAGATCGCGGAGCTGGACATAAAGGAATTGATGGCCTTCATCAAGTCATCTAAATGGTTCAAGGAGGAGTAACGGTGTCCGTTTAGGAGTGTCAGTAACGGGATTCTGGTATGTGGTGAATCCCAACAATTCAGGGATTTCCATATGGCCGGGTGCTGGGACTGACTTCCTAGTGGTATTACAACGGGCCTTTCAAAACTGGCCAAAGTGTGCCTCTGCGACAGCCATTTGAACCTAGAGGGTTGCCACCTATTCCTTTTGTTGTAATATTGAGCAAGATTTTCCAATATGGGTGTCAAAGGAAAGCTATTTTCGGCCGTATACCAACGAAGGTATTTTCGGTAACGTCTAATAGCACGGATAGACATGTGGTATTGATACTAATATAATATCGATACTGTAGTATAAAAATATTTAATGTATAGTACAATTATTCGTAGTATAGAAGCGGCACACTTGTGGAATAGACCGTATATTGACACAATACTATGATGTGTATCCCTAGGCTAACGCGATTTGTATCAAATTTTGGCATATAGATAGTATGCCTTATTCTAGGAATCTCTACTTGGGCGTTGCCACTTCGGGCGGTTTACAGGTTTGCCATGTTTGCTCTTGAAAGGAATTTTCTGTCCTATATCAGCGAAGATACTTTCAGGCAAGGCTGCCACCTATTTTATTCATTCCTTTGTATATCATTTTGCAGGGTTGCTCATTTGAGCAATAGATACAAAGAGTTCCGTCAGGTTCTAAAAGGATTTCATCTCATCAAAATAAAGAAATCTTACGGTACGGTGTGACCTTATCTGAGGTCTAATTCTTGTTAAAAACACTTTTTATGTAAATCCCAAATACTTTGCTTAAGCTTAAGAACTAGGATCTTATCAAAACTTACAACTGAGGTCTTCTTCCCAGATTTATCATTCTTAATCATCATCATCATCATTTATTGGCGCTTAACCGCCTAAGCGATTTTGGCCGTCGCCTATCAAAGCACGCCAGTCATTCCTTTTTAGCGATAACTGACGCCAATTGGAAACCCCAAGGGAGTTCAAGTCATCCTCCACCTGTTGTTTCCATCTCAGTCGAGGCCTCCCCCTTCCTCTGCTGCCGAATTCGGGTGACGATTGGAAAACCTTCTGGGCTGGAGCTTCTTTGTCCATTCGCATGACGTGACCCAGCCAGCGGAGCCTTAATTCTTAATCACCATTCGGATACATTTCTCAGAAAGTGTAGCACCTTCCTGTTGTTTTTTTTTTGTTGTTGTTGTTCCTGGCATATAAAAACATGTTGCAAACACTTATTGGTGTAGCCAATAATCGCGCTCCTCAAGCGCGCGCAAACGACAATGTTTATTGTCAAAACGGGTGACACGAACAAAAAGGTGTCATCAGCATCAAAAGTTGGCGTTGCTAGCTGTCAAGCGATTGCAAAAACTATGTAGCGGCAAAAAAAACTGCGATCTTAGTACGCAAAAAGCCCCTAAACGTATCTATACATATGAACAAACATAGCTACAGGATTAAATTTAATTCTGCATTTAAGCAACCTTAAACTGTTTCAATGTGTCGTCGCTGTCTTTGGATCTTATGCGCCTTCTGTGATAGGTAAGTTGCCAAGTCTGCGTGTTTGTATGTTACATTTTGTTTTATTCATTTAAGACTTTTTCATCACCAAATCGGCATGATCAAACAACTATTTATCAGCATTGATGCGATCAAAATCAACTATAACTGCCTTTAGCTGCTAATAATTTGTGAGCGAAATCAAACACCAAAAGGTTAGCAAAAAGCTTATAACAACACTTCTAAGGATGGACAAACCAGGGAGCTAGTGCACATTTTTTATTTTTTATTTTTTTTTTTAATATTGGTAACCCTGCCTATCTTCGTGTGTACACGGCCGAAAATACCGTTTCTTTCATATCCATATTAGCATATCTTGCTCAATATTAAAAAAAAAAATAGGTGGCAACCCTGGAAACCGAATTGTCATACTATCTACATACATATATGCCAAGCAAATTGCCTCACCGTCATCATGTCATCCCTCCGTACGTGAGGAAGGAGAAGATGGGTAATGAGAGGTGAGAGGCATCATATCCGTAGATCAACCATCGAGTTAGCACGTCATTACCTATGTATGTGCATATTACTCGCCTCTTACGACCGGTATGCCTACCTCGGGCATATTCTAAACCCCTAACACTTGGGGTGTACGGGGTTGCCACCTTTTTTTTAAATTATGCAGTAAGATATGCCAATATGGGTATCAAATGAAAGGTATTTTCGTTTTTGTGTATATCCTAAGCTGGTCAGATCTATAGTCTTCAATTCAAATAAAACAAAGTTTTATTCCATCTTACATCCCGACTAAACTAGTGCTGCCGCCCAGGGTTACCATTAACCGTATTGTATTTGTATTGTATATTTTTGGGATCATATTTGGATTATTTTAGGATAATTTTGGGATCATTTACGGGTCACTTTGGGA
>CAXKVI010000001.1:33945220-34210220 GCA_964058755.1 Campiglossa producta
ACCACGTAAGGGTGGTCCTCTATGACACATTGAAATTATCTGCCCTTTAAAAGCAGCTAGAGGTAGACGAACCATCTCAAACATGTGAAAACGCAGTAAGAATTATAAAAATTTCTCAGTTTTGAGGTGTCTGGCTGTAGTTTTTGACATGGGCGAAGTATAAAAATACGCGATACTTCTTTAGGGTGGTCTTCTATGACACATGTGTGAAGATATGCCCTTTACGAACAGCAACAGTTGGACCTACTCGCTTAAACCTGTGAAATCGCAGTAAGAATTATGAAAATTCCTCAGTTTTGAGGTGTCTGACTGTAGTTTTTGACATGGGGCGAAGTATAAAAATAGCCGATCCTTCTTTGAGGGGGTCTTCTATGACACATGTGAAAAGATCTGCTCTTTAAAAGCAGCCGAAGTTGGACCAACCCGATTAAACATGTGAAAAAGCAGTAAGAACTATGAAAATTCCTCAGCCTTGAGGTGTCTGGCTGAGTTTTTTCCATGGGATGAAGAATAAAAATGCCTGATACTACTTGGAGATAGTGTTCCACGACACATGTGCAAAGATCTGCCTTTCAAAAATAGCCAAAGTTGGACAAACTCGCTTAAACATGTGAAAGTGCAGTAAGAATTATAAAAATTCCTCAGTTTTGAGGTGTCTGGCTGAAGTTTTTGACATGGGGCGAAGTCAAAAAGTACGTGATACCACTTAAGGGTGGTCTTCTATGACACATGTGAAATTATCTGTCCTTTAAAAGCAGTCAAAGTTAGAGCAACGCAGTTAAACATGTGAATTCGCAGCAAGAATTATGAAATTTCCTCAGCTTTGAGGTGTCTGGCTGAAGTTTTTGTCATGGGGTGAAGTCTAAAAATGCCTAATATTAGTTAATAGTAGTGTTATACGATACATTTGTAGCGATCCGCCATTTAAAAGCAGCCAAAGTTGGGTAAACCCATTTGACCATGTGAAAGCACAGTAAAAATGATGAAAAGTTCCCGTGCTTTGGGTTGTTTGGCTCAAGTTTTTTTCATGGAATGAAGTCCGGAAATGCATGATACCGTTTAAAGGTAGTGTTATACGACACATGTGTAAAGATCCGCCGTTTAAACGTGGACAAAGTTGGAGAAACCTGCTGAAAAAAGTGAAATCTCTGTAAAAATTAGTGAAAATCCCGAGCTTTGAGGTGTCTGGCTGAAGTTTTTGCCATGGGGCGAAGTCTAGAAATTACTGAAACTACTTAAGGGTAGAGTCCTACGAAACACCTGAAAAGATCCGTCGTTTAGAAATTGTAAAAGTGGGACAAACAAGAGAAAGCAAATTAATAGGAAAATAAAAGTTCCCGAACTTTGAGGTGTCTGGCTGAAGTTTTTGCCATGGGATGATGTCTGGAAATGCTTGATTCTACTTAAGGGTAGCATTTTACGACACATGTGTGAAGATCTGCTATTTAAAGGTAGTCAAAGTTTGTCAAATCCACTTAAACATGTGAAAGCGCAGTAAAAATGAATGAAATTTCCCGAGTTTTGAAGTGTCTGGCTGAAGTTTTTGCCATGGGACGAGGTCTAAAAATTACTGAAACTACTTAAGGGTAGTGTCCTACGACACATGTGAAAAGATCTATCATTTAAAATTAGTAAAAGTGGGACAAACAAGAGAAAGCAAATTAATAGGAAAATAAAAGTTATCGAACTTTCAGGTGTCTGGCTGAAGTTTTTCCATGGGATCATGTCTGGAAATGCTTCATTCTACTTAAGGGTAGCATTTTACGACACATGTGTAAAGATCTGTTATTTAAAAGAGGCCAAAGTTGGTCAAATCCGCCTAAACATGTGAAAGCGCAGTAAAAATTAGTGAAATTTCCCGAGTTTTGAGGTGTCTGGCTGAAGTTTTTGCCATGGGACGAAGTCTAAAAATTCCTGATACTACTTGAGGGTAGTGTTCTACAAAAAATGGGAAAATATTGGGTAGTTAAAAGCAGCCAAAGTGGCCCAAATGCGTCAAATTGGTAAAACAGAAAAAATTTCTATAGGAAAATCCGCGAACTGGGGGTGTCTGGCTGGAGCCTTGTCACTGGTACGGGTCTAACAACACTTGATACTGACGCGGGGTGATGATCTACGTCTAATATGTGAAAATCATCCATTATAAAATAAGTGAAGTTAGGGTCATTTTTTGGCGACTTTGACCCCCGATTCCTAGGCCTTTGTCACAGGTACAGCTTTAAAATTTTCACATTCTTTCTAAATTCGGGGAGGACTATCGATCGGTATTGGTTTCATCCATTATAAAATAAGTGACGCTTTTAGGCTCTGGGATCTCGCTCTATAGTGATATGAGCGAGCTCCACAATGTTCCATAATGTACATTGTACATATATTTGCGCGTGAAGAAATTCTAGGAATTTAATAATCACACGAAGCGTATCATGCAAAGTAGAGAGAGTAATTGTGTTTTGTTAACGTCAAATTGGCAATCATTTGTACAACAGCTAAGTGGGTAATCAGAGAAATAGATATATACTACTCCGAATTCGACATGTCTCGTTTGCAAAACAACATTCTTTCGAGGAATATAAATACAGCGGGGCATGAGCTCTACAATACACCAGCCGCAAGGTATGTCTATCCAAGGCGACTAAAATGCATGATCCTAATGTTTGACGTTTTTTGATCTACTGTGCTATATATTCGATATCTAACTTCAGTGTTTGTTGGGCTAGGTAAGTGTGACAAACGTCTGGGATCTTACAGTTTTCTCCCTCTGAGCACAGATCGGTGTGCGGCCACAACTTCAGCTCTTCTTCAGACTACCTGATCATTGCACCGTCTTCCGGCCTGAAGTCTCAGCAATCTTCGATGCCGCGACCTGGATAAATAAACGCGCTATCGCCGAGGATATCGTTATTTTCAGCGACAACCAAGCGGCCATCAAAGCTGTTGGCTCTTATCCGTTCAACTCTGAACTGACACTCACCTGTCGTCGACCTCTTCAAGAGATGGCCCAACAGAACTGCGTGAACCTCACGTGGGTCCCGGGACACATGGACATTGAGGGAAACTGTAAGGCAGACGAACTTACCAGGCAGGGTACGACCAAGCAGGTTCTTCGGTATAAAGTGCGCTTAGGTATGCCCTTTGCCACATACAAGCTAATGCTAAAGGAGTACACACTCCGTCAAGCAAACGAAAGATGGCAAAAAACCCCAGGGTGCGGGATATCCAAACAAACCTTGCTTAAATGGGATCATAAACGATCTAGAGACATTCACGCCATAAGAAGGGGAGAAATCTCCATATCAATAGGTGTTTTAACTGGGCACTGCATTATTGGTAGGCACGCAGAAAAGGCTAGGTGTGCCCTACCGACGATGCTGTAGGATCTGCAAAGATGATGAGGAAGAGGAAACGGTGAAGCACCTCATCTGCAACTGCCCGGCTTTAAGCGGCGCGATAAAGCCCTTTTTTGGAGTTCCCTTCCTGGATAGCCTGACGGCAGATCGCGGAGCTGGACATAAAGGACTTGATGGCCTTCATAAAGTAATCTAAGTGGTTCGAGAAGGAGTAACGGTGTCGGTTTAGGAGTGTCAGTCCCGGGATTTTCCATATGGCCGGGTCCCGGGACTGACTTTCCTAGTGTTGGTGGTATCACAATGGGCCTTTCAAAACTGGCCTAAGTGTGCCTCTGCAGCAGCCACTTCAACCTAACCTAAGTGTGACAAAAAATAGTTGTAGGCCGTAATCAGTGGCGTGCCTTCCATATAAGCCGAAAAGCCCGGCTTGCCTAGCTAATCCTCTATGAGCTACAATATGTTTCAAAAATGTATCGTAACAATTTCTTTAACGTTTACATTTGGTTTCACTAACTGCCAATAGCATAAACATATAAATAAAGCTCTTCCTGCCATCTGGCGGCTGATAGCAAAACAATTAACATAACATTTTTTCAGCGCATATGATGGCATCTCTTACTTGCTTACTTAAAATAGCCTTTAACAGCCTAGGCGATGATTGCCATCTCGCTTTTACTTATTGGCTTTTACCTGGCTTTCAAATCCCTTACTAAAATGTCTTTTTGAAGCTACAGTTTTTTTGAATTTAGAAGAAATTTTGTATGCAACTACGAAGCCAGCTTCGTGCTGTTGTTACTATAAGCTTTAAAGCCAAACTGGATATGTATATACATATCTACAATGTTAATGTGCAAAGAGCTCTACTCAAAAATTATTGGCGCATATTTTAAAGTAGAAAAAAAGAATTCAATAGTGGTGATTGCTGTAATATTTTTTTTTTTTTGCTAGGCATTATAAAATATAAAAAATATTTTTTAGGTTTCTTAGGTCCACTTGCACGACGCCGAGTTATCTTTTTAGCTCAGAGTTAATTTGACATTAACTCTGACTTAAAAATATAAATTTTCGTTGTGCAAGTGAGCCTTGGCTTCTGCGATGTATGTAAATGGGAAATAGTGCAAGTAAACCTTTTCCCTTGGATTGGAAAAGCTTAAAAAATCTGCAAAACAATAACTTGCCTATTGAAGAAACCTAAATGTTTTCCCCGTGTGCAAAAGTCGATAAATATCTATCCTGAACTCTTCTTCTTCGTCTGAAATGTTCTTTGGCAGCAGTATGTGCTTTTGTTGGGGTTATAAGGACTGGGGCTTGCCTTGATTGAAACACGTAGGCACGCCACTGGCCGTAATGATCGTGTTTTATGGCCTTGTTCTCCTTGTTGTAGGCTTAAGAGGCAGTTGTCAATGTTGGTAATACCAACTATAGAGGGAAGGATTTTTTCGCGCCATCAAACCTTCGACAATATTTACCTTACTTATCTGCTCCTATGATCCAACTCTATTGGAACTACTAGTTTCCTTGCACTTCCGTTAATTAGCTTTTGGGTCATAGAGCAACAGCAATCTTATAGCAAAATTATAAGTCCGAGGGATCGGTGACCTTAAAATGTCATAATGATCACTCTTACAAGCAATTCTCGCGGGTAAGGTAATAGACGAGCACCCACCCTCCATTGACGAAAAGTAGCTGACCCTTAAACACGTATTACACTACCACAGCTCAGATCTTAATATTTTAACAGCTTAAGCTACTGGAATATTTTTAATAATAAATATAGATGTGAAGAGTTGTCCACTTGATACTTCTCAATCCTCCACATGGCTCACTAAACGCAACTGATCCAGCTCACTATTATAGGTATGGTTTGAACTAGTGAAATAACAAGGTTTCTGTTCCTACCTAGAAAAGTATCGGCAACTCAGTTTTAAAAAAATTTATTAGCTATTTTACTCACTATCAGCGGTCTAAAAATCAAATCAGTATATCTTGCAATCGCATCCTATTACATTTCTATTTATCTTTGGTTTATTAGAACATAGCACTGAGAGCCGAGTTCCTTATGCGCATCTAGAATTTGTAATTAATTAAGTTGTCGTTTTGCACTTTTATCCAATTTAAAACTAATATGACAACGATTATACGAAATATGTTCACTAATTAACGAACAAACACCATTTCGACTTAACCAGCAGCTATTTATGCTATGTAGATATGTATGTATGCTATTCAGAGAACTTGATCCTCGGGGTTAGAACTTTGGCAAGATAGTAGTAGATTTAGTACCGCTTTTTTCAAATTTGGCCTGGACAAAAAATCAAAACATTGAACGATGAAATGTTGGAGGGTGTACAGGGCTGCCACCTATCTCAATTTTTTAAATTATGGGTATCAAATGAAAGGTATTTTCGACGACATACCAACTAAAATATTTTCAAGTAGGGTAGCCGCCCAGGGTTACCATTTTACCGTATTGTATTTGTATTGTATATTTTTGGGATCTTATTTGGATTATTTTAGGATCATTTTGAGATCATTTAGGGGTCTTTTTGGATTAATTTGGGACAATTTTGGGGTAATTTTCGGATCATTTTGGAGTCGTTTTGGAATCATTTTTTGATCATTTTGGGATAATTTTTGGGTCATTTTGGGAACATTTGAAGGTCTTTTTGGTGTCGTTTTGGGATTATTTTAGGATTATTTTTGGATCATTTTTGGATAATTTTGGGATCATTTTAGGGTACATTTAAGGGTGTTTTTGGGGTCATTTGGGAATCATTTTTGGATCATTTGGGGATCATTTTGGGTCATTATTTTTTGGGATCATTTTAGGATTATTTTGGGATAATTTTTGGCCATTGTAGTCTATAGAAAATAAGCTCTCATCAAGGCTTTATTTGAATTTTCATTTGACGATATGATCGGATTTTCCTCAAAAATATACATTTTAAAAATCTACTGCGATACTCTTATTTCTACTACCATTTTCGTAAAATCCCACAATTTCAAGCTTCCATACTCCAAACACTGTGGCACCTTCTTTCTCATTACCAAACGATTCAGTTTAAGCGTCGTCCTCGTGTATGAACTGTTGATTTGTTCTTCTCACCTTCTTGGCATTAACAACGCACAGCAAGCATTCATTTAGTCGAAATTGTTGTTCTTTATTCTGTATTTTGTTTTTTTTGTAGTGCTGTTTTGAGCTGTTAATCTGGTCGTGGAAATGCATTGTAAATTGCCTGACAAAGCTTATTTTATTAATATAAGCCCATAAATGTGGTATGATGGTGTGGCCTAGCAGCAAGAAGTGTTTTGTTGTTTTAATCAAAGGCAAATCAACCAAGAGTGTAGCAATGTTGCCTGCAATCTTCTTGAGCTGTCCATAAAGTCCCTGGCTGGATAATAAGGTGTGCAAAACACGCTGTTAACCCCGTCGTTTCGAATCGTCTCATCGCTGAACGATGTGATAAAGACTAACAAATTAATCGTTGTTGCAATTGCTGGTGCAGCTGTTACCTTTTTGTTGTTCTTGATGCTTGGTGATTTTTTTTTGGCGTTATTGTTTGAGCTGAAGATGTGCGAAGCGAATCGATTGCCCCATGGTGGGGAAATTAAGGGTACCTTGGGCTTGAATTCATTTAAACAAGTGAGAATGAATGTACTTTACACAGGGTGGTTCATAAGTCAGAGCTTTATAGGTAACTGGTGCGCATTTTAAACTCCTAGAGAGTCACCTTTGTCCTTAGCTGTTGAAGTCGGTTATCGATAGGAAACTGTTGCTCACCTTTGAGTAACGTCGATGTGGCTTTGATCGTGAGTAGGCATTCGTTCACAAAAGCTTTGGTCAACTAAGGGATAAAACTTTAACTACTACCGATATTGCTTGTAGCTACACATATGTAGGAGTAATTATAGTAGATATATAGTACTATTTTCATATATAAAATAAGTTATTTTTGATACGTTTATTGAAAGCTCTCAAGCGTCTTCTTAATCACATCAATCCAAAAAATAGGTTCACCATGCCTTATAAATTTAATCCAATCCAAAAATAAATATGTCAAAATTAAGAAATAAATAATTTGAAGCTTAATCGCAAACACGAAATTGCTCACCCCAAAAAAAGTGGACCAAAAAAAGTACAGCCAGTGGTACACACGCACTTAAAACACATCGCAGCGGGAAGGTACGTTAATATGAGAACATTAGGGTATTCCAGGAACTCAGTTTATGTGTATCATTCATGCCAAAAAGTATGACATACTCGCATATAAAAAATACTTATTATGGTTTGCAGAAATGATAGAACGATAAACAGAGCTCATTTTGGCAGCCTAACAGTACGTAGTTTACGGGCTCGTAGATGTTCTACTGTACACCCTTCATACATAGCTCTTCGATTAAGAAATTGCCAGGTCAAATAATCTGGTGATATATGTAAGATACAATTGAGCACTGTCCCTTAAACACTAACCCCTTAGCCGCTCGATGTATATGATCCTAAGTTGCGGATACACTGAACCAAAAAAGTTCATGTTCTCCAAGAAAAAAATAGTAACATAGGTTCATTAAAATCTCTCCAAAAAAACTGTTTCATTTATTTAAGAATATTTCTTAGAATATAAATATTATGACCTTAAAATAATCCCAAAATAACTCCAAAATGATCAAAAAAATTACCCCAAAATGATACCAAAAATGATCCTACAATGACCCCAAAATGATGCCAAAATGCCCCAAAATTATCCCACAATGACCCCAAAATGGTTTCAAAACGACCACAAAATGATCCCAAAATATCCTCAAAATTACCCCATAATGATACGAAAATTATCCCAAATAACTCAAAAATGATACGAAAATGACAGCAAAATGATCCCAAAATAACCTGAAACTGATCCCAAAAAGACCTCAAAATGACCCAAGAACTATCCCAAAAATGATCCCAAAAATAACCCCAAAATGATCCCCTAAAGACCACAAAATGTTCCCAAAATAACCTCAAACTGATTCCAAAATGATCCGAAAATTACCCTAAAATGATCCTAAAAAGACCCCAAAATGACACTAAAATTATTTCAAAATGGCCCCTAAATAATCCTAAAATGATATGACTGGTTGGGACTACAATTATAATTATGGTTCACTGTAGACGAAATCGCGCACCACTTTCTCTACGTATTTCCTGTTACACCCTAATGTCATATTTATAAACATATAGCATTCTTAATGTAGTATATGTAATTCAAACACATGGCGTGCGAACACCTGAATTGGCATCAGATATGACCAAGCAATACAAATATTCACACCGAAATAAATCTGAAAGACCCCCAAAACAAAAGGATGCACCACCATTCATGAACAAGCTCTCTCAGACAAAGCATGCAGAAATGGACGAACAAGATCAGCAGGTAGGTTAAATAGACCAAAAGCAAAAAAGAAAGGCGAATCAAATACAAACACAAGTAGGTTTGAGCTTAACAGCAATGACCGTCCAAAAAGCGACGACAAGCCAACGAATGTACAAGCGCAGAAGTAAGCCCTCAGCAACAACAACAACAACAATCATACGATGAAGAAGATGAACATTTTGTTAAGCGCTCAGGAGGTGGAAAATCGTTTACAAATAAATCAGAAGGCGATAAATAAGGATTTTGTCTCGTAATAACTCAGCGGGAATCATTTAACATGCAATCATAACGAATCGATGTTGAACGCTGCTGTACTGCCAGATTACATACATACACACACATACTTGTATAGAGCTATTTGTAGTTAAAGGGCTTATTTCTATGGCTAACTGAGTGGTTCAGTGGCTACATGATCGAACAAATGGGCGATTCAACTCTTGAGCACAATTGGTTTGCAATGAGATGAGCAACTCTGCTTGAATGGATTTTAGCTGGCTGCATCTGGGAAAGGTCGATTGTGAACTGTTGTCAATGACTGTAGTGTTTTTGTTGTTTCACTGTAGTGTTTTTGTTGTTGCTGAAGCTCGTGTGAGGAAAATACATGGGCTATCGAAACAGTTTCACACTTAACTAGTAGGGTAATTTGGCGACATTGAGTTCGGGGGTAGAAACTGCGTATCTTAGCTTTTATTCACGAATAAGCAATCTTGTTCTGTTGGTATCCCTAGCAGGTTAAGATCTTCGACAAAATATACTAGTACCAGAGAGTACGGTACGGCAACACTCCCCAACTCTTCGCAGAGCTTTTAGCCGATAGACCAGAACAACAAACTATCTATTAACATACAAAGTAGTCGGTGAGTTAAACATGAGGTAAGCATAGCTGATCTGGTCGCCGACACCAAGCAAAGTGAGGTCAAAATAAATCAATATACATATACCGGGGCATCCTAGGAAATCCATCTGGAAGGTCCTTTACCCAGAGTCCAGAAAAAGCGTCTCTTTTATAAGAACGCGTCCAACTTTGATCGGAACAGTGAAAATATTTTCTCTTCAGTACACAAATCATCATTTTAATTACTTAACTGAGCTAACTTTTCTCACAGCAGACGCAAAGTGACGCAACCCTGTAGAAACTTCGTAGTTTCGTAGGTCTTCCATTAGAACCGATTGTAGACAGTGCCCAGTCTTCTGGGGCAGTGACCTAGTGAGGTTGCCCGCTTCTGGGTCAAAGTAAAGGAAGTTCGGGGAGCTGTCTGGAGCTTGAAATTTATCGCTGTAGTATTGTTTGTGATCTTACATCTATGGAATTAAACATTTCTTCGGATAGCCAATCGGCAACGTATTCTCTGAGTTCTGAGGTCTGGGCGATTACGTAGAGTGTGGTTTGAGAATGCCCGAACTCGTACTCATTCGATTCGAAATATTTTGTGTTAGATATTATATGGATCTCAGCAACATCCCGTGCACCTGTTACCCGATTGGATTCGTACTGAGTGAACGTGGTGTCCTGTAAGCAATTCTTCGGAGGTCGACTGCAGCAAAGTGGAAAAACAAAGTGGTTAATCACCGAGGAGGAAAAATTTATGAGGGTGATGCAAATAAAGCTGGGTTTAATGCCTTTGTCTCCAACCCTCCTATATGCTGTAGCCCTAATACTTCCTGATACTAGGCCGGCTCTTCTTCCGTACGATCTTGAACTGTGTAAATAAAATCATCAATTTGGAAGTTCTACCCCACCAAAAAATGTCATTGGTCATCAATCCGAGATAAGCCGCAATGGACGATGCGAGTTCTGATCTCGTTATATGAGTTGAAGTGATCTCTTTTGTTTGAGCATGTTCCATGAAGAGACTAATTAGTCCAGTCACGGCCAGGCAAGTTTACATACAGCACCTATAAATATGCCACACAAATTTAAATACCAACTAGGTATGCCCAGAAGATAATTTTTGGGATCAAGTATAGCCCTCTGTGGACTAAAGGTATGAACATGGGATCACTATCTTCACACATCCGATGCAAGATTTGTTCAGGGACTAAACAAACGACGGCCGCTGTGGTGTAGCGGTAGTGTAATCGGCCTACTACAGCAAGTACTCGGGTATCTCAAGCCGGTAAAACCAAAATAAAAAATTCTTTAGAAAGACAAAAATTTCTTAACTCGTCGGTGCACTGACGGTGGTTTGGTAAAATCTCCGAGTGTATTTCTGTCATGACGACACGATAATTTTCATTTGACAACTACCTGAATAAAGTTATATCAATTAAAAAGTATTACAAAAGACGTCGCAACAACAACATAGTATTTTTGTCCTCAGCAATAGTAAAGCAAAGATGACTTCATTCAAGCACTTTCAACTTCATTCATTAACTACTAGCAACAACAACAAAATAGAATTAGTAGCAAGTGAAAATTGGCTTGGCAGTCTGTCCACCACTTGTGAATGCGTGCATTTTAATAAAGCAAAGTATTTACATAGAGAGAGCGCCGGGAGTGAGAAAGCCACTCAGGCTTATAGGAAAATCTCAAGGAGCTGAAAAGTAGAATTTTAAATATGCCAGCAAAATTTATTAGAGACTAGCAACTTGCAACTGACTTACCTACAACACATAAATTACCACTGCGTTTCTGCGAATGTTTGTATGTGAGGCAGCGGCTCAAGGAGCGCGCGAGTAGTATGACGGTGATGTTGGCAGTAGAGCCTGAACGAAGGTACACTTTGGAGCTGCATACGAAGCTACAACAAATCTTCGTGAGTGATTTACTAATAGGTCGCATGCCGAGTCTGAAGTAATGCATCGAGCCCAAAATCCGGGCTCCCCGTGCCATTTTTTCGTCCCCAAAATCCCGGGATTATAATTATTCAAATATCGGGCTTTCGGGATCCTGAAATATACCGGGATTTCAATAAATAGGCAGCTGAAACACGTCCGAAACTGTCAGTTATTGGCAAAACAGCAATAATTTTCCCAATTTTATCTCACTACCCATGGTTTTACGTATCTTTGATACCTTTCTGTACCTTTTTTGGACGGTATTTGGGATAATCCCTAAAAATCCCGGGACCCCGGGTGTGCCATTTTAAAATCCCAAAATTCGGGGTGTGTCAAAACGGTCGGAAAACGATGCCTTTGTCCGAAAAATGCGGTACAACCACTCCAATACTTTAGGCAATTTCGGATTTATGCCTTGTTTTACAGAGTACTGTTGGCCGGAAACTGTCCATCAAAATAGTTTCATTACCCATTGTGAGAGAGAGAGGAATGAGGCGAAGGACTCATTTGGAGCAGTGAGCCGATGAACAGGTTCGTTGATGGATTGAAATTGGAAGGGAAAGTTGATGGGGTGTATTATGTCGGGAGCTTGATATATGCTGCAAGGTCAAGCGAAATTAAGATCAATCAAGGACCCGCTGCTACCACGGTAAGGGAGTTTAATGTTTTCTCGCGCAGCCATGCGGTTATCAAAACTCTGGCCTAGCTTAAGACTGTCCAGAAGGGGCTGCCTTTAGGGAGTTCGGAGTTTCTTTTGCCACCTGTAGTCTGTTTTGAACAGATGGGCAACTCCTACTTTGGCGATGATTTTTGAAGTTAACTTCTTAGGCGACGATTTTAAATGTTTTGACTGAGAGTAAAATTTGAGAAAATGGCTGATGATGCAACGGAAATTATCTAACGGAAATAGAAATTGTAGCCGACTTTCAGGCGTAGGCGATTTTCACCACTCTGTTTAGCTAAAAAAAAAAAAACTAATGGCGGCGATATACCAACAGGTTATCATAACCTCTAACGAGATTTTTAGCCGAGCTTCTCTTTCCAACTTGTGGTGTGTTGCTTTTGAGTTTCCCTACAAGTTGGCGGGACCTACAGTTTTTTGCCGACTCCGAACGGCATTTGCAAAGCAAATGAATTTTTTGCTGAGAAGATTCTCATGGCTGAAATACACCCGGAGAGTTTGCCAAACTACTGCCGAGGGGCGACCCCGTTTAGAAGGCCGAACATTTAACCGCTACACCACGGCGGCCGCCGTTTAGCTAACATTGCACAAATTGTAATAGTTCGGCCGAGCAGAGTTCCTGGGTGTTACCACTTATGGCGGTTTACAGGGTTGCCACCTATCCCAATTTTTTTAAATATAGAGCCAGATGTGCCAATATGGGTATTAAATGAAAGGTATTTTCGACCGTATTCCAAATAAGATAATATCAAGCAGGGTTTCCACGCAGGGTTGCCACCTAACGGCAATTTACAACCCCTTTTACAACTCTCCTTCCTATCTTTCTTCGCCTTCACACTATCTCCCACCCTTTTCTCTGATCATTCCCCTCGTTCCTTCTACCACGCCCCTCTTCCTCTAAGTCCCATTGGTATTGGCCCTTGTTAATTTAGGCATAATTCTACCCACGTACCGAATTTAAAGGAAAACGCACCATGTATAAGATATTTTCGAATTGATCGGTTCCCTGGTCCACTTCCCGGAAGTAAGAAATTGTGAATCTAAACCATTTTCGAATTCACCTTATTCATATTTCGTTATTTCTGAATTTAAGAAGTTAACTTCTTTCACGTGCACTGGCTACACGCGGTTTTTTTTATGCATTGAGAGTAAAGCTTTTTTGTCTAATACTCCTGGGCATACAACAATTTGATTGTCTTGCATGAAGTTTTGCCAATGCGAGGTCACCAGCGCTGTCCCAAAACAAAAAATCTTCTGTATTCTTTTCTCGGAAAACACAACTTCTGGGCGAATTCAGTGCACCTCGCGCAGTCAAAAAAACATTGCTAACAACCAACAAACAGAAACCGAACGTTCGCTCGGTCACTAGTTGTACGCGCTTGTTGGTGTTGCACATGGCAAGTGTGTAAGTGCAAATGAGTTTGGGTTAGCAAATGAATGTGCAAATGTAAATAGCACAAGTAAGAAGCAGAAGCACCAGGAAAGCAACAAAAAATAGTATTAGGTGTAAAAATTTAATTTTCTTTACTGCCACTTGCAACATGCCACTTATTATCACTACCGTTGCTGGCATTGCTTATGATTTACGTTACATTATTATTTCACCAAGTTCCGCTGTGAAGGCAAACCGCATCTGACATCAACTCAGGCTCACCTACCTAAAATCTTATCAGTAGCGCGTGCGTGCACCGATCACAATGCGCCATGAAATGCGTGTTGAGTTGCTTATATAAGCTTAAATCTATGAAAAATTTCCAAACCTAGATCTGAACAGCGAAGAACAAAAAAAATATGCTCTCTAGGCTAGAAAACTTTTCGTTTTTACCCAGTCTTTCCGATATGAGTTGTCAAGCTATAATGGAATCCTTTATAAAGACTCCGTAAAATGCGAGTGAAAATTTTTTCGAGATCCCCGAACTTTTCTTGACTTTTGAGCTATATCTGAACTCATTCATTTCAGTATAGTAGAAGAAAGTAGGGTAATTTCTGGAACAGCTTGGTTCTAATCTAGATAACCTCATTTCTTTTCGGGTTCAGATTGTAGTTTTTTAGGGACTAGAAGTGCTCCCTTGTTGGTAATGTTTTATGATCTTTTCGCAGCCCATTTCGTGAGCTTCTTTGAAAGCTTCTTCAAGATTGAATTTTGCCCACAACGTTTATGTGTGCGATGTAGCTCAGACGGGTATAATGCGGAGAGTCTTGGTTCGAGTCCCAGCCAACGGACAAAATATAATTTTTTTCTTTATAAAACTGTTGAAAACATTTGTGGTTTAAAATTGAAACCCGTTTCATTTAACCAATTTTTCTGAAAAATGGTTTAGTTTAAATTTGAAACCAAATTTGTTTTGGTCATATATGTAGTCCAAACCGTGGAACCATTTTCAAACAAGGTAACGAGTAAGCGAAAAAGTGTGCAGTACCGGTTACCTCTCACCCCGTTTGCTTTTCCTGGAACCTGTAACCTTTCCAGAAAATGTTACTTTTCTTGGAACCATTATCTCACTCAGAATCGGTTACTTTACTGGGAAACGGTAGTGGTAACGAGAAGCCACTACTTAACGAAAAATTACCTGAAGCCTAGCATGCACCAAAACGGTAACCGGTTTCCAATAATGAGGTTACCTTTAATAAAATAAGTTACTTTTTTTGGCAAAAAGTAGTTTGTGTGTACCGGTTACTTTTTTGGGACTCATTTACTTGCATAAACTTTTTTCTTTTGTAGCCCGTTGCTGGGAAACCGTAACCGGATCCAAGAAGTGATGTAGTCCCAAATGTATCCTGTACCACAGTGGCAACGGTTGAAAAAAATAACTTAGAAGACTTGTTATCGTTTTCAAAAAAAGTAATCGGTATCAAAAAATATAACCATTTTCAAAAACAGAAACCAGCAGATAACAAAAAAAATAACTAGTAACCAAAAAATCAAAAGATACCGGCTGCCTTTCGGAGCTGTATTGGCCACTTTCTTTAAACTGCTTATATTTACGAATTGGCTACTCATTTTACTTATCCAAGGTTCTGAAATAAATTCGAAAAATTGCGAACTTATCGATTTTTTTTTCGCCCACCCTAGTATGTATGCATTTCGGTGTGACACAATTCCTTGCAATTAGTCAAAGAAATCACGTAAACGGCAAATTGTTTGCATTGCATTAATAATTGCACAACGGCGCAATAAAAACGCAACAACAACAACTTCCGTAGCAGGTGAGTAGTCTCAAAAAATCATTTGCTCTCCTAGCCCGGTCAAAACAGACATACAAATAGTGGTTAAATAACAATAATTCCCACAGAGACAAATTTTTGCATACAGCTTAGGCCCACCTTCAGATAGAAAACCTCAAACGACCCCATCGACCCTATATGTGCTAAAAAGAGTTATTCGGGGTCAAAGATCAAAATTTTAGGTTTTTTGGACTTTTCTCGAAAACGGTAAGTTGTTCGAAAAATTGCCTGAGACAAAGCTGCAGACCTGGAAATTCTCTACAAATATGGGTTTATTTTTTTCGATTTTTGACTCCGAATAACTTTTTTAGCACAAATGGGATCGATGGGGACTTTTGCAGTTTTTTGCCTCGGGTCAACCTAAGCTCCCGACAAAAAAATTGGCTCTGTGGGAATATTTGTTACACAAGATAAACTTAATTTACCGGACAAGTATTTTTTTATATCGTGCATGGAGAAAAGGTGGCTCTAGCTCGAGAACTATAGGCTTTACAAAAATAACTACATATTTTCATTGTCGATGGGGAATTTTGTGACAAATAAAAGCTTAAAGAAAATTTTTCTACGCATGCTAAAGTTTTTGAGAAAAATCCTGCAAAGTCCATACGTGGCATATATTTTCATATAATTTCCAGAGCAAATTTTACATATTTTACCTTTAACCCCGAATAACTTTTTTAGCGCACATGGGGTCGATGGGGACTTTTGAGGTTTTCTATCTGAAGGTGGGCCTAAGCTGTAAGCAAAAATTTGGCTCTGTGGGAATTTTTGTTGTTTCAAATGTCTATATTGACCGAACTATCCCCACCATGGGCAGGATGCAACAAAATTTTATGACATGCAACACCGTGTTACAACTTCTAAGTACGCTCACTTTGACTATCCTTCGCTTGTGAATACTTATTTTAATTATTTTACTCATGTGTTATGTGGGGCGTGTTGTGTGTGAGTGCGTTAACGTGTCGTATGTACTATGTTATTAGCTAGAACTAAAACAAGAACATAAAATTCACTTACATACATACATAAATAAGGAATAAAAGGGCATCAAGGTGAACACATATCATATTGCCGTTGTATGTTGAAAGGGCGCAGTCAGTCCCATGAGAAGGTGGACACATTGTTAACAACATAATTAACTCACATGCAACACTGGTTTTTTGTGTGTGTCTACAAGTACCTATGTATGTAAGTCTATTTGAGCAGACTACAGCGGCTCTAACTTTTTTAGGTACACACGAATGACAAGCAAGCTTTTAAAATTATCCTTCTACAAGTCTTAAAAGTTCATAATTATAGCCTAACCCAAAGAAGCTAGCGTTAATCAATGGGCTATAAATTAAATTTGGTTTTGCTTAGCTGTTTATACAAAAATGGGACGAGTCTGCCGACTTTAACGAGCTTCTACACGGAAAAAAATCAGTAAACTATGGTTAAATGGTACTGCGGATGGGATGAATGGGTCTGCAATTTCCTTTCGTTTCAGTGGTGGGTGCATAAATTGGTCCAGCCAATGAAGGGTCCATAAATCTTTCGAAGAACATTTCTCTTTAATACATCCAGATCAGTTTTGTAGTCGCTCAGACTTCTGTATCTAACAGTCAGAAGGGTACAATAAATACATTTTCTTACGTCTCGAAAGGACAAAGTAGTCAGAAGAAATACTTTTTAGGTGCTTCACAGTCTCGAGTTTCCTTCCTGGGAGCAGAGATCGCTCTGCGACCACAACAGTCGCAGATAGCCACTTCAGAATAAATATTCCCAGTAGGGAAGACTCGAAGAAGATGGATCGGGTTTCTGCTGCTAATAGCGGCACTTCCATGGCTTAAAATTAGACGACAGAGTTGGAGCAGGGATTTTTTTAACTTGATCATTGCAGCATCAAAACATGGACGTCGCTGCTTGGATATGTATACGTACTATCGGACAGAATATCTTTATTATCAGCGACAGCCAAGCGGCCATTACCCCTTGGCGACCTCTTCAAGAGATGGCCCAACAAATGGGCCCAGAGACATTGAGGGAAACTGCACCAAGCAGGTTATTCCAATTCCGTCAAGTCAACGACAGATGGCTACAATCCCCAGGGTATGCGGGATATGCAAGCAAACCTGTCCAAAATGGGATACTAAGACATCTCGACAGGTTTTCGCACCCAAAAAAGATGGAAATCTCCAGATTAATAGGGGTATTACTGGCGCGAGAAGGTGCTGTTTGGGAGTTCCCTTCCCGAATAGCCTACGGCAGGTTGCGAACTTGACGAAAAGGGACTTGATGTGCTTCATGAAGTCATCTAAATAGTTCGGGGAGGAGTAACGGTGTCGGTTAGGAGTGTCAGTCACAGGATTCTGTTATGTGGAAAATCACGTAAATCCGGAGATTATGGCCGAGTACCGGGATTTGCATTCCTGGAGTTGGTGGTATCACAACGTGCCTACTAAAACTGGCCTAAGTGTGCCTCTGCGCCACCCACTTGAACCGAACCTAACCTACTTCTACGTTCATTTTGAACAAGCATTTTAGCCACGAAGGAAACACAAATCGACAAAGAGGTTCGCGTCTACTTCGATTAGTCAGTGCTCGACCAGAGTATCAATACCATAGGTAAATTAATTTAACTGGGCCTAATTAAGTCCGCAGGTCGCCTTCTTAGCTTGATTTTCCCTTTTTAGCTCACAAAAAATCTTCCTTTCAAATATATCTAACTTTTTCACACAGTACTTGCTGTACTCCCGCAATCGAAGGCAGTCTTGAAGCAGCCCAAAAAATTTTCACTGTTTTATGAACGTGTCCAGATAACCCAGCAGAAAATTGCGCGTAGATTTCTCGATTTAAGGCTCAACAAAAGTTATATTAAAATATGCCAGAGGTAGGTATGTCGATAGTAAGAGGCGACTAAAATCCACAAAAGGTAGAAAGTTTCACTGGTCATATCCAATAGCCCCGCGACAACACTCTCGAAAAACCTTCCGGACTGTTTTTGTCGTTTAAACCAATACAAATTCAGATTAGCGGAAATAGCACTCAACCTGACGGCGTTCCTCTACCCATTCTTCGATGCTCCAATTTCCCATTCTTTTCCGATTCCACAACTCTAATACCCAAGAGCTTGTCCGTGAATACAGCCAGACCTCGCTTGACTCCTAATCCAATCAGAGCTATTTCGCCAGCTTCAGGTAAGACGTAGTTGAACGTCCCCTCGACGGACAGAAAAGCACCCAGAGCAGGTTCCTTGTGCTCTAATGAGCCCTTTTTGTGTTACAATCGAATGGAAATCAGTTTCCGTCGACCGGTTCTTCTATCCTTTAAGTAGGTAGGGTCATAGGCTACGCCAGCATTTCAAAGAATTTTTAGTGCTAACTTAGGTCTGCTAAGCATTCCAACTAGAATATTATGAAAATCGTACACTTTGCAAAGGCGCTAACAAATGATAAATGCATAACGTTGGACGACCTTTGACACGGCTCTCCACTAGATAATAAAAGTGTCTGCAATAATGTCGCTAGTGTCATGCAATTCTTGGTCCAAAATCAAACGAAATAAAGTGAGTAGAGATTAACCTAGAAAATCGCAGAATCAGCATACACCACATACACCGAATACGTTTTTCTATACAGATACAAATTATGCGTATAGAGATGAGCAGCTGCCAAAAACGCATGTTGCACGTCACTTTGCAACTGTGTCGCATGGACACACGCCGTACCCGGTATATAAAGTCTATAGCTTACCCTCCTAACCAGTTCCAATATTCTGAAGCCTTGGTCAGTGCAGTCGCTAACTTGATGGCATTTAAGATAAATTTGTGCAAGTCATTTGACAACTTGCGGTGGTTGCTTTATATTGAAATGACAGACGGTTGGCATGTAAAGTGGCGGTTGCAACATTCGTGGGCATCCTAATAAATAGTTACAAGCCATCAGATTTCTCCGCAAGTTAAACCACTGCAATTGGCATAAGAAAGACAATCGTTCGCACTCGATTTGGAAGATCGAATAAGTTCGACGTAGCCATAAGTACTGCAACGACGAAAGTAATAATCATTCACTTTAACCATTAGCTCCAGGATAACTCACAACCATTAAAAACGTCCCATATCGTTATCGAAGAAGATTAAGGGTATTCCACAACACATAACCTGTAAGATCTCATTCTAAACTTACATACGATCTCCCTTTCTGTGAATTGGGTAGAGCACACTGGTAGTCTAGGGCCTGGTTGTTCAGTGCAAGTTTAAACATCAGTACGAGTTTAAACTTTGTTTAAACGGCCAATTGTATGGGATAAACTCTAGCCAATTTTGAGTTTTAAACTTGCCCTGAAAAACCGTGCCTACATGACAGGTATGTCATGAGCACATTCTTCACAAAAGTTGGCGCATTATATCAATCATCTCCGCTTGTGGGTTAGCATTCTTCATTTAGGAGAGCAATAAGTCCTCTTTATTACTCTATTTAGTTTCTGGATATCGGTCTGACGTTTTCACTCTTAATTCTTTCAAACCGAAGTGTGATGGAAAGGAAAGGAAAGGTTTCAAGAGTCTGCTATTGTGGTTGGACCGCCCAACATGTCCAGAGAGCTACTTAGTAACGATACCTGCCTAATTCCTTTGCTGCCGCATGCTAAATTTGAGCCCAGTATGTTAGTTGGAAGTGTAATCTTACGCCTAAATAGTTGTCCACTAGCTTTGATGTTATAGTTCCGGAAAGGGGTTTCGACACAAACTTTTAGCGGTATATGCTTTTTTGTTATGAGCATCAGCGCAGGTTTGCAGGACACCAGTCCAAGGCCCCACAGGTCAAACCACTGCTTTGTGCGTATCATAACCTGGTTCAGCTTACTGCGTGCTTCTTCTGTATCCTGGACCGAAGGACTGTAAATAGCAGGAATTCCCTCCGAAATTCGACAATTCAGTTTGCACGTACGTAAGTATCTAAAATAGACTGTGGAGTAGATTCGGGCATTTTTGCATCACTCCGGACCACAGACCTATCTATCTCTTAAACCTAGCGGGTTTATTTCAATCCGAAATTTGCGCTGTCCAGGCGACTCTTCGGAATTTCGGGTCGGTAACAATAACATCAAGCCTATTTGGTAAGTAGGTGTGTATACGGAGTCGGCCATGAACCTGGAAAGTCGACATATCGTTTCTCCTATATAGGTGAAGGGCATTGTGGCATATAGGGAAAAAAGATGGACGAAGAGGTGCACGCATAAGCATTTTATATATATCTCAGCCGTGGTCCTCTTACAAAGAAACACAGTCTGTGGCCCCTCTGAGAGTGAGTAGCAGGGACTTATCAAGATTTTTTACGTGAATTTCAGTAATATGGAACTCTCCAATCGAATCACAAAAGCATTTCTTAGTTTCTACAGAACGATCAATTCAGAGAGCCTCCGCAATTGGAGCAGCTGCATAAACACCTCAATATACTGCCATGGACGCACATACCAATCGCAAAATTAGCTATGCTCGATTCCTCATTCCTGACGCAACAAAGACGTGTTAACACACATTTAAATGGTGGTTAACAATCATCGGTCACATAACGTATTTTAATCGGTTATGCCCATGCACACAGGCGGATATCAGCAGAAACCGAGGAATGATATTCGATAGATTTACTTTTTTGTAAACTAGTCGCAAAAAAATCCGGGTCTACTTAATTGTTGAATACATTTATGGATCTCTACGCTTTGGATGAACTTTAGCTTTGAGAAGGCCATAACTAATGGATGAAAATACTCCGTCCTCGAAAATATTGCTATCGGCATCCACCGCTGAGAGAAGATAACGGATGGGACCACTATTCCGATGGAAGCACTTAACGGAGAACGATTTGAGAACTCTCGGTTTGTCTTAACGACCCTTCCTATTGTTTTATTTATTCCAGCTCGGTGAACTCCTTCTCAGCTCCGTTACAAAAGATTGCCGCCTTTATGGTGGAATATCGGCTTTGACATTTAAAAAATGCGCAAACAAACAAATTTCATGACAAATTAACAAACAAAAGGCCAAGCAAATACAACGCCAGGTCGTCAACATCGTCGTCGACGGGAAGAGCAACAAGACAGTCCGGTTGCGCTTTCATGTACTTGCAATAAGTGCATTGTCGTCGTCGGTCGTCTGAACTCACAAGCCGAACGATTTCTCTGTACATATTGCAAGGAGTTATGCATATGAGCTTATTCGGCCAAAAACACAATCGCTGATCCCTTGGTGTCTGCTAAAGAGGTTGGAGTCAATATATTCCAAAGGAATTCCACAAATAATTGCAACAAACAAGAAAAACTTATGGCGACTAACAATTCGTTTGATGTTGTTTTTGTAATAATAGGGTAGGGATATTTTGCTCAAGCGTAGCCTGGTGTTGGGCGAGAGTGAGCGGTGAAAGAAAATATGAAGGCAACAGGCGCATACATCACGTGCTGTTTGAATTTCAATGCATAACAACAACAACATAGTCAAAAACAAAACTACAACAAAAAAATGCGAAAACAAATAGCAGAGGTGAAACACAACAAATTTGAATGCAAATAACAAATCGCACCAATAAAGTAGACCCAGAGACGACACGACAAACAACACAAATACAGTAACGTGCGGGGAAATAGAGACAGATATAGAAATGCTACCAAATATACATATCCTTAGACTTGGGTGTTTTTTATGGCGGTTTTGCGCCTTACACAAAACTGCGCTACCCCAAACCATCGAGTCGTAGGTGCTTGCACCCTCCTCTCCATACGGCAGAGAGCCTCCTCGCGGTGACACCTGATAACGCTACGGCGGCTAATTCGGACAGCGACCTCTACTCTTACCCTGATTTCCTCTCGCTATAAGCCATCCCTCCCCTCTCCCCCTTCTCCCTTCTTTATCTTGTCACGGCTAGATTAAAGTGTCATACGTTACGTGCGTTCGACGGCTGGGGGCTCCAAGGGTGATTAGGGGGTTAGCTATAGGGCCAAGGACTTTGAGCATAAGCATAAAACCCAGTCAACAGGATGGACGGGCTGCAGCTCGGATTCTTTAGAGGAACGCGACCTCACCGAAAAGGGAGGAAGATGTCTTGCGTGGACTTGGCAGGTAGTGCCAGACTTCCGGGTTCGCACCTCGGTTAAAAGAAACTTCAAAATTATTTAGTAAACAGTTTTTCGAAACGGTATCGCTCCTCGGAAGTGGTTTGGCAAACTCCCCAAATATATTCCTAGAGAGTAAAAAACTAATTTTCGACTGGACTACCATACAAAACAGCTCATGTACTATCATTGGGTGGGAGTCCTCAGCGATAGACAATGGCCGTCTTGTCCCGTCCTCTCGATTAGGTTACATAACAGCTAACTTTCAAGTAAACTACCTAGGCATCTGACACTATCTGACTACACCAACAAAGCTTCCTCAGTTGAGATGGGTCTGAGCTCAGGGATACGGTATCTCCTTATGAACAGAACTAGCTCTGTTCTATCGACTAATTTGTACAAGCTTCTTAAAAACGGAAAATCGTTATTTCACGTTCATGTCGTTTAAATAGTATTATCATTGTAAGAAGATTTTGGTCATCCCTGTTTCATCGCACAACACTGTTTATAAGCTAAACAAAGCTTTAAACTTGACTTCACAAAATAATCAACAATTTAATCCACTGACGACATGTTGTCTCGTTGGGATTTCCTTTTTTCCACATACATACATACAAATTAGAATAGGAATTAAATTAAATTTCAAAATTCAAAGAAAATGGCAGTCCGGGATAAATTGGTCATTGTAAGCGCCTCAGGCGCAGGCGCTGTAAAATGTTTAAGACATCGCTGAGCTACAAAAAAATATTCTTTGAAATACAAATACATTGACGAACTGTGATATCCATACCCGTCGGTCTGCATATACTCACTACGAACTGACTTCAGACTTCCGAGCAGGCGTCACATTGAATGCACAATTTGTTTGAGTTACGGCGCTTGTAAACACACTTTAAGAAATCTTCGTAAGTTGTTGCATTTATTCATGAAGCCAAATTGGAGGGAGCAGTCAAATATAATCTCACAAAGGCGTAAGGATTACATGATATGTATTATTGGATTTTGGAATGTGTAAGGAGTTGTCATGATTTGAAGCTCTTACATTTCACACATTAGTTGGAGTGATCGGAGCTCAATCGTTATCTATTTACAATTTTATTCTAACTTTCGAGTTTCAAGTCTCAGGAACGGTAAGATCGGAAAAACTCTCCGAGTGTGTTTCTGTAGGTGGACCTCCCCTCATGAGAAGTGTTTGGTTGTGTTTGGGAGCTAGTCAGAGGTAAGACCGCTGTTACCGGTCGCCCTATCTGACCATGAGCCCGAAGCAAAATTGAATCCTTGAGCTGAAACAGTAATGCAACTAGTTCCTTTCTATGCCCAACGGGACCCCTTTGCTGAGTCCTAAAAACCCAGAGTCATGGTTCCTCACTGGAAGACAGGAATCAGGTTTTAGCATGTCATAGTTGGACTGCTGAGAGCATTCCCACTGATTCGGACAGTAAAATCGTTAGGGACCTTCGGATTATAAAGACCTCGTAAGCCAGAGACAGAGAACTAAAAGTTACAGTCAGGAGTTACAGTATAGGGAGCTCTAGAACCAGAAAGTGGTATTACTGTAGCGTTCTTGATTCAGTCTATCAGAGGAGTTCAGCAGTAAATGGAACACTTCTTTTTATAATTAATACTGTGGGCAATGCTGTATCAGATACCTATATTACCCGTACCGGCGGCTCTACGTATCGGAGGGGCTCAGATTAACAGAGCTTGAGATTTCACTTCGGAAAGACTTAGGTCTAGTTTATCCTATATTCACTGCATCGCAGAAAGTTTCGGGACGTTCTGGAGATGTGAATTTTTGCTTAGAATCACAGAACACATGCATCAACTCGACGCAAAGCTTAACCTTCATAGGCCCTCCTGCTCAAATCTGACCCATTTTAGAAAAAATATCGTTTTTCCGGAAAAAAATTTTTAATTAATGTTTCTGATATTTTATGACTTTTATTTGTTTTCCCCCTCAAACATTCTGGGAGTGCTCATAATTTATGAGTCCTAAATATTAGAAAAATGTGAGCCCCCGAAATAAGATCCTATAGGAGTCCTTTATGACTCCGATTTGATGGAAATTATGAGCCGTATGCTGAAATCGTTCATTTAACAAAGCAATTTTGGAACAAATTTTCATATTTTGTTTGTGAAATTTTTTTGACAAATTTCTCATGCAAGCCCCCGCAGCTAGTGGGACAGTTGTCCGAAGATGTGAGAACCAAATTCAAACAGATTTTTACGCTTTTTTCTTGTCCGAAAAGCTCCATAAAGGAGTCATATTTGACTCCTATTTAGGCTCTATTTGAGCCGTTTCTGAGGCAAATAAGAATCATAAATGACTCCTATTCAGGCTCATTCAATATATGAAATTTAGCTAATATCGGGCGACCACCGCAGGAAGGGAAATACACTCATTTCGGACTCATAAATGAGCTCATAAAGAGCGTAAACGCTCCTACTTAGTACTCCTTTCTGAATTATTTATGACTCCGATTGTTTGCTGGGTAAAAGGTACTAATGATTTCCGCCTCCTTAAAAACTTTCAAAACTTTGTAAAAAATTCGAATGTGTTAAATTATTTAAATGACGAAACTTGTTAAGGACCTATGAAGCTTGAGAACACCACGTTTCAGGATATTTTTCAAAAACGTCATATCTCAAATGTTGTATAGAACGCTCTATTTCAGAATTTTTTTCAATAACGACAATTGTGAAAATTTGCTTCAAGAAGTTTCGAAAACGACCTTTCAAAATCTTAATACATTTTCAGATGGGATAGGGCGTTTTCGAATCAAATTTTGAAATAGTGCGTTATTGAAAAAATTCCGAGATAGGGCGTTTTGGAAAACTATTTTGAAATAGATGATCTTCCACTCAGCAGTCGAGCTTTTATGCAGAATATCTTGTTGTACGTCCTGAAATCATGGCGGTGGACAGCATAAAATGAGTGGGAGCCTTTTTGTGGTCCACAAATAAGTTCTCTCGATGGTTTATGCACCCTTTTATGAAATAAATGGGATGTGCCGAAGTAGATTGAGTATTATGGTATTTTCAGAAAGAATTCCTATAAATGGCTGCCGTGGTAGAGCGGTAGTACCTATGCTTGGCTCGATCGATTCGGTCCCAAATCCGAACAAAATAAACTCACTTTCGCAGCAACCCCAGATACCAGGTATCGCAAGGAAGCTGGATTACTCCGCTGGTGAAAGCCACAGAATTTTTTGTAATACAAGAACTTCTATGAACGGTACACCCTAATGGACATATTTGTATGAGCTCACTTATGTAAGTAAACTATAGTGCAATGATCGTGGCAATTACCGACGCCAAGAAGTTTAATGTTTTTGCAAATGCCGCGCTTGCCAATGAAAAATCGTGCGTGGGTGGTCGCAAATTGCCACAACGTGACCACAATTTTTAAATTAATTACGTTGAAATTTAAATTCTAACAAAGAATTCAAAGTATATACCTATCCATTGATACTAATATGCTCATAGTTAAGTTTGATTTGAATGTGCTTTTGAGTGAATGAAGCGAAATTGCTGATTTGTTGTGTGGGTCGCATAAAATTCTACTAATTGCGACAAAAGTTCCTATTTCAGCGTATAATCAACCCATAATTATTATTTGAATATCGTTTGAATGGCGTCTTAAGCCAAATTCTGCCAATACCATAAACGAGCAACAATTCGAACAGAGGCTTGCCTAGCGTACTATGATTCTATGTGCTGCCGATAAGGCTTAATGTGTGGGAGCATAAATTGCGAACACCTGAATATAAATATTTATTAGGGTGGGCCGAAAAAAATCGGTTTTCCTTTTTTTCGAAGGGCATACAGAAATTCGAATTCCTGACCATAATGGCCAAATATCTTATAACTTTAAACGAGCTAAACTTGTATATTTGTATTTTTGTATATTTGTATATCCAGACTATCTCGGGAACCGCTTGACCGATTTGGATAAAAATTTTAATATAGATAGTATGGTTGATTCTAAGACTATCCACTTGGGGGTTGCCACCTGGGGCGGTTTACAGGGTTGCCACCTATCTCAATTTTTTTTTTACTTTTGTAGCAAAATATGCCAATGTGGGTATCAAATGAAAGGTATTTTCAGCGACATGCCAACTAAAATATTTTCAAGTAGGGTTACTACCTAGGGTTGCCACCTTGCCGCAGTATATTTGTATATCCGCACTATCTCGGGAACCGCTTCACCGATTTGCATGAAATTTGGCATATAGATAGTATGATTGATTCTAAGACTATCCATTTGGGGGTTGCCACTTGGGGGGTGTACTAGATTGCCACCTATCTCAATTTTTTTTTTAAATTATAGAGTAAGATAAGGCAATATCTGTATCAAATGACAGGTATTTTCGCCGACATACCAACTAAAATATTTTTAAGTAGGGTTGCCGCCCAGGGTTACCATTTTACCGTATTGTATTTATATTGTATATTTTTGGGATCATATTTGGACTATTTTAGGATCATTTATAGTTCATTTAGGGGTCACTTTGGGATAATTTTGGGGCTATATCGAGATCATTTTGGGTTAAATTTCGGATAATTTGGAATCATTTTTGGATCATTTTGGGATAATTTTTGGGTCGTTTTGGGATTAATTTGGGATCACTTTTGGATAATTTTTGGGATCATTTTCTGCTGATTTTGGGTACATTTAAGGGTGTTTTTGGGGTCATTTGGGAATCATTTTTGGATCATTTTGGGATCAAATTAGGATCATTTTGGGGTCATTTTGGGATCATTTTTGGGTTGTTTTCGGTTCAATTTCGGATCATTTTGGGAACATTTAAGGGTCTTTTTGGGATCATTTTAGGATTATTTTAGAATTATTTAGGGTCATTTTGGTATTATTTTGGGTAAGTGAAGTTAGCGCTAAATTGATAGCACCGAGCAAGCTCGGTCACCGAGGTACTAGATTTATATTAATTTACATAGAAGCTTTTCACGAAAACAAAAAATGGCGATGGTCCACGCCTTCCCATTAACTTAAAAAACTCATATTTAGTCATTATATGCTCAGGAATTCGAATTTTTGTATATCCTTCGAAGAAAAACGAAAATCGATTATTTTTTGCCTCACCCCAATCTGCATACCTACATATGTACATATATTTAGCTAATTGGTTATATTCTTTGGCCGGGTGTAGGGTCCATAAGTCCTACTTAAGGTATTGTTAGTAGAATTATTGTGGCGTCTAGCAGTGGTAAGTGATAGAAACAAAAATGGGTTCGCTGAATCGTGATCGATTGACTACTGCGTCCATAATTTGGTGTAAGTTGAACATACTATGTACAGTAGCCCGGATCGGTCCCCATACAAAAAAAAAAGTTTTTCCAGTCGACCCCTAGGATTAAAGATATTTTGAAGGCGATCCCGAAAATTTTTTTTTTTTTGCCAAATAATCGATGCTGCAATACTACCTATTGGAATTCTTAAGAGTAAGGTGAAGAAGCAAGAAATGATTTTAAAAATATATGTTTTTTTTCGGTTTTTATAGGAAAAATTATAGGACTTCTGCCAATACAGCTGTTATTAAAAACAGCTTGTAAGTTCTGACCAACAAAAAGTCTATGGATCAGGGCAATATTTTAGGAATTAATGGAGATTATTAGGGAGAGTATTTTAGGGCAAAGTTTGTGAAATAGGGACGCCCTATTGTTCCTACATATACCTACATATATGTATGTATATTCGCCATACCTCATCGACACTAATGATTATGTGTGTTATCACGTCGTGGTGGTGTAATTTTACATACAACTCTAATGATGCGCCAACAACCAAGCTAAGCTAATGTGTTACAGCAACACTAACCAAGTTTATGAAGCTACAGCAGCAACAGCAGTTATCACAGAAAAACCAACTACAGAGTAATAAATGAAGCGAAATCGAGCTAGAGTATCAAGCAACCAACTAACCACCTAAACAACCGATCCACCAACCCATGAGCCAATAACAAATTACAAAAGAGCAAAAGTGGCGCAGCATTGGGGCGGCTCAATGAGCTGTAGCTGAGATGTATGATACCACTGACTATGCATATAAGCTAAAGTCAGCAGCATGACGAGGACGATGATGACGCCGATTGCCTTGAGGTTATATGGTTTAGATCATACAAGCAGACACTAACTATGATCATCATCAAGCGTTAACAAGCTCATTTTTCTTAAGTTGGCAGTAGGTATGTAACAGCAGCGAGATGATTTTGGCCAATTGGCAGTCAACGAGAACTTGTAAATTTGTGATAATCAACCGCGAAGCAATCATGTTTGTTTGAAGCTGGTAATCATAAATCGATAATAGGTACTACAACAGCTTTTCAAACAAACGTCATCACTCTCACCACAGCAATTCGACTTTATTGAAGAACGTAAATAGGTAGGTACATGCATTAGAGTGGTTCATAATTCATTGACGATTGACGGATATGACCGTTGCTCCTATATCTACACATTTGTTAACAAAAAAATGTTGGGTATACGTCATGTACCTTTAAGAAAATTTTAAGTGACTTTTCGCCAATAAATCAAGGCGGGGCAAACATGGGCAATCATTTTTTTCAGGAATCGATAGAAAATATTCCAAATTTTCATTTTATTATAGCTAGAAGGTCTAGCATGCTGTACCACACAAACTTTTTATCTATCCAAAGTAGCAAAAGTAGTATTTATGAAGTATAACTTTTGCTGGCTTATATTTGTTTTATTATTTGGTCGATTGCACTGATTTTTTCTTTATTAAGCTAAGGAAGTGTTATATTTTCGTACAAAATCACAACTAAGGCCACACCTTTAAAAGTTATATCCTAAATATAAGACTGCATCACTTAAATCTGAAAATTAGAAATTGATAAAAAAAAACTTTTTTTCCACGGTAGAGCGTGACTCCGTATATTGACTTTAGTTCGTCGGGAGAGGACTTAATTTCTCTATTCCAGTGGTCGGTACAGAGAGGACTCAATATATAAAGGTAGGTATTAGTTTCTTCATTCCATTGTCTCGCAATGCTTTATTTCCTACTAAGCCAAAGGTGATTAGGTATATGGCCGAACAAAATTTGTGAAGCACTCTAATGTACATAAAAATGTTGATATCTGCGATTCCATACAATGTATTATACCTAAACATCTAGCACGGTAAGTGCCAAATGGGCGAACGTGGCGCACTAATAACCCCCGGCTGATCACGACGCTTATTATTGTATTGCATATTTGGCAGTTTATTTAATGGTTTTATGTTGTGGCGATGCGATAAGACTCGATACAACTTTTTCTCGGCTGAAAAAGAAAGTGTTCTGTTCTTTTGACGATTGAATGTCTAGTCGAAATATGTCTTCGCTTCCCAGTCGTTGCAGATATTTACACTCCTTTGTCGAATATCGACTCGTGATGCCCCACAGTGGTGCGGTTCTATAAATTTTTTTTAAAAAAATAGAACGGGTGGTCATTGGGGGTCATTGAAATTTTGCGCACAAGAAATATTTTCAAAATGGTTGTAATCTGTGAACCCCTACGGGTACCCTCCATGAAACTATAAAAAAATGTAAACACAAATTTTAATTTCAGCCTCGTGAAAGGTATCGAGTGTACCAAAAAGTGTTGAAATCTGCCCACTCTTAAGGCCGATTTACTCGACCAGAAAGAGTTTTGTCGTTCCACCTTCAAATACTAGGTATAGATCGATCAAATTGCTAGTTACTCGATGGAACGACAAAAAATCGGCCAGAAAATGGACCCGTGCAAATGAGCCTTTACTGGTGCCTCCCTTGAATCTCGACAATACAAAAAGGAATGAAGTCTAAGTTCGGCTAAACCGAACATTAAATAACCAGCGGTAGTTTTCATATGATTTTCGAAATATTCCATTTCGGAGTTGGACGTGGTTGGGAATTTTTTTCGTCCAATTACTTCAGGTATACTCCCTATTATGTTAGTATACCTTGTACCAATTTCAGTTTAAAAGTTATGAACCGTGAAATTTTCAAATATGCCACCCTGAAAAGTGGGCGCTGCCACGCCTACTTTTAAAAATTGATTAAAAGATCATAATTGAATGACTAGGGGGATCATCCTACCATACTATATCATTTTAGCCATTTCCATTACCGAATTATATCAATTTAGGTGATTTTCGAAGCTTTCGATATCGAAAGTGGGTGTGGTCAGGTATACTCCCAACAATAGTAGTAGTCAAATTTTCAAAAATGCCTCTCTTAAAAGTGGGCGTGGCAACGTGGAAAAATCATAAGAGAATGACCAGGGGAATTCACATATAAAGTTATATCATTTTAGCCATTTCAGCTACCGAGATATGTCAATTTATGTGATTTTCGAAATTTTCGATATCGAAAAAGGGGTCGTGGTTATTTACCCATTTTTCGCCCATTTCAATAGCAACCTACCTTGGCCAGAAAGTAGCCTGTATACAAAATTGCATGCAAATATCTCATATTATTACTCAAATTATCGTGTACACGAACGGACGGACGGACAGACGTACGCACATGCCTTAATGAACTTTTTTTCCAACCTAAGAACTTTCATATATGGAACTCTATATCTATTTCGATTATTTTGTGCCGTTACGTGGTTCCGTTATGTGGACAAAATAATAATACCCTTGTACTAGTACTAGTACGCTGGGTATAAAAATAGGTGCGATAGAAGTAAATAAAAAGCAGCCATTGCCACACCTAAATTTTTTATTTAAATCGAATCAAAAATTTTACTAAGCTAGCATATCCTTGACAACAGGATCCAATTCATGTTTGTTGGTAAGAACTTGCCAGCAGTCTATTAATAACATTTGGTTTGGTAGAAACCCTATCACTTTTCCTAGAAAACACAAACCTGTACTTTCTGTAATCTTTATTTTGTGCTTCTTCCGCTTTTCTCAAAGCATTGCAATAGGTAGTAATGCAGCATCTATTATTTGTTTTAATATGCCTACACATTCGTTACCAACAAAATGTTACGTATACGTCATGTCTAATCTTGGCTTGCGTCATAATGACGCTTAACCGCCTAGGAGATTTTGGCCGTTTCGTATCAAAGCACGCCAGTCATTCCTTTTTAGCGATAACTGACGCCAATTGGAAACCCCAAAGGAGTTCAAGTCATCCTCCACCTCTTGTTTCCATCTCAGTCGAGGCCTCTCCCTTCCTCTGCTGCCAAATTCGGGTGTCGATAGGAAAACTTTCTGTGCTGGAGCTTCTTTTTCCATTCGCATAACATGACCCAGCCAGCGGAGCCTTTGGCTTTAATCCGCTGAACTATGGTCAGGTCTTCGTAAATCTCGTACAGCTCATCGATACTCGCCGTTGGCATCACGGGAAGAACCATAAATCTTCCGGAGAACTTTCTCTCAAATACTTCTCTCAAATACTCCGAGATACTATCGGATATACAAATATACTGTCGTAAGGTGGAAACCCTAGGTGGCAACCCTACTTGAAAATATTTTAGTTGGCATGTCGCTGAAAATACCTTTCATTTGATACCCATATTGGCATATCTTTCTGCATAATTTAAAAAAATTTAGTGAGGTGGCAACCCCCAAGTGGATAGTCTCTGAATCAATCATATTCAAAATGTCATCCAAATCGGTCAAGTGGTTCCCGAGATGGTCTGGATATACAAGTATACAAGTTTAGCTCGTTTAAAGTTATAAGATATCTATGTTTTGGAACCTTTCTATCTACATGTATCTCCCTGAACTTCTGCTAAGGAGAGAGGAACTGCCTTGACCAAATTACTAAATGAGGTCGGCCAACGCTCAATGTCGAAGCAATGCAGATACCAAAAGTGACTGACACGTTGACACAGTTGACCATAGGTGGTACTCTCTTGACAGAGGCATTTTGGAGCCAACGCTGCCGGTAGATTTAAAGTTACACACACCAACTCATCATAGCCATTCAGCACTCAACACACAAAGTGATTGTGGAACGATCCGATGCTAAAGCGATAGTATCTGATATTCCTACGCATGGCGGCTGAGGTAAACACTACTTCTGTTGCTCTTTCATTCCTACCTACGGATTGCACTTAAAGCGCATCGGTGGCTGACATTCGATGCGGCGTTTTGTTTATTTTTAAGCTATAATTTAGGCCGTAATTGCACGCCAGCGGCCAGAATTTGTAACTAAACTGCAAATTAGCAGCCAATTCCGCAGTCGATTAATAACCATAATTATTGGCTCAAATGCTGACGAAGATGCAGACGCTGCCGCAGACGCAGGCAGCCTTAAGTGCGAGTGTGCAAAGCATCATCAATTCATCCACATTCATATGACTGCGAGTGAAGGCGGGGCGTGGCACTGAATGTTAGTGCCGGCGTTGATGATGATGCACAACGAACGCCTGAAATCGTCAATGACGAAATCGTGATACGCTGTAATGTGTTGGCTCAGCTCTTGGCTGCTGCAACCAAAAATATGCGTTTATGGGGTACTGCGAGCCAATTGTTCGTAATTAGCTGATATTTTTGGTTTAAATGGAAAAAATTTGCAAGTGTGGTGTTGTTCTAATTTAACGAGCTGCAGCCTATGTTTAAGGCAATTCATTGACTCATATCAAGCTAGAGTTCACAATCTGAAAAAGACCAAAGCTGTGGAATGCTTAAAGCTCATGTGCCGTTGCTTTTGGTCTACTCCTTCGTGGAACGTCTGTCTCTGTGTCACACATCTCCACAAATAAGTATGCTTGATGATCAGTTACGCACGTATCCACCAAATGTGCTGCTAATGGATACTTAATCAATAATTTTTGCTCCTTCCTCTTTAATAACGCGGGTTACTGGTGGCATTGATTGTCTTAATTTGCATTCGGATCGATCTTATCTTGTATCCGTTTCAATTGGGAAACCCGTCACCGGCTGGAAACTTTGTTTGAGATCTCTTGGTTTTGTGTATTCCACTTAAAAAAGCTGGTCGCCTCCACTTCGACTTGTTTAGTCGGAACGTCTACAACTGATGGTAGACTTTGCAGGACTGAGGTCGCACCGATAAGATCCAACCAGCTTATCAACAATAGGCTTAAGTCTTTGGCACAATATGCTAGGTAGTGCCTTTTATGCGATATTAAGAATACTTTCGTCCTTTCTCGAAGAACAGAGATCGCGCTTTTTAAGTCTACATTCATACCTGTCCTGGTGTATCTCACGCAAGCATGAACAGTGTACAGAAAAGATGAGATGACCCTTGAAGGATTCGAGGGAACAGTTCTCCGGAAGATTGGTCCTACCCGCGATGCCAAGTACCGAAGGAAGTGTAACGAGGAGCTGTACGAGCTTTTATAGCCATAGTGCAGAGAATTAAATTTTAAAAGGGAAGGTCTTCCCATCCACAGCCAAACTCGACACACGAGGAAATGAGAGGGTTCGACTGAGATGGAGACCATACTCAGTTAATGCATGATTCTCGCCAACTCTTCGTCTCCCTGTTTGAGCGGGATATTGCAATCCTCCTTCTTCTTTTTAAGTCTCGGTATCGGGTTAGTAATTACCTTCTCAATATGGCAATGTTCCCTCCACAGGTAGGCTCTGTACGCCGGTATTGTCCCTGCAGAATTTCGCACCGGGTTTAAACTTTCCTCTCAGATAACAACTCAAGCTCCTCAGCCGCACGCTTTCATCCTCATGTTTTTTTTTTTTTGTGAGGTATTGCTCCGAGAGCATTCTTTTTCGGCGCCGATTTATATACCTCAATGTACCACTTGTTCTTTCAATCCAGCCCTTCGTATTTTCTTGGCTGCCGCAAGTTGACGGTCCGAGTTGATGTTGGAATCTGGCTTCGAGTATTTTTTTGTAACAGATAAGCTGGGTGGATCTTCTTATATTAGAGCTAAATATCGAACCGCGGCGAAGTTGATCAACGTAGTATTGTGGAGACAGAATTTTTCGAATGTCATGCCAAAGAGACCTTGGGTAAGGTCTGGTACGCTCCGGTGCTATCACCTTCCGGTACTTGACCGCGAAATCAATTTGGTATGACCAGTGAAACATTCTATAACATCTCACCCCTTCCATTTGTAATTAATCAGCATATCCGCAGATCAGACATCAAGTTGGCCGTCATTACCACAGGCATATGTATGTAGCTACCTCGCAGCGACATATGCGCAGATAAACTTCACTGCTCGAATAAGGTGACCTTGGACTTTGTCGATGAAATTGGCAGGTAAAGCTAGGTAAACAAAAACATAATAAGATCGAGAGATAATCGTTGATTTTGGATAGTGCATCAATGGAAGAACTCGGGCCAATTTTTATGAAGTCGTATGAGTTGGAAACTAAGGAAGCTGAACAAGAGTAGTAGAAGGGGACAGCAGTGGCACAGGTAGTTTAGTCCTCGTGGATCTTGATTTCGCATCCCTGAAATCCACAGATGCCTGTAGGCCGCTTAGATAACTGAGCGTCTAACTTTTTAGGCTTGTGGACGAAAGTTTGTGAAAACGGAATTTAAGGGTGTTGCGCGGTAGACTGTGTCGACTGTGTTACCACTAAAGAGAAATGGCAAAATTCTTTTGAACTCTACTCTCTGAAATATATGAGAGCTGGCCCAGTGGCAGCCTTACTTTGTTCCAAAGTATACAGAAGTATTTGAAAATTTAATTTGATTTTGAAACGGTATTCAAAATTTCATTTTTACAATGGAGTTCTATGAAAAAATAAAAGTTTGTTTTCCCAAAAATTTTAAAAAGTAAATACATCTGTGTACTTTGGAACCGGCGATTTGTCTTGTTGTTTAGTCTTGTTTGTCTCATCCTGTATTTTTGACAGCTTTTGAAGCTTCTATTTGGCCATAGAAGCTTTCCAAGAAAAGTAAGGTAAGCCTAGGTAAGCAAGGCAAGCTAATCAAGCGTGCATTGGGTCATCACCTTAAGAATCCCTAACCAGAACCGGGCTTCCGGTGCCATTTTTTGTCCCGAAATTCCGGGAATATATTTGTTAAGAAACCAGGCTTTCCAGGATCCCGGAAAATCCCCAAATCCTGGGATTTGAATAAATATAATCCCACCAAACTATTGAAACACGTCCAAAAATAACAAAAGAGATATCAAAAGACGCGTTTTGACTTCGATTCCAATAATCCAAAAGCGGAAGTTAAAGTTTTGGTTTCGGTGAAAAGCTATTGGAGAAGCTAAGACAATCTTCCTTATCCCTAAAGGCTCATTTACACGGGTCGATTTCCTGGTAGATTTTTTGTCGTTCGTGTTAATAGCAATTCGAACGACCTACGCCTTGTATTTAAACGTTAGAAGCAGTGGAACGACAAAAATTTACCAGAAAATCGACCAGTGTAAATCAGCCTTTATCTGGGTATGGTTAAGTTCGGAATTAACTGTGTTGAATCAAAGAGAATATATATTGATATATTCTCTTTGGTTGTTGGTGCTATCATGATGTTCGGCGAGCCGTTTGCGCGCCGCTCGCACGTGTGTGGCCGACGTGGGACAACATTTTGGACACCATTGCACGCACGCGTGTTGGTCTTTTATGCCTCGCTTAAGCCAAAAGTTGCCTATATTCTCTGCGTAATTTTAATTTTTGAATAACAGTTATACAGGTTTCTCATATACCAGCTTGGCCTTAAGTTAAGTATACGTAAACACTAATTGGGCTCTCAGCCTGAGGGCAACTAATATGCACATAGTTAATGACATGCTAGCTCGATTGTTGATCTACGGATATGATGCCTTTCACCTCTCATTACCCAGATTCTCCTTCCGCACGGATGGAGGGATAACATGACCTAGCAGGTTCCACTGGTCATACCAAATCGCTACCACGACATCAGGGCAGTACTGCAGCGTACCGGGTTCATATCCGGCCAAAGACTGTCAATTTCGGCATCACTCCCCAAAACCTTCAGAGAGTTGTTGTTGTTGCAACGAGGTGTAGCCCTGCCCAAATGTCAGACAGGGTCACCCCGCGTGTATTACTCTTGGCCGGGTCGATATAAAAAAATGGCCCGGGTCGTTTCGGCACGATGGGTACAGCACAAGTACTGGTATCGTTCTCGTAGAACCGGCAATACGAGAATCTAGCCGTGTAGGCCATGTATGTCATTTAGTGTTACCCAGGGTGCACCAACGGGGAGGCGACCTACTTTACACCTAAGGGAGTGTTTTCTGTTAACAACAACAACACAGGGAGGATAACGGAGAATTTAGTTACCACTTTCCTGAGTATATATGGCGGTACCAAAAGACGCGTATCGGTGCCAGGAATGTAAGTCCGCAAGCGGAGTACTAATATCTTCAGTGGTTTGTGAGATTTTTGCAATCAAAGTTGAAAATTTTCATGTGGTTGTTGTAATCACATTAGGCCGTTTTCGCTTTCGGATTCACATTCCTGGCACCGAGACGCGTCTTTCGGTAGCATTTTGTATCAATACCAAGAGTAAACTCTTCTGCATAGACGTCAAAATTCCAAAATGAGTTTAACACCTGTTTGAGATTGTGGTAATAACAAGTGTGATATCATAGACATAGTCGTGAAAACTTCAAAGTGAGTTTAGTCACCTGTTTTTAATTTCCTTTTTTGTCTCACTTCTTTCCATCTTCCCATCTCTTTCTACCATTAGGTAAAAGATAGGAGACCTGCATGTTGATGTGTGCAGGATGTTAAACAACGTCATTTGCTTTTCTGTTATTCGGTGCTGGCGACATTTTAATATGTGCAGGATGTAAACAAACCGACATATTAATGTGTGTTGTCAAAAGAAGAGTTCACACTTGGTATTGATACACAATGTTCGGTAGCTTTCCCAACATTTTCCAACGTGTTTTTCAAGTTGACGTGTAGTCAGTTTAACACAACGCCACAAGTATCTGAACGAGCCTTCATGTTTCACTTTGTGAATGCTTGTGGTGCCCTCTGACGTAAATTGTGAAAAATATTACGCTGGCAATGCTGACATTTAATAAAAGTGAAATTTTTTAGATGAGCTGTTTTTACTTGGAGATCTTTTAAAGTGGTTAAAATTAACCAAATAAATAAATACATTTTCGCACAAGTGTGCAGAAATAATACTGATATACATATAACTTTTTAACTGTTAACCTTGTTTGTCTAGTGATCGTGGAATAAAGAATTTTGTTACAGTGAAAGTCAGTCAGTGACGTATTCCTTTGTAAAAATTCCATTGAGAAATAACAAGAAAAGGAAATCAAGTGTTGCAAAAAGTTGCTACGTAATTGAAAAACAAAAGAATTGAAACGCATTTGCATAGGTATGTATGTTCAGATATATGTACCAAAATACAGAGCTTTTTTTTACTTTTCTTAGCAAATTGCGCATTACAAACTAAAGATAAATATAATTAGTTATGAGTACCTAATTTTATGTTTTCTGACTCAATTACTACGAATTTGGTTTATTGGATTATTTTTCTTGGCTTTTACTTATTATTCGTACCAGCGGTTTTATTCACCATAAAGGTTAATATCATTTGAATTCACCACTGGGGGCAATGCTGGCAAGGTTGCCATCCTTTAGAAAAGTCCTTCAATTCCTTCCTCTAGGGAAAATTTCAAGTATTTCAAATCATCTGGTGTAAAAGTAGGTCGCCTCCCCGTTGGTGCACCCTGGGTAACGCTAAATGACCTACACGGCGAGTTTCTTGTATTGCCGGTTCTACGAGAACGGTACCAGTACTTGTGCTGTACCCATCGTGCCGAAACGACACGGGCCGTTTTCTTATATCGACCCGGCCAAGAGCAATACCCTCGGGGTGACCCTGCCTGACATTTAGGCAGGGCTACACCTCGCTACAACAACAACATCTGCTTGGGAATTGACATGATATTGCGAATCTTAAATTTTGTTCAAGTGATACAATTAGTAGATAATTTTTGGGAGAGGGAACAAAGTCTGTGCGGAATTTCGTTTAAAATTGCCTGATTAATGGTCGCTTGCATAAAAGCCGATAATGACTAATCGGAGTTTAATTGACGTATTTTGTATGGTTAGCTGTCAAGTTAATCACCGATTAGACGTTATCGGCTTTTATGCAAGTGGCCCTAAGAGTCTAAGTTCACTTAAAGCATTTTTTTAAATCAAAATGTCTTCAATACTATTGAACCGTTCTTCAAAATTTTTTTGTGCATTGGATACCATTACCTTTTATTTGAGGTACCACGACAGTGGGTGACATAACCGCGTATGTGCAAAATTTTATTTTAAAACGACCCTGGGCTACGCCATGCTAAGTCCTTCTGCGTAGGCGGCCTTCCCCGCGCTTCAAAAATATAACCCTGGGATACGCCATGCAGGGCTGAAAATTAACGTTAAATTTACAAAAAACAGAAAAAACTTTTGATTTCGTTTCGTTTATCAATCAAATTAACTTTATTTGTTCAACGAAAAAATTTAACGTTATTTTTGAAAACAATAAAACTTATCAGAATAAATTTCTTTTCGTTATTTATCAAAAAAAAATAAAAATAAAAAACAATTGAATATTTGAATGAATTCAATATTTTTTCGGGTCGCAAAAGAGAGGGCGAAATAGTTGGATCATGCTTTGCTGCTGTTATAAGCATAAGGCACGTTCCCGCATCGGTCACAGCGCAATTCCTCATCCGCGCTATTTCAAAAATTCGTTTGAAACCGGGAATCTTGGGATCGCCTTTCAACTAACTTTCTGGCAGCCTAGGGTCATGAAACTAAGCCCACAGTTTAGGACACGATGGAAATACATTTTGCAGAAATCAAAATTACGATAGCACTTCATTTACAATGACTCATATATCGTCGAAGAAAGTGCAAAACCACGTAAAAAATATCTTTGATGATGCTTGGTTTTGCAGAGTCACCGACGATATGGAGTGGTTCAAGCGGAATCCTTACATAACCCATTCCCATTTCATGCAACAAATAATTAACGAAGATGGCGCAGAGTTTCCGTAATGACTTGTTACTCCTTCCTTTTTCAACTATGTACTGGTAAATCTGATGCAAAAAAAAGCTTAAAATTTCTATGGAACTCTTAACTTAAACATAAATTTTCGGGCATAAAGCTCAAGTGGCGTAATTCCACCTTTTATTGAACTGATATATTAAAGATTTTGTGTTTCAACTTATAGGGAGTACCCTTGATTTCACAAACAAGCTCTGCTTTTTATTCGGTTGCTATGGGAGCTTGGAGTTACCCCGCTAAAACACGTTTTCCCCTTCATAGTGCCATTGCTAACTAAAACAAACCCAAAATTGGACTAACCCCAAAAAAAAATTCAAAATCGTTTCAATAGTATTGAAGACATTTTGATTTTAAAATATGCTTTAAATGTACTTTGACGCTTAATAATAGAAAGGTAATTTACCTTGTGAAAATCGATTAATTGGTTTTTGAGAAATTTTGATTTTAAAAATGCTTCAAATGAACATTGACTCTTAATAACTTTTAAAAATAAATTTCCACTTTCGGATTCTCAATCTACTCGTCAATACTCGTCTTTTGATGCCCCACTTTCCCCTTTTGTGCACAGTGCATGCTGCACAGAATCTGCTTATTGCTACGTCATGAGTTGACACAGAATTGCCACACATACTATACTTTTACCGCTGGTGTGATTTAAAAAACTGTGTTGTGGGACAACCATGGACGTATTCAAGATGTCCGATGACCGAAATGCAGTGTTGCAGTTGTAACGTCACGTCATGAATGGAAACGGGAAGGTATGGGTCTGCGTCCAAACGTGTTGAAACTACTCGTATCCTAAAACTTCCGTCAGAAGACATTGATGACAATTTAGTTTAAGTAAATGTACACAACAACAACCGGAGTAGCAGATGAGATGTCACTAGGGGGTTACATTGAGATGTCACTGAGCAAACAGCTGTTTGTGAAAATTCATCATCACAAACTTTAAGAGTTTAGGGATAAGGCAAAAAACAAAAAACCAATTAGTTGGCTATGGTACGGTAGCGTTATGGTATGACATCACTAATCGTTTACATTGATTTCTATAAGTTTGGTTGGAACAGCTTATTTTAACGTTATGGGCATTGTTTATCCCTCCTATAGTTTGGCAACTTATTTTCTTCTTCTTACGAACTTGGGTGGAAGGCACTGGCTGAGAGAATCCAAATGAAATGGAATGAAGGGATAGTGGGAAGCGCAATAAGCCATTTTGTTTGATATCAACCTGAGACGCATTTGAGAGAAACCTTCAACGTCAATTCTCACTTTTTGAAAACTTTATACCAATTAATCAATCAATTAATTTTCGATTTAATGATAAAATACCAGTAGCAGATCAACTTTTTTGCTAAATGAGTATTAACTTGAGGTAGAACCGGCAATACAAGAAACTAGCCGTGTAGGCCATGCCGAATTCGGGTGTCGATAGGAAAACTTTCTGTGCTGGTGCTTCTTTGTCCATTCGCATAACATGACCCAGCCATCGGAGCCTTTGGGCTTTAATCCGCTGAACTATGGTCAGGTCTGCGTAAAGCTCGTACAGCTCATCGTTAAATTTCCTTCGATACTCGCCGTTGGCATCACGGGAAGGACCATAAATCTTTTCTCTCCAATACTCCAAGGGCCATCTCATCTTCTCTTGACACTGTCCATGATTCCGAGCCGTACATCAGGACTGGTATGATGAGAGACTTATAGAGCGTGATCTTTGTTTGTCGAGAAAGGACTTTACTTCTCAATTGCCTACTTAGTCCAAAGTAACACTTGTTGGCAAGGGTGATTCTCCGTTGGATTTCTAGACTGATATTATTTTCGGTGTTAATCCTGGTTCCCAAATAGACGAAGTCTCTCACCGTTTCAAACTTGAGGCTATCAACGGTGACTTGGCTGCCAAGGCGCAGGTGCGCCGATTCTTTCTTTGATGACAGCAGATACTTCGTACCAGACCCACTTTTTTCGCTTCCTTATCCAACCCAGAGAAAGCAGCGCTTACGGCGAGGCTGTTAAGGCCAATGATATCAATATCATCGGCATACGCCAGCGTTTGCACGCTCTTGTAAAAGATTGTGCCATTGCGGTTTACCAAACGTTTGAGAATATATTTTTCTGTGCCTATGGGGAATATGCTTTGCGTGTGTATTAGTGAGTTTTTTGCGATCAGGGACTGGATTCTCTAAAAGTGTAGAAATTAAAAGTGTACACTGATTCAAAACTCATTTGGACCGAAAATTTACACATGAGATTTTCATGCGATTCTGTAAACTATTGTGTACACTTTTGTGCTGAATGAGCGCTGACAAACACAAAAAGGGTGTTTCCAGTGCACAAAGGGTGTTTCCATTGCACAGCTACTTTGGGTACAGTAGGCAACGTATGACGTTTTGATTTTAACTTTTTAAATGGCATTTGTAAACAATACTTTTAAAATGTTTTTCGAATATTTTATTTTATGTCATTTTAAAATATTCATGCTCTTGTTGATATACCCTTTACAATAAAACTCACTGAAAAAAAGTCAAGTTGACAAGCTGTGTAAATAATTTTGATAGAAAAAAATTCTCACTCATTGTTACTGAATTGGAATGCTAGAGTGTACACAATTTTCAGTGTACATTTGAAAACTCAATGTTAGGGAATCCAGGCCCAGCTGTGAGTTGCGCTACTATATAAGGTATACAATGGTTATGGGTATGCTTTATCGATAAGGAAGTAAAATTGTCGCTTAAAGAATAATGATACATTTACACTGCACAAAATGCGTCGCATTTGGCGAAGTTATTTCGAGAATGTTTGTCCGCAGAATAAATTTGTTTGCCAAATTAGATGAATTTGACCTAATTTGGTGATCAAATTCAATCTGCGGACGAACGGTCTTGAAAAAACTTGGCCAAAAGTTTCGCATTTGGTGCAGTGTAAACGTAGCTTAAAAGAATTTCTTTGGTAAAAATGACAAACCATCTGGCAGCACTGCTTCCCTGCTGAAATTCACCACAATTTTGTTTGCGTCATTTGTTTTTTTTTTTATTAACACTTCTTTGTTCCCCTTTGTTCATTCATTCTTGTGTTTATCGCTTTGCTGTCATCGTCTGATTTTTTCAACTTGGATAGTTAATTTGGTTTTGTGAAAAATATTAAAAAATTGCCACCATAAACTCTGCGAAATAGTAAAACAATTGAAGAGGCGATAATTCCCCGATTTCGAAAAAGGTAAATAATAATAAAAACCCTTTGAAGCATGAAACAAGAGGAACAACAAATTTTCATAGCCCCTGAATAGATGGAGAAAATTGAATTAGAGGCGTGATTAATGTGCGATTGGAAAAATGAAGCAAAAAAAAAAAACAATAAAACTGGATAAGAAAAACTGGTTGCAGCAGAAAATGCTGAAAGGGAGGAATTTGAGAATATTTAATGATTATTCAGGTATTAGTTTCCTTTAGGGGTCAACTGCTAATAAATTAGCTAAAATTATGTTATATAGCTCAAAAGACGGGGTTCGGCCCCAGGATCACGAATCCGGAAGCGCTTTTTTAATATTTTGCTTCTATGCAGAGATATTTGCAATCAAAGTTTCAAGTTTTCATGTGGTTGTTGTAATTTTATTAGACTGTACCTAAAAACGTGCAAAAAAAGTCCCGCCGTGGCGGTAGCCACGGTTATGTCACACGTCCGGACTTGGGATGGCGTAGCCCAGGGTTATTTTTTAAAAGCGCGGCCGAAGGCCGCCATCTCAGAAAGTGGTTTCGCACATAAATACCATGGATTCCGCCCCAATTTTGGTATCGGACCCGGGTCATTTTTCGGTTTTTCGACCATAACTTTTCACTAAAACAAAAAATTAAAAAAGCGCTTCCGGATTCGTGATCCTGAGGCCAAAACCCGTCTTTTGAGCCATCTTCCATAATTTTAGATAAATTATTAGCAGTTGACCCCTAAAGGAAACAAATACCATTATTCAACATTGTGGAATAAGCCCAACTAACAGACTCAACCTCAATACACATGCAAGATTGATGGTGCATTCGAAATGCAATAAAAAAGAGAATAACTTTTTAAAGATTCGTTTGCTCTCCAAAGTGCATTTTGTTTTTCGTATTCCTTATAATAATTTTAATAGGAAATCTGAAGTTGGTATGCACAATGCATGACAGACACATTTCGGCATAATTGCGATAAGCCTTATCTCAAAATGAGCGAGGAGTCACAGCACAAATACTATGTACATAGTGCGTTCATAATACTGAATCCATCGTAGTTAAATTTTTTTTCTAGATGTATTTTTATCATGGATGTAGGCATCAACTGCAAAGGCAGAAGCCTTCTAAAGTAGAGGAGCCGAAAAGTAGGTGAATAAATGATTGGCATTGCGCTTCCTCCCCGCATGTCGGACATCCAATTGACAAGTCTGGTTTTAGTCTGGATACGTAGAAGTTTAACCTGCTATAATGTTCAGAACGTAGTTGATCCATAGTGACACTTGTCTCTCGAGGGATATCACGCTTCTCCTCAGCAACAAAGGGGTTGATATCTGTAATACGTCATTTACATATGAGGGCCTGCCTATGAACATTCGGATCAATTGGCGATATGTATTACGAGGTGCCGGATCTCATCATAGTGTTTACGTAGATTTGTTTGTTAAGATGCTGCGGTTTGCAACATTTCATTATGCTCTCTGGGAGCATTTTCGTGTCATGGTGTAAATGTCAGTAGCGGTTCTAAGTGCAGTGTTTTGGCAGGCGTGCTGATTTCAATGAGTGGTATCACGATTGCCTGGTTCCATTCCCGATTGAAGATGGTCGTGAGGTACTTGACAACCTCTTCGTCGATGTCAAAACCAATGCATTTCAAGACTTCCTGATAGCCTCTGGAAGCGCTGAAGAGATAATGAAAACAGGGACATTATTTTTTTTTTTTTTTGTCGCTCGCATCAAGGCACCACCAGGCGCCTGACTTTCTCCACTGAATGTAACAGTGCGTAGAAATCCGGGAAGAAGTGACCAACTCGGATTATCAATTTGCTACACTCCTAAAATATGATTAGCATAGGTATATAGATGTATGTTCTCATCCCCCTCACTAGCTGGAGGGCGAACGATCTCTGAGAATTAGTAATCAATTGACTCATCCAGCGTAGGTACACATAAATGTGTACTTACAAACATACTTATATTCTTAAATATTTTAAATAAATTGGTATCCATTGAGTATTGCCCTTCATATTTGTTTAAGTTTACAAGCGCAACAACATATGTATGTGCAAGTACGAGATCTAATTTCCATTGAAGAAAATTATATTTCTTCTCTCTTACGATATTCGGTATGATCAGCAGTTTGGCATTGCAATCAAACTGGTGTACAATACTATGTTACAATACAGTTATACCGACTTTATATATTTCCCTTAGTTACAGGCTTATCACCCTCCCTAAACGGCATTCATCAAATACGAGTAAAATCTAATATTGCCGGAGCACAGTTTACTAGTACGAACGGCGATCACAACGAAATAATCGACAGCTATGGCAACGCGCAAGAAGTCTTTGCTAAAAGTTATCATCTTAGGTGATAGCAGCGTCGGCAAGACGTCATTAATGAATCAATATGTAAATAAACGTTTTTCAAATCAATACAAAGCAACGATCGGCGCTGATTTTTGTACAAAAGAAGTTGTTGTTGACGATCGTGTAGTCACAATGCAAGTATGTATCACACATTCATATGTATATGTATATTTATGATTGACATTTATTTATGTCAAAATTTTTACTCAATTAACTTATTACAATAACATGCCATTTATTTCATGTTCATAGATTTGGGATACTGCCGGACAAGAACGTTTTCAATCTTTGGGTGTGGCATTTTATCGTGGCGCTGATTGTTGTGTGCTTGTTTACGATGTAACATCTCCAAATTCTTTCAAAAATCTCGATTCATGGCGTGATGAATTTTTAATACAAGCGAGTCCAAGAGATCCCGATCATTTCCCATTTGTAGTTTTGGGCAATAAAGTTGACATGGATAATCGACAGGTAAAATTTATTGAGGAAACATTGCAACAAGGAAGGCAAACAATTTTGTAGTGATATTCATTCGTTTTGTATGTCGCTCGTTCCATTGTAAACAGATGTACATATTTCAAAATTTAAATTTTTTGGGAAAACGAGTTCAAATTTTTATTTTTTCATAGAGGTACATTATAAAAATTAAATTTAAAGGCATCCATGGACGAAATTTTTGCACTTTTGACCGGGCGAAGTGCTTGAAATGTATAAAAAATATTGGCACACACTATTTTTTAAAGAATGTTAATAACTTGGACCTGCGTGAAATGAGAAACAAGCACCCTGACATCTGCCTTTGAAGTCTAAAAATGTCCAAAGTCAAAGTTATACGCTCCCACTACACCCGATATTTCTCGCCGTTAAGCAAACGCACATCCACACACATTTGATTCGTCCAAACAAAAATCGCCCGAATGTAAGCAAGCTCGAATTTGTCAGACGAAAAAGTTAGTAGTAGTGGAAGCATAGACTGTTGATCCTAGCGAGTAATATATCTTTCAAATAACAGCTATATCGAACCATAAATATGATTTTTGCAAATAATCTGACACGAAAGTTGGAAACCTTCCGTCATTCGTCGGATTTTATGATAAAATTTTCAGACGTGGCTTCTGTTGGCTAGCATCTCAAGCTCTTCGATTTCACGCTTTTCCGCTTCCCTTTTCTTCGCCCGGAAAGCCGTCTCTATCCTCTTCATTTCGCTGTAGTGTTTACACACGCTCCTTGTTGTTGTTGTAGCCATACTTTGCCCTGCCTAGTCGGAAGAACCACTTATAAAAAGTTACGTGACAGGCCAGACGGGTTGTACGGGTGGTGATAGTCCTTTGCCGGATGAATCCGGTACTCCCTTGCGGTACTGCCAGACTGTCTTGGGAACACTGTCGTGGATTTTAGTCGCCTCTTACGAGAACGGTACCAGTACTTGTGCTGTACCCATCGTGCCGAAACGACCCGGGCCGTTTTCTTATATCGACCCGGCCAAGAGCAATACACTCGGGGTGACCCTGTGTGACATTTAGGCAGGGCTACACTTCGCTACAACAACAACAACCGGCATACCTACCTCGGGCATATTCTAAACCCCTAACATGCTCCTCGTTGCATTTGCTTTTAACGTATGTATTTAAAAATTCGAAATTACGATAGAAGTTGTACGTTCACGTTGACCTGAACTAGAAAATCGAATGCAAAAATGCGCACACATATAAGATCGTTGCGATCTAATAACAATATTTTAAAAGAGCAATCATATCTCAAAAAAGCTTTGAATTTTTTTAAGTTTGATTCGCTAGATCTACTATCAAGCACCATCAATATAATTCTAGATCAATTAATGTGTGTTTTTCATTAGGTTTCCACAAGACGTGCTCAGCAATGGTGTCAATCCAAAAACGATATGCCATATTTTGAAACATCAGCGAAGGATGGTACTAATGTAGAATTGGCATTCCAGACTATTGCCAAGAACGCACTGGCACAGGAAGCTGAGGTGAGTAAATGGATGACTGAAACGGAATTGTAAGAAGTGCAGCCTTTTTGAAGAGGCTGTACACTTTTGATTTTAGAGATCGAGTCGCATTTCTTTTTAATTATTAAATCTAAAAACCACTTCAAATTAAATTACCAAATTTTTTCACACCTACAGGTTGAATTATACAATGAATTTCCCGATCAAATTCGCCTCAACACCGATAGAAATAGTCGCAATGGTAATGCTGATAACTGCCAATGCTAATGTAATTGACGTCAAAATTATGTTAGACAACGCGGTAAAGTGAATGCAACTGGAAAATCACCACAAATTCAAAAATAAAAAATCTATATAAAAAATGCATTAGTGGCGTTAGTACTACAGCAAGTAAAACAATTTGGCCTACAAAAACAGCCGCAAATAGAGATGCAATTGGTTTAGTAGCGAATACAAAAATACAAAACAAAAATATCTAAACTTATTATAAAAGATATTGGCATAGTTTCGCAACTAAATATAATTTAAATATACATAAAAATATTATTATTAAATTAATACTACACACAATTATTAATATATGATAAATTTAAATATGATAATACATAATGCAAAAGGTTATACAGTAAGTAAAACAATGAAAAACCTTAAGAAAAATCATAAAAAGATTTTTAAAGCCGAACAAATGGATATTGTCTTATAAAAATAGCAGATTTTTTTTATTAACATGAAATTACCAATATTGAATTTCGTTCAAAAAAATATAACCCCCAGAAGCAAAGCATGTTTGGGTTGATTAATTTTGTACCCATTTTAATTTAAATATTCACCACTACAACTTGCGAGCAAAAGCTTTCGTCAAAGAAACCCGTTTAACAAAGCTATCCTATGGTGTATTTACATAGGCCTAGTTATCTGCTAATCCGTTTATATGGTTATATTTTTTACTAAGTTTTACAAGAACAAAATACACTAAAAGGCAAAATAAATTTTACACCAGATAACTTTTTTAACCAGGCTATGGTGAATACCCCAATTTGTGTAAATGTAAATTCAATAATAAAAAAAAAATATTGGTTTGAGTGCAAATTTAATAAAACACGTTATGTGGGCATAATTTCAGTTTTTGCTAATATGTTTTTTTTAAGTATGATAATTAACTCTTTTGTATGTATGTATTTATGTACATTTCAGTTTTATTAAATACGATATAAGCTAAATATAAAATATCTTTGAAACAAAAAAAATGTATATTATAATAAATCGAAATAAAATCACAAAAATGTATGATGCGTCTATCTACACTCATAGATCTCGTCGAACTGGTGCTCCTGCCTAGACGTGGCGAACAACTTTCGAGAGCGAGCTGCGTGAGGCAAACTACACATGGAATGTGATCTGTCGTGAAAGGCCGAACAGAGTTAGATTTTGATCCATTGTCGAAGCCCTATGCTCCACAAGGAGATCAGGAGGGCAGCGAGTAAGTTAGTAATTGCACTCCACCTATTCTCAAATCTCAGAAGTGTATTCCAAAGTCACAGACACCATGTTTTTATGTAAAAAGAAGTTTGCTCCTGCTGACAGTTGAGTCCTTTTTACAGCTTTTGTGCACATTAGCTCGAAACTTAAAAATTGACAGTTGCGTCATTGTTGCACCGCGGAAACGATATAAAGATAGTCTAACAAAATTTTATCATCTTTTTTTCAGAAAATTTTCAACAATCTTCAATTATGTCAAACAGCGCGCCACCTATCGGAATTTCAAGTCCCTCGGTAGCGAAGAAATAAATTAAATGTCGATCGCAATATTCCAAATTTCAAACGAATTTTCTAAATAGCTCGATCCATGCGCCACCTAGCGAAATTGTTTTGACCAAATATTGCACTTTCACCGCGCTCTAAAAAAGTAGGGGTAGTTTCAAGTCTCTAGCCTACCGGAAAGTTACTTAAAAATCGAACGCAATGTGATTATTGTAACAGTACTTCGCCCTGCCTAGTCGAAAGATCCACTAAAAAGTTACATAACGGACTAGACAGAGTTGTACTGATGGTAACAGGCCTTTGCCGGATGCGAATCGGGTACGTTCCGGCGAATAGCACATTGTGGTACTAGCCCGACTGTCTTGTAACTAGGTAGACAGGAAATTAGTTAAAAGACGATCGCAAGATACCCCTTTTCAAAAGAATTTTCGAAAGCGCTCGGTCCATGCGCCACCAAGAGAAATTATTTTGGTCAAATATTGCATTGTCACCGTGTTCTGTTGATGTGTTTCACACAGGCCCATGACGCCATCTTTGCCCATGACTCTCCCTCAGTTAGCGTATGACGTCGCCCATCTTAAATTCGTCTATGATTGCCCCCACAATAGTTTTTTTTTTTAATCTCACCAACGGCAAAAGTAGAGTATGGTGGCAATTGTGTGGCTACTTATGACGTAGCAATCAGGTGTTTCTGTCAAAGCCGTCAAATTCATTCTAGCGGTATCGCTTTTGTCACAATCTTGTCTCCTTGGTTCATGTGTTTCACAGATTATCTGGAAGTTTCAATTATCTTGACCAGCGCGGCACATATCGGAACTTTGATTTCTATAAACCGTATTGTCATCGTGTTCTCAAAACTATATTCTAAGTTTCAAATCCTTAGTCTACTTTCGAAATAGCCCGATCCGTGCGTCATGCATCGGATTTTTATTGATGATGAATTGCATTGTCGTCAGGTTTTTAAAAATTTTAAATTATCTCGGGCAGTGCGCCATCTAGTGGATTTTTGTGTACAATGTACAATTGTATAGTTACGAAAAATTTCAATTTTTAAATGATTTTACCATTAGCCTTATCAGGAATTTCATGCGAACAAAATATTCCCAAAGTTTCTAAAGCAAAACAAAAGCAATGTGGGAAAATTTGTTATTGTTTCACATTAAAATTTGATGGAAATTTAGTTCCCATGAACTTTATGATAGGGCTGTATATATCTCGATCCGTTCGCCACCTAGCGGATATGTTTTTCGTTCACATTGAATTATTACGGAACTGATGCTGCAAACAAGAAAGCGACTTAATATAAAAATCAAAATTAAAACAAATACTTTAATTCAAGTATAGCTCATTTTATTTGTTAGACATTTTTTCACAATTCAACACAGAAAAATAAAAATTCACACAATTGTTGTTTAACACTAGACATAGTAAATTACATATGAACATGAGACTATTTTAAAATATGCTCACAAAATTCATTAAAAATTTTAAATTTCAAATTTAAATTACACAATTTGCTAGTTGGCAAAAACTTTTAAATGTGAGAAATAAAGCCAATTGGTCTTGTTTCAAATTTTTCGCAATTAAAATTAAAACTGATAAAACAATTTATGACCATTATTTTTCCACAAGTACTATTTTTCATAACTCAATAAATTAGCATAAATTATACAGTGTAACAACCGCATATGTAAAAGAGATTAGATTAAATGCGATATCAAGTTTTCGAACGTCTGTTCGAAATTTCTCTATTGTATCTATGTAAGTAGCATAGCTGTTTGACAATTTTACAACGGCCAAAACTTCGTTTTGAGTATTTATACATTCGTTACATCGATGTTTCACTGTATATCGACGGTTGAGTGAAATATCTCCACAGTTCAAAATTTTTTTCAAAAACCATCTATGTAGTATTTTAAAATTTGGTTCAAAAACGTGCTATCTCAGAATTACTTTCAAAAAATTCCTATCTGGGGCGTTATCATGTAATTCGATCCGTAGGAAATTTCTGTCGCATTTGATTTGACAGCTTTCTAATAGCATTTGCTATAGAATCGAATAACATGATAAGGCCCAAAATGTATTATTGAATACATTTTGATAAGGCCCCTGAATGAAAATTCAATACATTTTTAGCTGAGATAGTTCGTTTTTTAATCAAATTCCCAAACAGGGCGTTGTAAATAAAATCCTGAATCAAAACGTTTCAGAATCAAATTCTAAAATAGGGCATTGTTGAAAAGGAATGCAAAGATAGGTCTTGGAAAAAATGTTTTAAAACGAAGTGAGTTCTGACTCGGCCAGCGATATAAAAAACATAATATCAATCATAAATTATATTTAACCAAATTTCTAAAATCCATTTCGACAACGCGTAAGTATCGCATCGATTATCATTTGGAACCACTCTGTTGAAAATTTTGAATAATCAGCAGTATGAAATAATTTCACTTTTGCCTCCGTTGTCAGTGTAGAGCACAAATAGTAGTTTATAACTGTCTCGGTCAATTCAGCATGATAATTGCGCAAAGACCATTCCAATACATTCAAACAATTTTTATCATCCAACAGACCAATCAACATTTGTTGCAAGAATACTTCCATTTCATTTATAATATAAACGCGTGACATTTCAAAAGCTTCTAATATAGCTTGATAATTGCCAGTTGGCGGTATGTTATATTTCACTTGTTTCGCGCGGCGCACAATCAAATTTAGAAAGTAACGCAAACCGCTCACAGAACAAGTACGCAAATGTATTTCACCTTCATTGCGCTCTCTAAAATCACTATTCAACATGGTGTCGAACACTTCACTTGTCGAACACAGCAATTCCTTATTAAATTCAACAATTTCTTCAATATCATCAACATTCGCAGGTATATGTGGTGCATCCGAGTTTTGTGTGGACGCTGGCGCTATAGTGCGATGCACCACAAAGCGCATATCACAATGTTCGTGTAATGGTTTTTCTAGGCTATCAATAAATTCTTCATAACGATCACTACCTCTCATATTTTCATGCATGCGCGGCACTTGTATACCTAACGTATATTTTGACATTGATGTGAGGGCATCCACTGCTTCTGTTGTAAATTCATCACTTTTTCCTTTCAAGATGATTTGTAGCAGTAATGTAAGCGCGTTGCCATCGTTAAGGAATTGATATAGTAAGCGTTGATTTTTTACAATATAAGCTACGGTTATGGCGGCACGATTTTGCGCATCTTCATCGTCGCTACGTAGAAAGCGTGCTAATTCAGCTTTACCGTAATTCGATTCACCGACACAGGTGAGGGTGAGCAGAAAACTGAAGCCATCCTTGTGCATCTAAAAAAAAAGTGATTTGTTTGTTAATTAAAATACAACAATAAATTGTGGTATTGACAAGTACACACCTCTTCATTTTTAGTCAATTGGTAAAGCTGATGTGCTATGCCACTGCGTATAACTTGCGCAAAGAATTGACTTTCCCTACGGATTTAAAGAATTTTTGTTTAGTAGAGCCGATAAATCAATATATTATTTTATCGACAGCTGAGTGAAATATTGTTTTACAAAACGGCTATCTGAAAATTACTTTGAAGAGTGCCCCAGCTTGAATTTTTTTTTTTTTTTCAATAACGCCATTTTTAAATTTGGTTCAAGAACGCTCCATATCAGAACAAGTTTCGAAAACGCCCTCTCTGAACAAAGATTTAATACATTTTCAGCTGGGATAAGGCGTATCTGAAAATTATTCGGAGATAGGGTGTTGTTGGAAAAACGTCTAAAAAGGCCGTTTTTGAAAAAATCTAAGATTTGGCGTTTTTGAAAAATATTTTTCCATAAACAGAATCGTCTTCCACTCAACCAACGATTTGTATAAACAACTTACTGCAATATATTTGTTAAGGAGTTGGCAAAATTATTATTTGCGCCAAACACATTTATAGCCTTGATAAGCGTATTCATAGTTTCTGCTTTGCCCAATTCGCCACGCTTGTTAACCAACAATGTAACACGAAAGAGTAAATTTTCCAGATGGTCCAGTGTGCTGCGTGGCATATTACCCAATTGTGGTAGTTTTTGGTAGGGCACATCTATGTAACGAAAAAAATAATAATATTAGATAAGAAAACTCGTGATCAACCTTAGGTTCCCCTATCACACCTTGACTTTGTTCCTCATCTTCCTCTTTATCCAACAAATTTTCTTCTATTCCCTCATTAGCTTGGCAGGCAATATCGAGTAGACGCATTATTTCCGAATTATCCGCAGTGATGTTGTTGGCATTATTGCTATTACCGTTATTACGTACATCATCCACATCGGAATCGTTTTGTGGCGTTTCTGCGCTATTGTTGGTTACATTGGGTGTGTCTTCGTCATCGTCCTCTTCATCATCGCTACAAACGGGGGAGTATGTTTCGTCGTCAGATGCGTCTTCTAGGGAATATTACAAAAATGAGATGTTTACTTTTCAATAATTCTTCTATTGGTTTACCATCTATTTTAAACAAATTATTGCCAACTGGAGACATGCTGCGCGAACTGCAAGGGCTTGATGGTGTGTTGGAAGAACGTGGTGAACTACTTGGCGATTCACAATCAATTAGAAATACTTTATCCTGCACTTTTATTAGCTGTAATTTAAAAAGTATGACATTTATTTTATCTAAATTCTTTTAGTTTATTTTAGTGAAGTACCTTATTTTTGGTTTCCATACACACTTCTTTTGGGAGCTTGCGTTTTTTTGAGCTCTGTTGCTTTTCCTCACGCTTTTTCTTATGATATTCATCGTCACTGGTCAGAAAAGTATTGATTTCGCTTATAATAACAGGTACCAAGCCTTCTCTTAGCATCAAGTCCATACTCATGTTATCGTATTGGAAATTGTTCAACAAGTATAATATCTGAAATATATGCAACTGATGAATTTAATTTGCTCATGACAAGATAATTGGTTTTAATGAAAATTATGTTATTGACTGAGTTTGTCAGTCCTATGTTAAGCCTGACCGGCGCTTCCACATTGAGGGAAGCCATCCTAACATAAGGCGAAAAAAAAATTAATATACCTAGATAAAGCAATATCACTTAAGCGCATATTACCTGAGACTTTTCTGTATTTGACTGCGAATCACGCACCATTGCAATAAGTTTACGCAAAGCACCTGAACGTCTAATTTTCGAACGATTACAGGCATCCGGCGAAAGCATACAAATAATATGAATACAATGACGCTTTTCGCTCTCTGTCAACGGTTTTGCCATATTTTGCGCAACCAGTAGTTCACATGCGGCTACAACAGCATCTGCAGAGCTTAGCATATGAAATGAATCTAATTGCTTTGAAAAGTTCGAGATAATTTTGAGGGCTACACCACGCTGTGGATTTTCCTCGTTGATGAAAAATGTGATTGGTGCAAAAGTGCAACCGCTGCTGCTTAATGTCTATAAAAGTTGCAGATTATAATAGATAAGTAAATATGTGTATGAATAATGAAGGTACAAATTAAAAATATCACCTTCCAAGCTGTAGGTCCAATAGGTAGTTCAGCCAAGACCATCAAACATTTAAATATTTCACTAGCTAAATCCATGGCGACAGCTTCTTCAGGCATGGCGTAATCACCCAAAGTACGCGGTTGATTCTTTAATATCTCATGATCAAATATATCGCTACGTACACCTTCCAAATTACGTGCTACCTCCTCAAAATATTTCTCACGATGTTGGCTCTTTTTCAAACCGATGACAGGAGCGCTAGCACTACCCGACAAAGGTTCTCCTTCTGGTGTAGCTGGTGTTACATCCGCTTTCATGATTGCAGTTAAAATGCGCATAAGTATTACAAATCCGTTGGCAGCGAGAAAATGTTGTACAAACTGTCGAGTTTGGCTTGGCAATAGGAAACGACAAGCACGAAATGCCATTAGGCGTGTATTCACATCGGTCGTCTCTGTAATTATCTGACACAGCGATTGTGCCATAGCAGGACAATGGGCTGTAAGCAATTGATTCGCAAAGCCTTTGGCAAGATTTCCCAATAAACGACAAGCCCGACATTGTATAATTGGATTAGGTATGGATCGTAAGATGGTGGTAAGTGGAAATGCTACTTTGCAATGTAGTGCCTTTAAATATTAAAAAATTGCATTACAAATTTCTTGATGACTAAATTGATATATTGTTAAAGCATATGTTTACCTCCTTGCAACTATCTTCATCTGTACAACAGTTTCCAAGTATGCTCAAGGCGACCTCCAAAATTTGTTCATGTGGCTTATTGAGAAAGCGTACCATTGGCGGCACACCACCGGCTAAGCGGAAAAGGACAATACCTTCATGATCTTTTACCACATCGGTGCGTAACTTCACCAGCCCTTTGATTACCACACTCTTGTCCGTAGAAGTTTTGAGAACGGTCAAGATGTTTTCAACTAATTCGCGATTCATTTATGTATTCTGCTAATCGTACTTATCTGACATAAATTTAGTTGTATCGTATTTCCATGCGCAAGTGATAAAAGTGTTAAATCGCTCATTCGGTAGTCAATATTTTTTTATTACGATACAAATTATATAGCGAAGGTAGTAATAAAACAGCTGTAGAAATAGAAATGTTCTAAAGTGTATCGATAGGCTACGCTCACACTGCAACCGACTTTTTCATCCGACATCACCAGAGAAATTCGAGCGCGTTCCATTTTATCGGGCGGCCAAAGTTTGTTTACATTCGGGTGAAATCGGATGAAATCGCGGAGCTCATTTAAAACACATGTGTGTGGATGTGTGATTGCTGCCAGAGGGCCGAAGTCGGTTGCAGTGTGAGCCTAGCCATGGAAGCACTCATGTGAATCATCCCGAACTATCGACTTATATCGAACTACGCTTTTTGTTTTCACTCTGCTTTATTGTGGCGAATGTTAACAAGAATCGCTCATCTTCCACCACTAGCGTCACTACCACAACCATAGTGTACCAATCCAAGTGTAAACTCTTCGGCATATACGTCAAAATTCCAAAATGAGTTTTACACCTGATGATTAGAGTTGCTTTTTGGTGTAGGAGCCATCTATTTAGCGCGGAGTTGCATTCAAATGTCTATAAAAAATTAGTAGCAAACAAAGGTATACTTGTTTCCTAAATTTATAAAAAAAGATGGAAAAAAATGGTTGAAAAGTTCTTAGAAATGTAAATAATAAAGTTTACCTTGAATTTATAAAGTTTATTTTATATTTTGAACGGTTAGCAGTTCCTCTTTAAACAAGTTTTGCTACTTTTTCTTAAAAATTTTAAAGATTTAAAAAAGTCCTGCAAAATGCAACAACGCGCTTTGTAGTAGCGTCTTCGTTAGCACATCCCGATTGTACTTCGTACGTAAACAAAGTAAATAAAAGAAAAATTAAATTGAATTGTATACCAAATTAAATTTTGAGGAGAAGAAACAACTAAATGAGTGTTCTCCGTCCTATAATTGAATCTCTATTTCTCTCATATTGGACAAACACTTTCAAGGACATTTCGTCGCAGCAGATCGAAACATACTTTTGTGCCTCTGTGAAGCCACGGCTTCTCAACTCCAGAGCTTTAAGGCTGCTGTGGTCGCAACCAGGGTTACGTGGCCAACCCTGAACAAATTGTTGAAGGTTTTTCTGGTTGGCCAAGTGAAAAGGGGCTTTAAGTACCTAAACGCTAATGGGGCGATAAAACTTACAGCTAAAGCTAAAGTTTTCAAATACCTATCAAATCTATACCCCTTTGGAGAGCGAGGGGTGTTTTTCAGACAATTCCTCACACATACTGCCACATGTGGAGGTAACTTAGAACATAGTTCTTCGATTTGACTGTCCTGCCTTTCTAAAGTCAAATCAGGATGAGCCTCCAAATTAAAAACTTTTTTTTCTAAAAAGGCCACCCTTTTCCTAAGTTGCCCTAATTCCTCATCTTTTTCTTTAATTATCTCCCGGTATTTTCTTTTTCTAGGAGTTCCATCCGTGAGGTTTTTATTAGTTTGTATCTGTCTACTATTAGCCCATGTTTCAACAAGAGAACGGCCTGAAGGAAGATGGTCTGGGGGAGGATGGGGCTCCTCTAAGGGAACTTCAACAATGGATGAGGTTGAAGGCCTTTCTTCCTCTATGGACGAAAAGAGTACCGGTTCAAAATCTTCTACACCTAGAGCTATGACATGGTCCTCAGAACTATCGAAGTCATTCCTTCCAGTAACGGTTACTGTGGACTCAACCGTGGCTAAGTTACCATCAATAGAAGGAAAGTTACTATCCGATACAGTTACTGTGGGCTCTAAATTAATAACTAAATTTACATCAGGTATAGCTGATGGGTGGAGGAGCCGACCCCATCTCACTTTAAGGGACAAATGCCTTTGGCAAGCCAAAACATGCGTGCAATTATTGTCACTAGCACCCAACCGCCGCAACCATTCACGCCGCCTAATAAAAGCAAAAAGAAATAAATCACCCTCATACAAATGCTTTTTAATTTAGATATATGAATAAAAATTATTAGGGTTGATATAAAAAAAAATAATGCAACGAAAAAATAAGCACGACTAGTAAAACAAAAATATATAAAAAAGCCATCAAAAAAGCGGGATTATTAAAAGGTAGTATGCAATTTTAGCAAAAAATTAAAAAAAAAAAAAAACACACAAAAACCAAAACCAAAATAGCACTAGATATATTTATACCAAGGAGTGAAACCGAAACCGTAACCGATTAAAACCGATTCATTCATAAAACTATCATAAACAGTCATAAAATGCTCTGCCTTTTTTAATTTCCCTCCCCCTTTCCCATGACTTGTCCCATTTCGTTTTCCTATCCCTTGCATTTTCGTGCAATCCGTGCCCCTCGCAAGACTTAGCGAATCCCCCTATTGTTAATTTTTTAGTTTCTTACAAAAACTTGGTTCAGAAAACTTTAGTCTTTGCAGCTTTTGTAGGAAATTCGAGTTCCTGCAAAAACATGTTTGGATTTTACACCTATTTGTTTCACCTTTCTGAAAAACAAAATCAATATAATTTTTGAAAAAAAAAAAAAAACGATATATTTTTTTTGGCCCAGGCTAATGTACATATTATAGTAGGGAACTAGACATCTCTATTCTTCATCCAACCCATTGTGGATAACATTGGTACACAATGATCCAACCCCCTAAATAACCGGATTCGTGATACTGAGACCACACCCCGTCTTCTGAGCTATCGCCCATAATTTTAGCTAATTTATTAGCAGTTGACCCCTAAAGGAAACAAACACCGAACACTTTATTGAGCTTTTTTAGGGACGGCCTAATTTGATTAAAACAACATGAAACCAAAACGCGTCCTTTGATACCTTTCCTGACATACTTCGGGATGGTTTTCGAGTTGACGTGTAACTAAACAACCAACCCGCACATTCACTTTTTCACTATAAAATTACTTACCAACTTACTTCTGCTTTGCAGTGAAAAGACGAAATCTGGAAATAGAAATTTATAATTACAATTAGAATATGTATATATATTTAAATATCTTTATATATTTCATAAAATGTTTGAAGTTGTCTAAACGCCATTTAAAAATGTTGTTTAGGCAACTTAGAACATTTTTCACTCGGGACACAAATAATTAATTGTACAAATACATACCAATTACCAATATCCAAACCTTTGGGGGCAACATGAAAAGAAAAAATATATTAGAAAATCAATATTTAATTTATATTTTATTAAAAAAACGTGTGGGCACGTCGCCGCCTGAAGAAAACGTTGATAAATGTTTTTAAAATTTTGAGTATGTGTATGTGCATATGCATGGGTCAGGGTTGCAAAAAACAGTATTTCCCTAAAACTTAAAAAATGATTTGATTTTTGCTATTTATATTATATGTTATATATATATGCTAATTAATTAATTTAATTTATTTTAATTAATTGATTTAAGGGTCGGTTTCTAATTTCCCATTTTAATAAAGGTGCAGTTTACGGTCCCGTCCGAAGTTTGAAGCAAAACATTCAAATAAGGGCTCAAAAGTCGCGTATTCACGAGTAGATTGAGAATCCGAAAGCGGAAATTTGCCTTTTTCAACCCAATAAAAGTTATTAAGTGTCAAAATTCATTTAAAGCATTTTATAAATCAAAATGACTTCAATACGATTTTCAAACATTTTTTGCATTGGATAGGTAATCAAGTTATCTTTCATTTTAGGTACCACTCTTGTGGGTGCGAAATCGCGTAGTTGAAATATTTAAAATTTAATTTTAACGAAACTTACATAACATTTTGCCTATAACTTTTGAACGGATAAACAGACAAACGGACCACTTACTCTAACCATCTCCTTCTTTCTGCTACTCCAAGGAGTACCTGCCCGATAAATATTAAAGTGAGCGCTAAAGTTTACGGCTAGTCCAAAAACCCGCCCTAAAAGAAAAAACTTTAAGGTACGCTTAAAAATTTCGCCACAAATTGAAATGAAAAAGTTGTGCAGCACAGCAACACTTTTTTGCAAACAAGAACCCTGTCTCATCATTTTGCGGTGCTACACAAAACCCTGTTTTGCCGAGTCATTGCCGAACGCAACGAAAACAACAATAGCAACCCAGATTTTTGACATGGATGTGTGTTTTGACATTTGTGATTTGACGTGGAAGTGTGTTTTGACGTTTCTGTCAAAGCTACAGTTCACACTTGTATTGATACACTATGACCACAACTACAGCTATTTAGATACATGTCGTGAGAGCGAGAGAGGGAGAGGCAGCTCGCGTGTTTGCGAATGTGGCACAAAGAGGAGATGACGATAGATAAACGCTTCGAGAACACTGTTGCACGGATAACCGAGAAATGTGTAGACATTTGATTTGGTGTGTAGACACAGGTGATGAAGCCGCAATCTACTAGGGTATATAAAAGCGCAAAGACAACGCACGCCAATCAGTTTATTTCCAAGTGTTGTACAGTGAAGTACTGAACAGGAGTTAACCCGCGATATTGTACTACGGTTTTTAGTAGTGAATAAAGCGTACTATTTATAAAGCAGAATCTGAGTGTTTTATTTAACGTACAGTGATCGGACTCAGGGAAAATAATCGAGGAATCATCGAATTCGTCACATTATTGTGGCGAATGTTCTCAAGAATCGCTCATCTCCCAACTCTAGCGTATTTCCATCAAAAGCGTCACTACCACAACTACAGCTGTTTAGATACATGGCGTGAGAGCGACAGAGGGAGAGGCAGCTCGCGTGTTTGCGAATGTGGCACAAAGAGGAGATGACGATAGATAAACGCTTCGAGAACACTGTTGCACGAATAAACCAGAAAGGTGTAGACATTTCTAGGTTGTGAAGCTGCTGTCTGCTAGGGTATATAAACCGCGCAAAGACAACGCAAATCAATCAGTTTATTTTCAAGTGTTGTACAGTGAAGTACTGAACAGTGAGTTAACCCGCGATATTGTACTACGGTTTTTAGTAGTAAATAAAGCGTACTATTTATTAAGCAGAATCGGAGTGTTTTATTTAACGTACAGTGATCGAACTCAGGGAAAATAATCAAGGAATCATCGAATTCGTCACAATTGGTGTCAGAAGCGGTATTGTTAAATAAAAACAAGGACATTGAAAAGGATAACAAGGACATTGAAAAGGATAACACGGACATTGAAAAGGATAACTAGGACATTGTAAAGGTAACAAAGGACATTGCAAGGATATGGCAAAGTTTAATGACTTGAAGATCCAACAACTCAAAAACGAGTTGGAGAAACGTGGAATGGTAACAACAGGCAATAAGCCAGAGCTACAATCACGTCTACGGGAGGCTATGGAAGCGGAAGGAATCAACGTTGACGATTATGTTTTTCAGCTTTCGGAAGAGGCAGCGAAGAAAATAGAAGAGCAAAAGGATACTCCGGATTCAGTGGCAAATGTGGACACAAACTTGCTGTTGGCTGTATTGACTCAGATGTCGACGAATATAACATCAAAGTTTGAAGAACAGAAAACTTGCATGGCATCTCGGTTGGAACAACAAGAGACACGCTTGGCATCTCAGTGGGAAGAAACGAAGACGCACATGGCATCTCAAATATTGCAGTTGTCTACACAGCTAGAGGAACAGGAAGCACGTATGTCCTCAAAACTAGAGGCGCGCATGGACGAGAAACTAATGCAGCTTGAGGAGAAAGTCGAAGCCGAGGTGGATGCGTTAAGAAGTCGTATCCAGGAGTTGCAGCTGAATCGTCCAAGTGTTTCCACAAGCGTACCCAAGGTAAAAACCCCATCATTTGACGGTTCTGTTCCTTTCCAGGTATTTAAGCTACAATTTGAGAAGACAGCAGCTGTGAACAACTGGGGCGCTGAAGATAAAGTCGCTGCACTCTTCGTAGCATTGAAAGGACCGGCAGCCGAATGGGAGCCGTTGAAAGACGTTACGGTAGCGAGCATAGGAGGCAGATATTTCAAATGGAGCTACAGAATCGCTTCCAGAAGGCTAATGAGACATTGCAGGAATTTGCATGGGACATTGAGAGGTTAGCTCATTTGGCGAACGCAGACGCACCCCTGGAATACATCGAGAGGGTAAAGATCCAAAGATTCATAAATGGAATAATGGATGTAGAGACGAAGCGAGCCGCATATGCAAACCCCAAAAGGACATTCGCAGAGACGGTATCACACGCTTTATTGCAAGAGACAGCCTCGATTTTATGTAAACCAGATAAGAAGGTTCACAATGTGGAAGTAGAACGACCAGAGTGGGTGGACGCAATCTTAGAAGCATTGAACGGAAAGCAACGGAAAAATGAAGCAGCCATTAAATGCTTCAAGTGCGGAAAATCTGGCCATATGGTGCGTCATTGCAACATCGGCTCCAGAGACTTCGGCAATGCTTGTGGACGTAAGGGTAACGCTGGAGGAGATGACCAAGATGAATGCCCTATAGTTCCTGTGTCGCAGGTCGGAGGGAAAGCAAGTACTGTTACTGTTAGAGGTTCCTTGAACGGAAAAGAGCGGTTATTCACTGTGGATACTGGCGCATCTCATTCCATCATTAGAAGTGACTTGGTCCAAAAGAGAGTACGACCATTGCAGGATGCAAAGTTGCGGACAGTAACTGGTGAAAGTAAGCTGGTTCATGGAGAAGTGCGGTGCAAAGTTGCGATTGGGAATGCGACTACATACCACAACTTCTTAGTGGCAGATATTGTGGACGAAGTCATCATTGGCGTCGACTTCTTGGCTGTGAGAGACATTCACATGAACCTGAGAAATAGAGTTATGAGATACAATGACCAAGAAGTACCTCTGATCTTTGGACACAACATTGGGTATTACACCAAAGGAGTTTCATTAGAGATGAAGCACAAGGACACTCGAAATGCAAAGGTACCTCCTAGACCAATGGCTTCGATAGACAAATGCCTACTTGAGAATATTTGGAGAAGTCAACAGGAAGATTCAGATCTGGCATGCGTGATCCGAGGGCTTGAGCGAAACAAACGACCAGCAAGAAAAGAAATGTCAGCGGCGAGTCCAGTTGCCAAGTCATATTGGGCACAATGGAACAGTTTACGAATGGTATCCGGTTGTTTGCATCGAATATGGGAGAGTGAGGATGGTCAATGCGCTCGGAAGCTTATAGTTGTTCCAAGGAAGCGGGTGTCTGATGTTCTCAGGGAAATGCATAACGATCCAAGTGGAGGTCATCTAGGAGTCAAGAAGACCTTGGAGAGGATTAAGCAGACATTTTATTGGGTTGGTTACGGTCAGTCGGTAAAGGAGTGGATTGCCAAATGCGATGAGTGCATCAGAGCAAAGGTGCTGAGGTCCACGAGTCATGGTCTAAGGAGGCAGTGCAACTCAGATGCACCGGTTGAGAGGATTACCTTGGATGAAGCTGGTCCATTCCCCGGAAGTATAAGCAAAAACATGAAAACCAGGTACGACAAAGCAATGGAAACAGAAGGGTTTCTGGAAGGAGATTTAGTATTCCTTAACAGGCCACAACGGAGGAAAAGTGTGTCTCCCAAAGTTCAGTGCAACTGGGAAGGACCATACAGAGTTGTGAAACGCATCAACGACGTTGTTTACCGCATACAGGCTGTTGGAATGCTACGGAACAAAATGAAAGTGGTTCCCCTGGAGAGACTAGCAACGTTCGGATCGGGAAATGTGTCTGATCGGGACGATCAGACTTAGGTGGAGGGCAGTGTGGCGAATGTTCTCAAGAATCGCTCATCTCCCAACTCTAGCGTATTTCCATCAAAAGCGTCACTACCACAACTACAGCTGTTTAGATACATGGCGTGAGAGCGACAGAGGGAGAGGCAGGTCGCGTGTTTGCGAATGTGGCACAAAGAGGAGATGACGATAGATAAACGCTTCGAGAACACTGTTGCACGAATAAACCAGAAAGGTGTAGACATTTCTAGGTTGTGAAGCTGCTGTCTGCTAGGGTATATAAACCGCGCAAAGACAACGCAAATCAATCAGTTTATTTTCAAGTGTTGTACAGTGAAGTACTGAACAGTGAGTTAACCCGCGATATTGTACTACGGTTTTTAGTAGTAAATAAAGCGTACTATTTATTAAGCAGAATCGGAGTGTTTTATTTAACGTACAGTGATCGAACTCAGGGAAAATAATCAAGGAATCATCGAATTCGTCACATTATAAATGAGGTTATCGATAGTGAGTACGAATGGTCCCAATCCCTAATCAGCTGATTTTGTTTTGATTATGCGAACTGAAGAATAGCAATATTTTTGCCAACAAAAAACGAAGCGATTATGAAACGACATCTGCAATTAAGCATTAAACAGGTAATTTAAATTAAATAACACAAAAAGAAAGCTTATTAAGAAGTGTTTATATCTACAGCTTTCGTCATGCTACGCCGATGGAAGTATATCACCACGGCTTGTCGTAGATCACGCACTAGACGATGCCGTCAAATTAAAACATTTAAATGCATTTATAAATTTAACACCAGAAAAATCCTTACATCAAGCCAAAGAATCCGATCATCGTTATGACAATAAGGAGTCATTAAGTTTAGTTGATGGTGTAACAATAGCTATAAAAGACAACTTTTGTACCAAAGACCTAACAACGACTTGTGCCTCGAGGTAGGTGTGTACCTTTATGTATTTAAAGAATAACGCCATTTACCTTGTTCATTTCACCTAGAATGCTAGAAAACTTCGTTCCGCCTTACAATGCGACTGTCTGTTCACGTTTGGCTGCCGCAGGTGCTGTGCTTATTGGGAAAACAAATATGGATCAATTTGCTATGGGTTCTGGCACAGTGGATTCCATTTATGGTCCAACAAAAAATGTGTGGAGTCGTAATTTAAATGATGAGAAATGGAATATAGCCGGTGGAAGCTCTGGTGGTTCTGCAACAGCTGTAGCTGCTGGAATTTGTTATGCGTAAGTTAACGAATCAAAAGGTATTATAGTCCGCCGTTGTACGCGGGTTAGGGGTTTAGAATATGCCGGAAGTAGGTATACCGGTCGTAAGAGGCTACTAATATGTGATGCCTCTCATTACTCATTGGAGGGATGACATGACCTAGAAGATTCCACGGGGCTACCACGAAAGTGGGGCAGTACCGGAAGGGAGTACCGCAGCGTACCGGGTTCATGTCTGGCTAAGGACTGTCAATTTCGGCATCACTCCCAAAAGCTTCTGGGCGTGTTTTTGCTGTTAACAATAACAACAACAACAACGCAAATGGTTAGAGGGGAATAGTACAACAAACTAAAAAGGGTACTCTGAAAGTAACAGCTCTTGGAAAGGGGAAACCGTGTGGTTTCACTGCGCAGAGATCCAGCTAATGTCTTGGTATTTCAACTCTATGCCTCTTTTGTCATATCGCAGCTGGTTTCCGATTTGGAAAACTAGCTAGTTTCTTGTTTTACCGGTTCTACGAGAACGGTGCCAGTACTTGTGCTGTACCCATCGTGCCGAAACGACCCGGGCCGTTTTCTTGTATCGACTCGGCCAAGAGCAATACACTCGGGGTGACCCCGTCTGAGATTTAGGCAGGACTACACCTCGTTACAATAACAACAGCAATGAGCAGACCAACTTGCAAGATTACCTTTCCTGGCCATCGGATGACATACAATAAAATAAAGGCTCAGGAAAGAGTTTTGCTTGAAGGAACACTGACGTCAGAAGATCGATATACGTCAGGCAAAAGCACTGATGGGTGGGTATAACATAAAGCGCTATAAAGAGATTATTAAAATGTCTAAGAACAGGAGTTCTCACGGGGCATTTGAGGTTCAGGCCCACATGTACAGATTGGGAATCACGTCTGGCAGCCTGTGTCGCTTCTGTGATTCAAACAGCAGATCACATATTGTGCAAATGCGATGCAGTCTCTAGAATAAGGCAGACAGCACTTGGACCCAACTCTACATAGAGTGCAAGCCCATACATGATCTAGAGCCGATCCTAATTCTGGATTTCCTGAAAGTGATCGGCCTGGCATACGTGATATGAGGGTACAATAGATGTTAAGGTCGCAGTGCACTGCCCCAACTTTTATTATTATTATTATAATCCAGACTTGCCATATATTCACCTCAGTTTAGTTGAACTCCTATGAATATATTGATAGCAATTTAGGATAAGGAGCGCTTACGGGTTAATTATGGTTACCATCCCAACTAAGTGATGACATCCGTCAACAGATAGAACAGCCAAGATATGCGTCGGATGGTTAATAATGACTCACACATTGACACGCATCTTGAAGCGTTGCTATGTTCAACTTGAATAGAAAATCGGCAACAATTCTTTTCCAATGCGATTTTATTGTTGGTCCGTATCATATTGTTTTATTTTAAACACAACCTCAAAACGCTGCACCGAAAAGTATTTAAATTCGATTAGCCTATAACAACTGCCCTTAATGTTTTCTAACTGCCTTTATATGCAATAGATGAAACCAATAGTTTGAAAAACTATGCGTGAAGTTTATTTCTATAGCAGTGCATTAGTAGCTCACTTCACTCAATTACATAACATTACCCAAAAGTGGCATTTCACTTAAACCAATTGTTTATTATTTACTAACTTAAATGATGATTTCTGTGTCACCAAGCTCCTCGTCTGATGGTAAATTAACTGAGGCTGGATCCACATAATTGGGATTTACTAAGTCAACACCAGCTTGCTCGCGACGACGCAATTCCAGATATGCCTCACGTTGTGCCCAATCGCGCATCATTGGATCTGGCGCATATGACCAAATGAATGTACCCCATACTAAGCATAGAGTTACGGAGACAAAGAATGTCCAATTGGTAACGTTGCGATCGTGTTCTTTATTATAATAGTCGAATCCATAAGTCACCCAGTTTTTCGGATTTGGCTTGGCAAAATCTTCCTTTGTAGTTGGCGTCACGATAGCGGTTTCATCTTTTTTTGGCGAGGTTTTAATCGATCGCGAGAGATTCAACGCTAAATTTCGCTGTACTATTTGACGATTTGCCAAGCGGAAAAGGGCAGACATTTCGATTAAAAATGTAAATTACGTCAAAATACTACTGAACAAAGTTTTCCTCGTTAATTTTAGTCTGTTTTCCTTATTTTCTCTTTATTTTTTGTGTGACAGCCGCAGCAGAAGTTTTGTCATTTACGAATGTCAAATGCGCTGCCACATCGTTCCAACAACATATGTATACCCAAATGTATAATTTGTGTTTAATAAGTGGGCCGGTTTCTATTAACACAATTTATCGAAAAACACGTCGGAAAGTGTCGGAAGAGGTATCGGCAATTGTATACTTTAGCTGTCAAGTCGAAAAACACGCCGCTGCTTCCTTTAGGGGTCAACTGATAGTAAATTAGCTAAAATTATTTAATTTTCGCTTTCGGGTTCACATTCCTGCCACCGAGACGCGAGTTTTGGTACCTTTCCCAACATTTTCCTAATAAATAATTTCGAGTTTACATGTAAAGTACACAATTCCCCCAGCGCGTTAGGAGTTCATAATATGCCTGAGGTAGGCATGCATGTTGTAAGAGGCGACTAAAATCGAGTTTGACACCGGCGATAGGGTCAACGAAATCATCCCAAGACAGTCCGGCTATTGCTACAAGGTACTATTCACCGGAGCGTACTGGATTCATATCCGACAAAGGACTGTCAACATCGGTACAACCCTGTATAGTCAGTCACGTCCCTTTTTATGAATAGATGTGCCGACAGAGCGAAGTACTGTTAATGTTAATTTTTTTCTTCTCGAAAAAGCAATTTTGTTTTATTTATATGACCCAATTTTTCTTAAATCTCAATCCTCACCAAAACTTAATATTTAACAATTACGTCATTATAGAACCAGGGAACGATAGGTATACCCAAATAATTGTAAGGTTGATTTACACGAGTAGATTTTTTATAGCTCCGGGCCATTGATTGATCATTCATCAAATCATGGCATTCGTGTATCTTCGTGAGGGTTACCCGTAGATGTGTGAGTGTCGGTGCTTGAAGCTTGCCCGGCAACTATCAAACATAAAGCTTCAACACTATTTGCAATAAAAATTCGTAGCGAAAGATTGTAGGCATTTTGCAACCGAACTATGATTTTGTTCATATGCATTCTTATTAGTCCTTGATTTTTGGAGAAACTATAATTTTTATCAATTTAAAAATCATAAAAACCCATATTTCACGTTGTTTTACATCGCATACAACACTCGACTCGATTCAAAATTCAAAAAATAAAAAATTTTGTCACTAGGTAAAAAGCAACTGAAAAAACAAATCGACAAAATTTATTTTCTTGCAGAAACCAAAAAATATGAGTGTGACGTCATTATGACGTCAAATCGAATATTTCAGTCGAGACCATCGATCGAAAAGAGATACAGAAACGGGGTACAGGAAATCGATCCGTGTAGATCAGCCTTTACTGATGTTTTTTATATTCGAGTTCAGAATGTCAAAATCCATAACTGTTTTGATTATTACGAAAATTTATCAGCTTAAGCTTTGTTTCTTGAAATCTCCAGCAAATAACTGTCAGCAGAAGAGAGTCTTGTAAAAAACTGCAATCTAAAAACGACAAAAGATCAAGGACTGACGCCGAAACCGATTAAAACAGATGTATTTTTCAATACCGAAAAAGTTATTTTTTTTGTATTAAAAAGAACGATATTGAAACCGTTTTAAAAGCTGGAACCAGTTCCAACCGGTTTTTTGAATTTCTTTCAGGTCTACTTCTGTCGGGTTAGTACTTTTTTTACCAAAGGGCAATATAAATAATTTTCATGGAAGTTTAACGAGCTTTGTAATCTTATCAAATTTCCGCAAATTTAACTACAACTCTTTTAAGTTATTTATATTTTCCAGACATTTCAAAAATTCAGGCCTATTTTGCAGTTATGTGCATACTTTATTTTTGAAGTAGTAAAACTTTTTGTGTTCATGCTTTTATTTAGAAACCGAAACTCAAATAAATGTTGAAGAAAACCGGAACTGATATCGAAATAAATGTTCAACGAACCCTTGAATTGATATCGAAATAAATGTTGAAGAAATTAAATGGAACTGATATTAAAATAAATCGCCCGTTCTAAAGTAAACAGATGTAACTCGAAATTTCCATTCTTTTTTTATATATTACTAGCTGACCCGGCAGACGTTGTCCTGCCACAAATTTATTTCTCTGCATCTTTCTCTAACCCGATCCCTATATCTATTTTAACCATATCTCTAGTATAGGAGGAACCACGCCCCCTTTTTCGTTATCCCCAGTTTTTTTGGAGGTGGTAGGGATCGATCTCATCTAACCTCTTATCACGTTTGAGTGGACTAACATAAGTACTTCCAGAGATATGGACTATGAAGTATTTCATTCGTATGGGAGGTGCCACGCCCCCTTTTTCGTTATCCCCAGTTTTTTTGGAGGTGGTAGGGGTCGATCTTATACAACTCCTTACCAAATTTCAGTTTTTTGGAGGTGGTAGGGCTCGATCTCATACAGCCTCTCACCAAATTTTAGTGGTCGAACCCGAATAATTTCAGCGATACGGAAAACGAAAAATTCCATTTGTATGGGAGGTGCCAAGTCCCCTTTTTCGTTATCCTAAATTACATCTCTTAACTTTGGAACTGGCGAAATGTTGAAAAACTAAACCGGAACCGAAATCGAAACACAAAACCAAAACAGGTACGTTATTGTACTTTGTAAAAAACGTAAACGATGATTTTTTAAAACGGTTTTCAATATGCAATTTGGAAATATTTTCAAGCTTTCAGATACTTTTTGTTTGATAGCTTGAGACAAGTTTTTGTTTTGATATTTAATGAGAGTTTTAGCAATGTGCACAGTCCTTCACCGGATATGGATCCAGTAGGCTCTGGTGCTACAACCTTCTGCGAACTTTCCCAGTCGGAATTTTAGTACACACATACTTCCTTTCCGAGGGTGTGGCGGTTGAATGACCTAGAACACACTTAGATTTGTTGCAGATGTTTTATTTGAAGAGCGTTGAAATAATGATACACATAATTTTACTAAGGCTCTACCTCCCTATATCTTTTTAGAGCTATCGGCTCGGACACCGGTGGGTCTACGCGTAATCCGGCTGCATACTGCGGTGTTGTTGGCTTAAAACCTACGTATGGTCTCGTATCACGGCATGGCCTTATACCGCTGGTCAACTCCATGGACGTGCCCGGTATCTTTACTCGTAGTGTAAGTGATTGTGCTGACATTCTTAACGTCATAGCTGGTCCAGATCATAAAGATTCCACCACAATAAAGCAACCATACAAAAAAATTGAACTACCACATTTCGATGAAATCAATCTCCGTAAGATACGTATTGGGATACCAAAAGAATACCACTGCGAGGGGCTTTCGCAGGAAGTTTTAGAGACATGGATGAAAGTTGCCGATATGCTAGAAGATGGTGGGGCTCACGTGAAACAGGTATCATTACCAAACACTGCTGCTAGTATCTTCGTTTACTCCATATTGAATCAGTGTGAAGTAGCAAGTAATATGGCGCGCTACGATGGTATCGAATATGGGTATCGAGCCGATAACGACAATAGCACCGAGGAGTTGTATGCACAGACGCGAGCTGAAGGTTTCAATACCGTGGTAAAGACACGTATACTCACTGGTAATTTTTTTTTGCTACGAAAAAACTATCAGAAATATTTCGAGAAAGCTTTGAGTGTGCGAAGACTAATCGCTGAGGATTTTCGAAGCGTATTCGAAGCAGCTAAAGATGGTGTGGAAAATGTTGTAGATGTATTGTTAACGCCAACCACGCTAACAGATGCCCCATTGTTTAGTGATTTCGTATCGTTGAGTAATCGTGATCAATGTGCACGACAAGACTTTTGCACGCAACCAGCAAATATGGCAGGTATACCAGCTATATCAATACCAATACGTCTCTCAAGGAGTGGACTACCCATTGGCGTGCAATTGATGAGTCGCTCACTAAATGAGGAAACGCTTTTACGCGTAGCTAGTTGGATAGAGGGGCAAGTGGAATTCGATTGCTTAGCTAATGAACAAATTTATGCAACTCGTAATTGAGGGTGAACATTATTTTTTGTTTCTTTCTAGCTGAGAGCATCTACCTTAAGTGGAAATTGAGATACATAGGCTTCCATAACAAGAAAATTTTTTGAGTGTTAAGCTTGAATTACCGGGGTCGATTTTTCAAACTCGACGACCTGTATTTGATGGTCGATCAAAGTGCTATATACACAATTGAATTTCAAAATCAACCGCTGTAAATCAAGCTTTAACTAAGGCATTGTATGCCTAAGCTTTTTAACAAATCCCGGGATTATCTCCCATACCGTCCAAAAAAGTAGGGAGAGCTGTGAAAAGACGCGTTTTGACCTCGGTATGCATAATCCGAAAGCGCAGACTCGATATTTTATTTCTGTCAAGACATATTTCAACTCAGAAAGCAGTTCTGCACATAATTACCATGGGTCCCAGTTTTGGGATCGTACATGGAAAAATTGTTGTTTTTTGGCGATAACTTTTCACTGAAACAAAATCTTAAAATTCCGCTTTCGGATCATTGAAATCGAAGTTAAAACGCGTCTTTTGATACCTCTCCCGCAATTTGCATAATAAATAAATAAATATAAATAATAATAAATATAATCCCGGGATTTCGGTACGAAAAAATGGTGCGGAGGCACGGGATTTTTTTAAATTCAACTTTAAAAAGCCCAACAAGACTGGAAGTCATCATAGGCTATACAATGTATATTTATAGTTATGTATATATATTAGGGTGATTCAAAAAAAATGTCGCCTTGGTCTTACCCCCTAAAAAGTTAGGTATTGAAGAGAAAATAAGCCTTGCAAAAAATTAGCGCTCTAACTAAACCCTTAGGGGTGTTTTCGCCCTTTTCCATACATTTTGTATGGGGAAAAATGGCATTTTTTTTCAAAGTGAATTTTCTTTTAATTTTTGAAACTTATTTCAAAATATTTTTACATACTCTTAAAGTTGAAGCTTTGAAGCTTCCAAAACGGTAAGCCATGTGCGATAATCTTAACTATTACTGTTGCACACACATCACAGTAACACGTATAAAATGTAGTAAGTTTTGAATGGCTGTAATTATTTTAATAGTTAAGATAATCGCACATGGCTTACCATTTTGGAAGCTTCAAAGCTTCAACATTAAGAGTATGTAAAAACATTTTGAAAAAAGTTTCAAAAATTAAAAGAAAATTCACTTTGAAAAAAAAATTTCATTTTCCCCATACAAAATGTATGGGAAAGGGCGAAAAAAAGCCACCTCTAAGGGTTAAGTTAGAGCGCTTTTTTTTTGCAAGGCTTATTTTCTCATCAATACCTAAAGTTTCAGAGGGTAAGACCGAAAAAAAAACATTTTTTTTAATTTGAATCACCCTAATATATATGTTTCCTTTAAAGATTTTATATTATCGTCGCTCAGTTCTCTGCGTAGAAGACTAATACACTTCATTCTCTGCGTGGAAACCTAGCATAGTTTGCAAAGAACTGAACCAAACAACGAATCGTGCTAGTCTTCGTTGGGAGCGACGATATACTCGAGAGACCGCAAATAATAATCACTTTTATCGTATAAACTGGTTGGAATAGTTATTTTTCGTTTTTATATTTTGATTAGAAAATAAAAGTTATTTCCAAATTTTTTTATTTCGATTCTAAAGTAAAATTTATTTTTAAAATTTTTCACAAACTTTTATTTTGAATAGAAATAAAAAAGATAATAATAGCGGTACTCTCTCAAATTTTTTTTTTTCATAAAAAACGTAAGAAATTAACATTTTAGCGTCAAAATTGCAAAATTTCGTTTCAAAATTTGTTTTCATCCAACGTCAAAATACGTATGTATCTTTTCTGTTCTTGCTGGAAAAAATGTTCAAAACCAATTTCCAATTTTGACACTACGGTGTTAATTTCTTGTGTTTTTATGAAAAAATTTAGAGAAGACCCCTAATAATAACATTTATGTTTCATTCAAAATGAAAAAAAACTTTTAACTATTTATATTTACGATTTTAAAAAAAAATAATTTTTAATCGATTGTTTTGCAAGTATCACTAATCCTTCGTTTTGAATTTTTCTAAATATTGGTAAGTAACTGTTATTTGGACGGCCAAAATCGCCTAGGCGGTTAAAGGCTTAATTATACTTCGTTGTCGCTAACGCCATAGCCATAACGATAACGATACCGCTAACCATCTCCAATGTGAACAATTAGTCATGCAGTATCCATAAAGAAGTGACGATTTGATTAAAATAAAGAAAATGAAAAAAATTGGCAGCAAATTACACAGATGCATACTCACCAAGCTAAAAGGCACCAAAAACAAGAAATAAAAGAAAATGTGTGAAAATTCACCATTACAAACTTTAAGAGGTTAGGGATAAGTCAAAAAAACCAAAAACCAATTGGTTGGCTATGGTATGGTTAACGCGGTAGCGTTATGGTATGGCATCACTAATCGTTTACATTGATTTCCATAAGTTGGGTTGGAACAGCTAATTAGCGTTATGGGTATGGCGTTAGCGATAAGGAAGTATAATTGTCGCTTAAAGGCTATTTTAAGTTAGAAAGTAACTGTTATTTGTGGTCCATGATATATCCAGAAGTCTACTATACGTGATAAATCCACAGCTACGTATACAACCTTCAGCTCCATCCGAATTGAATATACATATTTCTTTATTTGATTTTGGTTAATGATTTTTAATTATAGTCACTTAAAAGTGGGAAAGAAGAAACAAAATTATGCCATAACTTAACATGAAACTGGATACATAAGTTAGTATATGACAACTTAAATAAAAATAATTACTACATGAAAACTTAAAGTTTATTCTTATTTATAACGCTCATTAAAAACGTATTTGGGTTTTTTGAAACTCTTTAACATATGTGAGTATTTGCCCAGCAAACACAGAACAGTCCCTTTTTACCCGTAACCTGCAAAATTCCAAATTTCCATTATTATCCCAACAAACCACGAAGCTAGACTTCGATTGGAGGTACATTCGAGAACTATCCCCATCCCAACAAACACAGTCTCTAACGTTAGATAAATGCTCAATTACGTTAGATAACTAGGGTAATTCTCTAACTGTTCTCTATTCGAAGGAAACAGTAGAGAACTACACTAGAACTCGATTTGAGATAGGTTAGAGAACTAGCCAAAAGGCGAGCATTTTGCACCATTTTCAAATTCACAGTAGAATCCCATTAGAGAATGACATGTGAATTCGGCTTGAAGACTATAATTTTCGTTATTTGAGAATTATGTCACATTTTGTTGGAGAACGCTGTGATTCTCGAGTGTTTCTCGAGTCGTCCTCTAACTTTAGAGATTGGAGAATGGGGCTAGTTCTCGAATGTACCTCCAATCAAAATCTAGCTTCGTGGTTTGTTGGGTTAACACCCCTATTCTGGCTTGCAGTTAGTGACAATTGATAAGCTGATGGCCCAATGCCCGCTTGCTTTACAGGCTTTGCCTCGAGAAATGTCAATTCGTTTGAACTCTACTGAAATATATAAAAGCTGGCCCAATAGAAGCCTTGAAGCTTCTATTTGGCCATAGAAGCTTCCAAAGAAAAGAAAGGCAAGCCTAGGTAAGCAAGGCAAGCAAAGCAAGCGTGCGTTCAGCCATCACCTTTACAACACTATTGTAACCTCCACCTATTATTCATAAAAGCGATGTGAAAAAGATCTATGAGAATAATTTTTTGTCAGAATCGGGCGATTAGCTATACTATTTTTTCAGATCTGTAAGATGTAACAACTTAATTAACTACTTTATTAGAATAAAGTTATTGAAAGTTATGTGCCTCTTAAAATGTCTGCTCGTCTATTAAATTGTCAAGACCCGTTAAGCTACCGTCGTGTGTTGTTTTGATTTTTTGCTAACATTGCGTTGTATTGCATGAGAATGCGATGATACTAAAAATAAATATAAATATTTAATTATACATATAGCATCATTTAAAATGATATAATTAACGCACCTTTTCCAAGTTTTCTCTGGTTTTTTACGCATTTCCTATGTATTTCGCGATTCAAACGAAACGTTCCAGCCGCTCCATGACCTGTGATTTGTTGTAATTTGCCAGTGCTTATACTATAGGCAATGTAACGCGATACCGGTTTTGAAACTTGAATAGATATTGTTTACTTAATTTGAAATCATTTAAAACCTTAAGGTGAAGTGGGTCATAGCTTAATTCTTAGGAGCTATTTTCTAAATCACATAAAGTGGCATATCTCGGTGGCTAAAATGATATAATTTTATAGGTGAATACCCCCGCTCATTTATTTTTTTAAGGGAGGTATTTTTGAAAACTCAACTGGTCGCAACAGTAAAACGATGAAATTTGATACAAAGCATACTAAAATCTTTGGGAGTATACCTGATGAAATTGGATAAATTCGCCCTCCAACCACGCCCACTTTCGATTTCGAAAATTTCAAAAATCACCTAAATTGACATAATTCGCCAACGAAAATGGTTAAAATGACATAGTTTGGTAGGATGAACCATCTAGTCATTCTATTATGATTTTTTGACAATTTTTTTTAAAGTGGAAGTGGCTCCGCCTACTTTTAAGGGAGGCATTTTTGAACATTTTTTTACAAAATTTCAGAATTAACCACTTTAAAATCAGAAAAATTCTATGGACTAAAAAAAGTTATCGCTCCTACATATATTGTAGGTAATTTAATTACGAAAGTTTTAAGCACGCCAGTACAATATTGTGATGTGCCCTTGACTTTATAAGCCACGTTTTATTGAAAGTCCTCAATCAAAAATTTTTTATTATTACCCGACTACAGTGAAAAAGTTTTCGAAAATAACCATATTCCGAATATGTAATCATTTGCTTTTAAAAGTAGATAAGTTTTCGAGATATCTTGAAATTTCAGTTTTTGAGATAAGGGAAAATTGTGATTACTGATCTATTAATATTTTCGCTATTACCTTCTCGATTTTTATGACATATGATTTCTTTTTGAGGAGATGAAATACCCTTTTAACAAATGGTCAAATCCTAGAAAAGTGAGTTGAAATTGAGGAAAATTGGCTTTGTTGTAGAGTTTCTAAAATACCGCTATTGGCAAGTTGGTAGACCAAGATTCTCAGAAATATATACTTTGTATATGAAAAATGTTGGTAACCCTGTTCAAATTGATTTAATGAGTTAAGGTATAAAAAATCGAAAAATTTATTAGAAACAGTACCCATTTTTTTCTCTATGGTGGCCATAATTTTATGACGATCGAGCAGCCAATTGTGGAAAAAAGTATTTATGCTGCTATAATGAAAACATATAGGGATAGTATAACGCTGGATAGTGAACGTGAGAAGATCCAAAAGTCAAAAAACAGAAAATATCCAATATGATACAGAAGCCCTATTGGGGTTAAGAGATGTCGAAAGTGACATACGTATTATATGTGTGCTTAAAAAGATGGATAGATAAAAATATACACCTTTGGATACAGTATAAAATAATATATTCTTGCGTACGTTGGGTGCTGAATTTTTTAATACAGGTGATTTATTAAGGAATATTTGTTAGAAATTTTAACTGAAACACCATGTAGCTCATTGTAGGTCTAATAAAACCTCATTTCTGTAACGAATTTACGAGATTTGAAACGTAAGTGACGCCTCCATGAAACGTAAGTGACACTGATCACCTCCAATACATTATAAAAAAAACTATAGTAGGCTTGAGAAAACAATTTTTTGGGCCATTATATTTACTAAATAAAAGAGCCTTTTGAAAAAAACATAATTTTGTCCAACTGTTGCTCCGCAATTCGCAGAGTTTGGCATCTAAACTTAAAGAGCTCAAAAAATGAAACCAAGGCGAATTCATACAGGTGAGTTCGAGCGAATTCAGATCTACACACACGCACACACTCCTTATAACTGAAATACATTCGCCTTATTTTAAACCAAATACTACATTTTTTGGAATCAGCAGAAAATGCTACATAGAAATGATGTATCTAATGTGAAGGATATGGAAATTTCGGAAAATTTCTTGGGTAAAAACAGAAAATGTTTTGAGTACTTTCATTATAACAGGGCTTATGAAGTCAAGAGAATATCACAATTTTGTACTGGTATGCTTAAAATTTTGCATTATTGAGTTTCCTACAACATAGGATGGCTAACTTTAAAGTGGTTATATCTGAAATTTTGTAAAAATTTCGTTTTTTCCAACATTTTTTGAACTTTTTTGCAATAGCGCCAAACTACTGAAGATAATTATAGAGATGAAGGCAAACAATGTTTATGGGAATTAGTATAATGTATAATTCAACAGTTTAAACCGAAAAAATGAAAAATACAAATTTTTTACGTACCTATATGAAGTAGTGTTTATGTTAAAAAATTGGAAATTTTCAAATTTTCACCGATATCTCGGAAACTAGATTTGCCACAGAAAAATGGATATGAAATTCGGAGTCAGGAGAACATTTTACATTAAGAAAATGTACTTTCATTATGGGAGATTTTTTTGTCGAGTAGTGTAATTATGGATTAAATTAAAAAAAAACAAAAAAAAAATACTAAAGGCTGATTTACACGGGTAGATTTTTCTAGTAGAATTTTGTCGTTCGACCGCGTAAACAGCAATTCGATCGATTCATACCTTGTATTTGAAAGTATAAAGCAGTGGTACGACAAAAATCGACCAGTGTAAATCATCCTTAATGGCGGCGATATACCAACAGGTTATCATAACCTCTAACGAGATTTTTACCGAGCTTCTACTCAAATTAAAAACTAAAATATAAAACTTACATCTATTCGGCTTAAATGCATGGTCCTCTATAAATGACTTTTTAATGGCATATAAAGACACACCTTTTCTTGTTTTAAAAGTGTGCTGAAATATGTAGTCGTCAACTAATTTATGCAATTTCTGCTCATATTTCGTTGCATTTAAATCGATGGAATCATCAACTATACTGTCATCTTCATCGTCTTCATCGTCATCCTCATGACACTCATTAACAATATTCAAGGGAGGGAGTGCGGACTCTATGGGTTCTATATTTGTTGAAGTTATACTTTCGATGTTGTTAATCTAAAGAAAAATAATTTAATAGGGCTAAAAATAGAGCAATCTAAAAACCAAGCTTACATCTTTAGCACTAGGCTTTAAGCGTTTTCGTCCTTTGAGTGGTGTTGATTGCACCGCTTGAAATATCCCAAATTGAACTCCGCTTGGACGTGGTGAGGTGTGGCAAACATCGCGTGTGCGTAGTTTATGTACCATTTTTTAGTTTTTTTTTTTAATTTTTAATCGAATCTAATGTAATGATTTAGTCGAAAAGAATTTGCAATACTATCACTTTGTTTATTATACAGCTTTTGATTCACTTTTTTCACAAGCCAGCAATGCAAAGTGTTTGACAATTATTTTCCGTTAGCTGAAAAACGGGAACATATATGGAAATTAGCAACAAATAACTTACGTAGGGATAAGCGAGTATTTTTTTAACTTCAGTAATCGGTTTTTACTATTACTGCGTTTATCCACCGGATATTGCTGAAGAAGAACGCACCTAACCAAGGGAGACAAGAGTCACCTTGGCACAGCTTAGGTCTGGATACAGTGTGAGGTTAAACTCCTACTTATCCAGACTGAATGATACAATCTCAAACACATGCCCTGCATGTGTTAGGACCCCCCATGATACTCTACATCTCTTCAATTGTTCATCTGAACCTACTCTTCTAACCCCTCTGTCCCTCTGGACAAACCCAGTTGAAACTGCACGTTTCCTTGGACTCCCCTTAGAAGAGCTTGATGAAGATCTTCGGAATGATCTACACTCTAGACAGGGCAATGCATTGTCAAGAACAACAACAACAACAACAACAACAACAACAACAACAACAGGAGTCCTGTGTGTAATTTAGCGGGTCGATTTCAAAATCGCCCAAGTGACAAGGAAAATCGTATTTTAGGAATCAAAATAAGATACTTTGCCGAAGGAAGCATACCTCTAAAACGAATTCTGATGTCCCGACTTTGTTCTTTTGACTTTGATTGTCAAAGCTTAAAAGAATCCAATGTTGACCCCTAAGTTAAAGCCGCAGGCAAAGTTAACTAGAATTTATCCCATACAAATTGGCCGTTTAAACTAAAGCGGGCTACTCACCTGCCAAGAAATGTCAAACGCCATATAAAAAAACGCTCAAGAAATGGTCAGGAACTGTTTTCACACGTCAAATTTTCTTGTGCCAATACTCAGCTCATAAGAAAAAATACTACAATTTTCGATGGTTGGCAACGCCGGCTTACCTCAAGAAATAAATATGCTCGTATATATTTCTTGAGGTAAACGTGCAGATTCACGGCAAAGATGAGTATATACTTCGCTGCACATGTTTTATACATTTTTATAATAGTAATCTGCAATAAAATGGAAAATGCCGTAAACGTCAAATTTTCTTGACCAGGCATAAGAAATATATGCTCGTTTTTTTCTTGAGGCATTTCTTGGCAGGTGAGTAGCCCGCTTAAGTCTAAACTCACAGTGAAGTTTAAACTTGCACTGAAAACCCGGGCCTTATAGTGCCTTAAGCCGGCTACTCACCTGCCAAGAAATGTCAAACTCCATATGAAAAAACGCTCAAGAAATGGTCAAGAACTGTTTTCACACGTCAAATTTTCTTGAGCCAATACTCAGCTCATAAGAAAAAATACTACAATTTTCGATGGTTGGCAACGCCGGTTTACCTCAAGAAATAAATATGATCGTATATATTTCTTGAGGTAAACGTGCAGATTCACGGCAAATATGAGTATATACTTCGCTACACATGTTTTATATATTTTTATAATAGTTATTTGCAATAAAATAGAAAATGCCGTAAACGTCAAAATTTCTTGACCGGGCATAAGAAATATATGCTCGTTTTTTTCTTGAGGCACCTGCCAAGAAATGTCAAACTCCATATAAAAAAACGATCAAGAAATGGTCAAGAAACGATTTCACACGTCAAGTTTTCTTGAGCCAATACTCAGTTCATAAGAAAAAATACAGCACTTTTCGATAGTTGGCAACGCCGGTTTACCTCAAGAAATAAATAAGCTCGTATAAATTTCTTGAAGTAAACGTGCAGATTCACGGCAAAGGTAAGTACATGTCTCGCTAAACATATTTTGTATATTTTTATAAGAGTAATTTGCAAAAAAATTGAAAATTTGGCAAACGTCAAAATTTCTTGACCAGGCACAAGAAATATATGCTCATTTTTTTCTTGAGGCATTTCTTGGCAGGTGGGTAGCCCGCTTTAATCGAGTCCAAATGTATGATACCCCCATGAACCCCATACATTTCTCATACAAACATTAAAAAATATCACCATTTTTGGCACTTTATAACAAGGTAGAAACCGATTACAATAAAGTTCCGGTTTCGGTTTCGGTTCCGATTTCGTTCTTCAACATTTATTTCGGTTTCACTCGGCATCACTCATATTAATGTTCCATTGTAACATATTTCTAAAAGAAAAAGTAGAGTTAATTTTCTAAATTTATTTTGAAGAAATTGTTTCCATAAATAGCGGAGATAATACTTATTTATTACTATAGGGGTCTTCTCTCTAAATTTTTTTTGATAATAAACACAAGAATTTAACACACTATTGTCAAAATTGCAAAATGCAAGAACAAAAAACACACGCATTTTCCAATTTTGACAATAGTGTGTAAATTTCCTGTGTTTATTATCAAAAAAAATTTAGAGAGAAGACCCCTATAGTAATAAATAAGTATTACCTCCGCTATTTATGGAAACAATTTCTTCAAAATAAATTTAGAAAATTAACTCTACTTTTTCTTTTAGAAATATGTTAAAATGGAACATTAATATGAGTGATGCTTTCTGAGACGGGCTAATAAAAATTTTTTCGGATCTCCTAAACTTTTTTAGATGGCTTTACTCGACTATAGTTCAATTTTCTTTTCCGAAGTTTTGATATTGAAGACAAAACGTGTCTTTGTAACCTTGCCAAGGACGTACCCAGCTCTTGACAAAAGTTCATCATCATTTGCATTTATATATTTCCTGGGTAACTAAAATTTTTCATGGGTTTTTTCATTCAGTTTTATTCGGTAAGGTTAGGGCAACGGCCTCTGGTCAGGGTAGCCTCTGGTAAAATAAAATACATATGTGTCTCCAAAAAGAAGACATTAAAAAAATTCAAAAACGTTTGGAACCGGTTCCGGCTTTTGAAACGGTTTCAGGTTCGTTCTTTTCCAGATAAAAATAACGGTTTCGGTTTCGGTTTTGAAAAATGAATCGGTTACGGTTTCGGTTGCAGTCTTTGCTTTATATGAAAAAATTAGCGAAATGGCTGTTTTTTAAAGTTCTGCAGAGAAAAATGGACTTCAATAAAAAAATAATAAGTATAATAAAAACAAGTAAGGAAGTCTAAGTTCGGGTAAGCCGAACATTAAATACCCAGTGTATGGAAACAATAGTAGTACCTATAAGTTATATATTTTCTATATATATTATAATTTGGGAAAAACGAACTCAATAAATTTATTAGTTAGTTTATAAAATTAATATTTATTTATGCTACGGTATAACATATATGTATGTACATTGTTACTTATAGTTGAATGCATTTCTTACTTCTAATATACTTACGCCCAATTTGTGACAAATTTTTAAATTGAAAAAAAATACGTTTGGGCCAGTTTTTCGAAATTCGAATTATTTTCAAAGTTATAGCTATCACCACTTTTCGAAATTCTTTACTTTTTGATGATTTTCGCACGATTGGTCAAACCGATTTTGCTAATTTTTTAAATATATATAAAAGATGGTATCTTTTACCAAACGACGATTCTAACTTCTAAAAATTTTTTTTTGCAAACATTATTCGCAATTTTTAACTTCTCCATCGTGGTCAGATGGCGCTTTTGTATGATGTTTGTTGTATGATTAGTAACTATTGGCAAAAAAATGTCCTTTTGTAGAAGATACCATCCTTTATATATATTAAAAAAATTAGCAAAATCGGTTTGACCAATCGTGAGAAAATCATCAAAAAGTGAGGAGTTTCGAAAACTGTTGATAGCTATAACTTTCAAAATAATTCGAATTTCGAAAAATTGAATAGTTATTTTCATGGTATAAGCACTATAGGTAAAACCGTTCTCTCTTTTGATTTTCTTTTGACGTTTTTAAGCAATATAATAAAATGTGTCAGTATATAAGTCAAATAGAAAAAAATATTCAAAAAATTTAAAATATGAAAAATTTGAAAAAAAATCAAAAAATATTTTCCAATTTACACTGCACGTTTAGATGGACGCTTGGACACTATAAAATGGCAGGAAATGAGATGGTAGATTAGCCTGCTAGAGGGACACATGTCAACCGCTTTTACAGTCTTTATTTTTAACAATTCTAGCAATAGTTCTAATCGCAAATTGAAGAAAAATGAAAATAAATTATTTTGATTTGTAATTTATTTGATTGAAAAAACCAAACAGAAAAGTCGTGGCAAAAAATAAATGAGTATGAGAATTGCTTAAAAATGTCATTAGTGTCATTAACGGTTTTACCTGTAGTATTTATATCATGGTTATTTTTGTTTAATCATTCTGAGCCATACTACCAACTTTCAATAAAATACATGGCCGTCGAAAAAATTATAGGTGGCTCACTTAACAAAATTAACTCATCTTTTAAGACTCGTTAATAGTAGACAATTCCTTACAAATTTAACTACCAAATTATACTATAATTATACTATTTTAGTTATTTACCTTACCGAATTATGTCAATTTATGTGATTTTCGAAATTTTCCATATTGAAAGTGGACGTGATTGGGAAGCGATTTCGTTTAATTTCAACAGGTATACTTCCTATAACTCTAGTATACCTTGTGCCGAATTTCACGATTCTACCGTAATCAGTTTAAAACTTACGACCAGTCTTTTAGGTGATTCTCTAAATTTTCGATATCGAGAGTAGCCGTGGTTGGACGGGGATTTTATCCAATTTCATCACGTATACTCCAAACAGTACTAGTATGATTTGTGCCAAATTTCATCGTTCTACCATAATTTGTTTAAAAGTTACGACCAGTCGAATTTTCAAAAATGCCTCCCTTGAAAGTGGGCGGTACCACGCCCTACATTTCGAAGTGACCCTGTCTAACGCGTCACGATTCCCTCACGCCCACTTTTTAAAATTTAACAGAAAATCATAATAGCATGATACGAGAGATTCACCTATGAGATTATATCATTTTATCAATTTCAGCTACCGATATATGTCAGTTTATGTGATTTTCGAAATTTTCAATACCGACAAAAGGGACGTGGTTATATACCATATTTCATGCAAATTCCTCAATTTTTACTCAAGTTATGTTAATTTGTATGATTTTCGAAATTTTCGTTCTCGAAAAAGGGGGCGTGGTTATCATCAGATTTCGCCCATTTTCAATAGCAACCTACCTGGGCCAAAAAGTAACCTGTATATAAAATTTCATGCAAATATCTTAATTTTTACTCAAGTTATCGTGTACAAAGACGGACGGACATGGCTGAATAGACTCCTCTTTTCAACCTAACAACTTTCATACATGTATCTTGATTATTTTGCGCCGGTACATAGTACAGGTATGTGGACAAAATTATAATTCCCCTGTACTAGTACGCTTGGTATAAAAATGCCTCCCTTAAAAGTGGGCGGGGCCAAGCCCACTTTAGAAAATTTATCAAAAAAAACATTATATAATGACCATGGGGATTCACCTATAAAATTATATAATTTTACCAATTTCTGTTAGCGAATTATGTCAATTTATGTGATTTTCGAAATTTTCGATATCGCGATTTTATTCATTTTCATCAGGTATACTCCCAACGATACTATGTAGTATGCTTTGGAATGGAAAAATCATAAGAGAATTACCAGGGGGATTCACCTATAAAATTATATCATTTTAGCCATTTCAGCTGCCGCGATATGTCAATTTGTGTGATTTTCGAAATTTTCGATGTCGAAAGTGGGCGTGGTTTAAGGGCGATTTTATCCAGTTTCATCAGGTATACTCCCAACGATACTAGTATGCTTTGTGCCGAATTCCATCGTTCTATCGTAATCAGTTTAAAAGCTACGACCAGTCAAATTTTCAAAAACGCCTCCCTTAAAAGTGGGCGGTGCCACGCCCACTATAAAAAATTTATGGAAAAATCATAAGAGAATGACCAGGGGGATTCACCTATAAAATTATATCATTTTAGCCATTTCAGCTGCCGAGATATGTCAATTTGTGTGATTTTCGAAATTTTCGATATCGAAAAAGGGGGCGTGGTTATCATCCGATTTCGCCCATTTTCAATAGCAAACTACCTTGGCCAGAAAGTAACCTGTGACAAAATTTCATGCAAATATCTCAATTTTTACACAAGTTATCGTGTACACGGACGGACAGACGGACGGACATGCCTTAATCAACTCCTCTTTTAATCCCAAGAACTTTCATATATGGAACTCTATATCTATCTCGATTATTTTGTGCTGTTACAAACAGCCGTTATGTGAACAAAGTTAATATACCCTTGTACTAGTACTAGTACACTGGGTATAAAAATGAACTAAAAACTACAAAATAATTTCTCACCACGTAGAGCTTGTCCTGAACATTTGTGAGTGTGAATTCTTATAAGTATTAAACAGTACTTAGAAAGATTGAAATCTATAAAAACATTAATTCACATAAGTTTCTAACAATCTTAAGCATCGCTACCCGTGCGCCACCTATTGGAAATATTTTTTTGTTATATTGCGTTGGGGTAGAAAACTAAACGATGATGAAATTGTGAAGATTCTACCTCATAGGGAAGTAAGTTGAAAAACGACATCGAACACTGACCACCTAGCGGGTCCAAATATTTTTAAACATTTGAAAATAAATTAACTACTACACACGCTAACTATCACACAAATCGGCCCACAACGAGAATTTTCAGTTTTTATTGCCCCGATCTCAGCTCCACCTAGCGGAATTTTTTTAGGAAAATGTTCCTTTCCGTTAGTAATGGATATTCCGAATTTCAGCCAAATCGGGCCATAAATACGATTTTTGAAAATATAGCCACTCACGCGCCACCTATCGATTTTTTATTTTGTCTTCATAATATTGCATTGTTAACGAGACCTGAACTATGGTAAAAATTTCAAGACCCTAGCTCAACAGGAAGTTGGCGAAAGCAACCTAATAAAACCATTTTAAAAAGATAGCCATTTCGCTGATTTTTTCATGTAAAGTGGCAAAAATGGTGATTTTTTTATATATTTGTTAGGTGGGCCCCTCAGGTGGGCTATTAAGGGGTGTGTCATACAAGTAAAAAGTCGGGACATCAGAATTCGTGTTAAAGGTATGCTTCCTTCGGAAAAGAATCTTATTTTGACCCTAAAAACGATTTTCCTTGTCACTTGGGCGATTATACTCCTGTAGGGTGCTTGAGACCAAAATATTATATTTTGGTTTATGCTGCATATCTTGAAAGCTGGAAGTAGGTAGGTAGGTTCAAGTGGCTGCCGCAGAGGCACACTTAGGCCAGTTTTGAAGGCCCGTTGTGATACCACCAACACAAGGAAAGTCAGCCCCGGGACCCAGCCATATGGAAAATCCCTGAGTTGTTGGGATTTTCCACATAGCAGAATCCCGGGACTGACACTCCTAAACCGACACCGTTACTCCTCCTCGAACCACTTAGATGACTTTATGAAGCCCATCAAGTCCTTTATGTCCAGTTCCGCGATCTGGCTTAGACTATCTAGGAACGGAACTCCCAAAAAGCGCGTTCTCACGCCGCTTAAAGCCGGACAGTTGCAGATGAGGTGCTCCACCGTTTCCTCCTCCTCATCATCTTTGCAACTCCTGCAGCATCGTCGGTAGGGCACACTTAGCCTTTCTGCATGCCTACCAATGAGGCAGTGACCGGTTAATACCCCTATCAATATGCAGATTTCCCTCCTAGTTAGGGCATAAATGCGTCTAGACCTTTTAAGATCCCATTTTGGCCAGGTTTGTTTCGATATCCGACACCCTGGGGATTGCAGCCATCTTTCGTTGGCTTGACGGAGTGTGTGCTCCTTCAGCATTAGTTTGCATGTGGCAAACGGCATACCTAAGCGCTCTTTATCCCGAAGAACCTGCTTGGTCGTGCCCTGCCTGGCAAGCTCGTCTGCCTTACAGTTTCCCTCAATGTCCCTATGTCCCGGGACCCATATGAGGTTTACGCGGTTCTGTTGGGCCATCTCCTGAAGAGATCGACGACAGCTGAGCGTCAGTTCAGAGTTGAACGTGTATGAGCCAAGGGATTTGATTGCCGCCTGGCTATCGCTGAAAATAGTGATATCTCCTCCGATAACACGTTTGCTTAACCAGGCCGCGGCGTCCCGGATTGCCGAGACTTCCGCCTGGAAGACGCTACAATGATCAGGTAGTCTGAAGGAGAGTTCAAGGTCCAAATCCCTTGAATAAACCCCTCCTCCAACTCTGCCGTCCAACTTCGAGCCGTCGGTGTATATGGAAGTGCCGCCATTTGTTTCGGGACACCAATCCGTCCTCTCCCAGTCTTCTCTTCTGGGAATGTTTATTTTGAAGCAGCTATCCCCGACTGTAGTGGTCGCACAACGATCTGTGCTTAGAGGGAGAAAGCTGTAAGATTCCAGAATACTGGAGTGTCCAATAGTACCCGCACCCCAACTGGAGGTTTCTCTTAGGCGCAGAGCTGATGCCGCCGCTGACCGAAACCCTTCCAGATCAAGTGGCAAAATGCCCAGAATGGCCTGGAGGGCTTCGTTGGGCGTTGTCCTTAGCGCACCGCTTATACAGATCATATTGGATCTATGGACTTTCCGCAACAGATTCAGGTATGTTGTCTTGCTCAGTGCCGGCCACCATACGACGACTCCATACAGCATGATTGGGCGAATGATGGCCGTGTAGATCCAACTGCATACTCTAGGGCTGAGCCCCCATTTTTTGCCAATGGCTCTTTTGCATGTGTAAAGAGCGATGCAAGCTTTCTTCTGGCGCTGAAGAACATTCTCCTTCCAATTCAGTTTCCTGTCCAGAACTATGCCTAGAAACTTGGCCTTATCCGACAAGCCCAGGCGCGTGCCATCTAGTTCTGGTAGGCTTAGTGGCGGTATTTTGTACCGGTTGGTGAAGAGGACAAGTTCCACTTTCCCCGGGTTGATACTAAGTCCGCAGCGAGAGGACCACCTCGAAACCTCTCGCAGTGCTACTTGCATCAGGTCACACAGAGTTTGTGGGAACTTGCCTCTGAATGCAATAGCTAAATCGTCTGCGTATGCCACTATCTTCCCGCCCCCCCAGCTTGTGTCACGTAGCAACGAGTTGACTGTGAGGTTCCATAAAAGCGGGGAAAGAACACCACCCTGGGGCGTTCCCCTTGTGACATAGCGTGATAACTCGACCGTACCAAGTGAAGAAGCTATTTTCCTTCCTCTTAGAAGTTGGTCAATTAAACCAGTTAGAGGTCTATCTACGCCCAGATTAGTTAGAGCGGAGTTGATCGCCTCCGGGCTTATATTGTTGAAAGCCCCCTCAATGTCTAAGAAGGCCACGAGACAGTAGTCCTTTTCACACAGCGATTTCTCAATGACAGATACTAGGCTGTGCAGAGCAGTTTCTGTTGATTTACTCTTGGTGTATGCATGCTGATAGCTAGAGATAAGGTTGCTATCAATGGTCGTTGAAAGGTAGTCGCTTAGTATCCTCTCAAAGGTTTTGAGTACAAAGGACGAGAGGCTGATCGGTCTGTAATCTTTTGGCTCGTAGTGGGATGCCTTCCCAGCCTTAGGGATAAACACTACCGTGGCGCTTCTCCAGGAGCCCGGAATGTGGTTGAGAGCCAGGCAGGCTGTGAAGAGAAATACCAGCCATTTAGCTGATGTCTCCAACGTGTTTATAAGTTGCGCGGGGATAATCCCGTCCGGCCCGGCAGCCTTATACGGTTCAAAGCTCTTAACTGCCCACCTTACCCTTTCCTCAGTGATGGGTATATTTACTGCCAGGTTTGTTGCAGATGCTAGTGGTGCGTCATGCAGATTCCCCGGAAAATGTGTATTCAAGAGCAGCTCAAGGGTTTCCTCTTCCGTGCTGGTCCAGGATCCGTCAGGTTTTCGCAAATAGCTGATGGCTGTTTGACTTTTCGAGAGAACTCGTCTAAGTCTCGCTGTATCGTCGACCTTTTCGACGCCAGTGCAGAAATTTCTCCACGAGGTCCTCTTCGCCTGTCTCAGAGCTTTTTTATAGGCCCTTAGATTAGCTTTATATTCGTGCCAGTGAGGCTCAGAGCCGAGGGTCTTGGCCTTGTTAAATTGTTTCCGGCATGATTTGCGGAGCGAGTCCAAATCGTAGGACCACCAATGTGGCCTGTGTTTACCGCGTGGTTTTGGCACTGGACAAGCCTGTCCTAGAGCATTTGAGAGCGCCGATGTAAATGTAGTAACAAGATCCTCCAGCTCCTCCACTGATGAGGGGGCCTGTGAGGGCAGTACTGGCAGGTCTCTGTCTAATATTTCATTGTGTAACTGCCAATTAGTGTTACGTGGATTGCGCTTCATAATAGGTTGTTCTACAATAAAGTCTAGAACCATTTCTATGTAACGGTGGTCGGAGAATGAATGTTCTTCCAGAACCCGCCATTTTCTGACCCACTCATAAGCGCCTTCACTACAGATAGTGAGGTCTATGACCTCCCTGCGGGTCTTAGTGATAAAAGTAGGCTCATTACCCACGTTGCAAATTACCAGGTTAGTTGTTAAGAGGTAATCAAACAGAGACTCGCCCCTGGCATTGATATCGGAGCTCCCCCATTGGACATGGTGAGCATTAGCGTCCGCTCCAATAATAAGATTACCTGTGCAGAAATTTGACACCAGGTCTTTCACCTCCGTTTGTGGTGGGGGTTCTTCGGCGTCGTAGGGCATATAGACCGACGCCACCGTCAGGCGGGTGCTGTCGACCGTTAGACTGATAGCGGTAATATCACCATTGGTGTAGTTAGGTAGGAGAAAGGAGTTCAACTCAGACTTGACCAAAATACACGTTCTGACTTTGCTCTCCTCGCTGGCGCGAATGAGCTTGAAGCCCTTAGTCCCCAATCCGCAGATTCTCGAGCTATTGACCCAGGGTTCTTGGATGAGGACCACATCCACGTCGCCTTTAGAAAGACGACTACTTAAAGCAGCCGAAGCCACTTTAGATTTGTGCAAATTAATCTGAAGCACCACCAACATGAGAGCGCACAGACTTCCCTGCCGTCCCCATATCGTCGAGGTTTGCTCCATCCCGGAGGTTGCCTATCAACGACGAGTTGTTCCGATTAACTGCCCGATGTGGCGTTGCAGGAGTCCTGCTGCCTGTAGCGTTAGATGTTAGTCGCTCAGCGTTGGCTGCTACCACCGTGACGTCGAGGACTTCCTCGTCCTGTAGGCTGTCCTCCATCTCCGAGTTGTTCACAGCACTATCGCCAAGGGACGTGGCGGATAACATGCTTTCCGCATCGGAATCCTCCGCTTCCTCTTCTGGTAATAAGTTTTCCGGTTCCCCCGGAGCAGCCGAGAAGGCAGCGCGCTGAGCATCACCACGATATACGTGGATAACGATCTGGCCTACGCTGTAGTGTACTAGGCCATTGCACCTTTTGAGGGGCTCGATTGACTCTTTATTCATGGTGAACACCACCTGTCTGTCGGGCCCTACCGCATCCCCGACCAGATTGACACTCCAGTCATGCGTTGGGAGGGACGGATTCATTAACCGTAGCATCCCGAGTATTCTCTCGGGTTCGTCAGGGATGGCCGGAATCCACGCCCTTGCCCTTGGACGAGCTGGAATGTCCTTCCAGTCGACGACCTCTATCTTTGCGCCCTGGTAGACTTCACCCAGTTTAGCAGCTGCTGCCTTGTACAGTGCTACGGTTTTTGCATCCTCGCATGCGAGTAATTTAATTTGACCCTGGTGCCAACCCGCATCCGTTACTCGTGCCGAACTACCCGGAAACTCCGTAGCAACGTTGAGAAGAATGTTACCGAGTTCATTTCGCACGTAACGCCACCGGTCCTTGGGGATGGCCAGACGGTCATTGCCTCGGTCAAGGACGCCTATAAGGATCCTGTCCTTGGTTACCTCAGCAAAGCTTAGTTTGCCCGCTCCAGAGGTATTCTGATGCCGCTTGGGAGGGGGAATAAACTCCAGATCCGATCTCTGGCGCTTGAAAGGGTTAACTTTTAACCTCTTTGGCATGTAAGAATTTTGGAAATCCGGTATCACAGCTTTCGCTAGCTCTACAGATTTACTGGAATTCGGCGACAGTGATTCCTGCGGTACCCCTTCATACCTCTTCAGGATCTTTGCAGCCAATCTTTTCTCGTGGTATGTGAAGCGGCGGGGAGATGTCTCCCTGGAGTGCGGACCCGTAGTTGCCATCGCGGTCGCTCTCCTTGCCGACATCTCAGTTGCAGCTTCCTTCTCCTTCGAAACTCCGAGGCCAGGTCGTGAGACCGCTGCCACAGACGTAAAGATACTGGTTTTCATATCAGCGGTTGATGGGAGTTTAGCATCCGCCGTTGTCCGCTTAGCTGCGTTGGCAACCGCACTGGTGCTAGCTCCCATCAAGTCAATCTTATTCGATAGAGGGTTGGTTGACCGACTCGTAGTTGCCATCGCTGTCGATCCCCCCCTTGATTGTGGAACGGAGGTTGTCCTCCGGCGTTGTTGTTGCTTCCTCGCCTGCTCCTCCATAGCTCTCCTTTGCTGAGGAGTGAAATTTGGCGTTGTTTGTTTTTTAGATTTTTCGTTTTTATTCAGGTTATTCGAGTTCATCTTGTTCGTACGACCCATCGCCGGACAAGGCCAGCTTAGGGTCAAGGGAAGAGTAGGGGAAAATGTGTCGTCCGCCGCGGCAGAGCCCCGTACCGCGGTAAGGCCATGCTTACTCTCTGAGGCGACCCGGTGTCAGAGAGGCTCCGTTCAAATACAGCCACGATTTGCCTCCCGGCTGCAAACGTCCAATGGGCACGGTTTCGCATAACACCCTGGATTGGGAGGGGGAAGATCTTTGTCGTCGCGCCAGAGAGGCTAGGCTGCTCTCGTGATGAAGTGCCGTACGGAGCTATGATCACAAGGGCAGCGTAGCCCTGTGGCTATCGACTTAAGCCCTCGTACCGCGGCAAGGTACCCACCCTTCACGAGGGCTGGAAGCTGGAAGTCCTTTCCAAAAAAAAAAAATGGCATAATTAAGTAGTGGTTGTCTCTCGATGATATATGTATAATTTTTTTAACATACCTACCTATGCAACTATGTATGTATTAATATAATATTTCTAAAAAAATTTGCACAAATATATTTCACAATAAAAAAATCAACACAATTGAAACAAATGAATATATTTGAAATGCAAACTATTAATGGCAGTACAGGACACCTCGATGCATAAGGAAACACAATTAATTAGCATCCCAATAAAGCTAAAGATTTCGTCAAAGTTTATCAGCGAATAAGTGTCCAATTTCCCCCCCATCATGTATATATTTACACTGCCAATGACATTGTTGAACGATCACTTTCCCTTGAGCGCATTCAGCAGCAAACGAAATGCAGTATTGCATGATAATGCCCAGAACGGCACTGAAATGGCATTAGGCACACCTGTGGGAAAGCTTAATAGACCCTCCAGTGGTTCGAAGTTTATATTATCCTTAAACACAATGACCGGTGTATAGCGATTGCGTAAAGTTATTATGAAGAGCGCCAATGATATGATACCTTTTAACAGATAGCCCACAATTAGCTCTACAGATGCACCTTTAAGATTTTGCATATTATTTTCATTGCGCAATTTGGTTTGTATGGCTTTTAGTTCATTTTCCGCGCGCATTAATTTAACGGTATAGGTGTAATGACTTGTTGCACTGGAAGATTGACGAACGCTCTCAACTTTTTCGCGTGCTTCTTTAAGTTGTTGCTGGAGTTCATCGTTGGATGCAGAAGCGGAAACGCATCGAAATATTTTGGATAGCTGTAACTGTAAAATATGGTTTATGAGTGCAAATTTACAAAGGCCTCAGACTTCAACTTACCAGTTTGACGAGATCACCCACAATGGTGAGTAGCAAGCAAAGCGTTGTAATCGTTGAGAACAGGAACATTGTTGTAAATTGTATTTATGAGTGAAAGGACAGTGCTTGATTAGTTGATGTACTTTACATATATCAGGTAGTAAATCTAATTTAAAACATTGGTTTATTTTTCTTTAAAAAATCGTGGTTTTTGGTCTTTAACTTTTTCAACCTACCTTTTGGTTTTACTCTTCTGTTTTGGTTATATCATGCGTTGCCATAGCGACAAATCAATCTCATAACGTTGCCAGATGCCTTCACCCAGCTGCAACCCTGCAAAAATCGAGAGTACTCTATTTCCTATGCTAAGAGTACTCCAATTGGAGCGTCAGAGTACTCCAAATATAAACCTTTTTCATATAAAAATTGTGCTCCAATTAATGCTGATTTCGTTTCATCGAAAAAAATGTACACTTGCACGTTGAACATGTTTACACTCTTGCACAGAACACTATAAAAGTGTGATAAAAGTGTACCCGTTCTACGTGTACCTGCTTTCGATAAAACGAACAAAAAACACTGCCCCGTTTGCTACGCTGTGTGCTTGAATAATTAGGTTTCGCTTTTCACCCATATTTAATTGTTATCGTAAAATCCAATTTATTTCACCAAATTTATCTGTCAAATAAAATTTTCGACACTTGATTATCAGTGCAACCAGCTACCCTGTCAAAGCTTCAGAGGGTAAAAAGTGTGAGTTTTTTACACTACGGAAGTGTACATTTTTAGGAAACGAAATCATATAATGTTTGACGTTTTACTTTCATTTTCCAAACGAAAACGGAAAATTGAAGAGTGTAACAAAAATGCGCATTTTTTTTATGAAACGAAATCACCATTACATTGCGATGTCCTAGGACTGGACCACCTACTCCAACCTTCGCTTTGTTTCTGCTAATCCATGGAGTACCTACAGTCAGAGTACTTTTCTATGTACTGCAATGTTTTTACTCCTTGGAGTATATACTTCCAGAGCGATAGTGTCGTGATTTTCGTCGATAAGGCATGAGCAATGATCGGCTTTCAAAAAGCTGAAGGTGGTCCGATGATGTATACAAAGGATTACTATTGGTGTACTCCAATATCAAAAAATTGGAACACATAATCCAACGATTTTTGCAGGGTTTACATGCACATTAGCGTGTCCGCACACGGAGTGACTCGTCATAGACGCGTATTAGACGCTACATTCGATTTTTGTACGCTTTGTTGCTGAACACATATATTTGCATGAAGAGCTGCACACGAATAGGCAGCTGCACGAAAATGGCAAGGCATGAAAGCTACATGCTGCTCAGCGTATGACAATGCTGGTCGCCAGGCGTCGTACGCTTAGAAAAGAGGAAGAATAAGCATTTGTTTACATTTTTCGTTTTCGATTTTTGTGTGCCGTGGCTTTGCTTTGATTTTTCAAATAAAATTAATTGTTTATTTTGAAAGAAAAAATAGAAAATTTTCAAAATTTGCACAATCGGAGAAAAGATGTACGTCATTACTGTGAAAACGTGTTAATTAATTAATATTGCAATTTTGACAGTTCTTTTTGTGCTTTTTTTCTGCAGCGTCGTGTGCAGATCTTGAGACGCAGGGAAATTCGTGCTCAGTGAAATGACAAAATACGCGTCTATGACGATGCGCCTCGTCTGCGGACTGCCTTAGAGCGTCTCGCCTTACACACAAAAAAAAAAACCGACCTCCCAGCATATGAAGTGTTTTTGAAAAACATTTAAAAAAAATTTTACCTCAAGAAATATATATGAGCTTATTTATTTCTTGAGGTAAACCGGCGTTGCCAACTATCGAAAAGTGCTGTATTTTTTCTTATGAACTGAGTATTGGCTCAAGAAAATTTGAGGTGTGAAAACGTTTCTTGACCATTTCTTGAACGTTTTTTTCTATGGAATTTGAACGCACCATCGGACAGGATATCTGTATTTTCAGCGACAGCCAAGCGGCCATCGAATCCCTTGGCTCTTAAGGGTCGAATACATAAAGCTTTGTTAACCTCGCCTGACATTTGCTACCTCAAAACTTTGCGTCGAACTTCAGAGGTATGCTACAATGAACGCCTTGACGCTTCTCTTTTATGCATTTGTTTTCGTTATTTATTTCCTTGCATTCAGAGTGTTTTAGTTAATTTATTAATTTAATAGAGAAAAAATTAATTAATTATTATTTTCTCCAACATTTTATTCTTTAATTGAAGCAAAGTCATCAACATCTGATTGTCAAAGCAAGCAAAGCAAGCTAAATTTGAGAGTTTGCCAAATTTCAACCTCGCTTCAACTTTGAGGTCTCCAATTTTCCATGCTTCGTTTAAATACGTATACTGAACTTTTCTGTCAAAGTCAAAGTTTGAGGTAAAGCCAAAATAAAGTTTTATGTAACTGACCCATTAGTCGTTCAACTCTGAACTGACGCTCAGCTGTCGTCGATCTCTTCAAGAGATGGCCCAACAGAACCGCGTGAACCTCACATGGGTCCCGGGACACAGGGACATTGAGGGAAACTATAGGGCAGACGAACTTGCCAGGCAGGGCACGACCAAGCAGATTCTTCAAGATAAAGAGCGCATAGGTATGCCGTTTGCCACGTGCAAGCTAATGCTGAAGGAGCATACACTCCGCGAAGCCAACGAAAGATGGCTACAAGCCCCAGTGTGCCGGATATCCAAGCAAACCTGGCCAAAATGCGATCTTAAAAGATCTAGACACATATACGCCCTAAAAAGGAAGGAAATCTCCATATTAATAGGTGTTTTACCCGGGCACTGCCTTATTGGTAGGCACGCAGCAAGGCTAGGCGTTCCCTACCGACGATGCTGCAGGAGTTGCAAAGAGGATGAGGAAGAGGAAACGGCTTAAAGCGGGCTACTCACCTGCCAAGAAATGCCTCAAGAAAAAAACGAGCATATATTTCTTATGCCTAGTCAAGAAAATTTGACGTTTACGGCATTTTCCATTTTATTGCAGATTACTATTATAAAAATGTATAAAACATGTGTAGCGAAGTTTATACTCATCTTTGCCGTGAATCTGCACGTTTACCTCAAGAAATATATACGAGCATATTTATTTCTTGAGGTAAACCGGCGTTACCAACCATCGAAAATTGTAGTATTTTTTCTTATGAGCTGAGTATTGGCTCAAGAAAATTTGACGTATGAAAACAGTTCTTGACCATTTCTTGAGCGTTTTTTTATATGGATTTTGACATTTCTTGGCAGGTGAGTAGCCCGCTTTAGGGTCACTTGCATAAAAGCCGATAACGCCTAATCGGTGATTAACTTGACAGCTAAAAATACAATTCACGTCAATTAAACTCCGATTAGTCGTTGTCGGCTTTTATGCAAGCGGCCCTTAAAGGGTCAATTACATAAAACTTTATTTCAACCTTTCCTCGGACTTTTGCTTTGACAGATAAGTTCAATATACGTGTTTCAAAGAAACATGGCAAATGGGAAAGGAGTCAAATACATAAAGCTTTGTCAACCTCGCCTAACATTTGCAACCTCACAACTTTGCGCTCAACTTCAGAAGTATGCTACAATGAACGCTTTGACGTTTCTCTTTTATACATTTGTTTTCGTTATTAATTTCTTTGTATTGAGAGTGGTTTGGTAAATTTATTAATTTAATAGAGAAAAAATTATTTAATTATTATTTCCTCCAAATTTTAATTCTTAAATTAAGCGGGCTACTCACCTGCCAAGAAATGCCTCAAGAAAAAAACGAGCATATATTTCTTGTGCTTGGTCAAGAAATTTTGACGTTTACCAGATTTTCTATTTTATTGCAGATTACTATTATAAAAATGTATAAAATATGTGTAGCGAAGTACATACTCATCTTTGCGTGAATGCGAGCGTATTTATTTCTTGAGGTAAACCGGCGTTGCCAACCATCGAAAATTGTAGTATTTTTTCTTATGAGCTGAGTATTGGCTCAAGAAAATTTGACGTGTGAAAACATTTCTTGACCATTTCTTGAGCGTTTTTTATATGGAATTTGACATTTCTTGGCAGGTGAGTAGCGCGCTTTAAAGCAAAGTCATCAACATCTGATTGTCAAAGCAAGCAAAGCAAGCAAAATTTGAGAGTTTGCCAAATTTCAACCTTGCTTCAATTTTGAGGTTTCCCATTTGCCATGTTTCGGTGAAACAAGTATATAGAACTTATCTGTCAAGGCCAAAGTTCGAGGTAAAGCCAAAATAAAATTTTTTATGTAATTGACCCTTTAGTATGAAGGGAGGTAAAGGGTCAGTTACATAAGGCTTTATTTTGACTTTACCTCGAACTTTGACTTTGACAGAAAAGTTAAGTATACGTATTCAAACGAAGCATGGCAAATTGAAGACCTCAAAGTTGAAGCAAGGTTAAAATTTGGCAAACTCTCAAATTTAGCTTGCTTCGCTTGCTTTGACAATCAGATGTTGATAACTTTGCAATAATTAAAGAACAAAAAGTTGGAGGAAATAATAATTAATTCATTTTTCTCTATTAAATTAATAAATTAACCAAAACACTCTGAATGCAAAGAAATAAATAACGAAAAGAAATGTATAAAAGAGAAGCGTCAAGGCGTTCATTGTAGCATACCCCTGAAGTTGGACGCAAAGTTCTGAGGTAGCAAATGTCAGGCGCTTTAAGCGGGCTAATCACCTGCCAAGAAATGTCAAACTCCATATAAAAAACGCTCAAGAAATGGTCAAGAAATGTTTTCATACGTCAAATTTTCTTGAGCCAATACTCAGCTCATAAGAAAAAATCCTACAATTTTCGATGGTTGGCAACGCCGGTTTAGCTCAAGAAATAAATATGCTCGTATTTATCTCTTGAGGTAAACGTGCAGATTCACGGCAACATGAGTATATACTTCGCTAAACATGTTTTTAATAGTAATCTGCAATAAAATGGAAAATGCCGTAAACGTAAAATTTTCTTGACCAGGCATAAGAAATATATGCTCGTTTTTTTCTTGAGGTATTTCTTGGCAGGTGGGTAGCCCGCTTAAAGCTAACAACCCATTTGATAGTATTGTTTAATGCTGATTTCGTTTCATCGAAAAAAATGTACACTTTCACGTTGAACATGTTTACACTCTTGCACAGAACACTATAAAGATGTGATAAAAGTGTACCCGTTCTGCATGAACCTGTTATCGATAAAACGAACATAAAACACTGCCCCGTTTGCTATGCTATGTGCTTGAATAATTAGGTTTCGTTTTTCACCCATATTTAATTGTTATTGCAAAATCCAATTTATTTCACCAAATTTATCTATGAAATAAAATTTTCGTCACCTGATTTTCAGTGCAACCAGCTACCCTGTCAAAGCTTCAGAGGGTAAAAAGTGTGAGTTTTTTTCACTCTTGAAGTGTACATTTTTAGGAAACGAAAACATATCATTTTTGACGTTTTACCTTCATTTTGCAAACGAAAACGGAAAATTGAAGACTGTAACAAAAATGCGCATTTTTTTGATGAAACGAAATCACCATAAAGTTACTGAGTTCCACTACAGGGGTAAAGCAAGACAATTGACAGACTACCTCACCTTAAAACTTTCCCCTTGCGCTACACAGCACTGCATGGTCGAAATTTTTGAGCAAACTTTTTTTCTTCACTTTTTGTAAATAAAACAACCATATCAAAACAAAACATAAGTAAATACATTTCGATTCCTGCAACATGACGGATCAGCAAGCGAGTTTGCTAAATTTACCAAAAAAATTAGAGTTTCTATCGTCAGCAATTTCGCGAGGCTCATTACGTGGTTTAAAGCGATGTCCAGGTTGTGGCCAGTTGAATGGTGTGCGTAGCAATATTTGTCGTAACGAGAATTGCAAATTAAGAAAAGATGCACTACCATTGCAAATACCATTAGATCCAATACGCTTAGAAAGTCTAGATCAAAGCAAAAACATCTACTCAATACGAACTAAAGAACGAAATGCCAATCCCCGCAATTTCGTGATCTCTACAGCCACAAACGGCAGTGATGCTATAACATTTACATGCTATAGCTGCGGGGCGGCAGTTGATGCTACTTCAACACTTTGCAAACACATTATAGCCTGCAATGTTCGGCAAGCTGATGCCCTACCACAAGCAGAAACATTCGCAATTTCACGCGATGTGCTTTGGTATTTAAATGGTTTAGATGAGGAGCACAAACAACGCCTTTGGAGCATATGCCAACATGAAGGGCACAGCATACCTGCAGTACAACGTATTTCAAATGCACTATTTGTAGTAAGATGTGATGTGTCGAAGGTTTTCCCTGCTGGACGTCTGCATGTCACAGCCTTAAGAAATGGTATTTCAACGAAGAAAGGCATATATTCGTGTGCTTGCAAAAAATTGAAAATAATTGTGGAACCGGACAATTCGGTGGTTATGCAAGATGAGGTATGTGACCATATTCTGTTAGTTTTGGCCGCTGTTCTAAGTAATCGGAAAGGCAAAACGGCGTATGGTAATTTTACGAGCGCACTGAAATCCTACTGGATGCCAACAAGTATTGAGACGCCAATAGTTGATTCAATACAAGAGGATGCGCTTTTCGGCTTAAGCATAGACATTGGTGGTAATTTTGATATGGATAGAAGCGATGCTGAGCAGGCGGATGATATTTTTATTTATAACAATGATTTTATGTCTGATGGGGTAAGTAACTAATTTAAATTGTGCCAAAATTTTATGTTAAAACCTTTCTTTTGTTTCCGTATAGACTATACCTGATTTCGAAGATATCATACTTAACTGCACCTCGGGTGTTGGCGAGCATTTGCAAATGGATGCTGTGCTATCATCAAATATTGCAGCAAATACCACTGACATCTTACATGCTGGTGATCCAAATTTAGGTTTAAGTTTTGCCATTACATCAGAGGATGCAGAAGATATCAAACTTTTTGATGAGAATTCTATGCATAATATTAAAAATGAGCCAACTAATTTGAACTCCATCAGCTCCACTAATATGACTACTGCACATCTAGAACTAAGCGATTGCAAAATAGAGTTGATGGATCAGTTTGAGCCTACGGATCAAATTGATTTATCATCAACTGAAGATATAACTCTACATCAGGATCCACAATGGCTACGAAATGGTATTAGCATACTAGAAGCACCTATGCTAAGTACTAGCACTGCATCAAATATGCACCATGAAACAGTTCTGAAAGTGCCAACAGCAACCGCAACACATCCCACAAGTTATTACAATAGCAACTCGCTGCTTAAAGCGAATCAAGTTGTTGAAGCTCTGCCAATAGAACTGCCAACTATTGCTATGGTTAAGAAATGTCCTATTAAAGCAACGGACATAGTGAACGAAGTGAATACACGCAAGTTTCCACCATTACCGGCAAAACGTACACTTATTGTTAACCAGTCGAATACAATAAAGCAAGAGCAGCAAGAAAACGGCGAAGAGGTGGAGTTGAAGAGTGAAGAGCCGTCGCTTGCATTTTCAGCTTGGTTGGATTATGTTATTGAAGTCATAAATGAAAGTGTTGCTATTGTAGAGGAGCGAAATGTGGAACATACTTTTCATGTACATGAGGTATGAAGTGTTGATTAGAGAACGGATTATGTTTAAGCAAAACGAAATACCACAGATTATCATATTAAAAAAAAAATGAAATAAAAAATAAAATCAATAAAAATAAAATAAATAAAATATAACGAAATAAAAAAAAAATCAAAGAAAATAAAAGAAAGTAGAATAAAAAATAAGAAAACAAAAAAAAAAAAAACAAAAATGAAATAATATGAGATAAAATAAAATAATCTTAATAAAATAAAACAAAATTAAATAAAATAAAATTAAAAATAAATAAAAAATGCAGATAAAATAAAAAAATAAAAATTAAATAGAATAAAATAAAATGAATTGAAATAAAATAAATAAATTAAAGCAAAATAAAAGAAAAAAGCAAATAAAAAAAATATATAGAATAATATAAAATAAAATATATTAAATAAAAAAAAAATTAAAAAAAATTTAAAAATAAAAATTTAGTAAATAACAAAAAAAAAAAAAATAATAAAAAAATAAAATAAACCAAAAAAATAAATTCAAAAAATATATAGAATAATATAAAATAAAACTAAATTAAATAAAAAAGTAAAATAAAATAAAAAAAAAAAATAATTTTAAAAAGTATATAGAATAATATAAAATAAAACTAAATAAAATAAAATAAAGTAGAATAAAATAAAAATTAACCAAATTAAATAAAATGAATTTTTCTTTATTCGGCTGCGTAAATCGCTTTAGGTTAGAAACATACATTTATTAAATAAGATACGACAACCATTTTCCAAACATGCCTAAAAACAATTTTCTTACTTATTTTTACAGGAAATATTCGCGCATTTTAGCAAAAGTTTTAGCAATGGAATTAAACTGCGTATGCCAAATACTACAACAGTTGTGAAAAGTGGAAAATATAAAGGGCTGTTCAAGTATGCTTGGTACTTTACAAACGCAGCAAGCGTACGACGAATTTTCGCCACACACCAGATGTCACTACAAACTGAACGTATTTTTGAATACAATACTGATGGCGCATATGTGCCTTTTATTCAAAAACCGCATCCACCAGCTGTAAATGGAAAACTTAGGCGTGTATATCCTAAATTATCTCTGTATAAAGCGTACATATGTTTCGAAAGTGGCAGTAATGTAGGTTTATTTTCTGAATGTAACGCTCAATATATTAGTGTTAACAACTTGATCTTTCTTTTTTAGAATCATAAAAGCAGTTTCAAACTGGAATGGTTGCCAGGCGCGTTTCCTAAAAGTCATCATGGCATATTGAAGTTACAATTTTCATTAGGCGTACAAAATCCGCAAGAAATTCAAAAATCAATAGAAAAACGTTAAATGTTAAGCTGTTTGGTGCAATAGTTTTTATGTAGTTTTACATTTAGATTTAGTTTGATTCTTTTGCGCTTTTGTTATCTCTCTTATTATGGAGTTGAAGGTTGTCGTGTGAAGTGATGCCGCTGAAAAAAGGACAGCTGGCTTATTTACTGGCTTATTAGATGTGGCATAGTTTACAACTAGTTGTTACTTATGTGTGCATTAACCTTTGCCTTACGCAAAATGTACTATTGTGATATTTCCCTGAACATAATCTAAATAGCTTTGCGATAAAAAATAAATAAATAAGGAAGAAAAAAAAAAAATTAAATGTTACCTTCCAAACTCGTAAATGTATCGTACCGCGCAAGCCTAGAAAATATCTGAAAGAAGACTTCTTTTTCAACAACCTATCTCAGTGTTCGACTAAAATTTTGAAATAAGTCGCTATTGGAAAAGTTATGAAATAGCGCAAGGGGGGAGGATGATAGCTTCGGAATGGGACAAAACATACTAAACAGGGTTACATTGAAAGTGACAGTCCTTGGCCGAGGTAAAATCCCGGGTGGTTCCACTACGCAGAGATCCATGGCGATGTCCTGGGTTTTCTGCTCTGAGAAGTGACTGTACATAGGGAACCTCGTCCCTATATTTACTTTCATTCGTCCTACCTACCTCATCTGCGCTCGATCAGTCACTGGCGTTATGGCAATTGATGGAATGTCAAACTTATCATTAAATAACCAAAAGTTTTAGAGCGATACTGGAAATTAGTTCCAGATAGATACTTTCTATCGCTATCGTGTCGTAATTATAGTTTTTATTTACTTTAACAAAAACACAATTTGTCCAATTTTTTATTTCATTTAATTTTTATTCACTTGATTTTAGTTTATTATTATAATATACACTACATATATTTATATCTAAATATTTCTTAAACATTAAGCTTAATCGTTAGTAATTTCATATCTCTATTTTTCTTCCCTTTCATATTTTTTTGCTTTGTAGAATAATTTTTTTTGTTCCACTTTTTGTTTTTTTATTTTTATTTTTCATTCATGCATATTTCGTCATATTAATAACCTGTTCCACATTTAAATGTTTACGTACATGTGGAAGTAGTCGAGAGTATGCTGGCTTAATTTGTAACATTAACCCTCCGACGGAAAAGATATCCCGAAACTTGGTGATATGCAGTAAAGGATTCAACATCCCAGCTCTCTTATCATGGCAACCATGTTGAATTAGGATCTGCTGTAAGACATTGGACTGAAAGCAAACAATAACTTGTAAACCTTTCTGAAGCAAGCATGGAGGTGAGTGTCTTCAAGTCACCAGTGAATTACTATATGACACTGCCAATGAGGCGTCTACTCTTTGGCATTGCATTTCGTGAGTCAGCAGGAACTATACAGACACCCCAAAACCGTGGTTCCAAAGCCTCCAAGTGGGCCCACATAAACGATACAGACAATGGTGAATTCTCTTTTCCAAAGTCTTCTTCCAAATGGGCCACGCAAGAACCATGCAGATCCTACACAGTCAGTAGTTCTAACGAGACTGGTGGACTTTCAATGGCAAGCAGATGTTAAATGTCAACAGTTAATTGCATTGTTTGGGATATATTGGGTCAGTAGAGCTGCTGACAGGGTCAGCTCAGTATCTCTACTGGGGCTTTTATAAACTAACAATAGTGAGAATTTTCTCGGTGAAGCGAGACCTTTATCACAGGCATTGTCGGAGTTATCTTCTTTTCTTAGATGATAAACGTGGAGAACTTCTGCAAAGCCTTGAAGAAGAGTTATGGAGTTCTGGTTTTGAAACGCTCAAACTTGTAAATGATCTAAATCGATTTGTAGCCATGCCTTGCAATTCCACTGCACGTACGTAAACTTGATTATTAGACTGGGCCAAATAAATTTTTTCTTTTTATTTTTGAAAATTATATTGATATTATTTTTCAGATAGCAACAAATACTGTAAAAGTTCCACACCCTAATCTTAGTGTTTAGCGGTCTACCATTGGTAGTTTGAGGAACGATCTGAGAAAACGACATTAGAATTTGCCTATTATTTTGCGGGTCGGCCCTAACCCCAACTAACCGATACAATACATTGGCGGTATTTTTTTAAGGCTTAAAGCAGACCTTAATTCGACTAATTCGTGGTTTGGATTCCGCAGTGAATTCGCTTTTAAAAATTTTGATTCAGACTTTTTTTGCAGTTAAGATTTTTTACTTAGTTTGGTAGCATTAAAGCAAAATTTATATCAGTCCACAAAAATCGAATCTATTTTGATGTTGAACATTCAGTCTAGTTCTGTTGCAAGTTTCTTGTCGATTTTTTTCTCACTCACTGGTGGAGAACACATTTTTTTTTTCAATTTTGAATCGAGTCGAGCCTGATAAAAAATAGGGAATTTTGTCGATTTCATACAGAAAAGGGCTACTGATTTTCAAAACGAGAGTCGATTGGAAAAATGAAAAAAAATTACTAAACACCAAAATATTGTTTAATATTCCGTAATATAACCATTCAGTAAGAATATAAGATTCAGTAAACATTGTGAATTTCAAAGTTAGAATTGCACTAAACTACGAAATTTACCCTGTTTTCGATCGATAACAGTATTTTTTTATAGTTTTACCGAAAAAAATATCAACATAATTTTTTAAGGAAAAAATTAGGTTTTTTTTTTGTTATTTTGACCAGTCTAATTATGCATCATTTATAAACTTTTTTGCTATTTAATGGCCGTATTTTGTAAGGATTCACTCACGAGGACTGAATTTCCGAACACAAAGCTTGAGTGAACGGTGAGTGAATCCTTATAAAATACGGCCATAAGTTTCCCCTCCCACGCACTTAGCTAAGCTAAATATTTCTTCATGTTGTTGCCTTATACACTTGGACATTTATATTTATCGACTTAATTAATTTTACTTTATTTTATAATTTTTTAAAGTTAAATTTTCCTGTTTTTATCAATTATTTACAACTTTTAAATTTCAAATATTAAATTCACGCATTTCAATTTTGTTAGTTTTACACGTAAACATCTACATACATATATTTCATATAGTATCTTTTAATATGTTTATTAGTGGTGTGACTATTTTCGAATAAAAACTATTCGAATAAACGAATTAAAAAATATTAGTTTCAAAAAAATTCGAATACTATAATTCGGATAACTTTTCGCATAGGTCAATATTATTCGCATTATATGTATATTTATCAAGATTGAGTAATTTTTATTCGAATAGTCCCATCCCCATTTATTTACAATTTGAGTTTACATACAGATGTCATATTGGTCGTGCATGTACAATTAGCTCATATTTATTTATGTATGTAATGGATAAATCTATTCGTGGTGGTGATCAGTGCGGTTTTATTTTAATATTTTTTAATAAATTTTCCTATTTTTATTTGTGCAATTAATTTTCAGTTTTTGTTTTTAGTATTATTTTTTTTTTTTAATTTGGGGTGATTGTGTATTACTTTTGTGCAAAACTACAAAAATGCAATCGGTCGCTTTCATATTTGAATTTATTGTAATTTATTTTTTTACATACATATACATATCTACTTATTTCATTTCATTTCTCACTTATGTGCTTATTTTGTTTATCGCCATTTAACTAATAAATTTATTTAGTGAAATTTTATATGTTTCTTTGTGGTTATGGGATGAATATTTGTTTGTATGCAATTAATTTACAATGAGTTAATGTACAATTGTACACATGCATATCTACATACATACATACATGATGGAGTTAAAAGTGAAGACATTTTTTGGGAAACTGTCTGTAGCCCGTTTCTGCAACTCTATCCGATCAATCTTTGTGACTGAAATAATTTGATTTGACGTCATAATGACGTCACACTCACCTTTATTGTTTCTGTAAAGAATTAAATTTTGTCTACTCTTTTTCTCACTTGATTTCGAAGTGGTGACAAAATTTTATTTTAAATGAACTTTGAATCGAATCGCTATGACGACCCTAAAAACGAAAATTTTGTCAATTTTTTTTACAGAAACGGGCTACCGTTCGTTCTTAAAGGGAATATGACAAAATTGATGAATGACAGCACCCATTTATGTCTAACAACGAATTGTTAAAAAAGTGATTCATGTTCCTAGCGACATACTTTCCTTATATTCTAAGGGTCTTCTTGAAATCGCTTTGTATAGCTTTTGGCTACCTTTGTTTTGGTTTTCACAATATCGTATGAAATTCTTCTCAACGTCCAAACTACAGAATATTATGGGGGTCTTTGGGTTGGGGCTTGTTTTCAGCGTTTTCAGACCGTTGGCATAACGACAAATCTCACAAAAATATTATATTTTATATACCCAGTACAGCCTGTTTCAATTTAACTTTAGCTCATACCGAAATTATCGGAACTATCGATTATATGGTGCGATGTGTTATATTGGTCCAATCTCATTGATTTTTAACATCGATATTCCACATTCTAAAAGAACAACTGTTACGAAATTTCACTTTCCTACCTGTATAATTACAGGAGTTATCTACCAAAATCCGTTTATCGAAACTATCGATTGTATATTTCTGCCATGAGAAGCTTCTCAGCAAAAGCTCATTTGCTTTGCAAGTGCCGTTCGGAGTCGGCAAAAAACTGTAGGTTCCGCCAACTTGTAGGAATAAAACACATAAGCAACACACCGCAAGTTCGAAAGAGAAGCTCGAGAAAAATCTGTTTAGAGGTTATGATAACCTGTTGGTTTATCGCCGCCATTAGTTAGTTAGTTTGATATGGGCTTAAATGTGGGGTACTTAACCTTTGTTATAGTAAGTTACTGTTACTGAGACATACATACATTAAGCATTAAACCAATGGCACTTCTGTCGACATGGTACCAGGACTCGCTGGATCATTATTCGGCCAAGGACTGTTACACCGCCAGATCCCCACAAAACGTTGGCGAACCAACAAACCATGAAGTTAGATTTCGATTGGAGGTACATTAGAGAACTAGCCCCATTCTGAAATCTCTAACGTTAGACGACGACTCGAGAAAGACTGGAAAAACCTAGCGTTTTCAAATCGAGAAAACCACAACTCTCTAGCCGAATTTTTCGAAAAGCACTGTTTTTTCGAGGGTGGTGAATGGACTGCTGTTATTTTAGAGAATCTTCTTGCCAAAAATAAGGTAAATCGGTTAAAAACCACGCCCACTTTTATCAAATTCAATAACAAAACGGGTATTTTTCAAGATTACTTACGACTGGTATTTACAGGAAAAAAATCAAAAGTGTGCATTTTTGTGATACTTTTTTTTTTACTTTGAATTTTTTCACTTACATTAACATAACATATCAGTTTATTTTATTACGGCTATTTTTGTGATCTATGCACTTTACGACTACATATCTGCTAAACGGTTTGTGATGCTTGCTAATTTATGAATATTTTTTTTTACGATTCTTTTTTACATGGTATACATGAGTGTTTAGGTTTATTTCTAAAAGATAATGACTGAGTGTATATGAAAAAAAGAGAAAATTTAAATTTAGTGTTATTTACAGCATTGATTACAAAATTTAAACGAAAGCTTGAAAGCTTTTTGTTTTGGAAATTAGTTATATACTTTTTTTCTAAAACGAATGACATACTTACTTACAAATTTATTTTTAAGTAGAAAAATATTATAAAGAATTATATATAGTATCTTAATATTATTTTCAACCGAGCAATTTGTGTTCCGTTAAAAAAGTTTACGTTATTCGCTGTTTTTGAAAAAAGTTTTATATTTCGACGAGATGACGCTATCGCGGTTGTGGGTTCCTAAGCGCCGTGTATCAGGATACGGTTGAGTAACGCCCAAACTCAGAATATGGCATAACTACAATATTTTTTTTTAACTAACAAAGACGGAGTTTTGAGATAAGGTCTTTTTGAAACACTTTGTAAGAATTTTTTCTAGCTAGCTTTATTAATAGAATCGTGGTGTTTTTCAAAAAATTACTAAAAATAGATATATTTGTAAAAAAAATTTTGAGATAAAGCGTCTTCAAACAAGTTTTTCAAAAATTTACTGATATGAGGCGTTTTTGAACCACCAGCCATGATAACGTGATCTTCCTCTCAAACGACAACTCGAGGCGGAAAACTGTTCTTTTTGCATCGCCATAAATTTTATTTTCATATACCTAAAGTAAAATATGACAGCGTAGTAGTAATAAGATATAATAAATAGTTTTATCGACATTTATTTTTTTTAAAGTAATAATACAAAATCTCCTAAAAATAAACACAGTATTTGCACTTAAAAAATAATTTATAATTATGTATGAATAAATATATATTTTTTTGAAATGTTGCCACATTATCGTATTTTTTTGTTGCTTTCTTACAATACTGTTAATATTGTATACGATTTTTTGCTTCCAGTTTTTAACTAATACCTACTTGCATATTTACCTCCATTTTCATTGAAAAGAAAAAAAAAATTATTCCTATGGTTTTCTGCGAGCTTTTGTTTTGTGTTTGGTTGCTCTTTACATTTTTTTTGTGTCATACAAATAATTTGTTAGTCTAATTAAATTACTAACTTATATTTATCAACTAGTTAGTTATACTAAATATATTGTGCAACAGTTTCAGTGTCATTTTCTGAGACTGAAATGATTTCAATACAGGCTGAAAAGGCTATACCTTAGACTTGGGTAGTTCATGAACTAATTAGTTCAATGAACTGCTTGAACTAGGTAAAGTTTTCGTAAAATTTATAGGGTGTATTGAGAATGTAAAAATACCTCGAAACCAAAACGGGTGCTAGAGTAAAGTCCCTACCAACCAGGGTTAGCCATGCTGACAACAAAATCACAAGTTAGTGCTGCGCAATACCAAAAATTACTGTAGGTGTGAGTAGGCAGCGAAATAACGAATAATTCGATAATTTCCGACACGAACGAGCAACTCCAAAATGAGTAAAAAATTGCCCACTTTTGTATCCCCTTTTTTGGTAAGCGCGACCCAGTCAATGTCAATAATAGTTCTTTCGAATATGTTTTTGTTATTCCAAAATCGATTTTGTTGTAAAAATCATGAGATTATTATTGTAGCGCCCAGTAAGTTGAAACGCCTGGACACCCCTGGTCTAGATTAAACACATGTAGTGCCAACAATGTTGTAAAAAATTTGAACCCATTCGAACTTTGATGTCATTCCTCAACTATCATTGTGAATGTCTGACTAAATAAAGTTTTGCTGGCAGCTGGATGGTTAAAATGATCGAAGCAATTTCACCGCAACGTAGGATGTAATCTGAAACAAAATCCTTATACACGTAGGAAATTTTATTTCTTAAAATTTCCAATAAATTGTTACGCTACTGACTCAAATAATGATGAAATTTCTTTAACCCTGCATGAGACTACACCGTATTTTAGGTTACATAGTTTTTTTAAGTAATATTTAAAGTCTACTAATGAAGTTGATGTCGTTTAAAATCTTTTCATTTTTCAAAACCAAAACCGCTGGAAACCCTTTAACCCTTTTTGGCCGCTTTAAAAGAAAAAAGATTCCGAAAAAGAAATTGAAAAAATTTAAAATTTTTTAGTATCTAGCTGTGCTGTGTCCATTCCGCACCAAAATCATTTCGCCATCAAAATTGCTGCTGCACTATGGTATTTATATTATTTTACTGCTTAAATTTAATTTCACATTTTTTTGTTTGTTTAACCTACGATATCTAAACTTTGAGCATCTGTAATAGTCGCTGCTTTAGTAGTTGTTGTTGTAGTTGTCATTTGTTGTTGCGTATTAACATTAGCATTATTTGAAATATTACCATTTTCACCATTATTCATACCATTACCATTACAGTTAGTGCCGACATTGGTTGCAGTAGGTGTAGAATTATTCGAGGTGGGTTGTGTTAATGGTGTGGTGGAATTCATATCACCCATAGTGCAAGTGTTGTTCGCATACGAGTGCGCCGAATATAGTGGCGGTGGTGGGGGTAATAATGGTGTTAGACCATCAATAGCATCATCCAAACATGCGCCAGAGATTGAGGTTATACAATCAGCGTCGAGTTGATGATTTTGCGGTGGTAAAGATTGTGATGTTGTTGGTTGATAACCATTTGTTGTCGGCGTTGTTGTATTACCGTTAGCATTGAATGCGTGCAGAGGTGAGCCAACGTCATTTAAAGACGACAATTGCGTTTGTTGTTGTTGTTGATAGTGTTGCGTAAGATTAGGTGGATAATCGTGGTGTTGTTGTTGTTGTTGGTGGTGTTCCAAATTTTTATTAATAATAGAAAACCGTTCACCATTAGTGGAAATATTAGCAGAAATTGGGGAATTACAATTTGTTGTTGTATGAATGTTAATAGTATCGGGATTGATGTTGGTGTTGTTGGAATAAGGAATTGAATTTTGATGATTGTAAGGGATATTTGCATTTGTGATAGTAGTGTTGGTAGCATTATTAGTAGTAGTATTAGTATTAGCATAATTTTCAACATCATTATTATAATTAGTAGAATTATTACCAATTAGTTTGTTTGTGTTGTTGTTGGTCAAGTTCGTCAAATTACTCGATTGATGATAAGACGCTGTGAGTATGGCTGATAGTGGTGATGGTGGGGTAGGTGGTGTTGGTGGCAATGATGATGATGGTGATGTTGTTGTAGTCGATAGTGGTGAATTCTGTGTATTGATGGATGATGGATTTGTATATTGATTTTGTAGTGATGGTGTTGGTGGTGATGGAGGCGATTGCGACTGGACTAGGTGTAGCATTTGTGATTGTTGTGATGCATAATGTTGTTGCTGCTCCTGAGCATATTGTTGTTGCTGTTGTTGGTGTAGCGACAATTGTGATGCTTGTAGTGATGTGTTGTAATTTTGTTGTAAATTATTTGCACTCGAAGTGGGTGTCATCGTTGTTGCTGTTGTATTAGCTGTATCGGTAGTAGTAGTTGTAGTCGTTGTTGATATATCATTTGTATTTGTATTGGTATTCATTGTGTTATTGGCCATATTTACATTTGTCATATTTACCATATTTGTATTACTACTAATACTATTACTATTTACGCTACTACTAACTGTATTATTATGATTTAATAAATTATTAGCAAATTGTTGTTGTTGCACATTATTTATATTACCATTTGTACAGATTTTACTGTAGAGATCCGGCGTAGCCGTTGTCACATCTTCGAATTCCGTACGCAACGCTGTACGTTCGAGTAGTTGTAGATTTCGTGGCAAAAACGATAAAATATTATAGATAAGACGTATATCTTCGCTGGATGTCCATACGCCCGGCCGTTTATTGTGATACAATTTGGCATATTGATAGATACTCGCTGTATTGCAGTGTTCCATTTCCATCGCCAATGATGAAATGGCACAGAATGTACACGCTTGTGCGCCACCGTATCTGTAATGTGAGAGAGAGGGAGAGAAGTATAAATTCGATGTTGCTGTTTGAGTTAAAATAAAAAAAAACTCAAATAAAAACATCTCCTTGGTTCGATGACCAGTAAAGGTTATACAAATATCTAAACAATACAATACAAAGTGGTTTGACAAGATCCTTAAACAAGATCGAAATTGCAATTATCGTATTTGGTATTGTATTTTTGTAGTTTTTTTTCAACAAACAAAAATTTAAAACTTCCCAAAAAAATTTAAATGATATAAATATTTAAATACAAATAAAATAAAATATTACTGTGTAACTGAAATGACCATACAAAAAAAAACTTATAAAAGAAATTCAAATAAAATAAAAAAGTAAAATAAAATAAGATAAAAAAATAAATTAAAATAAAATAAAAAAACTAAAATAAAATAAAACAAAATAAAATAAAGTAAAATTCAATAAAATAAAGTAAAACAAAAAAAAATAAAACAAAAAAAAAATAAAAAAAAAATTAAATAAAGTAAAATGAAATAAAATAAAACAAAATAAAATAAAATAAAATAGAATAAAATAAAATTAATATTAAATAAAATAAAATATTTAAAAAAAAAAAAAAAAAAATTAAAAAAATAAAAAAAATAGAATAAAATAAAAAAATAAAATTAAAAAAATAAAATAAAAAAAATAAAAAAAAAATAAAAAAAGACATAAAACAACTATAAAAAATAAAAAAGTAAAAAAAATGAATAAAATGAAACACAAACAAAAAATTAAAGAAGAACAAAAAGAGTAAAAATTAAAAAAAATAAATAAACTAAAAATAATGAAACTAAAAATAAAAAAAAATAAAATAAAATAATCGTACTTTTGTGACCAAACTTCATAGGAACTCATGTTCGGGTACTACAAACGATGTAAAGAACCAACTCCTTACTAAAAACAGTCTTACTTACCTATCTACAACAACGATTGGTCCATTGCGATAATCGCTGCAACGTTCGTGTACATCCACGATAAAATCATAAATACTCTTCGGATTTGACATCTCTGGCCAACTTGGACAATGTAACATTTTTACACTTAATTCATAATCATCTTGTATTGATTGTATTACAAAATCACGACTAACATAATCGCTGTTGTTTGTTTTGCGTAGGAATTTGACACGATAGTAATCGCTTTCGATGGGTGTCGTATCATCGGGCCAAAATTGTGCGAAATTCTGTAAAAATTAAATAAAAAATTAATTAGTATGTATATAGTAACAAACTTTGAGTTAGAATATTAGACTTGTACTAGCAGACCTGGCCTAAAAGATGTTATATCTCACCTTTCGGTCTCTCACTTCCCATTCCTCTCGTTCATCCTCGTATTCTTTCCCTACTTCTTTTTCAGTGTCAATATTTGCTATCTATTTCGCTAAACTGCCCAAACGTGCCCTTTTGGGAGTATAATATCTTCCATATAAAGCACGAATAATACTAAATTTTTTTAGAAAGGGCTATTTTTGAATATATTTTATTTTATTTGTCCCCCAAAGATATCCCTTTCGGTCTCGTGCGCACCTCTTTCGACATTTTTTATCTGGAGACCCTAATTTATCTTCTTTCCATCTACCTCTACAACTGTTTATCCTTCTGCGACTGTCTTTCCCTACATTTCTTGATCTTCCTACCCGGGGCTTCTTCCATATTTAGTTCTTCATCATATATATTACAATATATCACTCACAATATCGTCCAACGACGACAGCAGTACAATGGTTTGTGCATTATGATCCCAGACCATTTGCCAAAAGTCTTTTAAAGTGTGCGACATCGGATGTTGAGTAACAATAAAGTCACGTAACCGACGAAAGCCATGCAACCACGAAGCATTTATATAATCGCTACCCTCTTCACCCGGTTTGGGTGTCAGATGAACACGACTGCTTTCTATCGGAAATATGGCACCACGATTCTTCACCGAATTCACTTGCTTCATCGCCGATGCAATGTGAATGTCTTTTGTTTGAAATTGTATAATATTTTTATATTGTTGCTCTAAATAGGGTGTACAATTTTTCAGTTCCTCAATTTGTTCAGTACGCAAATTCGTTTCACCCGAAGCGATTGCTTCGACCAATGCATCATGTATAAAGATATATTGTTCCTCGGTTTGTACCAAGAAATTACGTTGTATGCGTATGTGACGCAGGAAACCGAATACATTAACGACTAATTTTTGTTGGATTTGTTTGAGCATGGCATCTAAGACGATGTAAGTGCCTGTACGACCGACACCAGCGCTGTAAGGGAATAAAGAAATCGAGAGAAATATTTGTTAGTAGTTGCAGAGAGAGGGTTGGGAATAAGTTTAGCGCGTGACATTACCTGCAGTGCACCACAATGGGACCTGCATCATCGGGATTAGCTGCCGACGACTTTTTGACAAAGTCCAACACTGGCAACGGATGATCGGGTGTGCCATGATCGGGCCAATTTGTATAATGATATTGATAGACAATTTTCTCGGTCTGGCATTGCTTCTTTTTCTTTAACTAGAAAATAATTTAAAAAAATTATATTTATAACCATTTTCAAACATTCTCATACCTCTTTTACCTTCAAGTGCTTGATTTGTAGCGTACGCACTGTATAGGTAGACATCACTTCCTCGTCAACCATTTTCACTTGTATAACACCGTACGTCTCAACGCCATCTTTTGGCCAATACATGTCACATTTCCGTCGTCCACGTTCCACCAAATTCGTTATCATCACAATAATCGCCACCCGCTGTTCCCAAATCATACGCCAAAAACAATCGAATGTATCGGGTAGTGGACCTTGCGTACCAATAAAGGCACGCGATCGCTGATAACCATCTATGAAATTCGCATTGATATAGTCCAGATTCTTCTTTTGACCGGGTGTGGGATGCAGGTGTACGCGACTGTGATCATCTGGGGAGGTACAAATTCAAAATTATACCAAACAAGTCCTTTAGAGTCAAAACCTTCTGGTTACTTACATGCAGTTATATTTAGATAGCGATTTTTACGCTTATTTTCGGGATGTTGGGAATGTTCACAGGGTAAATCATCGATTGATTCATTTTGTATAGCCTCATATTCGCGACTGAAACCAATATCACCATCCGCATGCAAGGAGGCTACATGTTTAGCAAACTCATTAACTGGTACGGCAGCACGTATTTCGCCCGCTACTTCGACTGGTGCTTCCCAATCGACTTGTGGTAAGTTGGGATGATGTGGCGGATCATCGAGATAGTAGTAGGCGGCATGAAAGCATTTCCTGCTGAAAGAAAGAAAAATAAAGGGGAAAGTGTTAAAGTTGTTGGCAGAAATATAGCTAGAGGAATAAAGTTTTTTTCTACTATTTTATTAATATTCCTATCGTCATTCCAGGTCCAACCGTCACATGGCTGGAATGATTAGTTTTGATTTGAGTAAATTTCAAATCAATTCAAAATTCACTCAAATGGAAAGTACCCAATTCCACCTATTTCACGATTTGACATGGAGTGCCCCCTCTTCATATCTTTATATATAAAAATCTTCTCTTGGTTTTTTGTTACAAACTCCTAATCTTCTGGACCGACCGATATTGATGAAATATTTTGTGTTTACTCAAGTTCACGAACCAGACTAATTGATGAAGTGGGCGTGTCTTCTTACATAAAGATGAGATTTTTCGTACTGCATATGAAGTATTCAACGTAGAATAATGAAAATGGGTAACACACACGGAGATTATGTCCAACACACACAAAATTGAAGATTAACAATCGGCGCCATCTAGTGCTTTGGTTGTATAACTTGTGGTTTAAAACTAGATGTCACTGAGGATTGTTTCTTTCGCAATTTTGGTAGTTGTCCTTGCTATTTTTGTTTAGTTATCGATGACAGTAGCGGTCAAATCGTTAGCTCGTTTTCTGAAATCTGCTCAAATCTTCTTCATTTTTGGGATTTTAAATGAAGGTTATGCTCAAGTTAACTCCCAAAAGCGAAATTAATTCGGAATTTGCGCTAATGTATCTGCCGCATAAGGAGTTAAAGGAGATTAATCTCTAACATCTTCAGAAAAAATGAGAGGTAGAGAGAATGGGGCGTGGCACCTCTCATTTAAATGGGATTTTCGTACTTAATATTTCTGGAAGTATTCATGGTAGAATATTTGAAATTGGTGATGAGTTAAATGAGATTAATCATTAACACCTCAAGAATATAGGAAAGTATTGATGGTACAACAGGGATGGGGCTAGAAAGAGATTTAACAACTGCCGAGTATAAATATATAGAATAAAAACCCCCATTTTTCGTAAAAGCAAATCACTCAATCTACTATACAGATTTTTCTAATTCAAATATTTGTGCCCTGTTAGAAAATTGGGTAATTTTTGATGTGATATATCGTCGCTCGGTTGACAGAAGCATGAATGTGCTAAATTAAAAATGTTCGGAAATCGTATTTGAAAGTTTATTCCTCTCGCAAAATTTGAAATTTTACTTTTTCACATAGGTAAATATGTTTTTACAAGATATACTCTCATTATACTCTTTCCACTGATATAGTTTTTACGTTCGATTTTCGGCAGATTCATCTTTCAAGATTTTCCAAAGTTAATTTTTTTAAATTTTCGTTGTGCCAGAAACATGAATGTGCTGTACTCAACAAGGGACACCATGGCGTATACGTAACAGTAATTTTAAAATTCAGTTTCTAAGCATTTTTGTTGCGCCAGAAACATGAATATGTAGCACATTCGTTTTTCTGGCACAATTTTCAGAGATTGAACTACACATTCATGAAAATTGCATTGCAAAATTTCGGGGGTTCCTTGTACTTTGGAAACCCAGATTTCTCGTGAATCTTAGAGAAACGAGAGGTTAATCACTTGAGCCTATTAACTCAAATCTGGAAAATTCATGCCTCTGGAAAGCGAGCGACGACATAGAGCTCGGAAAATATTTCAAAAACAAACGCCTAAAATTATGCTATATAATTGCCACAGGTTACAATGTTTTTTAAAATAAATTAACAAAGTTTTCTTCAGGCGCTCGATTTGACACAGGTATTTTTCCGATCTCTAGTGATATACTATCGGAATCAATCGATCATAATCAGGCCGATTCTAATCAATTTTTCACTTTGTGGGGTTTCGCATTCTCATATAATTTGTGAGCAAAAATGTATGAAAAGGTGAAACGTTTCGCAGTGAAATTCTGAATATTTTTTTTCACATTCGCTTAACCTGACTCATAGTACAAATAGATGAAAGTTTCATTATCAATTCACTTATGTACATTCATTTATCATTTTCCGATTAATCACTTGTGCGTGAAACTAATGTTGCATATATAATGATGTTCCAAGTTATAGTACTCTAACTAATTGAAAACCGCTTAATATCTATGTAAATATTTATTTGAACTAAATGCAATTCATCATTTATTCAATACATACTCGCTAATTATGTACATTAGGGTGGTCCTTATAATCATTTGTAGTATTTTTTCCAGTCTCACCCCCATCGCTTGCACCAGGGTCAAGTAGATCGCCCACAATTTTTTTTTTACCGATTGGAGATGGTTTAGCCGTGCCGCGGGGGGCACTAGAAATCGGTAGCACTATGGTCGGAGATATCACATGCAAAATCTGGTCACGATTGGAAACGCCTAATACGGCTGATACATTAGCGCAAATTCCGAATTATCTCCGCTTTCGGGAGTTAACTTGAGCATAATCTTCATTATAAACTCCCAAAAATTAAGAAGATTTGAGCAGATATCATAACTATTTGACCGCTACTGTCATCGATAAATAAACAAACATCGCAACGACCACTACCAAAATTACGAGTTCGCCGCTACTGGACACTAGATGTCACCAAAAACAGAGCGACATCTATTTTAAACCGCAAGTACTACAACCAAAGCCATCTAGTGCGCTGATTGTTAATCTTCAATTTTGTGTGTATCAGCGTAAAATTTGGATCTGATTAAAGCAGATTTATTGGAGGTAATCTCCGTATGTGTATCCATAGCATAAGACGTGTCGCAGGGGTAGTCAGAACTTTAACACTTTAACCCCCCTGCGACACGCCTTAGGCGTTTCCAAGCATAGTGCTACCGATTTCCAGTATTAGATAAAAAGAAAAAAATATCTTTTAATTTTTGAGTCTCCATAGAGCAATCTGAACTTTGACCCCCCTGCGGCACGCCTAAACCATCTAGAATCGGTATAAAATTTTTTTTGTGATATCTTCGAATATATTACTATCGATTTAGGGGTTGACCCTTTGGAAATCTGATGATAAAATTGTCTCCGTACAAATAAGGCCCACCCTAATGTACTTATGTATGTACATATAAAGGTAGCTAGCCAATAATGGTAGCTAGCTGAATGTTGGCAATAAATGCTGCCCTATCCACTAACCAACAATTGCAGCTGGTTATCGACACGCTAGCAATAAAAAAACTTTGCTTGGAAGCTGTTGTAAACGATTATTATATTGATGGGGGGGCTTTAACAGGGTGTGATTCTTAGTTCTATGCGCGAACCCGTTTCCGAGATATTGACCTAAGCACATGTGAATATAGAAGGTGATTTTGCAATATGGGTAACAGGGTGAGGTTCTTAGTTCCATATGCGAACGCGGTTACGACATATTGACCTAAATGTGGACCAGGTGTGACAAAGAGGATGTTTATGCGATATGGATATCAAATAAAAGGCGTTTGCGGAGCTCTTAACAGGTAGGGATTCTAAGTCAAATGTACGAACCCAAATACCAACCAAAATGTCGACCAAGTGTGCGTATAGAAAGATGTTGGTATCAAAACAAAGGTATTGGTGAGTGTTTTAAAGGGTAGTAGTTCTCTCTCCCATGTATGAAACCGTTTCCGAAATATCGACCAAAATATGAAAGTTGTTGATAAGGGTTTTAACAGGGTGTGATACCGAGATATTGTCCTAATGTGGAACACATGTGAACCTGGACGTTTGCGAGAAATGGTTCATGGTAGTACCTGAAAGTTTCCAAGGAGATATTCATACGATGTCACTACTATACTCACGAAAAAATTTTAGTTATGGAAAAAGGGGCAGGGAAACTCCAATACATACTTAATTTTTAAGCTAAATTCCTCCGAAAGGGTTCATGGCGGGATCTGAAAATTGTTATGGATGTAAATGATATCAACACAATTCTCAGATAAATAAGGTTGGAGTTATCGCAAAAGAGGCGAGGCAGCTCTAATACAAACTTAATTCTTTAAGCTAAATATCTCTATGTGGGGTAAAGCTGGGACCATTAAAATTTGTATGAAGGCGAACGATCATACTCACAAAAAATATGGGAGCTATGGGGAACAGGCGTGGCACCTCCTATACATACTTAATTTTTAAGGCTCAGTGTCTCTAAAAATGTGAATTGGTATGGAGATAACCGATATCAATACTACTCTCACAAAAAAATGTCGAGTTACGGGGCGAGCGGACGTGGCACCTTCTATACAAATTTCATTTTTTCGAATAAAGAAAAACGGGCGAAATCGGGAATTTTGGAAATGAATTCAACAAAAATCTATTATGTGCAGGGCAAAGTCTAAATAGAGACACAAATCCACACAAGAATACCTTATTCTTGTTAATTTACTAAGTTAAGCTGCCTTTTTATTTGTTTACTTGATTGTTCAAAAATAAAAAAAAGTCAAGTCGATGGCTTAAAGTTATTTGTCTAATGCAGCTAATTTTATGTTCCATCACCCACATACTTACATATTTCCCTAGTGATTAATGCAATAATACACTCAGAAAAAAAAGCAAGAATTTTGTACTTAAATCAAGATTTTTAGTCACGAAAGTACGGTAATACCGAATATATTCATACGAAGTACAAAATTCTTATATCAAGAACTTTTTTCTTAGATCGAAAATTCTTATCTCAGGAATAATTTTGTCCAAATTTAAGAACGCTCGGGGATTAGTTTTCTTGGGATTAGTTTGTTATTCTTATTTCAAGAACGCTTTGATTCGTTTTAAGGGGTTGTGAGTTCGATTCTCGGTGAAGTCAATATAATTTTTTTTTCTATCTACTTAAAATCGTATATTGACTTCACCGAGAATCGAACTCATGTCCCTCGAACGCTCAACCAAGGTGTATACTACGATGTCATCGTTTACTTATGCTTGCCAGCGTCTAATTACAGCTTTGTTCTAAATGACAATTTCCCACGTTGCTTTGTTGCCTCCGCCGAGAATCGAAACCATACAGCTTTGACTGCTGAACGGAGATGGTGACCATCAGGCCATCGCGTACTTATTCTTGCCGGCGTCGAATTTTTTAGAACACTTTTTCTTGATATAATTAAACTATTTTTATTTATTGATACGTCATAGTTTTGTTTTGAGAACACTTTTTGTTAATTTAAGTACTTTATTCTTATTTGAAGCTTTTTACATCTCCAGCTTAAAAACAATAACGAAAACTTCTCATCCCAAGAATATTTAAGACCGCAAAGTTCTTAAAGTTTTTAGAATGGCAAAGAATAATTTTTAGAATTTTTTTTCTTAATTTTAGAACTTTATTTTTCTCTGAGTGTAAAAAGAACTGAAAGCATAATAGCAATTTAATTATAGACTCGCTTGATTATAGGCTCAAGTGGGTGCGTAACGCATTTATAAGGGCAGTAAATTAATTGCTACGACAAAGTATGCAGCTTTAATGTAACCGAGTCTGCTAATTAAGTATTTACCCTTTCTAGGAATTTGGTAGATTACATATGTATATGTAATAATATGTCGTATTATATGAAGTTGATGGAATTAGATTTCAATTTTTTTAAGCTATCATCTATGAATGACTGAAAAATTACCCTTTATTAATATTAGACATGCAAAAATAACATTGTAAATAGCTGCTATCTTTGCTGGAATAGCGATTGAAAACCATTGGCAGTTGCTTTCAACAAAAGTACCTAGCCATTACTAATGCTCATGACAAAAAGGTTGCTCATACGCAGTGGTTCGCCCTTTAAGGTAGGTAAGACTGGCTGATCAGCGACAAGTAAAATAGTGCCTTACTAAGATTACATTGTCATTACTAGTTGGGGTGTGTTGTAAAATTTATTGAAATCCATTTCACAATGTCCGTTATAATATCAATTGGTAATTGCTTTCAACAAAATTACGTAGCCATAACTAATGTTGGTAAATAAAAGTTACTCATACGCAGTGGTATACCATTAAAAGTAGGCTTCCGCTGATCGGCGACTATTTAAAAGGTCTCTTTGCGGTACGAGTAAATCGATTTACATCAATACTAACACAGAAATCTCCCATGAGGACGTCTTCGCTTGTCGTACAGCTTTTTAGTTGAATATCTTCCACAAAGCTTTTGGTATCTGAATAAACTTTTTTAACAGCTTATTAGACCTTCTAATATTTCACCTGAGGATCAGCTGGAAGTAGGAAAACCGCTCACAGCCACATTGTGGCTTAACCTGAGAAAAGTTTAAATTTGTTTCAAAAAATATTCAGACTCATCTCTACATGCGAGTATTAACTAATAAAATTGTAACAGATGTCTGTATATTGCAGAAATCAACCGTTTTTAAAATTTTTGTCTGTCTATCAGTCTATCTGTCTGTCTTTCTGTCTTTCTGTTTCTTTGTATGTTTGTGTTCGTATCACTCGAAAACTGTTGAATATAATTAAATGAAACTTTCACCAATGTATTAGTAGACGTTCTACTTAAAATTTAAGATATCCCTTATTCCGATAACTGGATCGGTTTCGGAGTTAGCGGACACAAAAAAGTGTTAGCACAATATAGGTATCAAATGACAGGTGCCAACGAGTAATGAGTGAATAATAAATGATACATGGGTAAGTCATAAGTAACGCATAGGCGAGTCCTTTGCCTGCCTTTCTTTTCCTACAACTTTCTACACCCTACACACTACAGCCTACACCCTGCGCCCTTACCTACACACAACAGCCTACACATTTCAGCCTACACCCTTCACCCTACAGGCTACAGCCTACAAACCACCGACTACAACCTACCGCCTATAAGCTACAGTCTACACACTACATACTACACCCTACAGCCTGCACACTACAGCCTACACCCTATATATTACACGCTACAGCCTACACACCAGAGCCTACAACCTACAGCCTACATCCTACAACCTACAGCCTACACACTACATCCTACATTCCACAACCTACACACTACAGCCTTCCGCCTATAGCCTACACCTTACATACTACAGCCTACATATTACGCGTAACAGCGTGACAGCGCAAAAAGATTCGCAAAATTTTATATGGCTTAATTTTCACGCTTAAATATGTTAGAGTAAATTTTAAACTTTACAACGATGAGCGGATTTCTCATGCAAGTATGGTATAATGTAAATATTGTGTAAAAGAAGATTATGTGTGCATTGAATCCCAGTAGCAAAATTCCAAACTCAATAAAAAGGCGAGTAAGTTGTAAAATAATCAAAGCAGCTCGTTTTGGACCTAAAGGGTTATCTAAAAAGCTGGGAAACCAAATGACTTCAGCAAAGAATCATCAAATCTGTGAAATATACTCGTCAAGAGCAAAGAAATTCCATACTTCACAAACAGTTTAAGGTAATTCTTGAGGACAATTTAGGTCAATGAAGATGGCAAGGTTAGATTATGGTCAAGTGGCTGCCGCATAGACACACTTAGACCAGTTTTAGAAGGCCCGTTGTGATACCACCAACACTAGGAATGTCAATCCCGGGTCAGCAATCATAAGGAAAATCCCGAAAATCCGGGGAGAACAAACCTCCCAAGCTGAAAAAAATCGTCCCAAATTAATTCAAATTTAACCCTTTCGCAACATTTAGGAAGCACTAACATTCAAAAACAAATTATTTATCATTATCAATTGGGAAAAATGGTTCCACTCGAACAAATTTACATACTATTCACAAACTATGTAATAAAGAACTAGTTCCACATTCAACAACTCAGCAGTATTGCCGCAACAAACATGCGAAACTTACAGTTTGAAGTTGGAATGCTAAGCAAAAGCTTTTCTCTTGCATTGAATTTTTTTGTGAAAATGTTTAAATAATGCATAGCTTGAGCCTGACTATTACTTCTGTGCTCATAGCCACATACATCCACACCCATGCCTACTTATCAGTGTAGCGAATTTTGCATTCAATTTTTTTTTTTGTATATGTGTGCTCAAACTTCAGACATAAATGCGCCGAAAAATGAAAGGATAATATGCATACAAATTCGCTGGAATAAACTTATAGTCTCGGTTTTACAGTAACCACACATGTGGGAATAAACAAATGTTCGAAAATTGCATAACACATCAACACTAATGGCATACATACATGCATCGATATATGCATATTTGCTTTTTCGTATTGTAGTTTAGTACTGTTTAGTATGCAGCATATGAAGTGATCTCCATGCTTTCATTTGGGCATTTAGAGTTTTGCAATTTAAGTAAAATGATTGAAGTGGGATGATATGAACGCCCTATTTTTCGATATTGAAAATCGATTTTGGGAAAGCAAAATATTGCTCTATCAAGTTACTGGTATAGCTGGATCTTTGAAAGTTTAGGTGGTACTGCTATATTTTCGGTATTATTTGAAAATTAATATAACTAAATTTTAAAACCGAAATTGCAAAAGCTTTATTTTCACCATCTTAAAGTTACATTGGACATCAGAGAATTAGCCATGTTAGGTCAAATATTCTTTTGCATACAATTTTTTAAATGCTAGAGAAGGACAATTGTGGAGTCGAGTCCTGGCATACGGTTACCCCATAAGTTTTTTTATATAAACCTAACCACATACTTACCATCGTGGGCTATAATTTATCCCAATTAGGGCCATTTTCTTGAATTTAACGCTCACTATAAATTTATCCGGTAGTTCATCCTCCGGTTAAAATAAAGGGAAAAAAGTGTATGTTCCCGAGAAACGGGTTGTGAGTTGTGTCGTCCTTGTCGACGTGGAAAAAGATGCATTATATGCGAAACAAGTAGAAAGTTATGAGCGCTGCTCCCGTGCTTGGCGACTTTAACGCCAGAGTGGGCAAAGAGGGTGTTTTTGCCCCCACTGTCGGAAAGTTCAGCCTCCAAGATGAGACTTCGCCAAATGGATACAGACTGATTGACTTCGCCGGTTCACGAAACATGCTCGTATCCAGCATCAACTTTAAGCATAAAAAGATCCATCAAGTAACATGGCTATCACCAGATCGGATGTATGTACGTACGATGCGGGGTCCGAACATCAAAAGAGGCTCCACAAAAAACGCAAGGAAAGCTGGACGTCAAAAAATTGTAGTCAGAACAGGCAGCCAATGATTTCGCAGAACTACTCGCACACCTGCTCTCTGGGGCACAATTTAAACCAACTCTCGATGAGCAAAAACAAGACTCTATAAGTCACTTATCGTACCTGTCCTGCTATATGGTGCAGAAGCATGGATACTGACTGCATCTGATGAGGTGGCTTTGGGAGTATTCGAGAGAAAAATTTTTCGAAAGATTTATGGACCCCTAAAAGTTGGAGACGGCGTGTACCGAAGAAGATATAATGATGAGCTGTATAAGATTTACCTCTAAGACGCTCCGGCCCAGAAGGTATTCTTATCGACACCCGCTGGTGGAAGTAGAGGAAGAGGGAGACCATCACTCCGATGGCAGGACCAAGTGGATGCAGATCTGAGAACACGCGGTGCCTCCAATTTGCGCCAGTTGGCTCAACAAAGAACCGACCGGTGTAACATGTTGGACGGCCAAAATCGTCTAGGTGATTAAAGGCTATTTTATGTAAGTAAGTAAATACGTTGGAAGTAAATTTGTTCTATAGTACCAGTAAGGTAACAATAAGGATGTTTCCGACAATACCTGTTTAAACAGAAAAGTGACTAGTTAGTCTCCTAGTAGGAGTATACGACTCATATCGGGATCAACTCTTTATATGGGTCGGATCGATCTAGATTTAACTAGTTTAAATTTACGATATCGTTTATTCCGATAACTCGAACAGTTTCAGAGTTATCGAACAACATGGGGACGAGGATGGCCAAAAATGTGTTAGTACAATATGGGTATCTAACGAAAGGTGCTACCGAGTGCTGTCATGAGCAATGTGATTAATTTATATATCTCAGCTGGTTTCGGAGATATTTCCTAAAATCTGAGACGGAAAAACCGAAGGGTGGTAGCATCGCGTAGGGCAAGAAAATATCTGCTGGGTTTGCTAGTTTCTTAATAAAATACTTGAAATGTATTGATTTTAGAACTTTTGTTAATCAACCTTTATAGTTCACATACAGATATAGTTTGAGTTATATATGCATATGAAGTTATGAATATTTTTGCATTTGCCGATTTGTATGTGTGCGAATGCATACAAACGAGCGTAAAAATTCATTTCCACACACACTGATCTGCATATTAGTTTTGCCAAGTTGTAATTTAGCATGAAAATCGCTTTCATTTATTTCCATCCTCTCGATACACTACACCCACGCTAGCTCTACAATATAACATCTACAGAACTGTATTTAACTGAACGGGTAGGTATGTTTCTGCAATCAAGATATATATATTTTTTTTTGTTTTTAGAATCTAAGGAAATAGTATTTTGAAATTCTAAATATGGATCAATTTGATCTATAAGCCGAAAGTGGTAGAAAAATTTAAACCAAATTTTATTAACTCGTTTTTTCACAAAACAAATTTTTCTGTAGCATTACTATTAAAACATTTTGCAGAACTACCCTAATTCACATTTTTTATGTTATGATTTTGATTCATCCGAATATACTTTTTATTCATAAGTCTTTATGTATGCATTTTAATTTTTCCCATTATTGTGTGCTTATGAAATATTTATGAACATACATACATACGTACAAATGTAGGTATGTATATTTTTAAGGTAAAAGGTATTGTAGACTAACTATGCTATCTTTGAATACACATATTCACACACACATATGCGAACACTTAAATGGATGTGCGAGTGTTTCAAATTTGTGCCATTAGCATTTTTATTCTAAAAATTACTATTACGCGTTTTAAAACCACAGGAAAGACATAGCTATAATAAATGCAAAGAGTTCTAGTGAATCGTAATTTTTTGCAATATATAAATTTGCATGTTTTATATGGTAAGAAGGTACTTAAACAAGCTTATTGATTACATTTAGATTACTTGAATTTGGCGGGGAAACTCTCTACCTCAAATGAAGATAATGTTATTTTTAAAAAGTCTAATATAAAATCAGCTCGACGGGTGCAGTAGGTTGTACAACAGTGTACGGAAAAAAGAAGTTGTGAATGGGACATCATGTCCATCATTTGTGATTAAATTAAGTATTTCCTAAATTTCAAGAAGAGTTTTCAATAACTTATCTTTAATATCATAAGCTTGAGAGCAAGAAGTTCGGTTTTGTTTCTAAGAAATTTCAAATACATAGTACAGGATATATTACGCTTAAAGTTTTATTATGAAACTATCTGACCTGGCGGCCGCCGTGGTGTAGCGGTTAAGTGTTCGGCCTTCTACACCAAGTCGTGGCGGTTCGATGCCCGGCAAAAGTAACATCAAACATTATTTAGAAAAAGAATTTTTCTAAACGGGGTCGCCCCTCGGCAGTAGTTTGGCAAACTCTCCGGGTGTATTTCTGCCATGAGAAGCTTCTCAGCAAAAAATTCATTTGCTTTGTAAGTGCCGTTCGGAGTCGGCAAAAAACTGTAGGTCCCGCCAACTTGTAGGAAAAGCTCAAAGAGCAACACACCACAAGTTGGAAAGAGAAGCTCGGCTAAAAATCTCGTTAGAGGTTATGATAACCTGTTGGTATATCGCCGCCATTAGTTTTTTTTTTTTTTATCTGACCTGGCACACGTTGTTCTGCCAAAAATTAATCTGAATTATCTCTATCTCTATCTCTATCTCTATCTCTATCTCTATCTCTATCTCTATCTCTATCTCTATCTCTATCTCTATCTCTATCTCTATCTCTATCTCTATCTCTATCTCTATCTCTATCTCTATCTCTATCTCTATCTCTATCTCTATCTCTATCTCTATCTCTATCTCTATCTCTATCTCTATCTCTATCTCTATCTCTATCTCTATCTCTATCTCTATCTCTATCTCTATCTCTATCTCTATCTCTATCTCTATCTCTATCTCTATCTCTATCTCTATCTCTATCTCTATCTCTATCTCTATCTCTATCTCTATCTCTATCTCTATCTCTATCTCTATCTCTATCTCTATCTCTATCTCTATCTCTATCTCTATCTCTATCTCTATCTCTATCTCTATCTCTATCTCTATCTCTATCTCTATCTCTATCTCTATCTCTATCTCTATCTCTATCTCTATCTCTATCTCTATCTCTATCTCTATCTCTATCTCTATCTCTATCTCTATCTCTATCTCTATCTCTATCTCTATCTCTATCTCTATCTCTATCTCTATCTCTATCTCTATCTCTATCTCTATCTCTATCTCTATCTCTATCTCTATCTCTATCTCTATCTCTATCTCTATCTCTATCTCTATCTCTATCTCTATCTCTATCTCTATCTCTATCTCTATCTCTATCTCTATCTCTATCTCTATCTCTATCTCTATCTCTATCTCTATCTCTATCTCTATCTCTATCTCTATCTCTATCTCTATCTCTATCTCTATCTCTATCTCTATCTCTATCTCTATCTCTATCTCTATCTCTATCTCTATCTCTATCTCTATCTCTATCTCTATCTCTATCTCTATCTCTATCTCTATCTCTATCTCTATCTCTATCTCTATCTCTATCTCTATCTCTATCTCTATCTCTATCTCTATCTCTATCTCTATCTCTATCTCTATCTCTATCTCTATCTCTATCTCTATCTCTATCTCTATCTCTATCTCTATCTCTATCTCTATCTCTATCTCTATCTCTATCTCTATCTCTATCTCTATCTCTATCTCTATCTCTATCTCTATCTCTATCTCTATCTCTATCTCTATCTCTATCTCTATCTCTATCTCTATCTCTATCTCTATCTCTATCTCTATCTCTATCTCTATCTCTATCTCTATCTCTATCTCTATCTCTATCTCTATCTCTATCTCTATCTCTATCTCTATCTCTATCTCTATCTCTATCTCTATCTCTATCTCTATCTCTATCTCTATCTCTATCTCTATCTCTATCTCTATCTCTATCTCTATCTCTATCTCTATCTCTATCTCTATCTCTATCTCTATCTCTATCTCTATCTCTATCTCTATCTCTATCTCTATCTCTATCTCTATCCCTATCCCTATCCCTATCCCTATCCCTATCCCTATCCCTATCCCTATCCCTATCCCTATCCCTATCCCTATCCCTATCCCTATCCCTATCCCTATCCCTATCCCTATCCCTATCCCTATCCCTATCCCTATCCCTATCCCTATCCCTATCCCTATCCCTATCCCTATCCCTATCCCTATCCCTATCCCTATCCCTATCCCTATCCCTATCCCTATCCCTATCCCTATCCCTATCCCTATCCCTATCCCTATCCCTATCCCTATCCCTATCCCTATCCCTATCCCTATGCCTATCCCTATCCCTATCCCTATCCCTATCCCTATCCCTATCCCTATCCCTATCCCTATCCCTATCCCTATCCCTATCCCTATCCCTATCCCTATCCCTATCCCTATCCCTATCCCTATCCCTATCCCTATCCCTATCCCTATCCCTATCCCTATCCCTATCCCTATCCCTATCCCTATCCCTATCCCTATCCCTATCCCTATCCCTATCCCTATCCCTATCCTTATCCCCATCCCTATCTTTACTTTCCTTTCCTTTCCTTTCCTTCCTCTGCCTTACTTCCCCTTCCCGGTCCTTTATTTTTTGTTCTTTTTATGCATTTCCTTGCGTTGCCTTTTCTTTCCTTCTTTTTTGGTTGCCTTTCCTTCCCTGCATTTCCTTTCTAGTCAATATCTGCTAAGGCGTACGTTATTATTTCATCACAAATTGAGTGAATCATAATGATTATATACGAATAAGTATGATAATGACATAAAGATAACTGTATTACTACAGCTTGTTTTATAGGCACTGACTAATTTCGCGTTATAATAACTACTACGTTAACCGTAAAATCCTGGAAAAGGGTGTTAAAATATGCTGCACTGATTAATAGCAAAACTCCACATTTAAGACATAACCAAATCAATGAATCGAAAAGTTAACTTATTAAGTAGTATTTGGCTTAAAGCAGAATTAATCTTCGTTATCGCTAACGCCATACGCCATGCCGCCAATCAGCTGTTCCAACCAAACTTATGGAAATCAATGTAATCGATTATACTTGCCATTATATTGATTTCCAAAGGGTGGTTGGAGAAGCTATTAAGCCTCATGGGTATGGCGTTAACGATAAGGAAGGTTAACGCAGCCCTTAACATCTCAGTTTTTGTTACCACTACATCATGCTTTCTAGCAGCATAAAACTAAGGGCTCATAATCTTTTAAGCTCCACAATTGATAAACTAATAACGACTAAGCTTTTGAACAATGAAATGGAAAACTTTTACTCTGCACCATTTGGCTTCAAGTTTCTTAAGTAATAAAGTTTTTACATAAATATTTAGAGAAGAAATTATGTAAAAGATAACAGCAGCTAGAAGATACCTACTAGATAGATGCCAAAGAAATGTAGATAGGAACAAAAGTATCAGGAAAGATATATGACGTTGATTTATAAATTGAAATGTGTTTTTGCAGTTGATAGGTGAAATAAAATCAAAACAAATTTTTGGTTCATGTAAACTTTATTTGAATTTTAAGAGAGTGTGGCAAGGTAAATAAAATCAATGAGATACAGAAAACAGAGTTGTTAAAGAATGCATTCCTTTCGGAATAATTTTTGCATGGATTGCAGGGTATCGGAATACCGCTTTTTTTTGTAAATAAGAAATGCAAATTTGTATTGTAAAAATTGCATGGTGTTTTTTGGAAGGAGTTGACTCAAAAACTACTTAACAGATTTTTATAAAACGTTGACAGTTTCTTCTTTGGATACGCTTTCTCAACATAGGATATATTTTTTCCCCGCTAGATGGTGCGGCAGTCGCTATATTTACAAAACCTGTTTTTATAGTCCGATTTTGTGCATATTTGACAGGTACGTTTGATATACAATCAAAAAAATTAACCCGATAGGTGACGCTGTAGGCGATATATTAAGAAAACTCTTATTTATGGTTAGTTTTTGTAAGTTTCGCAGACGAAGTCGAGGAACATCTGGTAGTGAAAATAAAATAAGCGCAACATAGCGAATCGGAATTACCGATATGCTGCGTAGAAAGCGATTACACATTCAACTATGCAACTCTATCAGACTTGTTATCAGAGCGTCAATAACGTAGCAAGGTAAACGCGAGTTTTGCAAAAACATATTGGAGGTAAACTAGGTATTTATCACAAAGCAATGAAAAAAATATATACGATAGCGTGCATTAGGGTTCTACCAGGCCGTATAGAGTTATTTTGTTTCAGCAAAGTGCTCTAGGAACGATGACTTATATATTAGAAAGAAACAGGGATAATCGTCTTTACCTATTGATATTCTTATATAGCAATTGAAGCTAGAGAAAATGCGTATATTTTGTAGGCATACTCTTTCACTGCGTCAACAATGGCAAGAATGTTAACAATAGCAAGAATGTCAAAACATATTTTTTTTCTCAGAACATAACCGTTTATTTATTTATGTGTAAATACATAAATACGTATTCTGTTGATACCCTGCCGCGAAGCACCACAACTAGTTAGACAAAAAAAAAAAACTAGAAAAAATGAAAAATGATTCTGTTTAGTTCTAAATTAGAAATTACTATACAAACTTTCAAGTTTTATTTCTAACTAAACTATAAAAACTTTCTGGTTATATTTAGAGTTGGACCAATTGAACCGTACCAAACCCCGGCTCAGCGATATTCAACAACCTGTACTTGTACCGGTACAAGGTTTGCATGAAGGTGTTCGAACCACTGAACCGAACTGCACCGATTTTTGTAGGGGTTTGGAGCCTTGATATTAATAAACTATTTGTTTTCATTCTGCGCATTTACGTTTTTCATATACGTATCTATCTACATATATCTATCTATACTATATACATATATAAAATTCTAACTCGAAATTTTGTAAATGCTAAACAGCTGGCCCGATTTTTTTCATTCAAATTTTAAAATATTATAATCTGGCCACAATAGGACACAAGACACTTTTTTAATTAAAACCCTGCTAGACATGCATTACAGCACCCATCAGTTTTTCCATATTGCCTTTTAGAACCTGATGGCAGGGATAGGGATAGGGATGGGGATAGAGATAGGGATTGAGATAGAAATAGGGATCGGGTTAGAGAAAAATGCAGCGAAATAAATTTGTGGCGGGACAACGTCTGCCGGGTCAGCTAGTGTATGTATAAAAGTAATAGAGATCAGACCATGTGCCCCGGAAAAACTTAGCGTGACAAATGATAGATTCTGACACTAACCTGAGAATAAATGGTACTGAATTAAAATTTCGATCCAGCTTTGAAAAAGATTTTTCGACCTATCGGATATCGATTATCATTAGTGAAAGCGAGGCTACCTTAGAATGACTGAAGCAACGATTATTCTGAAAATCGTTATCAAGTTCTAACATAGAGCCAAGGAAGCCGTCAGTTTGAATAGGGTTGGACCAAAGTACTGTCATGAAAAAAAAAAAATTAAAACAGCATTTGGAGACCAAATAAGATACAAAAACTTATCGAAGCTTATCAAAAAAATATGCATGTTTGGCAATCCAGTTAGAAAGAAAAATGATTTCTTCATTCACGTAACCTACATTGTATAATTTGTATTGTGATTCTCTTTCAGGCAAGGTACCTATTCGGTATAGCACAGAACATAATGGAACAGAATAGCTAGTGATATTTTGAATTTATTAAAATTTCTATGCTCGAATGAATGATTCAGCCTCATATTTTTATGCTCTAATAATCATATTTTTCACCCATGTACAATAAAACGGCTATTTTTCGATAGGCAAATTATGTGTATGAGTTACATTAGGGTCATCCAAAAATCAGTGGAAGAAAAGTTTAATCAAAATTTAAATGGTTGTTTACAAAAAAATTACAGCTTTTGTTTGATTTAAAATATTAATTAGAACTTCCAAGGCGCTCGGTTGACAGTCCGCCAAGGATCATATATACTAGAGCGTATCACGGTGTAAGGAGGAAAAAAAGTTGAAAATGTTCCCCCAGTTTGAACACTTACCTTATGAGGTTTTGTTTTTTTCTATAATTTCTATATTTAACGTTCGATTTTCAAAAGTGATACAGTTTTAGAAAGGTATTCACCAAGGAAATATTTCATCCACTAGCCCATCATGAAATATTCAGCTTTCATCCTGTTTTTTACTAAAACCAACACCCTGTATTTGACAAAAAAATTGTTTCCTGAAAACTAAGAAAAAAAAAATATTTACATGCATATAATGAGGAAATAAATGTAATGCATTTATGCTAAATCTTTCCTTGACTCTAATTTGCTGTAGCGTTCTCGGCTACTTAGTTTAGTGAATATATAATCCAGGCGTTCCTCGTCGGCAACTTCTGGCGGCGATATAGCAACAGGTTATCATAACCTCTAACGAGATTTTTAGCCGAGCTTCTCTTTCCAACTTGTGGTGTGTTGCTTTTGAGTTTTTTCCTACAAGTTGGCGGGACCTGCAGTTTTTTGCCGACTCCGAACGGCACTTGCAAAGCAAATGAATTTTTTGCTGAGAAGCTTCTCATGGCAGAAATACACCCGGAGAGTTTGCCAAACTACTGCCGAGGGGCGACCGTTTAGAAAAATTCTTTTTCTAAATAATTTTTGATGTTACTTTTGCCTACACCACGGCGGCCGCCAAATTTAATTTGGCTTTAAATAAATTCGAATAAAAGCTAAAGTTGGAGTCGCAGGTTAATGACTTATATGGACGAAATATGACACGGGTTAAAACCTTTACAACAATATATTGCTCGTTGAAATCAAAGACCAAATAGAAAAGTTATAAGCAAAAAACGAGTTTCGCTGTTTTTACAGGGTGGCGAAATTTTTTTTCCCCCATTTTTGAAATCACCAACAAGTAAACATTCGAACCAGGGGTGAACATTTTAAACTTTTTTTTGGCGATACGCTCTAATATACATATGTACATATCTGCCGGAATACCTTTCTATCGAATACTCAAAGGCATATTTCACGTTCTTCCGATACCGTCGTTGATTCCTATCATTAAAACTAGATACTTTTAGAGCGCGGCTGAGTGTAAAATCACTCTATTACAAAATATTTTTCAATAACGCTCCGTTTTAAAATATTTTCCGAAATGCCCTATTCCAAAAGAACTTCAAATCTCAGAACGAGTTTCAAAAACGTCCAATCTCAATGAAAACTTAAATATAATTTTAGCTGGGATGGGGCGTTTTAAGAGTTTTTTTTTTTCAATAAGTAGAGCGTTTTTGAAAAATCTGAGATGGGCTTTAATATTTTGAAGTAGGGTGATATTCAATCATCCGTCGATATGAGAAACTCTCAACCACTTTTAATCAACTAATTTTGCTTTGCATCACCCTAATGTTATAAACATGTGCTCTCACAAAAGCGACAAAAAACTTACGTGAACCAATTGCCGCGCTTCTTCTTCTTTTTATATTGCGTAGCATCTAAAAGCGACGCCCGCTTTTCACTCATATTGCCAAAAGTGTCAAATTTAGTTTTAGATTTATTTCACTCAAGGTTTATTAATATTTGCCAAAACTTTTTGAATGATCTTTTTGCGACTAAATTAAGCACATTAGGATAGGGTACTGTTATATTTTTACTTTTTCACAATGCACTCAGTAATGACAGGTTGCACCTAAGAACTTGTTTCAGACACATGACATTTTCTTCTTCTTCTTTGTTTTTCAAATACCGATTTAGCACTTAACATCTATGAATTATGATAAATATTTATTGTTCATTTTATGCCATTGACGGGTTTTTCTAAACGTTTCGACTTAAAATTTAAAGCAATATTTAATCTAAAAATTTGTATATTTTTACAGAAAAACATTGCATCACCGCACGCCCAGCACAATAACAAAACAAGAAATAGGAAAAAAGTAGGCAACTCGTATTAGAATAAAACAAACAGCAAACGACGCGTTCGCAATTCAAAATGTAGCCAACCATTTGGCGAGAAAAAGCGAAAAGTCACACTTATTTTCAATGCATATGCTCTCTACACTTTATGCTTTAGGGTGGGTCAGCTTGATATGCGTTTTGGGGTTTTAGTATATATGGATACATCTAGGATAAGGTATTGACACTGAATTGATCCTGAACTTAAATTCCTGAACTATAGACAACACCGTCGATATTATTGAATAGTCGTATAATATCATAACCATGAGGGTTTTGTCGAGGGTAGATACTATGGGACATAGTCATAGTCGAAATAAAGTAGGTACATCCCAAGGTTAGCGTCACCTTTTTGACACCATTTCCAACGGCCTATCTGTCAAACAAGCTGACGCTAACCTGCGTACTTACTTTATATGGACTATGACTACGCCCCTATATTTCTATTTAAAACTTTTATCTAACAAATAGTTCAATGCAACATTTAAATTTTCTGATTATGGGGTTGATTTTGTGATTACTCAAATTGCAGACTAACCAAATTATTCAGATTATAATTAATAAATACCTAAATAAAGAAGGAATCAGTCCAATCGAACAAATATTAAAACAAAAATAATCCAGCAAAAATAATACTTCATAAGTGCTAACTTTGCCACTTTCTATAGACAAAAAGTTTATGCGCTACAGCTTGCTTCACCTTCTTACTGTAATAAAATGAAAGTTGGGAATATTTTCTTTATATTCCAGACAAAATTTTTTGCCTTTATTTGCCCCCCTTGATTTAATGTCGAAAATTCACTTAAAATTTGCATAAAAGTCACATGGCGTATACGTAAAATTTTTTGTTCTTAACGAATGTGTAGCCATAGAGAAACAAATAATTGATGCTCCAATGCTACCTATAGGAATACTTTAAGGGGAAGTGAAGAAACAAATTATTCCGACAAAAAGTACAGGTTTGCGTTTTATAGGAAAAGTTATAGGAAGTCTACTAATAGCGATGTTGTTAATCAAGGACTGCAACCGAAACCGTAACCGTAACCGTAACCGATTAAAACCGATTCATTTTTCAAAACCGAAACCGAAGCCGTAACCGTTATTTCTTTCTGAAAAAGAACGAAACCGAAACCGGTTCCAAACGGTTTTGAATTTTTTTGTGGACAAATTTTTTTATTTTAAAAGAGGCCACCCTGAATAATTTTCATGGAAAATGGTTAAGCAAGACACTTTTTGACCTCAATATCAAAATTCCGAAAGAATTGAACTATAAGCGAATGAAGCCATCGAAAAAAATTTACGACATCCGAAAAAAAATGTTTAGTGGCCGTCTCATATTAACGTTCCATTTTAACATTTTTCTAATAGAAAAAGTAGATTTAATTCTTTAAACTTATTTTGAAGATTTTTTTTTCTATAAATAGCGGAAGTAATATTTATTACTATATATTGGAGAAAATTCATCATGACCACCGGAGTGAAGTTATGAAATTCAGACTTATTTAGTATTTAGGTACATATTTTAGTTTTGTAGTAGTTTTTGTGTTGGTGTTTTTATTTGGAAAACGAAACCGGAACGAAACCGTAACCGAAACCGAAATAAATGTTGAAGAACGAAACCGGAACCGAACCCGAAACACGTTACAAAACCGTAACCGAAACTTTATTTTAATCGGTTTCATACCTTGTTGGTAATAGACTAGTGTCAACTTTTGACCAACAACAATAAATAATAAATTAGTAAGGATTTTCCACTGCGGCTGCACCAGCGCGCCCGCCTTAATCTCATATGGTCGATCCATTTCAAATCACCCAGCCATTTCTGACGAAATTTTACTTTTCGATATATATGATATCGAAAAAAGGGGCATGGTCACGGTCCGAATTCGGCCATATTATCGCAACCTACCTTGTGCGGAAAGTAACTTGTGTTTAACTTTTCATCAGAATATCTACATAAGTTTTTACTCAAGTTATCGTCTGCGCGAACGGACGGACATGGCTCAATTCAGCTCTCTAACTCATTCTGAGATCTTTGATATATGAAACTCTGTATCTATCCCGATTAGTTTATTGGGTTACAAATCCTCGTTATATGGACCCTGCGTACAGCTGGGTATAAAAGTAAATATTCAGCTGAAAAAAAAACGACCCTCCCTAATGTAGGTGAACACACATGCGACAATATTTACAACGGACATTTTCAGGCGGCGACCGGTCGCAGGCCGTAATAAACAAACATACAAAATATTTAGTCATAGAAAAAAAAAAAAAAATTGATACGAGTATAAACAAACTACGCAAAAATGAAAACGCCGCACGCAATATAACAACAACGACAAAAAGGCGAAATAAGAAAAAAAACTTGCACTGTGCGTAAATACAAAAAAAAAAACAACACAAAATTTGATTTTTGACGCAAACCTGTCTGACACCAACTAGATATATAACTATAGACGACGCAATAATGATTATCAAACACTGTGGGACCTGTGTAGAGATTTTCATGTGCATTGGCTAGGTATATGACATATATGTTGTAGTCTATAGATGCATGTAAATATGTATTATCTTATTCACAGGTAAATTAACTGTATCACGCGCGACGAAAATTTAAAATTTTTAACTAATACGCTCCACATAGATTATAGAACTAATCTAGACTGGCACACGAGTTGCTAATAGTAGTCCCCAACTGGGTGAGGAAAGAGAAAATTAATTGAAAAAATAAAGAAAACGCTCTGCTCAGTGTGTGCTCACAAGTTAGTAAATACATAGATTGTAGCAACAAAAATCAATGTACATATAAGATAGTGGGAGAAATGCCCTAAGTTCATAATATAGACTCTTTTGTTTATACTGTTTAGCAATTGACTTTTGTTCTATTTATCTCTGGTGGATACATACATATATACTAGGGTGGGCAAAAAATAAAATTTTTTTTTTTTTTTGAAGGGCATACAGAAATTCGAATTCCTAACCATAAATGGAGAACAATGACCAAATATGAGTTTTTATGGTAATGGAAAAGCCTGCCGCGCCCCCATCTTTTGATGGTTAGAGAAATGAAAAAAGTTCATTTTACCTTTTTTGTACAGCGTTAAATTTGCGATCTAAGTAACTTAAGTTTATTTAATAATATTTTACTGTTTTTGAGCTGCACAACTTTTCACAAAACCTTGGGATTTCAGAAATTAGTAAATTTTATATGACCTTTTTGTAGAGCGTTCATGGATCCCGTTCCAATTTTAAGGAAAAGACCAAAAAAAATATTGTTAGTTTTTTAATCACCCTAATGTACATATGTGAATCATTATGGTGTTCAGAATGTGCAAGTAATGTAAATTTCTGCTTAAGTGAGTTAATTGCAATAAAATATGTGCTCAATATTTTTTTTGTAGTGAGAAAAGTTTATGTTTTCTTTTAGAGCAAAACTGGAACGTCCGAACAAAATTAAAATCGATATTTGTCCAATAAAAAACTTCTCCAGTAAGATAATTTTGTTTATCCCTCTATTAATCGTATATGTATCATTTTTTTGTAGCACTAACCAATTCGCAGAATTTCAGGGAAATCATATATCACCTCAAATATAAGGTACGCTTTAGGAACGTCACCTGTTGGTATATCGCCGCCATAGGTTTTTTTTCACGAAAAAACGGCGATAAGGCACGCTTTCCCATTAAGATAAAAACTCATATTTGAACATTAATGGTCAGGAATTCGAATTTCTGTATGCCCTTTGAAAAAAGAAAACGAAAATCGATTTTTTTGGCTCACCCTAATACATTTATTATATTCTCCTCTCACCAAATTGTTAGTACTCATTATTCTATTGCTTTCGTGCTTAACAATGCAGAAAAACGTTTGCATGTAAGTGTTTCGGGGGAAATTATTTTCATATAAGTATATAAATAATATTATGTTTTTTTTAAGTGCAATCATATTGGTACATATTATGCATGCTAATGAACGATTGTGTTATTATGAATGACGTCAGTGCATTTGTTGTTAAATTTGATGTGCATTGACAGTCTGGCAGTTTGAAAGATCAGCTGTTTTATATTAAGTGGGCAATCCCCAACATGAGTTGTTAACAATTTATTTAGTTTGGCATCCATAGCAATTGTAAACAAAAAATTGAAACTACGTGCCAGCCAATCTTGATACCAGTTATCGATTAGAAGAAGTTTAGACTAAAACTAGTAACCTTTTCTAATCTAATGGTAGTACTAATTACCCTGTTATGGGGTAGCTTTAACCACTTCAATGGATAGATAGCCAGCTACATATAACCACTTTATGGGGGTTTGTTCACCAAAAGTTCTACTCAAAGCTACAACTATTAGTGGCTTGAAGGCATCTCTATCTAACTAATTTGTATGTTATTTATTACCACTTTTTGTAATTTATGAGGCATTCTGAGCATATCTATTATAAGAGATTGGTGGGTACTCAGTCTAATGGGCAGTTTTGTTTGATATGATTCAAACCTTGCTTAAAACTGATATTTTCCGTAACATTAATGTAGTGTTCATGCAGAGTTTTAAAAGCAGCATTTTCCATTTTCGGTCGTTTATTTCGAAGTTGCGTTCATTCTGCCGCATTTTGAAAATGCGCATTTAGCTAATTTTCGAATGCTTAAGGTGCGTTCCGACATTGCAAGTGGAAGTATGCTTGCCTTTTCAGATAAACTCCATTTCTTTTATAAAAGTGAGTTCGCGGGTAAAGAAACCGACTTTCTAAACAAACTTGGAAACTCTGCACTTCGAAAATTGCAACTTTAACAGAAAAAATTATTGTATAAGTACGTTGACTTGCTTAGTGAGAGATATTCTAATATGTATAAACAGTGGTTCGCCCAAACGTATGCAACCTTTTTTCACTTTTTCTTCGTACAAGGAAATTTTTGTTAAAGCTAATGCAAAAATAAAGTAGCATTTAGTTGCTTTTAGCTTTCAAAATTGTATGGAAAAAATGCCGCGCTTTGTGCTAAATGCTAAAATGCAAAATGCAGGCTCAGTATGAACACATAAAGCATATTTTCGAAATTTTTTATATTCGAATTTTTGTTTTGTTTTTATCATTTGCATTTTTTTGCTTATTTTAACACTTTTCGGGTTTTTGCTCAAAAGCTTTCAATGCCAATCTAGTATGTAAACTTTTTCGCACATAAAGCATATTTTCGACATTTTTTATATTCGAATTTTTGTTTTGTTTTTATCGTTTGAATTTTTTTGCTTATTTTAACACTTTTCGGGATTTGGCTCAAAAGCTGTCAATGCCAATCTAGTATGTAAACTTTTTCGCACATAAAGCATATTTTCGAAATTTTTTATATTCGAATTTTTGTTTTGTTTTTATCATTTGAATTTTTTTTGCTTATTTTAACACTTTTTGGGGTTTTGTTCAAAAGCTGTCAATGCCAATCTAGTATGTAAACTTTTTCGCACATAAAGCATATTTTCGAAATTTTTTATATTCGAATTTTTGTTTTGTTTTTATCATTTGAATTTTTTTTTGCTTATTTTAACACTTTTCGGGTTTTTGCTCAAAAGCTGTCAATGCCAATCTAGTATGTAAACTTTTTCGTATAATTTTTTGGCAAAAGATAGTTTTGCTTATGTTCGTATTTTAACACAGTTTCAAAACTTTTTAACATGTTTACAAACAAGTGTATATATGTTTTACATATGCACATAAGTAGTATCGAACGAACCCCTTTTATATGTGTTCTTATTTTGAGTTTATAACTTTTGAAACTTTTCGTGGCGTTTGCTTATAGCAGATATCTCAAAGCAAAAACACAAAAAAATAAAAATCGCAAAAACCAATGGCATGAAAACGAATTGTGCAGAAAAATAGGGATATTTACCACCTGCGTGGAGAACAAAAAAAAAAAGAAAGTTGGCAGCAGTCACTTTCTTGCATTGACGTGAAGTAAATAATAAGTTGAAAGTTTCTTCTGAGGTAAACTTACTCTTAGTAATGATATGAAAAACTAACTGTGGCGAAAATGTACTTCTACAACATCAAAGAGTGTATGTAGTACATTTCAAAGTGGTTAGGTTAAGATAATCCAAAGTTCATCGAATGGCGCCATGTTGATCTCTGTCGTCCAAGTTAAATTGTGGTGCAATATGTATACAAAGACTTGTATTTGAATTTTTGAAAAAAACTCGGGGTAAGAAAACGGAGTTTTTCCTCCCTCTGTTCCCTCTTTCACTTCTAATCTTTATTTAAGAAAGCCAAAAATTGGCGGCAAACGGTAGTATTTACAAAAGTTCCAAAACGACTACATATTAGCAATAGACTAACGGAAAATGTAGATTTTTGTATATACATTCAAATAGCAAACTATCGATAGTTGGAATCATTACACTATACGACAGAATAACTTTTTTCTGGGTATTGGAACAATCCAACTTTATTAAAAAGATTAAGGCATACATAAGCAAAAAATGGCATTTCCCGTTTTTTTCGAAGTTAGCCTCCAAGGAAGATTTGGTTTTCTAAATGTTTTGTTCAAAAATTGAAAAATTTTAAATGAGGGCGTGGCCTTCTTTTAAATTTTTTAAACCAAACTATAAGAAAACCAAAGCTTCGAAGGGCTCGTAACGTAGTTTTTGGGCGTTATTTTCCAAAAACGGTGAACGCCATTTTTTTAAGAAAACAAAAATTTTTTTCCCTGCAAGAATCTTCTACAGGACAAAAAGCCACCCAAAAAAAAAAATGAATTACCGTGATGATTTCAATACTGGTAGGGTAATAATAAAAGAAGAGTCAGGAAGGCTTCTATCTTTTCTTGGTAGAATTAGCCCATTCTCTTAAAAAAAACTAGTTATCACACGTCAATTACCCATTAATGGTCTTGCTGTGCAATCCTTAATGTGGAACACCCGCTGGGTTGCTATTTTGAGGTTCTGTGGATTGTATTGTTCGGCAAATGAGCTCAAATGTGATGGAATTCGAAATTTGGAAAGTGAGATTTGTATGGAAAAAAGCGCCAAAATTTCAAAATTTTCGCCCAATTTTCCAAATTTGGTGCGGTGTAAATGTACTATTAATCTCTTAAAAAATTGAGTTTGGTCCAATAACCAGCCGGCTGCTGTACAGTTTTTTTTTTTTTTTGGATTGTGAACATTTACATGATAACAAAAAATGTTACGTATACGCCATGTTACTTAAATAAAAAATTGAAGGGAATTTTCGGAATAGCATTTATAAAGGTAGCATTTATAAAGTATAATTTTTGCTGGCTTATATTTGTTTTAATATTTGGTCGATTGAACTGATTTATAATAATAATAATTTATTTACTTCCATAGCACATTAAGACTTCGAGTCTTTTTTTGTACGTTCAACGTATAAATTACAGAGTTTAATGATCTTTCTTTATTTTTATTTAGAAAGGAAGTGCTAGGCTACAGCTACTGCTAGGCGAGTGAAGATAGCAAACTGAGTGATAGACTCATCTTAATACTTAAAATGAATCACCCTGTGTTGTTTATTAAAAATTCTTCTCTGTTGGTATTATAGCATTTGAATTTTTATTAAAAATATTTATGTTTATTTTATTGTTTACCTTACGAAATGACTTCTCGTATAAATTGAAATTTTATTATTCTGTTTTATATAATTTTATTTGACTTATCTTTACTGTTGACATTCCATTGGTTAAGTACATCTTTGTAGCTCATAATATTTGTCATTCAATAGAATGAAATAAAGCTTTGAAAACGCTTTGTTTTAAAGGCAGTGTGCTTTAGTAATATAAATTTGCCATTATTTGTTTTTCTATGCACCAGAGTTAATTAAAATTATTTTGCCTCACAAAAGCCTTTCACTTACTTTTGTTTAAAACTTCGCCCACCAAAACTACTACTGTCTATTTGCGCAGCACTTCTATGACTTGGTTAATTTTCTTATTTCATCTTTTTAACGCTCTCACTTCTAAAAACAAGTAACTAAATACGGCTAGCTATAGCTGTAAATCATAAGTACTTAAATAATCAGTAAAAGCAATGCAATTAGTTGATGATTTTTGCTTTGAGCTTTACTTTTGCTTTAACCAATTTACATAGCAATTGACGAGAAGTGGCATTGAATTTTTATATAAAAGCGCTTTTTTGTGGTTCAAGTAAAGTGGCGTTTTTTGTAAATTATGACATTTTTCTTCTCATTTTTTAGAAAATATTTACAAACCGAAGATTTGTAAAGGGGACTAACAAAAGGTCGCCAAAAAATACTCAAAATTCGAATGCAAAAGCGGTTTGACAAAGATCATTCAACAAGATCGAAATTGCAGTCATCGCAGCTGATTGTGATTGTGTTCAGCTAGTTCGTCAATAACAAAGAATAATTTAAAGCAAAAATTTATTCGATCGGTCAAATAGTCCATGAAATCTCAAAAAAAAAAAAAATATTGAATTCCTACAAGCCTTTGAATGGAAACAAATAAGATGTGATGCGATTTTGCTCTACACCTAAAGCTTCTCTTCATTCGTCCATTATCGGGTAAACTAAGTGAGCATTTGTAAGTACCCCCTCATAGATGCGCTTATTTTGTAACATTGCAAAAGAGTTGAATTCAGTAATTTAAATACACTACATAAGTGCATTAAAAATAATGTTAGAATGATATTGCATACAATTTTCTAAGTTTTTTATAAACACAAATAGTACTCCAATTGTTGAAGTGTGCTTGCTTTTAAGTGATTTTACTTTTAAGTTTTAGATTTGTGGGGGAAAGTACTTAGTAAAACTTTGTAGATATTTATGCGGATTATGTAACACTTCGCTTAAAGCTTTAAAGAACTGGAACGCTAATAGTGTAGAGTTTAACGGCTATAGCCGAAGCACATCTGGGAGATTATCGTAACATATGAAGAAAGAGCAGATTAAATCCCTAGTAGCGGCTTCTGCACAATATCCAGTCAGATAGCCGAGGTGTTTTGAAATATATCCCCATTCTCTTATCTCTCGGGTTAGAAGACAACTCGAATAACACTTGAGAAACATAGTGTTCTGACGAGAAATTCATAGGTTTCCAATCGAGTTCACATGTCAGTCTCTTATGGGATTCTAGTATAGTTCTTTATGTAGTATCCTTCTCGACTCGAGAATTACGCTAGCTATATACTTAATTTGGCTATCAAAAATTCTCTAAAGTTAGAGACTGTATTTGCGGGCAATAATAGGGTAAAATCGGGATATACGTTAGATGGAATATTGACTTATCGGGCTAATCGATCAGCAAGATAATATAGATAGACTTATGACAATGTAGAGCGTGACAAACGGCTTGTCAAATTAAAATAGTGTTTCCTTTATTTTACTAACAGGTTACCGTAAAACAATAGACTAGGTAAGAGACCAGTCAACTTTGCTGGGATGGGAGACTAAGATTGTGCTCAACAAATTACTTTCATTGATTTCAAACATTTTACTCTCACCCTCCCCATCTCTGGCTTTCTTTTAATCCTTCCCTTTTTAAATCGCCTATCTAATATCTAATATTCTCCTTCTTATTTCTATTTCTCATTTTTTCTTCTATTTCTATTTCTAATCCCTTTTCTTTTTCTTTTTCCTCTTCCTTTTCATTTTCCTTTTCCTTTTCCACCTATCTCAATTTTTTTTAATTTTCTAGAAAAATATGGCAATATGGGTATCCAATGAAAGGTATTTTCAGCGACATGCCAACTAAAATATTTTCAAGTAGGGTTGCCACCTAGGGTTACCACCTTGCCGCAGTATATTTGTATATCCGGACTATCTCGGGAACCGCTTGACCGATTTGGATAAAATTTTGAATATAGATAGTATGATTGATTCTAAGATTATCCACTTGGGGTTGCCACCTGGGGCGGTTTACAGGGTTTCCACCTATCTCAATTTTTTTTTTAATTTTGTAGAAAAATATGCCAATAAGCGACATGCCAACTAAAATATTTTCAAGTAGGGTTGCCAGCTAGGGTTGCCACCTTACTGCCGGACTATCTCGGAAACCGCTTGACCGAAATTTAGCATATAGATAGTATGATTGATTCTAAGACTATCCACTTGGGGGTTGCCACATATCTAAATACTTTTTTTAATTATGGATCTAGATATGCCAATATAGGTATGAAATGAAAGGTATTTTCGCCGACATACCAACTAAAATATTTTCAAGAAGGGTTGTCGACCAGGGTTACCATTTTATCGTATTGTATTTGTATTGTATATTTTTGGGATCATATTTGGATTATTTTAGGATCATTTTGAGATCGTATAGGGGTCAATATTGGCTATTTTTCAATAAATTTGGGTTCAATTTTGGATTAATTTGGGACAATTTTGGGTTCATTTTCGTATTATTTTGGAGTCATTTTGGGATCATTTTTGGATCATTTTGGGATAATTTTTGGGTCATTTTGGGAAAATTTGACGGTCGTTTTGGGGTCGTTTTGGGAACATTATAGGATTATATTGGGATCATTTTTGGATAATTTTGGGGTCATTTTCGGATAATTTTTTGGGTACATTTAAGAGTGTTTTGGGGTCATTTGGGAACAATTTTTGGATAACTTTTGGGGTCATTTTGGGTTCATTTTGGGATCATTTTTGGGTCGTTTTGGGTTCAATTTCGGATCATTTTAGGAACGTTTAAGGGTCTTTTTGGGATCATTTTGGGATCGTTTTGGGTAAGTAAAGTGAACAGAAAATTGATAGCACCGAGCAAGCTCGGTCACCCAGGTACTGATTTTTTAAGCAAGTAGTGCGTTATTGAAAATAATTCTGAGATTGGGCTGTTTGTCCGCCTTTTCCATTTGGGTGCAATAGACGGGTTCAATTATTTAAACGCCTTCCCCGCACAGTCTCGAAAACGCAATTAATTTAATTTTTGTAATTTCCTAATTTTAGCTGTTCATTTACTTTATGTGCCCCAATTTGCACCCTCCACATACATAACCATAAATATTTCTTACACTTCTAGCAATAAATAGGGAGGATTGCACTTTGAAAAGTAAGACAAGTGGAAATTCACTTCTCAGCAAGTTCACACCCGACCAGCAGCAGCTGTGAAAAACGCACATACATGCATTTTGTGAAAGCATACAAATCTATATACCCAATGTAAATATGTTCGCTATACCTACTTATAAGTGCAGTTAAATTTATAAATGCACATGCTACATATTGCCATCTGTGTGCACTGTGGCGGAGGAACTTTTTTTATGTATCCAAAACTAACAACTGCAATTTAAAGCATTTTGATGCTTTCGACTATTTATAATGTGCCAGACATTTTGGTATTTTGTAATTTCTAGCTGCTCCACTTGTGTCGGCTATTTGTTATCGCATGAACTCTTTTATATGTAAGCCTTTGAAGTAAATATTTCAATGGTTTATTGAATTTTCTTTGCCGACAATATTGGCGTATATAATTATGCAAGAAATGAAGATCATATATCTCATTGAAGCAATTTACACTTCAATTCAATTTGATGCGTCGGAAGAGTTCATACTAGCGATGATGAGTATCAGCTCGGGGGGGAGTAAAAGTAGGTCGCCTCCCAGTTGGTGCACCATGGGTAACGCTAAATGACCTACATAGCCTACACGGCTAGTTTCTTGTATTGCCGGTTCTACGAGAACGGTACCAGTACTTGTGCTGTACCCATCGTGCTGAAACGGGCCGTTTTCTTATATCGACCCGGCCAAGAGCTATACACTCGGGGTGACCCTGTCTGACATTTAGGCAGGGCTACACCTCGCTACAACAACAACAACAGTATCAGCCCGGGGATTCTGCTATGTGGAGAATTCCAATAAGTCAGTGACCGACTTTCCTAATGTTGGTGGTATACCAATGGGCCCTTCAAAACTGCCCTAGCTGTGCCTCTGCGGCAGCCACTTGAACCTAACCTAACCTGATAGTGAGTACCTAACTACTAGCGTCGATCAATATCGCTCAAGCGATAATCAATTTAAAACTGAGTAATTGAGAAACATGTATTTTTTTTATTCACTGAATTTGTTTAGTTTATTGCCTTTGGTACTCTACCAAAATAAACGATAAGTCTACGATGAATCCAGGATGAGACACAGTTTGATTCCTTATGTACATAGATTGAACTGTTTTTTTTTTGTTTGAGCATTTTCTATGAAGCGATATGTTGTACTATTTTAGGCCTGAGTGGGTGTTGTTGAATAGAACCACTTCGTTTCGGGAAACATGAATGATATTTATCTGAACTTTTCTTTCATGAATAACTAAATGTTACGCATATGCCATGTATGACCTACAAAAAGTGCACTGCAATTTCCAAATTTCAAGATATACACAATTATTTTTGCTAGAAAACATATTGTTACGAAATATACTAAAATACTTTTAAAATTCGAATATCCTTTTCTCGGGAATACGTTTTTTTTTAATATCCGTGCAAAGAATCTTGTTGTCCTTATAAAAATTCAAAAGTGTAGGTTTGTTACACAGTCCTTTATATATGAGCAAAATATTAAAATTATATAATTTTCGAAGCCTTAATGGAATTCTTTGCGAACTTGGTATAAGCTCCTAGTAAAAGCTTTAACTAAAAATCGGCACGGGTTACCGTTATCCTAGAACAATAAAACTTTACACACATATTGTTTAGGCTAAAACGCCCCACTCTAATATCCATTCGTGACTAGTTCAGATCAATAATAGCCCACTGTAGACGAAATTCACGACTTTTGGCAGTGTATAATAAATTCTCTTAAAAAGAAAACAAAAAACACATAGGAGCTCCACTTACCTCCATAGGAAAAACGCCATAACAATGAGCACAATACCAAAGCAACTGAATATAATGCCGACTAAGACGGCTAGATTGTAGTCATTGTGCGATTGACGAAGTAGCGGTAGAATTTTCTCACAATTTGGATGCAACGAAATCTGTTGAAATAAGAAAATATATTAATTTATTATTCCAGTTGAAATTCTGCACACAAATCTATACTGTCGAAATTCCACGGAATGGTTTAGATAAATTATTTATATTTTCACTGTGAAGAACAATATACTTATGTACACTACATATGCATTAGGTCGGGTGGAAAAAATTAAAAAAAAATCCTTTTAACTCAACATTTTTGATTTTAAAATAAATTAGTAACAGCTTGACGGAAAAATTTTCCACATTTAACATTTTTCAACCCAATTTTCGAGGCTAACTTTGAAAGACGGGGAAAGCCATTTTTTTACTTATGCCTTAATCTCTCCAAAAAAGTTAGTTTGGTCGCATACCTAGAAAAAAAATTGATTTTGTCGTATAGTGTAATTTATTTTTAAATTGAGTGAGCATTTTAAAAATTGGAGTAAATTTTACTATACTTCTGAATTGAATATGCCCACCCTAATGATATAACTATCGAGCTATTCATGTACGAGTGAATATTTATAAATCCAGACTACCCAAACTAATTTGGATAAAATTTGATATGTAGATAGTGCTCTAAATTTAAAGAGTTTCATCTTAGGCTAAAAATTCTGTAATGGGGTTGTCACCTTACTTATTTTGTGTCTAAAGAAATGAGATAAGCCAATGGCGGTATCAAAAGAAAGGTATCTATTTTAATTCGTGTTTGAACAGAAACATATCTAGGTAGTGCTATCATTTGGGGTTGTCACCTAATCCTTATATATATATTTTTTTTGGTATATCAGCTACTATTTATATAGTAACTTGAGAACTTTAGATGAACTTTTAAATATAGGTGATATGCTGAATTTCTAGCTATTTCATTTCTGTGTTGCAAATATGAACTTTCAAAGTTGCCACATATTTAAATTTTTAATTAATTTCAACAAAAATACCAGATATATTTTGACATATCCACTATTATCTCGAAAATTACTTGACATGTTTCGATGAACTTTTATAGATATAAAACGAAAGTTATTTACGGCATTATCATCATCAACGTAGTGTCTCAATAAAAAAATATTTTCAGATTTGGATGAACTTTCGAACATAGCTACATTTCGAACTCTTCTACCTAACACTTTTTGACAGGGATGCCACTTTTTTCAAATTTATAAAACTAGAGTGAGATATGCTAATACGGTTTCACGGTTAAAAATTTGAGCATACATTTTAAACTTTTTTGGACTACATATATGACCAAACCAGATTTGAGTTAAAATTAAATCTAGACCAGTTTTCAAGAAAATTGGCTAAATAAATGGGGTTTCAATTTTAAACCAGAAATACTTAAACAATTTTTTTTTAAAGAAAAAATAATTTTTTTATTGGTTGGCTGGGACTCGAACCAAGACTCCTCGAATCATGCCCGTTTGCTCTACCTTTGAGCTACATCGCATACATAAATGTGTTGTGGGAAAAATTCAATCTTAAAAAAGCTTTCAAGAATGAATGAAAACAGAACAAAAATTGTAGACCGAAAAGGTTTTAATTTTAAACCCAAAAGTTTTAAAAATAAAATAAAATTAAAAAAATGGTGCTCTTGCCAGGATTCGAACGGAAGCGCTCAGGAGTCACAGCCGTCTACTCTACCACCGAGCTATGCCGCACAAAAAGATTTTGTGGGGAAAATGCAATGACTTTAAAAAAAAACAAAAAAAAAAAAACAAGTAACATTAAATACCCAGCGGTAGTTCTCATATGATTTTCGAAGTTTTCCATTTCGGAAGTGGGCGTGGTTGGGAAGCGATTTCGTCCAATTATATCAGGTATACTCCCTTGTACCAAATTTCATCGTTCTACCGTAATCAGTTTAAAAGTTATGACCCGTGAAATTTTCAAATATGAAAAAAGGGCGGTGCCACGCCTACTTTAAAAAATTCATCAAGGGATTCATCCTACCAACCTATATCATGTTAGCCATTTCCGTTAGCGAGTTATGTCAATTTAGGTGATTTTTGAAGTTTTCGATATCGAAAGTGGGCGTGGTTGGAGGGCGATTTTATCCAATTTCATCACGTATACTCCAAGCGATACTAGTATGCTTTGTGCCAAATTTCATAGTTCTATCGTAATAGGTTTAAAAGTTACAACCAGTCGAATTTTCAAAAATTCCTCCCTTAAAAGTGGGTGGTGCCACGCCCACTTTAAAAACTTTATCAAAAAATCATTATATAATGACCACTATAAAAAATGTATAGAAAAATCATAAGAGAATGACTAGGGGGATTCACCTATAAAATTATATCATTTTAGCCATTTCAGTTACCGAGATATGTCAATTTATGTGATTTAGGAAATTTTCGATATCAAAAAAGGAGGCGTTGTTATCATCCGATTTCGCCCATTTTCAATAGCAACCTATCTTGGCCAGAAAGTAACCTGTATACAAAATTTCATGCAATATCTCATTTTTACTCAAGTTATCGTGGACTCGGACCGACGGACATGGCTTAATGAACTCCTCTTTTCAACCTAAGAACTTTCATAAAGGAACAAGAAATTGGACTACTTAATTATAAGCGCTCCAGAAATGTTTGATGGTTACATACCCACGTTTATACAAACAATCACATATTTAAATCCTAATTTATATTTCACATTTATCCTATGAATGTTTATAAAAGGACTTGAAGCTGAACGAATAAAAAATCTCAATGTCAACAAAATTCACCTAAACTGGCCACAAATATATACATATGTATGCCGCCCGCCATATGAAACTGTCACCACAACAACCAAAAGAAGACAAATCTGCAAATTATTAAAAATATTTTTTATATTCTAAAAGCGACCAGAAGCAGACGTTAAGCTCGCTGGTGGAATATGTTGTCGAAATATATATTGCAACCACCTTTCTTAACGGCGACAAAGGTTTTTTGGTAAAAGCAAAACGGAAGAGCAACACCGCAGCGGATGGCTGCTACAAACGGAAGTGGCGAAGATTTATGTGTAGCTGGCCGGAAAAACGGTGCACAAGACTAGAATGGCATATAAATAAAATAAAAAGGATTTTAACACACAGAAAAACATTTATACTATGAGCGAAGAAGGAGGAGAACGCGCGCATCTTTTTACATAGAACAAACATCATTAAAGCATTTTATTTCATTTTTATAGTGGGGGATATTTTTGTTCTCGTTACAGGTTGATGAATGGCCGCAGGCAAGTGTGAGAGCTGAAATTAATAGCAAAACAACTATGAGTAGCTGGTAATCAAGCTACAAACGAACTTGAATGTGTTAAATGTGTGAGTTAAAGGTAAAACTTTGCATTAATAAATATTAAAAATTAACGCATTTGCTCCGCTGATGAGAATTGGGCCAAATTTCCTTTGATATGAAAGAGCATTTTAACATGAAGCTCATGTTATTCTAACATGACTAGCTGTTAATTTGAAAAGATTTCCTGTTAAATTAACATGACTTGCTGTTAAATGAACATGACTTGCTGTTAAATTAACAATATCTTTTTTAACATGATTAAAGTTGATTAAAAATGCGAAATTATTGTGTGTGTGATGATTTCTCCTGTTAAACTAACATGACTTTTTTAAACAACATGAGTTTCGTAAGGCTAACAATAACGCATATTACTTTAACAGGATATTTTTTGTTAATTTAACAGGATTCATGTTGGAAAAAATTGTGAAATAGTTCTGTGTGTGATAGTTTCTCTAAACGGATAGATTCCTTATAGTACATTTACACCGAACCAGATTTGGCAAATTTGGAATTCCATCACATTTGACCTCATTTGCCGAACAACACAATCCACAGTTCCTCAAAATAAGAACCCTGCGGATGTTCCACAGTAAGAATGGGTAATTGAAGTGTGATAACCTTTGCACTATGCACAGCTGTAAATAACAATTTCAACTAGTTTTTTTTTAAGAAAATGGGCAAATTCTACCAGGAAAAGATAGAAGCCTTCTTGACTCTTCTTTTATTATTACTCTACAGGGGTTTAAATCATCACGGTAATGCATTTTCTTTCGGTGGTTTTTTGTCCTGATAGAAGATTATTTCAGGGAAGGTGAAGCCAAATGCAAATTTGCCAGTGTAAACGGTGTCGAACTGGCTCATTTGAATTCGCCGAATTCGGTGCAGTGTAAATGTACTGTTACTTATGAGGTTTTTCAGGATGGGTTTAATTTGAATATGCCTTATAAATTTTCTATGTTAAACCGGCAGTTTTTGACTGGGAAATCCTTAAGCGATAGTCCCTCGCACTGCGCCCCTCAGGAAGATTGCATCTAACAGGCTTTCTAATACTTCCTTATAAGATGGAACCCATCTATCACCAGACGTCCGAAATCAGCAGAGACGGTTGGCACCAAACTTCTTATGCGATCGGGTAAAACTCATCGTGGTACGAATCAGGACTACATTTACGCCTGTGCTTCAACAAAAATAAATTGGTTGGGATGGCAGAACAATATAAAAAACCGATGCAAAATGGTAAAGAACAATGAAAAGGTTGTGCTTATACTGGCACCACAACCTACCACAACAACAACAACAACAACAACAACAACAACAACAACAAGAACAACAAAAACAACAATAGCTACAAGCACATGGCTTATCCTTTATGGCAGCATTAATGGGTTGCCAAAAGCAACAAAAAATTTATGAATTTGTAAAAACTTTAAAAGCAAAACGTTATGTCAGGTATGCTGAAAGATTATGATGAACTTTTTGCTGAAAAATAAAATGAAATTACTATAAAAAAACAAAAAAAAAACAATAAAGATTTCCTCTCGATAGAACGGAAAGCAGCTGTGGTAGCGATGTTAACAGGATAAATATGGATCATGGATCATATGGATGCGTGTGTATATGTGTGGGCGTAGTAAAACAAATAGTTACCTCAACACGATAGGTGGGTTCAAATAAGAAAAAAAAATTTGAAATTTGTGCTTGAAAATATATTGCTTGTTATATGTCAGCGGCAATGATGCGTTGTGTTGTTAATAAAAAAACAAAAGTTGTTAGCGAAAAAACGAGAAATGGAGAAAAAATGGTAGGTATTGCCGTAAAAGTAAAAAAAATAGTGGCAACAGTGTTCGGAATTGAGGCAACGAACTTGAATATTATATACATCAATGTCTCGGGAACTGTTGTAGCGATTATAATTATAGATGGTACGCTGCATTCTAAGACTTTGCACTTGAGTGTTGCCACGGTTTAAAGGGTTGTCATGGCAGAAATACACTCGGAGTTTTTGTCAAATCACGAAATATGACGATATGGGATCAAATGACCAACACGAATATTTTTAGCAGGGTTACCACATAGCGTTGCCACCTATGGTTGCGACATAGCGGCAATTTATTTATTCCTTCGTTTGAATATCGACCAAAATGTACCTTGGGAGCAGTTTTCTGGATGTTTTTGAATAATGAATATAAATATAAAACCTAACAAGTAGTAATAATAAGGAAATTAGAATTATCGAAAGCCACTATTACTTGGATATTTATGACAACTAGAGTTCGCCCAGTGGTTGAAATTCAACCACAAAAGCTCATTTTATTTTCCTACCTTTTTGCTGTTTCTTAAATTTGCCATTCTTTTCATATTTTTTATATTTTTGGTTTCTATACATTCATGTTCATTTTGCCTTTTCCTCCCTCTTTACACCATTCAGTAATATAGTTTCAATGTGGATAATTGATTATTCTTCTTAGGTAGTCTTCATACGTATTTCTTTCTTTTCCTTTCCTCTCCTTTCATTTCATTTTATTTCCCTTCTTTCTTTCTCTCTTTTCTGTTCTTTCCTTTTCTTTTATTTTCTTTTTCTCTAAATTTCTTTCGTTTCCTTTGCTTTAGATTCGTTTCCCTTAGTTTCCTCTCATTTTATTCATTTTTTTTTCATTTCATTTCTTTTCTTTTACTTTTTTTCTTACCTTTATTTTCTTTCACTTTTTTCCTTACCTTTCCTTCCCTTACATTTCCTTTTCCTACCTTTCCTTTCCTACCGTTTCCTTACTTTCTTTTTTTCCTTTCCGTAACTCCTTTAGTTTTCTTTCTTTTCCTTTCATTTCCTTTACTTATTTTTTTAGCTTTTCATTACCTTTCTTTCCTTTATTTTTCATTCTTTTTATTTTCATTTATTTTCCGTACCTTCCTCCTCTCTACCTTTTCTTTCCTTTCTTTTTCCCTTCTTTCCTTTCATTATATTTCTCTATTTGCCTCTCTTTTCCACTCCTTTACCTACATTACATTTCCTTTCTTCCCTTCCTTTTTTCATTTCCATTTCTTTCCTTTCCCTACCTTTATTTGCCTTTGATTTTTCTCTAATATTTTCCGTTCCTTACCTAAACTTACCTTTATTTTCCCTTTATCAATTCCTTTCCTTTCCCATTCTTTCCTTTATTTTATACTTTTATTTATTTCATTTTGTTTTATTTTTATATATTCTATATTCTTTCCTTTCCTTTCATTTCCAACAAATTTCTTTTTTTACTTTCAATCACTTTTCTATTTCTTATTTTACTTTTTTTAGCTTTATCAAATTTCCTTTTTATTTTATTTCACTAAGTCTAGCCACGAAGAGCTTTGTGCTTTTTTTTTCAAAACATCATGTCTGAGCAAGCATTTGCTTCTCTGAATACCCACGCACAGATTTTGTTTTTGTAAACACTGTTTTGTGGTTATTGCAAAAAAGGGAGAAAACTTGTAAGCATTGCGCATTTATATATAATAGATTATTTTTATTTAGATTAATTTTTTTTGTAGTTCTGTATTACATTTTTTTTTATTTATTAATTTAACTATTTTTACTTAATTTAATTTATTTTTTTTAGTCGAATTTGTCGTCGAAACTTAAATAAACTGACCATAAATTCTGTTTTTGGAATATCGACTTCAGTGCCACCCAGCGGGATAATTTTTGTAACAAACATATGTACGCTGTAAAAAATAGCAAAACATGGAACGTAAATACGGATTTTCTTAATATCTCGACTCCAGCGTCACCTAGTGAGCTAATTTTTTTCAACAAAGTTGTTGATAATGTATAAAACATACGTGAAAAGTATGAATGAAATCGGGCAATAAATAAGGATTTTGTAAATATAGCGACTCTAGTGCCATCTAGAGGGAAAAATATTCTTTATGTTGAGAGGACGTATCAACTGTTAAAATTTGGTAAATTCCTTTAAGTAGATTACATAATGATAGTCTTCTTGTAGGCAAAACATTCTTACAATAAATTTTGGTCCGGTTAAAAAAAGAAATGTATGCCAAACTAGCAGGGATTCCCGTTAGTCGCACCCATTCAGAACTAGAGCTTTCCCCTACAGGTATCCTTGTACTCTTTATTTTTATCCTTGCGATTGTGTGTGTGTGTAGCATTATTACTTCTTCCTTGCTGTTAGTGCGCGTCAGCAAATGTAGTTAAATATTTATATGATCCACAGTTGATAGAGTTGGTACTGACGTTGTCAACATACACAAAAATCTGCAAGCAGCATCTATTAGTTGATTATTTTGTAGGTGTCACTTGTCAACTTCGCAAGAGTTACCCTTGTACATATATTACACATTTACGCAATTTTGAAGGGGACTCTTTCAAATATTTCGATATTTGAGGTGAAGTATTTGCCCATGAACTCAATCGAATCGGACAATTCCACTATTCATCGATATAAGACTCACAGGTTCTAGAAAACCCTTAAAAGGGGTTTCCGATGAAGCTATATAACTACCCCTTTTTTATATGTATTTTAGTAAAGTACCTACAAATTCTAACCCCGGAGACGGGTTGTGCGCTGGGTTTGGGACCCGCCACGTAAAAAACTTAATACCAATGAAAACTAAGAAAGCAAAGCCTCGGATGAGAACCCACTTTAATGCTCAGAGAATCACTCTTGCCAACAAGTGTTACTTTGAACTAAGCAGGCAATTGAGAAGTAAAGATCACGCTCTATAAGTCTCTCCTCATACCAGTCCCGATGTGCGGCTCAGAATCATGGACAGTGTCAAGAGAAGATAAGAAAGAGAGCAAAGTTCTCCGGAAGATTTATGGTCCTTACCGTGATGTCAACGACGAGTATCGAAGGAAATTAAACGATGAGCTTACGAGCTTTACACAGACCTAACCATAGTCCAGCGGATTAAAGCCCAAAGGCTCCGCTGGTTAGGACATGTTATGCGAATAGACAAAGAAGCTCCAGCACAGAAGGTTTTCCTATCGACACCCAAGTTCGGCAACAGAGGAAAGGGGGGGGGGGCTCCACTGAGATGGAAACAACAAGTGTAGTATGACTTGAACTGCCTTGGGGTCTCCAATTGGCGCCAGTTATCGCTAAAAAGGAATGACTTGCTTGTTTTGATACGAAACGGCCAAATTCGCTTAGGTTAAGCGCCAATAAATGACCTACAAATTCTAGTCTGGTTTACAGCTGGCTTCCTGATAAATTTTAACCTGCTTGTTGGTGGTAGGATGCAATTTAAAGACCTGCTGCTTGTTTTAGTTAAACTCAGACTCTGTCCTAGTCGAATCATCCCACTCATTTTCTACTCAATTGCTTATGGAGCATGTAAACACATTCTTTGAACACTTTTCATAAAATAGAAGTGATATATTTATCTGAGATATGGGCATATCAAGTGGCCCAAATACGTTGACACGTGTCATTGCTTAATAATAGTATTTGTGTGTGCTTAACACGATATACTGGTTTCTTTATACGTAGCTACTTTTTCAACTTTTATATTTTATCTTAGCATAAATATCGGTTTTCCACAAAAACAAAAAAAAAAGAACAACAAAAAACTTAGGCGAATAAAGTCAAACGAAGTTTAGTAGTTGGTGTGACATTTTATCCATATTTTTGCCAAGTTTATACACAGTCTTTCTCGTTTCTACTTTTTTTACAGGTTTTAATATCTGAAGCTTGTTTGTTGTAATCCAAGAACTTTGGCAACTTCTGCTTAGACATTCACACTACATAAACTAAAAATTCTGATAAAATTTGTTTTCGTCAGACTGACTGTACTAAAGTATCCTGTGAATGAATGCTAGATATGCACTTAAAAAGTTGAAAAAAAGGAAATGTTGTTAGTGTAATCATATGTAAGGGTAGTGCATAGTTGCAGCAAGAATATACGAAGTGAATTTGTAAAAATTGTTGATATGTTATTGAACAAAAATTCTGAAATATATTAGAGGGAGTTGATTTGTAGGCGATGAAAAAATCCGAAAATTGCCAGTGTGAAAAATCTTCTACGGATCAATCTGATAAACTTTCATGAAAAAACTATACAGTTTTATTTTAGACGGCAGAGTTGGAGGAGGGGTTTTAATCAAGGGATCTGGACCTTGAGCTCTCCTTTAGACTACCTGATCATTGCAGCGTCTTCCAGCGCTAAAGTCTCAGCAATCTTGGACGCCACGGCCTGGATAAGTAAGCGCGCTGTCGGCGAGGATATCGTTATTTTCAGCGACAGCCAAGCGGCCATCAAAGTTCTTGGTTCTTACTCGTTCAACTCCGAACTGACGCTCAGCTATCGTTGATCTCTTCAAGAGATGGCACAACAGAACCGCATGAACCTCACATGGGCCCGGGACACAGGTACATTGAAGGAAACTGTAGGGCAGACGAACTTGTCAGGCAAGGCACAACCAAGCAGGTTCTTCGGGATAAAGAGCGTTTTGGTATGCCGTTTGCCACATGCAAGCTAATACTGAAGGAGTACGCACTTCATGGATAGCCTACGCCAGATCGCGCAGCTGGACATAAGGGACTTATTGACCTTCATCAGGTCATTTAAATGGTTCGAAGAGAAGTAAAGGAGTAACGAGCCTTTTAAAACTGGCCTAAGTGTGCTCTGCGGCAGCCACTTGAACCTAACCTAGTGCCTACTTTCGAAAGCCTGTTTCGTGACCCTGTCGTGCCAAATTTTGACAGTTACTTTATTAGACAAGTTTTTTCGACAAAGGCTATATTTTCCCCGCTGGATGGCGCTGGGGTCGCCGACTATGATCAAATTCTCTTCGGTTTTGGAACGTATGCTTGTTATGCAATCTAAACTCTGTTGAAAAAAATAAATCCGCTAGGTGGCGATGGAATCGATATGTAAAAAGCCCGTATTTCGGTCCATTTTTTTAATCTTCGCAGACAATGTCGTGGGATCATATAAGTCTAGATAGGGCATATATTGAGATATTAAGAAATTATATTTGCAAGTAAATTTTTGGTAAGATGGAGACAGGAATCTGGGAGAATGCCTTAAAACTCTTTAAAACAAACAATATTCCATATGGTTAAATTTTTTAAAAAGCTTCCTTCCGGAGAATATTGACGATAATTGATAAGCCGAAGTCGAGCTTTCGATTAGGCTTCAATGAGTACTACAAACACAAACGAACTGGTAACAGCCAACTTAGTATACTCTTTGATAGGACATAATGAACGACCATCACTTTTTCTTATTTATTTTCATTTACATTTTTTGCGAGTTTTTTTTCCATAACTTACCTTTCTAGTTTCCGAAAACTTCCCCAGTACGATCTTCTTTGGATTTATTATGCTTAGTGTGGCAGCTGCAACTTTGACTTCATATTCCGTATGTGTTGTTAGATTTTGTAAAATCATCTGAAAAAAAGCGAAAGACAAAATGAGTTATAATAAAAAAAAACATATGCAAATGGCGTCGTTTTTGGTTTGTCCGAATAATCTATGTCACAGTTGGTGTGCGGTTAAATCATGTATGTATGTGAAAGTATGTTTGATTTAAAATCAAAGTACAATGGTTAGGTTAGGGTTAAGTGGCTGCCGCAGAGGCACACTTAGGCCAGTTTTGAAAGGCTCGTTGTGATACCACCAACACTAGGAAAGTCAGTCACGGGACCCGGCCATATGGAAAATCCCTGAGTTGTTGGGATTCTCCAAAAAGCAGAATCCCAGGACTGACACACCTAAACCGACACCGTTACTCCTCCTCGAACCACTTAGATGACTTTATGAAGGTCATCAACTCCTTTATGTCCAGCTCCGCGTTCACGTAGGCTATCCAGGAAGGGAACACCTAAAAAGCGCGATCTCGCGCCTTTTGAAGCCGGACAATTACAGATGAGGTGCTTACCGTTTTCTCCTTCTCGTCATCTTTGCAGCTCCTACATCATCGTCAGTAGGGCCCACCTAGCCTTTCTGCGTGAACGAATAAGAGCCAAAAGCTGTGATGGCCGCTTAGCTGTCGCTGAAAATAACGATATCCTCGCTAATAGCGCGTTTACTTATACAGGCCGCGGCATCCAAGATTGCTGAGACTTCAGCATAGAAGACGCTGCAATGATCAGGCAGTCGGAAGGAGAACTCAAGTTCCAGATCCCTTGAACAAACCCCTTATCCAACTCTGCCGTCTAGCATATAGCCGAGTGTGTAAACAGAAATGCCGCCATTAGTAGAGGGGCACCGACCCGTCCTCTCCCATTCCTCCCTGCTGGGAATGTCTGTTTTGAAGCAGCTGTGTCCGACTGTTAAGGCCGCTCATTGATCTGTACTCAGGGGGAGAAAACTGCAAGATCCCAGAATACTGGGGTGTCCAGTTGTGTTTACGCCCCAGCCAGACGTTTCGCTTAGATGCAGACCCGCTGCCACTGCTGCCCGGTACGCTTCCAGATCGAGTGACAAAATTACTAGAATGGCCTGAAGAGCTTTATTGGGTGTTGTTCATAGCGCGCCGTTAATACAGAACATGTCAGATCTGTGGACTTTACCTAACAGATTCAGGTTCGCGGCCTTGCTCAGCGCAGGCCACCACACCACGACTCCATATAGCATGATAGATCGGATAATTGCAGTGTAGATCCATCTGCATATATAGTGCAACATACGCCTTCATCTGGCGATGAAGAATATTCTCCTTCCAGTTTAACTTCCTGTCCAGAACTGTGCCCAAGAATTTGGCTTAATGAGCCAAGTTCAGGATCACCCCATTAAGTTCTGGTAAGTTCAGCGGTCGTATTTTGTACCGGTTGGTGTAAAGTACATACATTTTGTCTTCGTTAGTTTATGTATCTGAGCGTGATAGGATATTGTGGAAACCTTTGACCAATACCTTTTTCCAATCCAATATTTTCTAAAACGGGTATTCTGGGTATAAGAGGCCAAACAAGAGCTCCGGCCACACTTCACTTTCATACTCTATTCTCTTTTTAGACTATCTCAACGTGGTGTTCAAGCCTCCGTATTTCATTCTGCTGAACCCTATAGGGTATAACGAGAGCGTTAGAGCTTTTGTCTATGAAATATCCCGTCCAAAAGTCTGAGAACAATATTCACAGAGATTATTACGCTCTTTGTTTGGGCTCTCGCGCTATGAAATTGTTGTTGCGCTTGTGAGAGCGCAGTGATCGCAGCGACCTATCAATAGACGTCGTTTGTTATGCTCAGTCGCTGCCTTACAAGCAACGACATCTTTTCATTGGTGTGATCACACTAACACTACCTCAGTTAAAATTTTGATGGGACCTGGTCTATATTGTTGATCGATTGTATCTTCATCTTATTTGGACATTGCAAGCAACTTTGACCTTCGGTTTGTTGTATCACAGTAGCCTAGCTAGACACTGACCGAACACCAGTCTTTTCCCTCACACTGCTATTGCTAATAGGGATTTATTTCAAAAGAATTTTCTGTTGCACGTGTGTGTGTGGTTTCGACTGAAATACATCAAAGCCTATTAACTCTCATTATGTGGTACCATTTAATCAACTTGCGTATTTCTTTTAAATAATTCTTCGAAAACAAAAAGTTCTCTTTCCAAAACCATAACCGCATTGTCATCACTTATTTTCCATTAACCGCACTTAACTATCCCGCCCTATTTGACTTACCGCCGTTTCCAGCTCCTTTGCCGATGCATTAATGCGTATGTCACGATGTGAATCTTGACCCACCACACGCGTTTTAATTATATAAAAATCGATTGTATTGTAAAATTCGTGCGGTCGCCGCCAGCGTAAAGCGATGGCGTCCTGCGAATGACACGTCAAGTTGACCACATATGGCGAGCTCGGACCGGCGACATCGGTACGCTGTACAATTTGATCAGAGGGATTGCCTTCGTTTTTCATGGTAAACGCTTGAACAATGACGCGGTAGTCGGTAAAAGGTTCTGTAAAAAGCAAAAATAAGAAGTTTTCAATTAAATAATTACAATATAAGGGGAATATGCGAACTTGTACATATGTAAATATGTATGTATGCACTTAGTAAAAAATCCATTATTAAATGGATATTAAAATATTTTCATTGATTTTTAATCAGGTCTGTAGTGCTTAAGGATATAGATTTACATAAGAATGTATATTGATTGTAGGGATTTATGTTTGTATGTATGTAATGTATGCTAAATACTTATACTACCGTCGGAGTTTTTGGCTGGGCCAAAATACAAAAAAAAACCCAGTATAGCATTTTGTTCCACGCTCTTCTAAAATATTGTATTATTGCGGTTTAGCTCTGCTGCTCGAATTATCTTCTCCAGCATCAGGTTGAAGAAATCGCACGAAAGGGAGTCGCCCTGTCTGAAGCCTCGTTTAGTTTCAAATGGTTCAGAGAGGTCCTTCCCGATTCTGACGGAGCTGTTAGTATTGCTCAACGTCATTTGGCAAAGCCGTATAAGCTTTGCAGGGAAGTCAAATTCAGACATGGTGCCATACAGGCAACTCCTTTTCGCGCTGTCAAAAGCGGCTTTAAAGTCGACAAAGAGATGGGGTGTGTCGATTCTTTTATCATCGCGAGGATTTGGCGTATCGTGAAAATCTGTTCGATGGTAGACTTACCAAGTCTAAAGCCACACTGATAAGGTCGAATCAGTTTGCCTACGATGGGCTTCAGTTTTTCACACAATATGCTAGAAAGAACCTTATATGCGATATTAAGAAGACTGACTCCGCGGTGGTTGGTGCGGTTAGCGGGATTGCCTTTCTTGTGGATTGGGCAGAGCACACTTAAATTCCAATCTGGAGGCATGCACTCGTCTGACCATATTCTGCATAAGAGGTGATGCATGCTTCTAACCAGCTCTTCGCCTCCGTGTTTGAACAGCTCGGCGGGTAGTCCGTCTTTTCCAGGCGATTTGTTGTTTCTGAGTCGGAATATAGCTATACTCACTTCATCATAGTCAGGTGGTGGGAAAACTTTTCCATCGTCAGGGATTGGGGTATCGGGGTCGACGTCTCCCTCGAAATTTAGCAGTGACGAGAAGTGCTCCCTCCATAATTTAAGTACACTCGTTACGTCGGTTACCAGGTTGCAATTATTGTCCTTACAGGAACTTGCCCCGGTCTTAAAAAGTTCCGTCATCCGCCGGATCTTTTCATAGAATTTTCGGGCATCATTCCTGTCAGCCAGCATCTCAAGCTCCTCACACTCCCGCCTTTCTGCCTTTCTGCCTCACGTTTCTTTTTTCTGAAAAGGCGCTTTTCTTCCTTCTTCGCCTCACGATATCATTGCCATACACTGCGGGTTGCGCCCATTCGCAACGTCTCCCTGTAGGTAGCGTCGTTTTTATCCGATGCAGTGCTTCATTTCTCATCGTACCAATTGTTCTTTCAGGATCGCTGGAACCCTATAGTGTCCTCAACGGCGGTACGCAATGAGTGAGAGATGTGCTCCCATTGCCCGGTTACATCGTTAGGTCGAAGATTGCTCTCCGATAGCAGGTGTGAGAGTCGAGTGGAAAAATTATCAACTATCTGTGTCGTGCGCAGCTTCTCGATGTCAAAATTTCATATATATGTTTCGCAAGTGTTCCTAGTAAAGATTTAAAAATATTTCACGCAATCAAGACAATTTTAAATAATTTTTCACTGTGAACCGTTTCACCTTTTCATATATTTTTCTCACAAATTCATCATATAATATATGAGAATAAAAAAATCTGTAAATAAATATACATTTTTTTTAGATTTGCCCTGAATAAAGCAGGTACGCCTGGCCGAGACATCTTTCCTATGCTGGAGTACATAAAGGCCCAAATGGACAAGCATACACACATACTCTTGCACAGTTGCGTGTATGCCTGTATATTTGGCATTTTTGTAATAAAACTTTTTGTTTGGGTATCGTTTTAATGGTTAGATACATGAAAAAAGTTCATTTCACCTTTTTTGTAGAGCGTTAATTTAGCTTTTTAGATAACTTAAGTTCATTTAATAATATTTTGCCGTTTTTGAGCTACACAAATTTTCAGACAACCTTATGTGTTTTAGAAATTAGTAAATTTTCGACCTCGAACTACTTTGCAATGTTCACATTAATGAAAAAAATTGGAGGACCTTTTTGTAGAGCGTTCAATTTCCTGCAAATAATATTGTAAAAGTTGTCTGTACGATTTTTGGGTGAGTAGATATATTACTTTACATAGAAGTTCTTTGTTGGTAACTATACTCCATCTATTGTCATTAGTTCGAATTTCTTTATACACTTTGAAAAAATCAAAAACGATTTTTTGGCCCACCCCAATCCATATAGAAAAAAGATAAATACTCTACATTTGGACAACTCAAATTCTGGAATAATTTACAGGATATAGATGTGTTACACGGACACACACATACATACTTTAGCATGCACACGTAAATATTACTTTAAGTATGGCAAAATCTTTTTTTCTTTTTATTTTTTTTCTGCATGAAAGTTACAAACATTTTTTAAGTTGACACCTTTGGCACTTTGTACTTTGTTCGCAACATGAGCAACGTTTATTCTTTGTGTTATGTTTTTTTCGCACTGATTGTAGCACGTTGGCATATTATTGAGCAATAAATGTAATTTAAAAGGTTTTAAAAATTCACAAGCCTACACAAACATACATTAAAACTCATTTGAAATACCATAAAGGCGCGCACACGCACATACCACAGCCAACAACAGTAAATTTGCAACGTACAATAAATATTTCACAGAAAACTTACTCATACGCCATGTCAACCATATTGCTAGTAGCGATTGCAGTCGTTCATTTGCTTTTGCATGCCTCATTGCTTTGCTCTTGCTCTCTCACTTTGTATGTAAGTATACACACACTTTTACTTGTTTGGCTACTTAACATAAACACTTATTAAACGAGTGACATTTTTCAACATTAAATTAATTGCAGCTTGTTATTAACATTGACATTTCCCCGTTGTAGTAATTGTTGTCGTTCGAATAAGGCAAAAATGAATTATACGGATGAGTTGATTGGTATAACCATTACGTTGGGATTATATATATGTTTGATGGTTCATTCCCAACCAGCCTCATCAATTGCTATGTTGTATTATTTACTAGTGAATATAATGAAATAAAAGTACAGAAAATGCCTACTTACTATAAACTACAACTAAAGCAATAACAGAAATTAACGTAATTCACAAGCTGACACTCAGCCTCACATGCGCGTCATTTTGTGAATTTATTGCTTTTTAATAATTCAATACACTCACTAGTGTGGAAAATTTTACCACAGAGCGTTATCGGGTTTTAACATGCACTTATGTATGTATATGAATATAGCTATAATAACAATGTTGGCTCTATTATTGGTCGGGCATCACCTGAAATCTAATGAACCTTCTTTAAAGATATGTTAAAGGATGGTAACTAACTATTGAAATAAACAAAAATATAAAGAGTACATTTTTTGAAAGTTAACTTCTTAGGCGGCCGTGCGAAGTTTTTATGAAGAGTGAAATTTGAACGAAAAAATAGTGGCAACAGTGTTCGGACTTGAGGCAACGAATACTGGCAACAGTGCTCGGACTTTTATATTTCATTTGGTGGTATTAATTGCAAAAATTATTGGTAGATTTATGAAAAAACGGGTAGGTTTTCATTTACAGGCGATGTAATTTTTTTTATAGAGAGTGAAATTTAAATAGGTTTTAAGATCGGGCAAGTTGCGGTAAGGTCAATAATGGCGACCAAGTAACCGACGTACAGAGTGTACTTAAATTATGGAGGGAGCACTTCTCCACACTGCTAAATTGCGAGGGACACGTTGAACCCGATACCCCGATTCCTGACGATGAAAAAGTCGTCCCACGATCTGGCTATGACGAAGTGAGGATAGCTATATACCGGCTAAAAAACAACAAAGCGCCTGGAAAAGACGGACAACCCGCCGACCTATTCAAACACGGAGGCGAAGAGCTGGTAAAAAGCATGCATCAGCTCTTATACAGAAGATGGTCAGACGAGTGCATGCCTCCAGATTGGAATTTAAGTGTGTTCTGCGCAATCCACAAGAAAGGAGATCCCGCCAACCGCAAAGCTTACACGGCTTGCAAAATGAAGTTGGGAAATACCAACAGCTCCGTCAGAATCGGGAAGGACCTCCCTGAGCCATGTGAAACCAAACGAGGCTTCAGAGAGGGCGACTCCCTTTCATGCGATTTCTTCAACCTGATGCTGGAGAAGGCAATTCGAGCAGCAGAGCTAACCCGCAATGGCACAACCTTTTACAAGTGGGTCTTGCGGTGAACGAGGACAAGACGAAGTATTTGCCTTGGCAGCCAATTCACCGTTGATAACTACAAATTTGAAATTGTGAGGGACTTCGTCTAGTTGGGAACCAGTATTCATACCGAAAATAATATCGGCCTAGAAATCCAACGGAGAATCACTCTTGCCAACAATTGCTACTTTGGACTGAGTAGGCAATTGAGAAGTAAAGTCCTCTCTCGATCGAAAAACCAGGATCACGCTCTATAAGTCTCTCATCATACCAGTCCCGAGTATGGCTCACATTCATGGACAATGTCATGTTAAGATGAGATGGCCCTTGGAGTATTTAAGAGAAAAGTTCTCCGGAAGATCTATGGTCCTTCCCGTGATGCCAACACCGAGTATCAAACTTTACGCAGATCTGACCATAGTCCAGCGAATTAAAGCCCAAAGGCTCCGCTGGCTGAGTCATGTCATGCGAATGGACAAAGAAGCTCCAGCCCAGAAAGTTTTTCTATCGCCACCCGAATTCGGCAGCAGGGGAAGGGCGGGGCCTCGACTGAGGTGGAAACAACAGGTGGAGGATGACTTGAACTCCCTTGGGGTTTCCAAAAGGAATGACTGGCGTGCTTTGATAGGCTACGGCCGAAATCGCTTAGACGGTTAAACGCCAATAAATGACGAAAGCCAAGATTAGATTATAAGAACTTATTTATTATTTGGCAAACTCTCCGGGTGTATTTCTGCCATGAATAGCTCCTTAGAAAAAAAATCATTTGCTTTGCAGGTGCCGTTCGAAGTCGGCAAAAACTGTAGGTCCCGCCAAACCCCAAAAACAGCACACCACAATTTGGAAGTGAAGATCGGCAAAAATCTCGTTGGAGGTTATGATTACCTGTTTGTATATCGCTGCCATTAGTTAGATAGTTTCTCCAACTAAACTATTATTGTTCACTTAAGCCCGCAATGAAATATCAGATTGCAAAAATTTATTACATACTTTTTTAAAAGGTGGTCAAAAATACACAAAATACCATTTAAATTTTTTGCAAAATAAGCTGGAATTAATTTTAATGAATAAAAGAGAAATCTGGAAATGCGCAATTCTGTGATAAACGTGGTACATTTTTTCCAAGAATTTTAATTTTAAAATGTGAACGTTAAATCCATAATTAAAAAAAGGCGCTGTAAAATGTGTACCATAAAGATTTTTTCATTATAAATTGCAGACATACATACATACATACATACATTTGTATAATAGTTTAATTAATTTTGAGAACGCTGACTATGTGAAAAGCAAAAAATTATTATGAAATTAAAAAGTTGTAATACAAATGTTACACATGAAAAAGTGCGTAGGTATGCACATTAGGGTTAGCCAAAAAATATCGATTTACGTTTTTTCGAAGGGCATACAGTAAATTTGAATTCCTGATCATAAATGGAGTATAATGACTAAATATGAGTATTTTATGAAAGTGGGAAAGTATTTGCAGAAAATTGAACGCTCTACAAAAACGGTCTTATAAACTTGTTTCATTAGTGTGACCATTACAAAGGTTTTCGAGGTAGAAAATTTACTAATTTTATATTTTAGCCCACCCTAATGTACATATGAATTGGTATACATATGTATATAATAATTTTAATAAGCGTCGTCTCGACGCCTATACAAACATGTCGTTAGTAATTAATTAAAGAAAATGCGTCAGTAAAAGCGTTTGCTCATTCTGCTGGTACCATCGTACATAAATCTACACATTTGCATATTTTAATGTATCCATACGTACATACATGTGTCTATATATTGCTGTCCTGCTTAAAAAACTGCATAAAAGATTTCCTTTTCACAATAGTTGCCCTTTGCCACCTACACAGCTGGCTGCATCTTTAACTTAATTTCTTCTGCCCATATCCCTTTTCGTTTTACGTCAACTTTCTTCTGCATCTTTGACGTAAATTTCGTTACCATGTTTTTATATCATCTGCTCTTCTGCCTCGCTTTTGCTCAGTGTCTTTTTTGACAGTCTGCAGACATGAAACACTTACATGTTACTGAGTATGCGGGAACATTCCCATACCGCACTTTCATACCACACGCACATATCTCACTCATTTACCAAGTAACTAAAAACAATGTGTATAAAGTGACTTTTCTTCACAAACCTTCTTTTTATTGTTATAGTCAGTTGCGAGAATAAAACTATATTTTTTGTGTAATTTTTACTATATTTTTGTTAAATTTTTAATATATTTTTGTGTAATTTTTACTATTGTTTTTGAGTAAGTTTTAGTACATTTTTTGCTGCCTTACTGTGAAAAATATGACTTTTTGGATCCCAAAGGGAAGGGTTTGAATCGGAAAACCATCCCTGTGGAGCCGCCCCTGCTTTTAAGCTAATGTGCTGTTCATGATGAGCCTGCATTTTGCATTTCAGCATTTAGCCCAATATCCAGAATTTTTTCCATACAATTTTGAAAGCTAAACGCAACTAAATGCTAACTTTATTTCTGCATTAGCTTCAGCATCTTCGAAGATACAGTACGAACAAAAATATAATTGTATGAAGAAAAAATGAAAAATAAAAATGTTGCATACTTTTGGGCGAAACGCTGTTTATATTAGGAAATCTTCTCACTAAGCAAGTCAACGTACTTGTGCATTAATTTCTCCTGTTAAAAGTTGCAATTTTCGAGGTGAAGACTTTCCAAGTTTGTTTAGAAAATTGGTTTCTTTACCCACGAAGTCACTTTTATAAAAGAAATGAAGTTTATCTGAAAAGGCAGGCATACTTTCACTTGCGATGTATGAACGCCCCTTAAGCATTCGAAAATTAGCTAAATGTGCATTTTCAAAATGCGGCAGCGTGAACGCATCTTCGAAATGTACGACCGAAAATGGAAAATGCCGCTTTTACACCTCAGCATGAACACTACATAAAACTTATGGCAGCGTTAGTGACTGTATGTGCACTCAGGAAAAAACGCATTGTGAAACTAAATATGTACAACTTTAACTTGCAATGCCTAACTTTAATTTAAAATTGCAGCGAACTTAGTTTAAGATTGCGCGTTTTTGAATTAACATTGAGCAACTTTAGATCAAGTATGCTGTGTTTAGTTTGAAATTACCATAATTAAGCTATCGCGTTTCGGATAAAGAGACACTATCCAAGTTCCATTTCCATTGAAAATCAACAATGTTCATACTTGGATTGAGAATTTTTTACTTAACCGGAAATCATGAAGGCTTTTGCTTGATTCTACAACACACAACCTACGCCAAGAAAGTGCTAGCTCAGACTAGCTTAGCCGTGGTAATCATAGAAAGATAAATATTTTCTAAGCATAAAACAGAACTCTTGCTGAATCGCACAACTGAGTATATTTTGTTAAGCTTCGCCCGAATTTAGATTTCCTTACTCAAATTTTTTATTTTTTTTATTTATCTTACAACTCCTCGCTAGGCAAATTAATTACTAGTGCTGCATGTAAGAGCCTGGATAGATGTGTAACAACATTTAAACTACAAATATGCTTTGACACGCTGGCAACAACAACACCAAAGGGAGTAGGTATGTGTAGTGTGTACGCGAATTTGTCAGTTGCAAATTAATTTTATTTTTCTTTCGCATGAAAGTAAATTAAAATTTGTTAGCGAAGCCTGATGACGGCTGGTGCTGGAAAGACGCCATTTTGTTGTCATTAAACAGCATATACAAAAGTTCCGTAGACAATGGCAACGATAAGTAAGCTGATAACGGTTGTGAGTAAGTGGATTTTAATGTATAGGGAGGTTTCTTTTTTTATTGCAATTGTTAGTGTGCTAAAAAAGTATCTATTGCGTGTGAGGAAAAACTTTAGTTAGACAAATGTAGCTAAATTGTGTGAAATAAAGTGCACCTAGAATTCTAAGAATATAGGATAAGCTCAGTTTTAATGGCCTTTAAGGCATAACAATCCAACCCATTATAATTCCATATAGCACAGCAGCTATACCATTGTATCCAGCTAGGAAAAAAATATTTTCCAGCACTAAAAGTGGTCTTAAAGCTTTAGTTGGACATTTAGGAATGTGTTGGTGAAAATTTTTGGCCAAATGAATGGTTTTCGTGAAAGCCCGAGCTTAGTGTGGTTTTTATTACGATATCTCAATTCGTTTCGGAGATATAAACAAAAACATGAAAAAATGTATCTAAACTGTTCTTACTTGAATCAATAAATGTTACTCATACGCAGTGTACGTCCTATGAAAAGTGCACTATAATTTCAAAATGATAACGTATACACAGTTATTTTAGCTAGAAATCATATTGTTACGCAATCTACTAAAATACTTTTGAAATTGCAATGTCTTTTTTTCGTAAATACGTTTTTTCAATAACCTTGTAAAGGATCCTGTTGTCCTTCAAAAATTCAAAGGCGTAAATTTTTTACACAGTCCTTTATATGTGAGCAAAATATTAAAATTATATAATTTTCGAAGCCTTAATGGCCTTACAACATACAGACAAACAAAAATTCTAAAAATTTTTGTTTTGACTTCGTTTGCTCAAATAGGCTTAACTTTTCTTACCATTGCTCTAGTGAAGAAGTTTAGCATAATTTAGCATTTGACAAAAATTAAAGTTTCCTTTTTTTGAAATTCCTAAATTTTCACTAATTGAAAATAAAATGCCTGGCAGCAATATACACACATAGATTGCACTAGTATTGCCGGAAATTCCTTACGTGAATATTTTCTTGCTAGCAAATTTATCACTGCTGGAGCTTTCTCCTTCTCATAGGCGCCTTTTTATGTAATTAACAATTCATAAAACAATCATCAGCTCTAATTATGAACTCTAGCTCAAATCAATTGAAAATCAAAATGGTATAACAATAATTGTCAGCGAAAGTTTATTGAGTAATGCTTTTAGGCATCATCAAGAGTCTTCTCAAAAGCATACTTATCAACACTTTCAACAAGACTTAACATCATTATGGGCAAAATTGTTAAAGTATGAAGTGGTAATTAAAATAATAAATTTAGAGATGAAGGAGTGAAGGAGTCAAGCAGGAAAACGTTTCAATGTGATTTTAATTGATTTCATATAAATGTCAAAATTGAAATTCAATACGTAGGAAAGTTAAAGAGTTAAGAGTACAGAATACATATTGTCGCACAGAACAATTATAGCAGTCCATATCCTGCGGAAATATTCTTTGAACACTCAATTTTATTAAATTCAATTTATTAAATTGCATACATATGTTAGTTTGTAAGAGTTTTCAGTTAAAGATTTTAAATTCCAACCAGAGCTTTTTGGAAGCTTTCAGATTTATGGCTTGGTTATAACTAATCTCTTTTTTAGAGAAATTTGAAATTGAGTTTAACTTAAATCTTTCAAAGAGTATTTTTCAGTTTGCTTCTTTCGAAGTGTCCATTATTTCAGCGGTAAAAATTAATTTTTTAAACAAAGGTTTAATGAGGCCAAATATTTGATTAAATAATTCCCGTGAATAATTAAAAAGTTAATTTTGTATAAAAATATAAAAAAAACTATTTACTCACTTAAATTAGGTAATTCAAATATGATAATGCTATCCAGTGAGTTGCGAGAATGTTTCATAATTTCCACACCAGTTTGATTCTCATGTATATGAAAGACGTGATAGCCTGCTATGGCGCCATTTTGATTTTTCGGTGGATACCAGGACATTGTAATGCTAGTCGAGGTCACATTCAAAACTGTTAAGTTCAACGGTTTACTTGGAACTGTAAAGAAAAAATGTGGTTTTTGAAGATTAGTTATGATATTAATACGGCTGTTAACCTTAATGAACTTTTTTTGTATAATTTTCCCGTGAAGTAATAGTTAGTGTCAGTGCCTGAACGAACTTTTTTCGAAATATTGAGTCAGCAATAACAAACATGAGCGAATACTTTTTTTAATCAAAAAAACTAAAATAAAGAAAAAGAAGAAAAAAAATTAAATACAATAAAGTAAAAAAAAATTAAAATAAAAAAAATTTAGAAGGAAATAAAAAAAAATTAAAAAAATTTAAAAAGAAATAAATAAAAAAAAGAAATAAAAAAAAAATAAAAAAAAATTTAAAAATAAATAAAAAAAATTTTAAAAAGAAGTAAAAACAAAATAAAATAAAATAAAATAAAATAAAATAAAATAAAATAAAATAAAATAAAATAAAATAAAATAAAATAAAATAAAATAAAATAAAATAAAATAAAATAAAACAAAATAAAATAAAATAAAACAAAATAAAACTAAATAAAATAAAATAAAATAAAATAGAAAAAGTAATATAAAATAAAATAAAATAAAATAAAATAAAATAAAATAAAACAAAATAAAATAAAATAAGATAAAAGAAACTAAACTAAAATAAAATAAAATAAAATAAAATAAAACAAAATAAAATAAAATAAAGATAAAATAAACTAAAATAAAATAAAATTAAATAAACTAAACTAAAATAAAAGAAAAGAAAATAAAATAACGTAAAATAAAGTAAAATAAAATAAAATAAAATAATATAAAATAAAGTAAAATAAAATAAAATAAAACAAAATAAATAATTTAAAATAAATGAATACAACACAACATAAATTGAAAAAAAAGGACACAAACAAAATCTATATATATAAAAATGAAATGGTGTATAATTGTAACGCTAAAACTCGAAAACGGCTGAACCAAATGAAATACTTCCTTTGGGGGATTTGTTTGTTATTACCACGCGCAGGTCATGTCTTAAAATCAGAACAAAATATTAAGGGGGCGTGGCACCTCCCATACGAACTGAATTTTTCAAGTTGAATATCTTCAAAAGTGTTTAAGGTAGGAACATGAAAATTGGTACAGAGCTACAGGATAATAGCACCACTCTCACCTATAAAACCGGGGGTTATCCAATAAGGGGGCGTGGTACCTCCCATACAAACCAAATTTTTTAAGCAGAATATCTGTGAAAGGGTTCAAGGTAGGGACCTGAAAATTGGTATAGACCTATATGGTATCAAAAGCCTTCTTACACATAAAAGAAGGGGTAACCGGAAAAGGGGGCGTGGCACCTCCCATACAAACTGAATTTTTCAAGGTGAATATCTTCAAAAGTGTTTAAGGTAGGAACATGAAAATAGGTATAGAGCTATAGGATAACAACACCATTCTCACCCATAAAACTTGGGGTTATCGAAAAAGGGGGCGTGGTACCTCCCATACAATCTATATATATAAAAATGAAATGGTGTTCAGTCGTTACGCTAAAACTCGAAAACGGCTGAACCAAATCATATACTTCCTTTAGGGGGTTTATTTGTTATTACCACGCGCAGGTCATGTTATAAAATCAGAACAAAATATTAGGGGGGCGTGGCACCTCCCATACAAACATTTTTCTTCAAGGTGAATATCTCTAAATGGGTTTAAGGTAGGGACCTGGAAATCGGTACAGACCTATAGAATAACAACACCATTCTCACCCATAAAACTGGGGGTTAACCAAAAAGGGGGCGTGGCACCTCCCATACGAATGAAATACTTCATAGTCGATATCTCTGGAAGTATTCATGTTAGACCACTGAAATTTGGTAAGGGATTATATGAGATCAACCCCTACCACCTCCAAAAAAGCTGGGGATAAAGAAAACGGGGGCGTGGCACCTCCCATACAAATTAAATATTTCATAGTCGATATCTCTGGAAGTATTCATGTTAGACCACTGAAATTTGGTAAGGGGTTATATGAGATCGATCCCTACCACCTCCAAAAAAACTGGGGATAACGAAAAGGGGGGCGTGGCACCTCCCATACGAATGAAATACTTCATAGTCCATATCTCGGGAAGTGTTTAGTTTAGACCACTGAAATTTCTTGAGGAGTTAAATAAGATTAATCCCATCATCTCCAAAAAAACTGGAGATAAAGAAAAAGGGGGCATGGCACCTCCCATACGAAGGAAACATTTCATAGCCCATATCTCTGCAAGTATTTATGTTAGACCACTGAAATTTGGTGAGGGTTAATATGTGATCGATCCCTAATACCTCCCAAAAAACTCGAGTTAACGATAAAGGGGGCTTGGCACCTCCCATACGAATATAATACTTCATAGTCCATATCTCTAGAAGTATTTAGATTAGACCACTGAAATTTTGTGAGGAGTTATATAAGATCAATCCCGGACACCTCCAAAAAAACTGGGGATAAGGAAAAAGGGGGCGTGGTTTCTCCTATATGAAGGAGATAGGGATATGGTTTAAAATAGATATAGGGATCGGGTTAGAGAAACAGAGAGGGAAATAAATTTGTGGCAGGACAACGTCTGCCGGGTCAGCTAGTAATAAATATAAAAAATGGAATAAAAAAAATTAAAAATGGAATAAAAAAATAAGATAAAATAAAGTTAACCAAACAAAATAAAAAAGAACGTGTGGCACTCGGGGACTGCCGCGGTAAAGCTATTGCATATCACTTTTTATCAACTTATGCAATTATAAAATTTATGAAAACTCAATGAGCATATTTATGACTTTAGAGCAGTACAGCCTTAACCTGTTAACATTACATGATATGACATCATATGATATGGCATCACATGATATGACATCATATGATATGACCTCACATGACATGACATCACATGATATGACATCACATGATATGACATCATATGATATAACATCATATGATATGACATCACATGATATGACATCACATGATAAGACATCATATGATATGACATCATATGATATGACATCATATGATATGACATCATATGATATGACATCATATGATATGACATCATATGATATGACATCATATGATATGATATCATATAATATGACATCATATGATATGACATCATATGATATGACATCATATAATATGACATCATATGATAAGACATCATATGATATGACATCATATGATATGTCATCATATGATATGACATCATAATGATGTCCCATATGTGAACATATTGGATGACTTTAAGACCATTTCGGGGCCAATTTGGGACCATTTTGGGGCCAATTTGGGATCCCTTGTGGTGGCTTTACGTCACTATGGGATCACTTTAAGACCATTTCGGGGCCAATTTGGGAACATTTTGGGGCCTATTTGGGAACATTTCGGGGCATATTTGGGAACATTTTGGTCTGCTGCTAACATTAGTACAATGTCATAGGCCTTAATGTAGGCAACGCTTATAATTCAATTTGTCAAGTTATGTTGCTAACACCGAAAATTGTAACATTGAAAAAAGTCCGTTACGAACTTTTTTAACATTGCAAAAGTCCGTTACGAACTTTTTTAACATTAACATTAAAGTAAAATAAAATAAATTTAACAAAAAAAGAGAAATTAGTAAAATATGACGAAGAAAGATTACTTTGCGTCAATCAGGCCCCCTTCCTGTTTTTCGGTTAAAATCGTAAATTTTGACAGAGCGATGGTAAATTCTGACAGTTATCGTGGTGAGCATGAACGTCAGAATATACCCTAAATTGAAAATTTATTCACACAATCTCAAAATTTACCCTTTCGTTTGGCACAGCAAAATGGAAAATTTTTGTACACCATAGGAAATTTGTTCATCTCATTTTACTTTGGCATAAAGGGTTCTCAATTGACAGACAGCCTAAGCCTCAAATAAATACCAGAAGAAGATGAACTCACTTTTTAATATAGGTCTCTCGTGGAAATGAAATTAAGCACATACAACTATTTTATAGCATTTGCCATAAATTCGAATCGCATGTTGTACTAGATTTAACATTTATGACCTCATGTCAAGTTTGAATTCCAAAAAGCACCAGCGACATAATAAAACTTGTCTTGTTATCATCATAAAAAAAAAAATACATTCCAAAAATATTTGCAAAGTCCCGGAATCCTTTTTGACCTCTGCGAAAGTGACAACAATAGCCAAAAATGCAATAAAATATAATATAATAAGATAAACAAGTGGTATACAAGACGTCAAAGATTATTAAAAAGAAAAAAAAAGACAACTTCCCTTTTTTTAGCAAACTTATTCGGAGTATATGTTTTATGTTTGTTCAAATTGGGGAATATCTTTAGAATTTCGTTAGTTAGTACATTGCAATAAAAGTCAATAGCATTTGCCTTAAGGTCAGAGTCTTGTTGAGGTTGTAAGGCATTGTAAACATGATAAGAATGCACTTGACTATTAAGTTAAAAGGCTAACGGCAAACACAATCATGCTGCTGCTAAAAACATACACCCACACATAGACCAAAATCATTCTCAATGGCCATAAGCCGTAAGCTTGAAGCCTTAAGCAAACGAATAAAGCGCCAAAGATAACAAAGCGAAATGTAAAGTGACTTTAATTTGTTCGTTCGTAGATATTTTGAGAAACAAAAAAAAATCTGAGAGAATTTTAAACAATTCATTTTAGTCGTAGTATTTTACGATTTTCCTTTGATTTTGATTTTTAAGTCATTGTTCTACTACTACAAGTTTGATGCTGGTTAAATAGAACACACCCATTGGCAATTTTTACTTTTTGGGAAATGAGCGCAAAATCATTGAATTGACATGAAAAAGGCTGTTGCCAGTGGAGACTAATAACAAAGTTGAGGTAAAATGGAAGTGAAATGAAAACAAAAGGAAGGCTGAATTAAAGTGCATGGTTTTTGAAGAGGCACTATGGGACAAGGTCAGCGCTGTTGGTGAAGGGAAAAAAGTTATAGTCATGCAATCAAGAAATGGTATACATTTCGGGAAAAATAATGGTAACGGTATAGCCGTTTGGGAACTATTCTGTGAACATCTCTAAATTGTGTTAGCTGAGCGGGGCAGTGACGCAAAAACCATTTCCCATACAAAATCAATCAAAAACTTAGGTGATACTTTTTAACCATAAAAAGTTTATTAAAGACGTTGTGCCATTCTTACTAACAGCACCTGTAAGTAAGTATTCTAAGGTTGTTCGATTTATATGGACGAAAGTTAACCGATATCTCGCCATCGATTTTTCGATAGGTTTTGGGCTCAGGAAAAAAAAGTTCCACTACGCAAATCTCAAAAATAAATTTTAGATCCTGCGAAATTTAATTTTTTGAAGTTAACTTCTTAGGCGGCGGTATGAAGTTTTATTGAGAGTAAAATTTGGGAAAATGGCTGATGATGCAACGGAAATTATGCAACGGAAATAGAAATTGTAGACGAATTTCAGGCGTATGTTGCAGACTTTCAGTCGTAGGCGATTTTCACCACGCTGTTTAGCTGTGCAAATCAAATAGAAGGTGAAATTCTAGGTTCTAGCTAACAAAGCACAAATTCTAATAGGTAGGCCGAGCAGAATTCATGGGTGTTGCCACTTATGGCGGTTTACAGGGTTGCCACCTATCCCAATTTTTTCAAAATATAGAGATAGATATGCCCATATGGGAATCAAATGAAAGGCATTTTCGACAGTTTTCCAAATTAGATAGTTTTAAGCAGGGTTGCCACTTAGGGTTGCCACCTTACCGAAAATTATTTATTTTTTGTATATCTCGGGAGCTGCTTGACCGATTTGGATGAAATTTGGCACATATTTAAATATGAGTAACAAATGAATGGCATTTTCGGCCGTATGCCAAATATGACAATTTCACGCTTGTTTGCCACATAGGGTTGCCACCTAACCGCAATTTACAACCCCTTTTACAACTCTCCTTCCTATCTTTCTTCGCCTTCACACTATCACCCTCCCTTTTTCTCTTCATTCCCCTCTTTCCTTCTACCTCCTCTTCCTCTATATGCCATTCGTATTGGCCCCTGTTAATTTAGGCATAATTCTACCCACGTAACGAATTTGAAGGAAAACACAGCTTGTGTAAGATATTTTCGAACTGATCGGTTCCCTGGTCTACTTCTCGGAAGTAAGAAATCGTGAATCTAAACCATTCTCAAATACACCTTAGATTTAGATATATTTATTTACTTCAAACACACAACCAAAAAAAGTTATTTTACAGCGTTTGAAGACTTACAAACTAATAAATGAACTTAGTACTAACACTAACAATACAAAACACAATGACGGATATTACAATATGTAGATTAAAGTTATAATTGGATACTAACGAAGGGTTTAAAGAGGGATCGGGGATGAGGTGAAGAGAGCAGGGAGAATGTTTGCATATACGTACATATCAACTTTCAACAGCTATTGGGCAAAGTATCGCAGAAGTTCTTTTTTTGAAGTGCAGGGGATTTCTGACTATTCTAATATACTGTGGCAGAGCGTTCCAAAGACGCACGACAAACACAAAAAATTGACGTTCGGTGACTAGGCAGCTGTATCTGACACTAAGCAAGTTCAGCGATCTAGGCGATTTACCAAAGTGAATTCGTTCCGCAAGGTAAACGGGCTCTTGAGTGCATATGACTTTATGAAGTGCTGTTAAGCATTTCAACTTCAAAATTTCATTGAAATTTATTGTGCATATTTGTTTGGTAAATACGGATATGTGATCATGGCGTTGTTTGCGATAAATATATCCGGCAATGTTGTTGTAGAGCACGTTAAGTTTTCTTCGGGACGTACTGTCACAGCTGGCATATAGTTCACATCCATACAATAGCTTTGGCAACAAAAATGTTTTTGCTAAAAGCAGCCGCGTTTTCAATGGGGTAAAGTATTGTATGGTCCATAAAGATCGTAACATTCCATAAATTTTGCCTATAACAGTTAGGATATGTGTTTTCCATGACAGTGTTCTATTAAAAAATACTCCTAAATTCTTCGCCTTGTCCACATATCTAATCACATTAGTGTTTATTTTGACTTCATTGTAATCGCTCAGTTGAAACGTTTTTTTATAAATCACTAAACACTGAGATTTGCTTGGATTTATTAGTAGCCCGTTGTCACATGCCCACCCGTTGACTCGATCTAAGTCTTCGTTCAGTTTCTCGATACAATTGTTGATGGACATGATAGGACCACCTATATATAATTGCACATCATCGGCATAAACATGAATTTTGCAGTGTTTTAAAATATTTTGTATGTCATTTATATATAATACAAATAGTAGCGGGCCCAGAATCGAGCCTTTGGGAACACCTCTTTTCATTGGTAAGTAACCAGATACGCTGTTGCCTGAAAATACAGCTTGTGTACGATCACTGACATACGATTTGAGTAAGCGCAGGGCTGGATCAGAAAAATTGAATAAGTTTTTGAGTTTCAAGTCAAGAAGTGCGTGGTCAACAGTATCGAATGCTTTGGAGTGATCGAGAAGGGTAAGGAGGGTTACGAGATTATTGTCAAGGTTTAGTCTAATATCGTCGGTTACCTTTATTCACGCCGTAATACAACTCCTGTTTGATCTAAAGCCAGACTGGAGAGTGCTTACTAAATGATTACTGCTGAGGAAAGAGTTTATTTGAGAGTGCATAATGCGTTCAAGCACTTTGGAAAGAAACGGTAAAATAGCTATAGGTCGATAATCGCCATTGGACTTTTTAGTTGGAACGATTTTGGCCCTTTTCCAGCAATCGGGGGAACACAGATGTGGTCAGAATGGTATTAAAGGCGTAAGTTACATGCTGTAGAATTTTGGGGAGTATACATTTAAAGAACTTGGGATGTATACCATCCAAACCCATGGCATTTGATTTGACGCTAAGTACACTTTTAACAACTTCAAGATCGTCAATATTCTTAAACCGAAAACCGGGTACGGTACCTACTAAGCATTCACTATACCTTTCATAACATGTATTACTATGATAGTCCGACAAGTTTACGAATTTCTCATTTAATTCATTCACATCTAGATCATCATATACGTGAGTATTTTTACTGCCGATCCCAATATCGCGAATACATTTCCAAGTTTTATTAGAACCCACCGCCATGCTATATTGCTGCTCATAGTACTCAAGCTTTCTTTGCTTAATGGCTTTAGTGACGTTTCTTCTGAAAACTTTGAATTCGTGGTATGTAGCTGCGGTTTTACAACGTTTCCATTTCCGGTACGCAATGTTCCGCTTGCGAATAAGACTCTTTATGTAGCTATTGAACCACGGGGGTTTACGCGGGGTGATGGCTTTAGTAACAAGTGGTACATGTTCTGTAAATAGTGTGTTGATATACTTCGTTATTTCTGAATTTCAAAAGTTAACTTCTTTCACGTGTACTGGCTACACGCGGTCTTTTTATACCTTTCATGAACATGAAATGGTATTATAACTTTGGTCCGATGTTTGTAAATATGAGAAGAAGAAGAGATAGACCCATCAATAAGTATACCGAAATGATCAGGATGACGAAATGAGTTGATTTAGCCATGTCCGTCTGTCCGTCTGTCCGTCTGTCTGTCTGTCTGTTTGAACGCAAACTAGTCCCTCAGTTTTTGAGATATTTGGCTGAAATTTGGTATGCGGCCACCATTTTCCAATATAGGAATCATTTGTCGGAACCAGTAAGATCGGACCAATATAACATATAGCTCCCATACAACCGATTATTCCGATAAACTGATTTTGGGCTTAACTCCTGTAATTAAACACGAAGGAACGTGAAATTTTATAAGTGTTGCTATTTTTATATGTGAAATATCGATGTTGAAAATCATAGAGATGGGATAAATATTTCACATAGCTCCCATACAATCGATTATTCCGATAAACGGATTTTGGGCTATAACTCCTGTAATTAAACACGTAGGAACGTGAAATTTTGTAAGTATTGCTATTTTTATATGTGAAATATCGATGTTGAAACTCATAGAGATGGGATAAATATTTCACATAGCTCCCATACAATCGATTATTCCGATAAACGGATTTTGGGCTATAACTCCTGTAATTAAACACGTAGGAACGCGAAATTTTGGAAGCATCGCTATTTTTATATGTAAAATATCGATGTTGAAAATCATTGAAATGGGATAAATATTACACATAGCCCCCATACAATCGATTGTTTCGATAAACGGATTTTGGTAGATAACTCCTGTAATTATATCGGTAGGAACGTGAAATTTCGTAAATGTTGCTATTTTAGAATGTGGAATGTCGATGTTAAAAATCAATGAGATTGGACCGTATGAGCTAAAGTTTCGGTATGAGCTAAAGTTAAATTCACACAGGCTGTACTGGGGATCAGTGAAAATCGTGACGCTTATTCATGAAAGGTATTTAGCCTTCGGCACAGCCGAAGACAGCTTTCCTTACTTGTTTGATTTGTTTTTTGACTTTAATTTTTAAGGCTTTTTTCATGATCTAGTAAAAAAATTTTCATAAATTTTCGACTCAAAAATGCCGCTAAAAACATTGGCGATAACAGAACGTAACGACTGAAAAATCTAAAAAAAGTCGTTTTTTCGACCAAAATTCTTCTAAAACTCCATTAAATACATTTTTTCAAAAAACAGCATTTACCATCGTCTTTAGCCACTGAATTAATTCACTTGGGAATACGCCAATTGACACGAAAAAAAAAAATACATAAAAATTGATTTGGATTTAAAAATCAAAGTCAAAAAATCAAAAAAATTAAATTTCGCAGGCTCGAATATTATTTTTTGGGAAATGCGTAGTGGAACAAACCATAATATTGATGGCTCGATATCGGTTAATAAATCGACCCACCTTAATATATACGTAGTCGCTTAGTTCAAAAGTTGGAATAATAAAATATTACTAAATGCCATTGCCTATTTTTAGGCGTTTAGCCTTAGAGTCTATAAATATTTGATCCAATGAAATTGCCCATGCAACATACAAAAGAAGCTAAGGAGACATCAAAATACAATCAGGGTTTTGGATGTATGTATGTACTTGTATTGCATCGTTGAAGAACCAAATTGAATATATTTTTTATGCTATCAACACATCGAGTACATTTAAGAAGAAATCAAATATTTAATCACTTGTGCTTATGCGCATATATTTTTGTTATTGCAAAAAGCAATTTTCAAATTAAATTCTAGACAACTTCAATGAATATAATGAAATAGAGATGAAAGGATATTTGTGTGTGTTAGATATCAAACACACATACATAGGTATATATGTATTTTTTACTGAAAAGATATATGAAGTTAGTGCATACATATGTGCATATATCAGTGATGAAGTAGAAAATAAATATATTCAATATTTGTTTAGTATACGAAATATATATCTATTGTATGTGTGTATAGATTTGTTTGAATGCATTTATGTTAGTATAAATATTGGAAAAAGGGAATACTTCATTTGCGCTCGCTTCTTTTGGTTGAGGTGATGAAAAGCACTAACGAAAGTTGAATATACAATATATGTAGGTAGATACATACATACACACATATTATAAGCAATAGTCAATATGGAAATGGCCAATTATATTCTCTTTGTGTAAGGATCAAACGAAGTTAAATAATCATAGAACAAGAAACGTGGCGGAAGTTACAAAGGTTGGTAAGCAAAAAAGTTAAATGAAATGAAAACATAAATGCCGGCTAAGTGGAAAAAGCGATTTAATCAATATGTTATTGTACACTTGAGTAAACACATGCAGATATATATTTACATACATATGTATATATAAAAGCAAACAGCTCGAAGCCTGCCCATTTTTAGTGCAATTGCCTGAACTAACCAAATACACACCCACATACATAGATACAAATATCCTTGGATAGCCATGCATGGAGTGGTCATCAGTGGACAATATCGTAAATGATAAAAATTCACGTCTAAAAATTCTTTACGGAAGTGACAAATAAAGAATGTACAAAGCTAAATAATTCAATGGAGAAAAGTTGAAAATGACGCAAAGTGGAGAATGTATTAATATCTAATTTGCAGATTTTAGTGATGCATTGCTACTTTGCATGAAGTTGACATTTGTATACAAAATATTGGTATCAGAAGTTAGACAAATTTTATTCAAATAACACTGCTTAGAATTTTTTTAAAATTTGCTAATATTTTGAATACCTATAACGAAAGTATAGCTCTTGTTTGGCAAACCAAAGAAAAAAATCAGTGCAATCGACCAAATATTAGAAAAAATATAAGCCAAAAAAATTATACTTATAAATGCTACGTTTGATAGAAAAAAGTTTGTGTTCTACAGCGCGCTACATCTTCTAACTATAATAAAATGAAAGTAAGGAATATATTGTAACGATTCCAGCAAAAAACTTTTGCCAATATTTGCCCCCCTTTATTTTCTGACGAAAAATCACTTCAAACTTTCATGAAAGTGACATGACGTAAAAGAAAAAAATCAGTGCAATCGACCAAATATTAGAAAAAATATAAGCCAAAAAAATTATACTTATAAATGCTAAGTTTGATAGAAAAAAAGTTTGTGTTCTACAGCGCGCTACATCTTCTAACTATAATAAAATGAAAGTAAGGAATATATTCTAACGATTCCAGCAAAAAATTGTTGCCAATATTTGCCCCCCTTTATTTTATGACGAAAAATCACTTCAAACTTTCATGAAAGTGACATGACGTATACGTAACATTTTTTGATTAACGAATGTGAAGACATAGAAAAAAAAGTTGATGCTACAATACTACCTCCTGAAGCGCTTCAAGAGAAAACTAAAGAAGCACGAAATAATGATTACAGAAAGTACTGGTTTATGTTTTCTAGGAAAAGTGATAAGATTTCTTTCTTGACGAAAAATTCTGACCAACAAAAAATCTATGTAATTAGAACCTGTTGTCAAGTAAAAACTGTTTGAATATTTTCGTAATATTTTTTTTTCCACATACATTCAGGTATATTTTTGATTCCTTTTAAATATAAACACCAAGGATATGAAATTTAGGCAATGGCTGATTTTTATTTACTGAAATTTGTATGTATAGTTATTTGTGTTTAAAAAGAAGCGGTGTATTAGAAGTGGTCGAGGTTTGTTTTTTTTTGCCACACGCTCAGGTTCTGATTCCACTTGTTACCGAAATGCTTAAGCAAGCTTTTTTGAAATATCGTGTCGCCACTATTTTTCTTTATATATAGACGTACCATACGAAAAATAACACTTTTCAAATTCTCTAAGAAGACTAACATTTTTATTTTGTGTCTCACGAAAAATAACACTTTTGACTGGTACATTTCCTTCAGAAAAAAACTGGTAGTGTTACTTTTCGTCTGACACAAAATAAAAGTGTCCGTTATCGTCAGACATAAATTGAAAGTGTTAGTTTTCGTCAGATACAAAATTTTTGGTGTTAGTTTTCGTATGGCACGTCGATATAAATAAATTGTCTAAAAAAGTAGGCTCATGTAAGTTTCATTTTAAAAAAGCTTCATTACACTAAACAATAAAAGTAAAGTACCATAACAATAACAAAGTTCTAGCTAACCATCTACATACATATATTCAAACATAATCTGAATGTAAACTCTCTTCATTTTTTTATTCCAGCTGACTGTGTTGTTATGTGTTATAACAAACACATAATAGTGCTACATTTTTTCTAGCTCAAGTATGTCCTTACACTGTTATACCAAATGGAATTCTAAAATATTGTAAAGCTGTCTAAGCATATCCGTTGCTGGTGTGATATATTGGTTAGTGTTGTAAGTAATTCAAAGGAATTCCGCCCCAACAAACCCGTGAACTCTATTCAAATGACAAATTATCACACACAGTGGTGCCAATGAAGAATATAATTTTTTTTAGTAAGTAACAGACACACAATATATTTACAAACTAGTTCATAACTTTATATAAAAAAGTAAAAAAAAAAGCATTTACAGTTTTTCACAAAATCGGCTAACATGGAAACAGATGCTTCTGCACTGATGAGATGTAAAATAGTAAATATTAAATATTTGGAAAGTAAAACAAAGAAGACACAATGAAAACCTGGTGAAGAAAAAAATGATATGGTAAACTTAGCACAGAATGAACAAGCAAACAAATTGTAAACTTTGCATGGCTCATCGTAAAAGATTTTCGGAACGCATGATTGCTCTAATAGTAACCCTGCGGTGAAAGTCAATAACTATAAAAGGTAAAAAAATCACTATGAATTTGATGTAACAAAAATTAAAAAAAAAAAATTTGTTGGTACAAGATAATGCCACAAGCTAGGTTACCATCAGTCTTTTCTCTTTTGAAAAAAAGTTTCCAAAATTTAATAACATTTGAAGTGGGAGCTGTAAAGTACTTAAACTAGTTCATTCTGTTCAGTCAATTACTTTATCATTATTCGAAATTTTTTGTGAACTTTGTTATGCGCTCGGGATCAGCTCTCAGACTACGAAGATCAAGCAAAGGTGAGCCCTTTCTTTGAAGTCAAGTTTCACTAAGCTCAAACCTTTCTTTGAAGCAATACAAAGGATTTTTGGCAAATGTACTGCGCCTAGAAAACGGTGAGAACAACACTTAACAAGCATTGCTCTTACGATAAATATCCGAAAAGCTTTCAGAATACCACAGCTTGAAATCCGACGAAATATGACGAAATAAAACCAAAGCTTATAAAGAACTTAGAAAGTGTGATATTACTTAACCCTAGAATTTCCACATATTAAATATGAAGAGTTCCTTGTACTAGTTTCGCCTGTGATCGAAATTCGACCAATAAAGTCTGGTAGTGGTGACTGGAGGGAGTCGTGGAGTCGCTAGCCCCGTACTCTCCATCGTTAAATTTCGGGGATGCCCCTGAAAATATACCGCCTATACCTCAGTTTTTTCAATTTCCTTTCCATCGGTGCATATTTCATGCTAATTGGTCAAATGGTTCGCTCACAGGAGGTTCCTAAAGTTTTTCATATGACGTATTTATATATAGATGATACCCTAAAACTAAGCACTATCTAGGAAACCGCTTGACCGATTGGGATAAAATTTGGCATAGAAATAATATGCTTAATTCTAAACTTTTCAGTTGGGTGTTGCAACTTGGGGCCATTTACGGGGTTGCCAACTATCTATTTTTTTTTAAATATTGAGCGAGATATACAAATATGCTTATTAAATGCAAGGTATTTTCAGCAGCATGCCAACTAAGATACTTTCAAGTAGGGTTGCCACCTAACTGAAGTTAATTTATTTCTTCGTATATCGACCACTATCTTGGGAACCTTATGAGCGATTTGGGTGGAATTTGGTATATTTATGGATAGTATGCTTAGTTGTGATACTTTTTGACTTAGGAGCTGCCACTTCGTCCGATTTACAGGGTTGTCGCCTATCTCAATTTTTTGTTTTATTATTGAGAAAGATATGGGTATCAAATGAAACGCATTTTTGGCGGCATGCTAACATATATATTTTCTAGTTGAGTTTTTCTTAAGTTGAGTTGTCACCTAGGGTTGCCACCTAACTGCATTATATTTATTCCTTTGTATATCGACTACTATCATTCATTATTCGATTTTAAATTGGTTGATGCCACCTGATGAGGCTTACAAGGTTGCCACCTAACTGATATTTTCTTTCGAAAAACTCTCGTGCTTTTATCGAGCTGGAAACTCTCATTTCATACGTATCAAACTTTTGTTACACCCCACCTAACACATGGAAGTTCGCGTATGTAAATATTTCTTTCATTCGTTTGCGCTTGAATAGTACACGGAAACGGATGTGTAAATTTATTACAGCAACAGGAAATGGTATTGAATCAAAGGCGTCGTTTGTGCACAAGTGTTGCAGCAAAGTGGCTGTTTGCTTGTGATTGTGTGCGGATGCAGCATGTTTGGTACATGTGCCATTAGTTATACTGGGTTCTTCTTGGTATGAGAGTCAGCAAGCAGCTAGTCAACGACATCCTTGACAGAAACGAATGTATGCGAGGGTAAGCAATCGTAACGATGTGTACTTTATACTCAATCTTATGTGAGTGGACATGTGTAGAGGGTTTTCATAGCGAAATAGTCTAGTAAACATTGGTACTGTGCTACTAACGATAGCTATCGAAAGACAAATAGGCAAACGAGAACAAAAAAAAAGAGAGAACAAAAAAAAAAAAAAATTAAAATCAATTAAGCAATAAATGAAGCACATTTCAATGCTACAAATGCTGCATAAATTTCTTTCAATTCTCTCACTTTTCAACTTGCTCCTCTCACCTGTGGCATTTTATTTGTGTGTGTGTGCGCTTTCTTTCAACTTCTTTTCCTGCAACTTCTTTCTGTTTGACAAATGAAGCGAGGATAGTGCTATTAATAAAAAAATGGGAAATGTAAAAGAAAAAACTTTTGCAAAAAATATACGAGCAACTTAATTTCAATTGCTCTACAATGCTCCAACCAATCGAATGCATTGCTAACGATTACTTTCTGGTCATTCAGCCATTCAATTGCAGTTGGATAGACCTCTAACATATGTATGTATGTACATGGGTGTGTGGACATGTGGATTTATATAGCAGTGATATATAAAATCGATTTTTTCGAACGGCAGAAAATCGGATTCCTAGTCAAAAATGGAGTATAATGTAATGTTATACGTTTGAAAATTTTGTGAACTTTTGACCAGTCTAACAATTTTTATCAAATTATTCTTTTGAGTTTTTGCGAAAAATAGGCGAAAATATAGCTGCAATTTGTCTGCAGGCACACTAAGCAGTGTTTGATGTAATGGTTACACACTGCGGTTTAGAAATCCCTAATCTCCTCTCCTTGGTTCGATGATCAGTAAAGGTGATGAAATATTAGCAACAATACAAAGCGGTTTGACAAGATCCTTCAACAAGATCGAAATTGCAACTTCGTAATTGCTATTGTCTGTAGCAATTTTCAACTTGTTTTCGCAAAAACTTAAAAGAATAATTTGATAAAAATTTTTTGACTGGTCAAAAGTCCACAAAGTTTTCAAAGTTCGTAAGTATATTGACCAATAATAACAATAACAATTCGCGGCCGCCGTGGTGTAGCGGTGAAGTGTTCGGCCTTCTACACCAAGTCGTGGCAGTTCGATGCCCGGCAAAAGTAACATCAAAAATTATTTAGAAAAATAAATTTTTCTAAACGGGGTCGCCCCTCGGCAGTAGTTTGGCAAACTCTCCGGGTGTATTTCTGCCATGAGAAGCTTCTCAGCAAAAAAATTCATTTGCTTTGCAAGTGCCGTTCGGAGTCGGCAAAAAACTGTAGGTCCCGCCAACTTGTAGGAAAAACTCAAAAGCAACACACCACAAGTTGGAAGAGGCATTAAATTTTAAAATGCATTTAACATAATTGCTTTTTTTGGCTCACCCTAGTTTGGATATGTATGTATGGCTGTGCACACTAAGAGGATAACAGTTTTTTTCTATATTTTTTTTAAATTCAATACAACTATGGTGCATATGATGCGCATCCTTGCTACTCACAGTCATTGTGCTGAAAAATGTGGTATGATTCTCTCTATGAAACATTCACTTATACATTTTTGTAGTGGACTCTGCTCTTTCATTACTTTAGTGCAGCAATCTCTTTGTGTGGTCGAAATACCTTCAAGCATATATTGTAAATCGAATAAATAATCTACGGAATAAGCTTTTTTTTTTTCTCTTTCACCCTGCTATCGCATATGTACATGTGAATATCCCATAACTATCCTATCCAGAGCAACTGTCCTGTTGTTTGCATTGTCAATGACAGCTTCATATTTATTCTTCTATCGGCGTTTATCAGTTATTAAATAAAACAAAACAATTCAATTTATGCTAAAGTCATTTTAATGGATCGCTTAACTTAAAAATACCTGGATGACCGAGCTTAAAATTTCATCCAAATCGGTCAATGTACGAAGAAATAAATAAGAGACAGTAAGGTGGCAACCCAACTCATTTTTGAGACATATTAGCTGGTATGCGGCTGAAAGTACCTTTGATTTGATAACCATATTGTCATACCTTGCTCAATATCTAAGAAAATATTAAATAGGTGGCAGCCCTGTAGGCAACACCCAAGTGGCAACACCCAAGTGGATAGTCTTAGAATCAAGCATACCACCTCTATGCAAAATTTCATTGAAATCGGTCAAGCGGTCCAAAATGACCACAAAATTATCCCAAAATAACCCCAAATTTATCCCAAAATGATCCCCAAATTGATCCTAAAATGGCACCAAATTCACTTCAAAATTAAACACAATTGATCCAAAAATGACCCCAAAATGATCAGAAAATTACCCTAAAATGATCCCGAAAAGATAACCAAACTACCCCAAGAAGACTATTAATGGTCCCAAAATGATCCGAAATTTAACCCAAAATAGCCCCAAAATTATCCTAAAATTACCCCTTAATGATCTCAAAATAATCCTAAAATAATGCAAGTATGATCCCAAATTGTCCCAATATAATACAAATACAACACGGTATTTAAGTTGGTACGTCGCTGAAAATACCTTTCATTTTAGACCCATATTGGCATACCTTGCTTCATAATTAAAAAAATTGAAATAGGTGGCAACCCTTTAAACCCCCAAGTGGCAACCCCCAAGTGGATAGTCTTAAGCTACATTTACACTGCACCAAATGCGTCACTTTTGGTCAAGTTTTATCGAGACCGTTCATCCGCAGATTGAATTTGATCGCCAAACTAGGTCAAATTCAATTAAATTCGTCTAATTTGGAAAACATATTCATTCTACGGGCAAACATTCTCGAAATAACTTCGTCGAAAGCGATGCATTTGGTGCAGTGTAAATGTATTATTAGAATCAATAAAACTATCACTATGCCAAATTTCATCCCAATCGGTCAAGCGGTTCTCGAAATAGTAACGTATATACAAATATACTGCGGTAAGGTGGCAACCCTACTTGAAAAAATTCTGTAAACCGACCCAAGTGGCAACCCCGAAACAATTGTTGAAATTTCAATCAAAATGAGTACAAAGGAAATATAATTTATTATGCATTAAACAATATTATATCATGTACGCTCAATGCGCTCACAAAACGAGCAATTTCAAGCGAGATGCGCTCAAGAGCAATTTACAAAACAATAAGAAAACAATAAGCCGTCATTTGAATAATCAAATGCAAAGATAACAAGCTAACAACAAGGCTGACACTTCAACAGCGTGTCACTCAGCTTAAGTTAGCATTTATTTTGAGCAAAACTGGCTCCTTCTAATACAAATATTGTAAATATATTTTTTCGCTTGAAGCATAATATTTTACATGACGTTTTAAAGTGGTTCCCCGGTATTAATGTCACAATGTCTGACAAGCGAGGCGAATGGATCGCAATCACAAAAAATCAAGTTGAAACCAGTAAGGAAGTATGGGTATGGGTGAAACTGAGTGTAATAATATACCTTGATGTGATACACATAATATACAGAGTGTCGTGTACTAAACGCAACTAGGTATAACAAACTGGAAAGGGAAATAAAGAAATGCATACAAATTAAATCAGCCACGAAGCGTACACGATGAGCAGAAGGCTGCCCTCTCCAAGGGAAATAGCAATATTGTAATAGGCGACGAATGAGCAAAAGCTTTATTTGCCGACTGCAAATGAAAGTAAAAATTCAAATTAGGAAATGAAAAAAAAAAAAAAAATTCCAGAAGAATGAATAAAACACAGTTAAAAGGTAAATATCTAATGATTGTATGTACTTACTCAGGAGTAAAGGGAAGTTAAGCATAGAAAATGAAAATATATAAGAAGTTAAGTGTGATTAATCTCTAACACTTCAAGAAAAACGGAGGAGGGGGAGGAGGGCGTGGCCCCTCCTATACAAATTAGATTTTTTGTACTGTGTATCTCTGGAAGTTTTCTAATCTAATCTTGGCTTGCGACATTCATTGACGCTTAACCGCCTAGGCCGTTTGCCGTTTCTTTTTAAAGCACGCCAGTAATTCCTTTTTAGCGATAACTGACGCCAATTGGAAACCCCAAGTGAGTTCAAGTCATCCTCCATTTGTTGTTTCCATCTCAGTCGAGGCCTCCCCCTTCCTCTGCTGACGAATTCGGGTGTCGATAGGAAAACCTTCTGTGCTGGAGCTTCTTTGTCCATTCGCATAACATGACCCTGCCAGCGGAGCCTTTGGGCTTTAATTCGCTGAACTATGGCCGGGTCTGCGTAAAGCTCGTACAGCTCATCATTAAATTTCCTTCGATACTCGCCGTTGGCTTCACGGGAAGGACCATAAATCTTCCGGAAAACTTTTCTCTCAATACTCCATCTCATCCGGTATTGTTTTTGGTGTTAATGCTGGTTCCCAAAGAGACGAAGTCCCTCACAGTTTCAAATTGTAGTCCAGAGTAGGCAGCGCTTACGATGCGGTTGTTAAGGCCAATGATATCAATATCATCGGCATATGCCAGCAATTGCACGCTCTTGTAAAAGATTGTGCCATTGCGGTTAAGCTCTGCTGCTCGAATTATCTTTTCCAGCATCAGGTTGAAGAAATCGCACGAAAGGTCGCCCTGTCCGAAGCTTCGTTTGGTTTCAAATGGCTCAGAGAGGTCCTTCCCGATTCTGACGGAGCTGTTGATATTGCTCAACGTCATTTGGCAAAGCCGTATAAGCTTTGTAGGGAAATCAAATTCAGACGTGGCGGTATACAGGCAACTCCTTTTTGCGCTGTCAAAAGCGGCTTTGAAATCGACAAAGAGATGGTGTGTGTCGATTCTTTTATCATGGGTCTTCTCCAGGATTCGGCGTATCGTGAAAATCTGGTCGATGGTAGACTTTCCAGGTCTAAAGCCACACTGATAAGGTCCAATCAGTTTGTCTACGATGGGCTTCAGCCTTTCACACAACACGCTAGAAAGAACCTTATATGCGATATTAAGAAGACTGATTCCGCTGTAGTTGGTGCGGTTAGCGTCATCGCCTTTCTTGTGGATTGGGCAGAGCACGCTAAAATTCCAATCTGGAGGCATGCACTCGTCTGACCATATTCTGCATAAGAGCTGATGCATGCTTTTTACCAGCTCTTCGCCTCCTTGTTTGAACAGCTCGGCGGGTAGTCCGTCTTTTCCAGGCGCTTTGCTGATTTTGAGCCGGGATATAGCTATCCTCACTTCATCATAGTCAGGTGGTGGGACGACTTTTCCATCGTCAGGAATTGGGGTATCGGGTTCGATGTCTCCCTAGCAATTAAGAAGTGACGAGAAGTGCTCCCTCCATAATTTGAGCAGACTCTGTACGTCGGTTACCAGGTCGCCATTATTGTCCTTACGGGAACTTGCCCCGGTCTAAAAACCTTCCATCATACGCCGGATCTTTTCATAGAATTTTCGGGCATCATTCATGTCAGCCAGCATCTCAAGCCCCTCACACTCACGCCTCTGACATCTTCTGGCTACCCACTGACTAAACTCTATCGTTGTGTTACATTGTCGATATATTTACTTACAATTGTATGTTAGCATTTAATTTGCCGGAAAGGAGTAAAAGGACAATACAGGCAAACCTAAAAGGCTACAGAAGCATACTACTAAGTTGCTAAGTGATCCGAAAAAAGTCAGCAGTTGATGTAGGGGTAATAGGAAGGGAAATTTCACTTTAGGGGCTTATTAAATTGTCATATGAATGTACAATATAGAAATGTCTATACACAGATATGAGTTTGTTTAGAGTCTGAGCAGTGAAAAATAGAGATTTCGTACGCTGTCACTTCTAAATGACAGAAGTTGTGACTTTACAAAGAGCAGCCAACAAATAAACATACAATGAAAGGCTTCTAAGCACGGTTGCCAGAGTTTGTACTTTAGTACCATGTGTGTTACATATTTTCACAGATGGTACTTTGGTACTGTTTTCTTTAAAATGGTACTTTTCCAGCAGGACCGCTATTAGCTAGGTTATCACACTCAACCTAGCTTCAAAAGATATTCTTATCGGCACCTCCTCGTTGAACGTTCGCTGTAAAAGGAAACCTCTTGATTTTAACGATGGCAAAAAGTCCTAGTAATTGTATAGACACTACGTCAGCTCTCAAAACACGACAAAAAATGTTGGGAGGGGTACCAAAAGACTTTTTTCGGTGCCAGCAATACGAATCCGCAAGCGTAAAACTATTATCTTCGGTAGTTTGCAAGACATTTCCAATAAAAGTTGAAATTTTCTGACAATTTCATGTGGTTCTTGAAATCACAAATACAGGGTGTTCCAAAAGTACAGAAGTGTGTTCTGCGCAGGAAATCGCGAAGCCGGTGGTGTACCGATTGAGGGTTATTTATTTTCTCAGTCAGCAAAAAATATATAAATGGTACTTTTTAATTGAAAATGGTACTGGCGGTAATTGTGGTACCAAAAATGTATGGGAGTGGCAACCGTGCTTCTAAATGGCAAAATGTTATAAAACATCATTTGAAATATTTTACTTTGTTTGTCGACTTTTTTTAAGTAGGAATCTCGGGTTTAATCTTATAACTTTAAACGAGCTAAACTTGTATATTTGTACATTTGTATATTTGTATATCCAGACTATCTCGGGAACCGCTTGACCGATTTGGAGGAATTTTGGCATATAGATAGTATTATAGATTCTAAGATTATCCACTTCGGGGTTGCCACTTGGGGGGTTTACAGGGTCGCCACCTATATAAACTTTTTTAAATTATGGAACAAGATATGCCAATATGGGTATCAAACGAAAGGTATTTTCAGCGATACTCCAACTAAAATATTTTCAAGTAGGATAGCCGCCCAGGGTTACCATTTTACCGTATTGTATTTCTATTGTATATTTTTGGGAAAATATTTAGATTATTTTAGGATCATTTTGAGATCATTTAGGGGTCACTTTGGAATAATTTTGGGCTATTTTGAGATCATTTTGGGTTCAATTTTGGATTAGTTTGGGACAATTTTGGGGTGATTTTCGGATCATTTTGGAGTTATTTTGGGATCATTTTGGAGCTATTTTGGGATCATTTTGGGATAGTTTTTGGATCATTTTGATATAATTTTTGGGTCATTTTGGGAACATTTCAGGGTCTTTTTGGGGTTGTTTTGGGATTATTTTAGGATTATTTTGGGAACATTTTTGGACGGAGACAGACAAGAAGCAGAAGGAGAACTAGAAGCAGGGTGGGATGGCAAAGACGAACAGATAAAGTGATGTTATGGTTCCACAAAAGGCTTTTAATATTAAGCACATAATGTTTTTATTTATCGAAAAAGTAGGGGGGAGGGGGGATAATGTTAATTATAGTCCGGAAGCCTTTGCCAGTTGATACTAAATAGAAACTCCAAGCGGTCGCATATCGCTTTCCATTTAGTCTCATGTTGTCCTCATTACCCATAGGTTAGTTCCGAAAAGCTTCTTTCACCATTCGCTCCCGCCAACATATCCGCTGGATTTTGGTCCAACGAAGCCTATCAAAGTGATTGCTATTTATTTTCGCCAATTTGCTAATACAAATATTTTCCATTTAACTTCGACTTAGTTTATTTACAGAGTAAATTAAAAAAATACAAAATAACAAACAATCAGAGGCATAAATACATATTTATTTCAAAACAAATTGTGTTGCGCCCAAAAACGGAACCTTTTTCCTGTCCTTAACTTTTTTTTTTTATTATTTTGAAAGGTGTTTATGGTTGCGCATATCCTTAGCTATATATGTATGTTTTGGTAGAATATAAAATACATGCTGGTGGAAAAAAATAATATTTCGGTGAAACAGCGTTTAAGGCTACATGTCCCTGAGATTAATTAGATTTCTTGTTTTCTTAGAATACTCAACTGTTGTTTTCCAAAGCTTAACATTTCTTATTTTCTACGACATTCTGATTATTGTTATCTGTTGCAAGGCTAATCCCTTCAACTTTTCTTATTACAAAAGTATTTGTCTCAGTAAATGTTGGCTGTTTTTTTATTGTTGTTGTCATTTTGTTTTATTTTAATGCTTGTTACAAGTAGCTTGTCTTTTTTCTCTTCACTGTAACTTAAGCTAAATGTAGATATGTAGGAGCTACTTCTTGGAGTTTGCAGCTTTTTGCGGTTGGTTAGATAACAATTTTCACACAATTGTGCGCAATTTCACGCATTTCTTACTAAACAATCAACTAACTACCTGTTTAAATTTGTATGAAGGTGTGGAAAATTAGAATTGAGTACAGAGAAATCTAAAATTTAACTGGAAATGAATATTTAACGTACCCACATTACCATTTCACATTCTTATATTGACTTCACCGAGATTTTTTTAGATTAGATTAGATTAGATATTTTTTTTAGAATATGGTATATACAAATTCAATAAGAGTTAGGATTCAGCAAACTTTTGATGTCGGTATGTGACTTCTCTAACAAAAAGGATTTGACATTAACTAAAAATTCGCGCAAAAACTGAAAGAATTTTCAGATCCCTAAATAACTCCATGCTGTGATGAAAACGGTTAACATTGCATATTTTCGTATGATACACTTCTGAATAATTAAAAGCTGCTGGATTTTATTAATAGATGCCCCACCCACCCCACAGCTAATGCCATATTGGAGCTTAGAATGAATCAAAGCGTAATAAGTCTTAAGCGTTGCATTAGAACAAATCTTTCTAAGACTATAAAAATATCGAACGGAAGATCGCAAGTAGGATTTCAAACGAGAAATATGAGTAGTCCAACTAAGGTTTTGGTAAACAGACACACCAAGATATTGAAAATCGCTGACTTCTTCAATTGGGAAACACCCATCGCAACAACTTGTTCCAGAATTAAAAGATTTGTCTGAGCACAGTAGACTATTTAGGGGAAATCGCTTACAGTTAGCGGCATGAAAAAAAAAAATTGGTATATCGGGTAAGATTCTTGTTTGTAAATTGAAGTACATCATCTTCGTTTTCTTGATTACAATTAATTTGACCAGGCGGATTCACCTATAAAATTATATCATCTTAGCCATTACCGTTAACGAATTATGTCAATTTAGGTGATTTTAGAAATTTTCGATAACTATCGAAAGTGGGCAATGCGATATCGAAGAGGGCGACTTTATCCAGTTTCATCTGTCCTACTGCCAACGATACTAGTATGATTTTTGTCAAATTCCATCGATCTATCGTAATCAGAATAAAAGTTACGACCAGTCAAATTTCCAAAAAGTTGCCCCGCCCACTATAAAAAATGTATGGAAAAATCATAAGAGAATCACCAGGGGGAATCACCTATAAAATTATATCATTTTAGCCATTTCAGCTACCGAGATATGTCAATTTATGTGATTTTCGAAATTTTCGATATCGAAAAAGGGGGCGTAGTTATCACCCGATTTCGCCCATTTTCAATAGCAACCTACCTTGGCCAGAAAGTAATCTGTGTACAAAATTTCATGCAAATATCTCAATATTTACTCAAGTTATCGTGTACACGGACAGACGGACGGGCATGCCTTAATGAACTCCTCTTTTCAACCTAAGAACTTTCATATATGGAACTCTATATCTATCTCGATTATTTTGTGCCGTTACGTAGTATCGTTATGTGGACAAAATTATAATACCCTTGTACTACGATGGGTATAAAAATTGGGACATAGTGCTCGCCCTTAATGTTTATGAGGTCTATCCCGAAGTTATTCCACTCAGGCTCGGGTTTTTAGCGCAAGTTTAAACCACAGACAAAGTGGACTAGACTTTATCCCATATAGGCCCGGTGTTTTAGTGGTAGTATAAACTTCAGTGCGAGTTTAAATTCAGTTTAAGCGATCAGTTTGTATGAGATAAACTCTAGTAAACTTCGTCTGTGGTTTAAACTTGCACTGAGAAACCGGCCCTTATAAGATAAACGCTAGTCAACTCTTAAACCTGTACTGAAAAAACCGGGCCTTAAAACACCAGCAATAGTGGAAGATCGCCCCATTTCAGCAAACTATTGCAAAAAGACACTATATCCTAGACCATGTTTAAAAAACGCTATAAAATATTATTCTATAAAACCTTATCTCCGAATTCAATTTAAAAACGCCCTGTCTCAGATATTGTTTTAAGAATGCGCCCGTATATGCATATTTACTTATCATTTATTACTTTCTGTTGTTTCGAGAAATCTTTGTGTGAACGCTTAAGATTTTCTTTCGAGTTAAATTCTCTAAGTTCTTCGCAAACTATTTTCTCTGCAAAGTAAAAAAATTTCATGATTTATTTGCAATCTGACCAGATGTGCTCACTGAAGCTATACAAACATATAACATGAAGCTTAGTAAACTTAAATACAAAGTTTGAATGTCAGCTTAGCTAGGACACTTTAGGAGATAATGCGCAAGCAAAAGATGTGAGGGAGAATCTTTGAAAAATTAAATGTGCTGTGAGGTGGTAAAAGTTAAAAAAAAAGGAAATGACAGACAATGGGAGATAAAAATACGGAAGTGCAAAAACGAGTACATATAAATAAACATGTGCAGATGTTGCTACAAATACATACATATATAAGAGGGTTAATGCAGCATAAGATATATATGCAAAACTTACAAGGGCGCTTAGCTGTATATTATATTTGTTTTTGAAAAATATGTATGTATGTATTTGTAAAGGACATGCGATGCATATCACTGAAAGCATTAAATTTCATCAATGTCACGTACGTTGCACAGTAGTTCCGACGCGGTAAGAAAAAAACATATTTATGAATGTCTAATTTTCAGATTTTAGTGAACAATTCCTTACCACTTTACATGTAATTGAGGTATTTTTGAAGTTAAGTTCTTAGGCGGCGATATGAAGTTTTGATTGAGAGTAAAATTTGAGAAAATGGCTGATGATGCAACGGAAATAGAAATTGTAGCCGACTTTCAGGCGTATGTTGCGTAGGCGTAGGCGATTTTCACCACTATGTTTAGCTGTGCAAATCAAATATGAGGTGAAATTCTAGGATCTAGCTAATATTGCTAGCTAGGCCCAGCGGAATTCATGGGAGTTGCCACTTATATCGGTTTACAGGGTTGCCACCTATCCCAATTGACACACACAAAATTGAAGATTAACAATCGGCGCACTAGATGGCTTTGGTTGATGCACTTGCGGTTTAAAACTAAATATCGGCGACATCTATCGTCCAACCCGTTAGTTTGGTTGTATTTCTTGTTAGATGCCGCTGCAAAATAAACAATTGTTAGCGTCATCTAGCGGCAAATAGCGGTGAACTACAGGAAATACTGCAAGGAATATTCGTTGCGATGTATTTCTTGCAGTTTTTGTTGATTTATCTGAAGAGTGTTGCCAGCGAACATCTTGCTGTTGCTTCTCAAATCTTCTTCATTTTTGGGAGTTTATAATGAACATTATGCTCAAGTTAACTCCCAAAAGCGGAGTTAATTCGGAATTTACGCTAATGCATCAGACGTATAAGATTATATACATAGGGTGGTACAGGTACAGGGTTGCCACCTATCCCATTATTTTTTTTAAATATAGAGCTGGATATCCCAATATGGGTATCAAATGAAAGGTATTTTCGACCGTATTGCAAATATGATAATTTGAAGCATGGTGCAACATAGGGTTGCCACATAACCGCAATTAATTTATTTCTTCGTATATCTCGGGAACTGCTTAACCCATTTGGATAAAATTTAGCACGTAGACAACTTGATTTATTATAAAATTATATAAATAGGTGTTGCCACTTAGAGCTGCAAGCCAAATATCCCAATTTTTTTAAATATAGAGCTAGAAATGCCAATATGGGTATCAAATGAAAGGTATTTTCGGCCGTATTCGAAATATAACAATTTCACGCAGGGTTGCCACCTAACCGCAATTTACAACCCCTTTTACAACTCTCCTTCCTATCTTTCGCCTTCACACCATCTCCCTCCCTTTTTCTCTTCATTTCCCTCTTTCCTTCTACCACGCCCCTTTTCCTCTATATCCCATTCGTATTGGGTCCTGTTAATTTAGGCGTAATTCTACCGACGTACAGAATTTGAAGGAAAACGCACCATGTATAAGATATTTTCGAATTGATCGGTTCCCTGGTCCACTTCCCGGAAGTAAGAAATTGTGACTCTAAACCATTTTCGAATACAACTTATTCATATTTCATTATTTTCGACTTTAAGAAGTTAACTTCTTTCACGTGTACTGGCTACACGCGACTTTTTGTTTACCAGGGAGGTAGCCCAGCTCCTATGGGTTCCTCGATTTTAAAATTTTTTGGAATATATCTTAACTAGCTCACATATGACATGTGTTGAAAATTTTAACGACCTAGGAAATTTCTTTTTTTTTTTTTTGTTTCAAAAAACGTATGTTGTCGAACCACTGTGCACCGCATTAGTATGCATAAATACATGCACACACACAGGTACGCACGCACTCGGAAGCAATTGTTCTAAAGGAACAAGTACATATATTTTAACTAAAAAGGACACTTACTAAAGCATATGTTCTAACAGAAGCAGAAGCAGCAGCCGATTGCGACATGTCGAGCAGGTTGACAAATTTGCTTTCACACACGCAAAAACACACATTCTTCTATCCGCTGCATGTGTGTGCTTCCAATGTTTATGCTTATGCGTTGATGCAAAAAGCGACAACAAACCAAAAGTCTGTCTAAACTACGTGGTAAAAGGGTGACTCTTTAGTCTCGAGTTGTTCTTAGCCTGCGCATACATTTGTAAAACTTAACAAGTCTCGGTGAGTGAAAAGCATGCACCACATGCACGTAAACAAAAAGTAATGATGCAGTCAGGCAGCGGGTGCTGCTGCAATTTGCCTGTTGGTTGGATGTCATTTAATGTTTGCTTGCTGTGTTAGCTGTTGGTCGCGTCATCCAAGTGTTGAGGTTGTTGTCCTTTTTTATGGTATTTGCATTATTTTATAGCAGCTGCTTTTGTTATTGCTACTGTCATCAGCATGTGATGCTGTTCGTACTGTAGTAGTTGTTGTTGCTGCTTTCTATAGTTTGTTTTGATGGATACATTTCAGTTAGAGCATCACAAGTACGCCAGACCTTTACTTTGTAAAATTATATGCATAGTCATATATACATGAGTGTTAAAGACTGCATGCATGTATGTTTTCTGATTTCAATGCTGGCTAGGTGTCCTGGCATTCGAGCGGAAGTTATTTGGTTTCAAAAGTCACAGATCATTTTCTTTGTGTTACGGATATGTCACGCAACTGTTAGGCGTATGTAAAGTGTTGACAATGTGGGTGTTGTTTTTCAACTGCACAACATGAACAACAGCGAAAGCTGTCAGTGGTCGCCGATAAACACATCTACATAAGCCGACATATTTGTGTGCCAGTGTATGGTTTTTGTACTGTTTGCTGTCGCTGTGACTTACTCGTTGAATGTTGTTGAAAGGCGACTATAATTCAAACTAACTTGCAGTGAATACAACTACTTTAAACTAGAGACCAACTACTCAGGCAACTGTCTTTTACCACCTTTATGCTAGACTTGTTTTCAATATAAAGTCGAAGTAGAAATTCTGTTAGATGGTGCACAGATCTAGTATATATTTTGTAAGATTGTATGTTCAGTGTCTTGACATCGTTTTTATACCCAGCGTACTAGTACTAGTACAAGGGTATTATAATTTTGTCCACATAACGGTACTATGTAACGGCACAATATAATCGAGATAGATATAAAGTTCCATATATGAAAGTTCTTAGGTTGAAAAGAGGAGTTCATTAGGCATGTCCGTCTGTCTGTCCATGTACACGATAACTTCAGTAAAAATTGAGATATTTGCATGAAATTTCGTATACAGGTTACTTTCTGGCCAAGGTAGGTTGCTATTGAAAATTGGCGAGATCGGATGATAACCACGCCCTCTTTTTCGATATCGAAAGTTTCGAAAATCACATAAATTGATATATCTCGGTAGCTGAAATGGCTAAAATTATATAATTTTATAGGTGATTACCCCTGGTCTTTCTCTTATGATTTTTTCATAAATTTTTTATAGTGGGCGTGGCACGGCCCACTTTTAAGGGAGGCATTTTTGAAAGTTTGACTGGTCGTAACTTTTAAACTGATTACGATAGAACGACGTAATTTGGCACAAAGCATACTAGTATCGTTGGGAGTATACCTGATGAAGTTGGATAAAATCACCCTCCAACCATGCCCACTTTCGATGTCGAAAATTTCTAAATTCACCTAAATTGACATAATTCGGTAACGGAAATGGCTAAAATGATATAGTATGATAGGATGAGTCATTATATTATGATTTTTTGATAAATTTTTAAAAGTAGGCGTGGCACCGCCCACTCTTAAGGGAGGCATTTTTGAAAATTCGACTGGTCGTAACTTTTAAACGATTTACGGCAGAACGATGAATTTGGTTCAAGGTATACTAGCATAATAGGGAGTATACCTGATGTAATTGGACGAAATCGCTTCCCAACCACGCCCACCCCGAAATGGAATATTTCGAAAATCATATGAAAGCTACCGCTGGGTATTTAAGGTTCGGTTTACCCGAACTCAGACTTCCTTACTTGTTATATTAAGTTTCGCTGAAGTAGAGACTTAAAATATGAAAAATAGTAACTATAATTTTTCTTCAGTTTTTTTCATTCAGTTTAATTCGGTCAGGTTAGGGCAACAGCAATATCGATGTTTGAAAATTGTTAAGATTCGTTTAATATTGCATATAGCCCCCATACAATCGATAGCTCCGATAAACGGATTCTGGACATTTTGTAACAATTGCTCTTCTTGCATGACCAACATCGATGTTGAAAATCATTAAGATTTGAAGTCTTTTTTCAAACGCTTAAGTGGGAGTCCATCCAAGTTTGGCGGACATGCAAACCCTTATAGACGTATCTCACAAACTTTTTTTTCAAATAGATGGCAGCCTTTACAAACTTCCTGTTGGCAACCCTTAATATCAAAGCTTTATATGTAACATTTTACCTACATGTATTCAAATGGTCATTCAAATTCATTCAGAAATTCTTAAAATCTACCCAATTTTGTTCAAATTTGTTGAGCTGTTTTTAATATGGCGTTCATATAAAAGTAGGTAAACCTAAAATGAAAGGATAGATCACTTTTTCTACAAATTGACGAAAATTTAAATGCTATATGCAGACTCCGAACTGTATCTACTTGGAAGTATGAATTTTGGCAGAAGTCCTCTCCAACGCTTTCAATAGAGCGAAAAGAGTTTTACACGGTACCAAGTTTTGGGCAACAAAATTTTTGCTTTGTATTTTGTTGTAAAGTGGCTCAAGAATTGGACCTGGTAGAGCTCACATAAGCCGCCAAGACCAAAGTTATAAATAGCTAATTTTTCTTCATTTACTTATATTTCAGGTGTACAAATTGAACATACATATCCAACAAACAATTCACAATTTTTACTTCTACAATTTAAGTGACGGCTTTAGTCAGACGATAGCAAGAAAACAAGTTGGCGTCACTCATACGCCATGGCCGCCCATCAAACCACGTCCATTACAGGTCACTCTCAAATGTTCATCAAGCTAACCGCGTAAAATGTAATTGCAAATCAAGAGCAGCCAAAACCGCAACCGTTGAAAGTTATACGCCACGAACTTGAAATTGTAGAGTGTAAATGTGAAGATGTGAGTGTATGTGTGTCTACAATGAATTGAGTATAGGTGCGAGCATGTACCAAACATTATCACACAAAAATTAAATATCCAATAAATTTTTGGTGTGAAGATAACACCTCGTCGCTCTTGAGTCCATACAAAACCACAAGCAGGCTTATAAATGTAGCATAGATAAGGCGATGAGAGATTAAGTGAGGAAGAATTGTAAAAGTTTTAAAACACACACAATAAGTGTTAATATGAGTGCGTGTGCGTATTATCTGCTTCTAATATAATGAACAGCATAAAAACTTGAGATTTACCAAAGGCTGCAAATGACAGTGAAATAAATGAGAAAACGATGACGTGTCTAAGCGGCTGTGGAAAAGGAAAATGTTTTTGTTAAAGTCAGCAAAAAGAGCAACGGCTGACCAAGTGTTTGAACACAACCGAGTACAAAATGGCTATTCGGTCTTATATCCATCTTTGCCTGTGTTTGTGTGTGTGTGTGTGCTCGCCAGCATGTACGTGTGAAGTGATGCGCATGAAAATGAGATACATTCAAGAAGTTGGCTAGTCGATTCATAACTTTTTCATAACTTTATGACAGCATGAATTGACGTAAGACGTACAAAGCTTATCAGCTGTTTTTGGTCTTTCAAGTGAGTCAAGTCAGATTTCTAGTGGTTTTGCACAGTGGTGATGGGGTTAGGAAGTTTTCTTTATTTTCATTTTCCAAAAAGTTTTTCTTGATAGAGCGCTGAATTTAAATATCGGTGCAAGATGGGAAGAAGAAGAACTGTGCTATCCTGCGAAAGAGCTCTTAGATTTTAAGGGACTTGTCGGAGAAAGACTACTGACAAAGTAATGGGAAAGCCTATAGGTTGCCCCCTCAGTCTCCAATATCTTTTCCAAGAGGCTTATGTGCTGTTCATGCTGAGCATGCATTTTGCATTTTAGCATTTAGCCAAAAAATACAATTTTGAAAGCTAAACGCAACAAAATGCTACTTTATTTCTGCATAAGCTTTAGCATCTTCGAAGATACAGTACGAACAAAAATTTCCTTGTATGAAGAAAAAGTGAAAAAATGTTGCATACTTTTGGGCGAATCGCTTTTTGTATTAGGATATCTTCTCACTAAGCAAGTCCTTATTAAAAGTTAAAAGTTGCAATTTTCGAGGTGAAGAGTTTGCAAGTTTGTTCAGAAAGTCGGTTTCTCTACCTACGAACTCACTTTTATAAAAGAAATGGAGTTTATCTGAAAAAGCAAGTATAGTTCCACTTTCGATTTAGGAACCCACCTTAAGCATTCGAAAATTAGCTAAATGCGCATTTTCAAAATGCTGCACCATGAACACATCTTCGAAATGTACGACCGAAAATGGAAAATGCTGCTTTTAAAACTCAGCATGAACACAACATTAGGCTCTTTGGAAAGGACTCTCCAGATATTATTTTGATTTAGTAATATTAGCTTACTTGACTTGAATAATTCGCCTTTGATATAGCTCAATCGACAAATATCTATAGAAATAGTGATTGCGCCTGAAAGTATGTAATGCTTATTTATATACGACTCTCCTATAGGAGAATACCCCGGCTCTTAGAGCAAGAAAATGTCTATTAAAGTAAAAACAAAACATCTCACATAATGTTAGAAATATGTAAACAACCGATTTCAAGAGAACAATAATCACAATCTAAGAGTGATTTTAGAAAACAAATTTGGAATTGGAGAATTAACTCTTCTTAAGAAAAGCCAAAAGCGTTCGGAGCTCTTTGCTTTTAAGTGACTTCTAGGCAAATGGTTACTAACATACTACTTCACGTTATGGAATACATTCTTTAAAGTATAACTATAAATTAAATTGGTTTTATTAAGTCCATACAGCTCCCTTATTCTTCCCTATCTTCCCTAAGCGTAAGCTCATTCGCAGATATCCAGATAGTCGATTATGTTCATAGTACCGAAAGCTAATTGCGAGTTATTCAAGTACTCGCACTTGAGGTTCACTCAATAAATAGCTATAGTCTATATAAATAGTAATTCTGCCTGAAAGTATGCAATGCTTAGTTATACACTGGTATATCATTTAGGAAGATAGTTCCTTTTACTGGAGCCTCAAAATTTGATGCAATCATTCGAGCTTCTACTAAACTAATAAATAAAATATGTCACATGATAAGAGAAATAAACAGCAGACTTTAAAAGCAAGAGAATTACTTAAAAAAATATTACATAGCTTTAGGCGCAAATCATATCCCACAATAATATCGCGTGAGAAGCCTTTTTAGAGCTGAAATTTATTCACTCCTTGTTTCTAGTTGCGAAAATATACAAAAAATGTACAACAGTCACAACCAAACCACTGTGCGCTGCCACAGTTAAAACGAAAACCAGCCATATCTCTTACACTTTGCACTTTGTCTCGGAATGTTAAGCAAAATGCCAAGTGCAACTGCTGCATGCTATTGCATCTAAGCTAGAAATTCAACTTTAACACGTACAACAATTTGCAAGAATGATGTACAAAAAAAAAAAGAAAAAGAAAAGCATATCTTTGAGAGCGCTAACACCGTTAAATAGAATGACTACTGGACTTAAGAAGTTCAACTGCTTTGGCTGTTTTCTGACTGTCTTATATTGGAAGCAGCATTAACAAACACAGCAACTATTCATACACAAATACTCACACATATCACTCATATTCTTGCAAAACTGACAGTTAACTGCCAGCCAATTAAAAGAAACAGAGTTTCCTAAATTTTAGCAAAGAGAAAGTTTAGAATTTCAAGCAGATAATTTTTAAGTTTTTCAGGCAGTTGTTTGTTGCAAAAAACAAACTTTTTTAATTGATTGCCAGTTTCATTTCTGCATAACTAGCTTTGTAAAAAGTCATACATTTTGCACACATTTTCTAGACATTTGGCATAGCTGGAGCTTTTAAATAATTACTCTACTTTAAAATGTTTTATGCCATGAATGAGAGTTTGTTCGTTTACAACTTTTTGATTGATTAATTAAGTTTTGCTGGGAACATTTTAATGGAAATTGGACCATGGTGAGTTTGCTGTTAAAGGTGTCTGCTCAGCTGGGCAGGATGTGGTGTGTGGAATATCATCTTATTTCCAAAAATTTTTTAAAAATGCTCTTTTCAGAACTTGGTTAGCCTTATCTAATCTGAAAACGTATTGAATTTTCGTTTATATAGGGCATTATTGAAACTCATTCTGAGATATAACGTTCTTCAAAAAAATTTTGAGTTGGGGCATCCTTAAAAAAAATTGTCGGACGAAATTGTTGAACAGATTTTTGGAAAATTTTGACAGAAAACTATAATTTTTGCCGGTAGATTTTTCATGTTCCTAAGTGATTAGGGTCTTGAAACCCAATGTCACCCAGCTGTGACCCTAGAAGGTTTGTCTGCAATATGGGCATCAAATGAAAGGTGTTAATAAGAGATTTAACAGGAATTTGTTTCATGTCCCATGTAGGAACCTTTTTTTGAGACATCGACCAAAATGTGGACCAGGTGAGACCCTAGAAAGGGTTTGGCCAATATAGGTACTAAATGAAAGGTGTTGATGAGGGTTTTAATAGCGTGTGGTTCTTAGTTCCATATGAAAACCTGATTCCGAAATATTGGCCAAAATTGGAACTAGATTTGACTTCGAGAATGTTTGTACGATATGGGTGTCAAATAAAAAATGCTGCCGGGGAACTTAACAAAGTGGGGTTCTAAGTTCAATGTGTTGTTGAGTGTTTAAAAGGGAATGGTTGCCTGTCCCCTGTAAGAACCCGTTTCCGAAATATCGACCAAAACGTGGACCAGGTGTGACTTGTTGGGCAATATGGGTACCAAATGAAAGGTATTGATGAAGATTTTGACAGTGTGTGGTTCTTAGTTCCATATGCAAACCCGGTTCCAAGATATTGACCTCAATGTGGACCACATATGACCCTGGACATTTCCGAGCTATTGACCAAATGTTCCTTACAAACGGTTTTTAAGAAATGTGGGCGTGGCGCATCCCATAAAAACAGTTAAGGGCGTGACAATTTTTAAGGAGATATTCACACGATATCAACACTATACTCACAAAAAAAATGCCTAAGTTTAATATTTAAATATTGTATCCAAGCACTGAATTCCATCCCAACCCAATCGCATGCATGTAAAGCTACCAATCGTCCGCATTTGCTAACACTCATACCTACATATGTAGTTGAAAGCATAATCTCCATTTTACTAGCACATTGCATTTAATGCTTTTTCAATCACTTAAAAAACAGAAAAGCTGAAATCAACCATTTACAACAATGACACAAGCGTTGAGCCCTTCATGAAAAGCCAAGTAACTCGCAAGTTGTCCAATGTGTTGTTGACAAATATGGTCCTGTCAACTGCAATGGCAACATGTAACTTTTCAAGTTGCTTCAAAAAAATTGAGATAAAGCTACAGAAAATGCAGACATAAAAAAAGCCAGAAAAAAGTGAAGAAATTATGAAACAAACGAATAAAAACTGTCAATGTTGAAGTGTCATAACCGTCAGATACATACGAGAGCTTGAACCTGTGACGGCAATGAAAGTTGGGCAACTTATTTTCGATACTTTTCATCAATATACTCTGACTTTTATGTATACAATTGCATACTTGTATTACGCGTGGTAACAATGTTAATGATACTTCAAAAGTGAAATGTTCAAATTTTTTCCATACTTTTTAGTTACAACAAAATGCCTAGGAGTTCGGCCTTCTTTTAATGGGAGGTGTATTGAGCCAAATGTTTATAATGAGTGGGAGTGACGTTTAGTGTTATAAAGTCTTCACTATAAACATATGGATACCAGTGTTGTTTTGCATCAAATCAAAATTCGGGTTACTGCTCTACGTCGAACCGGTTGACTTGACGAGTTAATGCTCTTCAACATGAATTTATAAAAACTACTACACCTTTTCCAGCTGTATTTGAGAAAAGGTCACATGTATTTGAGAAACGCGCAAATCTATTTGAGAAAAGTAAAATGTATTTTAGAAAAGTGAAAATGTATTTGAGAAATGGGGAAATCTATATGAGAAATGGGTAAATGTATTTGAGAAAGGGAAAATGTATTTGAGAAAAGGGAAAATGTATTTGATAAATGGGCAAATGTATTTAAGAAAAGCTAAAAAATATTTAAAAAACGGTGTAATTCAATATACATATAATTTTGGTGTATTGAAGTACACAGTTTTTTTAGTATATTTTCAAGTTGTTCTGAAATACAATTGCCCATTTCTCAAATACATTTTCCCTTTTCTCAAATACATTTTCCTTTTCTCAAATACATTTAACCGTTTCTCAAACACATTTTCCACTTTCTAAAATACATTTTCCTTTTCTCAAATACATTTACCCATTTCTCAAATAGACTTGCCCGTTTCTTAAATACATTTGACCTTTTCTCAAATACAGTTGAAAAAGGTGTAGTATCGGGGGGTGGCTCGCCCCGGACCCCCATCCTTAAAATTCGGGGACGCCCCTGAAAAAATACCTCAGTTTTTTAAATTTACTTTTCCTCGGTGCATATTTCATTCAAATCGGCCAAACGGTTCGCTCACAATGATATCGTATATGCCCATACAAATTTCGGGTCTTTACTATGACATTTTTAAGGATTTTCAGCCAGAAAGATTATGTTTCTATGTGAGGTGGCACGCCCCCTTTTCTGATAACCCCCAATTTTTTCTGTGGGCATGGTATATTTATTGCAAGGGGCGTGGCTCCTCCCATACATTACTATTAAACCCTACCATGTACCTACCCTTTTAGAGATAATCAGTCTTAAAAGTTTAGTATATATGTATGGGAAAAGCCACACCCCTTTCCTGAGTACGGTATTGATATCATTTTTTTCCAATTTTCCGGTCCCCACCTTATACCCTTAGAGATATTCAGTCAGAAAAATTAAGTTTGTACGCTTTTGATTTTTTTTACAACTTGGCGCCCCCACGATAACTTCCACTTTTGCCGTGAGAATGGTATTGGTATCGTATACTTCCTTACTATTGTTTAGATCAAGTTTGTACGCAAGGTGCCACGCCCCTTAAAAAATACGTTTTTTCTTCATCTAACCTTGCCCGCGGTATTTACAAACAAACTCCCAAAAGGAAGTCTTCAATTAGGCTCTGGATATTGTAGTAGATTAAACTCATACTTATCCAGACTAAACCCCGACATGCCGAATGAATGTCCGACATGCGGCTCGTCCCCCCATAACACCAATCATCTATTCACTTGCTCTGCGGAGCCCACTCTTCTAACATCCATCTCCCTTTAGCCCAACCCTGTAGAAACAGCTAGTTTTCTAGGACTCCCGTTAGAAGACATTGACGACAATTTAGGCTAAGGATAGGTACACGTTGGGATGGCTACACTCCGTTACAATAACAACAACATTGAAGAGCTAAGTCTTGATGTAGCGAGGTAAAGCTTTCTTGGATGTGTACGAGCCGCCGGCAATAAGTATCGATACAAACTTATTCATACATAGATGAAGTGTACCTGATTAAAATGTATGTGTATATTCTTACTTACCAAGTCATCTGTTAAGTCCAGCTATAACTAATAGAACTAACTTAACCTTAAAACTCAGCCACCCCTTTTGTTAATGATATCAGCGTTCTTTAATTAGTCTGTACATGTAACTTACCTAAAAAGAGACAAAAAGAAGGAACAAATTTTTAAATTCGTTTATAAGGTATGTAATCTTTGAAAATTTAACTTGAATAACTATAATAAAAATATATAGTTATAAATCTGCTAAAGTTAATTTTCCAATCGAGAGAAAATTTTAGAATGAAAGTTAACTAGCAACCCGAAAACTACTGTTATCCCGGAAGGGTAGAAATAAATCTTCTAAAAGTTTTCCAGTGTAAGCAGGTTTTAAAAATGCTATGGTTCGAATGAATAAAGAAGTGAAGGGGATAACTGTAATGACTGATCCATGGTCATTTGATTCCTACAGAGACATACCAATTGTTATGTGATCACGTAGTGCACCCTGTACTGGCAAAAGGTTTCTAGACTTTGCCAGAAGGGTGCTACAAAAAATTACATAACAGATGGCATGCACCTGTAGAATGTAAATGAAAGGGGTAGTATGACCGATAACGCCATTTCCATGGCAACGTTGCTATGTGTGTCCTGTAGGAATCAAATGACCAATGGCCAGTCATTAAATAACGTTTTTTATGAACATATTTTGAATGAAGAAAGAAGTGAACTAATTTTTTTTTTAGCACTCGGGTCTAGTTAGATCATGAGCAATATTTAAGTGACACTGTTTTTTTTATAATAGAAGAATTAATATAAGTTTTTCCCATACCTTTTGTGTCCCTAAAGGACATCTTTTTTTTCACAAATCTCTTACTCCGAGTAATAACTTCATTTTTCGGAAATGGTACATATAATTAAACAAATTAGTTTCAAAGTTAAGTTTTCCTTAGACAAGAAAACTTTGGTTGACATTATGTTGTTGGGGCTGTTTAATACTAAACCATATAATAAAGTAATTAATATAAACGCGTGCAGGTATGTACATGTCACGCTCAATCAAGTCCAGATAATGCGATGATTAAAATTTTGTTTTCCTGCAAGTTTGGTCTAATAAAAGATTTATGAAACGTGTGAGATGTATGCATGTATTATTATAATGGATAAAAGTTATAATGAGAGTATTCAGATCATATAGAATTGTTATCATATGCTCGTGACTTTGTCTGCGAAACTTAAATATATATCACGACTCCAGCGTCTCTAGAGGGATAATTTTTCTAACTCAGATCTTCCTTCCATGACAAAGATACGTGGTCAAATGCAGCAAACACGGATTTAGTAAATATCTAGGATATTTTTGTGTTACAGAATTTTTCGTTGTTTATCAAACATACGTGCCAAAAACGAATATAGGCGGATCACAAATACGGATTTTGCAAAGATATTGACTATAGCGTCATCTAACTGGCAAAAATATACTCCATGTAGAGAGAAGGTATCCAATAAAGAAACTGTCAAAATTTGGCCAAAATCCATTCGGGTATTTTTTAAGCTAACGGATAACATTCATTTTTCTGGCTCAACGAAAATTTAAAATAATTTAGAATATCAATTTTTTAACATTTTCGTTCCGGCAGAAACATGAATGTGTAGCACATTTGTTTTTCTGGCACACTTTTCATAGAATTGGAATAATTGCTATTTTGAGATCATTTCGGGTTAAATTTTGGATTAATTTGGGACAATTTTGGGGTAATTTTCGGATCACTTTATAGTTATTTCAGGATCAGGTATAAAAAACCTAAGGAATCTTAAATGCCGAGTTAAAACCATGGTATTGGTATCAATGGAATTAATAATTGCATAGGTAAATAGGCGTTTAAATTTAACCACTAATTACAACTTTTTCCAAACTACTAACCTACGCACGTGAATAAGCTATTAAAAATAATTGCTACTTTGTTAATATGAGTACATAAACTTCACGAAGCAGGGGCACACAACCCAAGCGCGGAAGCACGTAAACAGGTAGACATTTTGCTAATTGCTTTGTATGAATGTCAACGTAGATTAAAGGACTAAATACAAGCAAATACCAGAACGAATGCCGATTTGGGCCATAAATTACACAAATACAACGACGACAAGTTTGGTGGTGTTCTTGTTGACAGCCATACTACATATTGCGCCTCTGACACCTTATACCGTTGAAAGGAACTAACGTTAGTTACTTCACCTAGATTTGGTAAGTTACACAGTTTGCATATTTGGTCTTTATCTATGAAGTGAAACTTCACTAGCTCGAACTTTTCCCTAAGTCGAAATTTCTCCAAGACTAATTCATAACATCTCTCCATAAGTCGAATTTTCTGTCCAAGACATTCGAGTTAGGCAAGTTCCACTGTATTTTGATAAGCTCAACATATTCATAGTAAATATTTGGAGCCTAAAAATATGCCAACATTTCTTAGGCTTCCTTCATTGCTTTGTGGCGCATATGACAAAATGTCAAATCATTTACGACAATATGCATATTTAATACCTGCATCTAAGTAAATGTAAATACAAAGCATGATTCAAACATTTATTGGTAACGTTTTGTGGTTTTTAATTGGTGTACCGCTTGGCATACGAAACAGTTAATTATGCAAGTGAAGTTTAAGAAAGGTGGGTCGGGGGAGTGTTTGCGACATCGTTTAAGAGCTCAGCAGCAGCTGGTTTTGAGTTGCGGTTGTTGTGGAATATTTGTGATTTACCTTAATTTAAGTGAAAACATGATACATATCCCAGCTAACCAAAATAGTGATGCCCCGAAATTATAAAAAATTGAGAAGTATTTAATTTTGTTTGATTGAGAATAGTTTGTGTACAGACTCGATAGATCAATGGATACACATGGAACCGTGCTCTCGACTACGAAGTTCCAAAGAACTTAGAAAATAAAACAAGTTTTTTTCCTTAATATTTTTCTTGATTTATGGATATAAAACATACATAAGCTGTTGACTGAAATTTCAGTGTAATGTCATATTCATTTAGATATTTTAACACACTTCAAAGATACTCGCCGCTTTCCACCTAGGCTATTTTCAATTAGGGTTGCCATCTAAACGCATTTTATTTACTTCTTGGTATATCGACCACTATCTCGGGAACTTATTGAGTGATTTGGCTAGAGTTTTGGTACAGTATGCTTTATACTAAGATTTTCTACTTGGGTCTTGTCACTTGAGGCGGTTTTCAAGGTTGCCACTTACTTTTTTTGGAAATATATTTTGGTAAGTAAGGTTATATATATTGGGGGCCGCCGTGGTGTAGCGGTTAAGTGTTCGGCTTTCTACACCAAGTCGTGGCGGTTCGATGCCCGGCAAAAGTAACATCAAAAATTCTTTAGAAAAAGAATTTTTCTAAACGGGGTCGCCCCTCGGCAGTAGTTTGGCAAACTCTCCGGGTATATTTCTGCCATGAGAAGCTTCTCAGCAAAAAATTCATTTGCTTTGCAAGTGCCGTTCGGAGTCGGCAAAAAACTGTAGGTCCCGCCAACTTGTAGGAAAACTCAAAAAGCAACACACCACAAGTTGGAAAGAGAAGCTCGGCTAAAAATATCGTTAGAGGTTATGATAACCTGTTGGTATATCGCCGCCATTAGTTTTTTTTTTTTTTTTTTAAGTAAGGTTATGTAACAAATTATTATTCTTATAAGCCTTTGCTACACCGCGACCATTTTTAAGATCTATTGTGTGTGACCATTCTGTTGTTTGCTGTATTCGGAGGCTCTTTATAAATTTGAGCACCTCTTCAGAATAGCATTCGGCATAGGGGGTCCCTTTGTAAAAACTTCGAAGAACATCGACCAAGCTCGGCTACTCAAATACTGCATAATTTTGCGCCTAAAAGTATGTACATTTTTTGTACGTTGTTCAGTGGTGGTTTCAAAATTGTATTTATTAGGGGTTTCTAAAAAATTTAATCAAAAAGAGTTTGATTAGTTTAACTTCCAATATCTACATATATACAATCTGATGTAATCAAATAAAGCGGAAAAAATCTTATTGCCTCAACGGAACTCTAAAGTTTGAAAAAATCCTTCTCGTAAACTCGAAACTGACTTTATTTCAGTGCATATTTCTAGGCTCGATTTTTCTGCATATAATGCGAATTCTATAAATGGCATGCAGACGAATTTTAAACTCACAGAAAAATTTTTATTTATTTGGACCCTCACAGACTGTATTTGATATTTTTGGTTTGTTGGGATGAATGTAGATTTTTGGGCCCCGCTTATGAATGTATCAAAGAGCATAGAACAAAGAGTTCATTGCTCCTTGTAAGTACCCTGCAAAAAATTTTGAGAGTAATCTGTAAAGAGACTAATCTTGGCTTGCGTCATTTATTGACGCTTAACCGCCGGGGCGATTTTGGCCGTTTCGTTTCAAAGTACGCCAGTCATTTCTTTATAGCGATAACTGACGCCAATTGGTAACCCCAAGGGAGTTCAAGTCATCCCCCACTTGTTGTTTCCATCTCAGTCGAGGCCTACCCCTTCCTCTGCTGCCGAATTCGGGTTTCGATAGGAAAACCTTCTGTGCTGGAGCTCCTTTGCCCATTCGCATAACATGACATAGCCAGCGGAGCCTTTGGGCTTCAATTCGCTGAACTATGGTCAGGTCTGCGTAAAGCTCGTACAGCATATCGTTAAATTTCCTTCGATACTCGTCGTTGGCATCACGGGGAGGACCATAAATCTTCCGGAGAACTTTTCTCTCAAATACTCCTAGGGCTATCTCATCTTCTCTTGACACTGTCCATGATTCCGAGCCGTACATCAGGACTGTATGATGAGAAACTGATAGAGCGTGATCTTTGTTTTTCGGGAGAGGACTTTACTTCTCAATTGCCATCTTAGACCAAAGGAACACTTGCCGGCAAAAGTGATTCTCCGTTAGATTTCTAGACGGCAATTGAACGCTCTTGTAAAAGATTGTACCATTGCGTTCAAGCATCAGGTGGAAGAAATCGCACGAAAGGGAGTCTGAATCCTCGTTTGGTTTCAAATGGCTCATAGAGGTCCTTCCCGATTCTGACAGAGCTGTTGGTATTGCTCAACGTCATTTCGCATAATTTCATTTCATTTGTAAGGAGACTTGTCTGCGATTAATACCTTTCGTCTACAGTGGGGTATAGTTGATGTCAATTAATCTCTTATGGGCATAGTAGGCTTAACTCAATTTTAAGGCGTTGAAAGTAAACTTTTCAGACAGCACCGGTACCAAAGGCAATAATGAGGATACATATGTACGTTTGGGCATAAAAGGGACCTATTAGTCTCTTCATAGGACATGCTCCAGCAACTAATACATAAAAATACTAAAACTGGCATTGGTCCCATGTTTCTTTGTGAGTCATCGTGTATTCGTCCTGGACTAATCGCATTTTTTGCTGGGTCTGTGTGAATACCTGTGCAGAGTAGTTGAGGTAAATGCATTATACACATTAGAATGGTTCAAAAATTTTTTTTTTGGAAAATCTAAAACGCTACCCCGAAATATGGTTCCTTGTGACAAAAAAAACGGGCTGCTATTTTTTTTTTTAAGGTGCTTTAGAGGTCGCGCTACTCGTTTTTATAAAAAAATGAGATGCTTGCAAATTTAATTTAATTTTAACATGTTTAAGTGCAGTAAAAATTTGCGTTTTTGTGTGTTGTTATTCTGTTTTCATTGACGAATATTCCTGCAATTCAATAGCCTTCTTGGATGAGTAGAAAGGGTTTAACTCCTGAAAGTATGTTTCGAAATTGAAAACGGTGCAACTAAAACGCCTACACTGACCCCATTGCGCATTGGTTTTTTGGATATATTTCGCATCTAGGATGTTTATGACATCGCTGATTATGAATCCGATGTCAGTGTTTTTAAATTCAAAATGGCGGGTCCAATATGGCGGTGATTTTTTTGAAAACTAATTGGATTTTATTGAAACTTGGTACTCGGGGGTTTATGCGTTGTCTGATTACGAATCCGATATCGGTTTTATTAAATTCAAAATGGTGGATCCAATATGGCGGTGCATTTTTGAAAACTAATTCGACTGTGTGAAACTCGTCACTGATGGATTTATGACATCGATTTATATGAACTAGTATCGCTTGTGATCGAAAATTCGACCAATAAAAACTTTGGAGGGTCGAGGGGTCGCTAGCCCCGTACCCCCATCCTTAAATTTCGGGGAAATAGCAGCCTCTTTTTTTGTCATAAGGAACAATAATTGGGGGTAGCATTTTAGAATTTCCAAAAAGTCCATATTTGTGAACCACTCTAATACACATATACATACATATATCTGTAGAAGAAACAAAAACTTTATAGCGGAAAATCAACATGATAGAGGTGGTGCCGACATGAACATGCACACCATCGCACACACACATATACCAGCACAAAAATTTACGAAAAGTTGTTAACAAGCCTAAAATTATGTTATATTTTGTTTTTATTATGTGTAAATGTTCTACCGCTGCATTAAGTCAACGTGGGTAGTACCATTTGCGTTTGTTTATTTTTCTTAATTGTGTTGTTGTTCATTAGTTTATGCCGCTATTTTCAGATTATGCACATATACATACATAGGTAAGTACTGTTTGCTGTGCATGTCGGCTTTACTTTTTGTTTACTTCTAAATTTGTGGCTTATTTGTGGGAATTATGTTTTTTTGTATGCATTTAGCTAAAACATAATCATTGCTTAGTTTGCAAAGTTGTTCGTATGCCTGGTTTATAACTTGGTGCAACTTTCTGGTGGAATTTGTAAATATTTTTGTTTTGGTGCAAATTTGATATACGACTAACGGAAATCTACCCAAACATTTAATGAATGTTTTTGAACACGCATACTACTTGGTTAGGTGTAACCGTAGGCTTGGATGTAAAATGCGTGGAAATATTTGATGTTAAGGAAAACCAGTCAACTTGAGACTAAACTCCCATGAAACAAACAAAACTGCAAAAAATATATTTTTCAGATGCAGATTTTACGCATAGCGATCGGAATTACATACACGAAATGCAACTCCTAAAAGTATGCAAGCATTATTGACAACATTGTACAGTGGCGAGCCACAGTGGTTCAGGCGCCGAAAAGAGAGAATTTTTATGAGTATCTAATTTTAAGATTTTACCCTTGAACACATAGCCGGGTACCCGTGTGTCCACTGACGACTTTCATAAGATTTGGTTACGGGGATCCCTGGCAATGAACTCCCAAACTCGACACCTACGCCAACGCATAACCGGGGTACCCGTGTACCCACTATTTTTTATCAAGGACTGTAACCAAAACCAAACCGTAACCGTAACCGATTAAAACCGTTTCATTTTTCAAAACCAAAACTGAAACCGTTATTTTGATCTGAAAAGCCGGAACCGGTTCCAAACAATTTTGAATTTTTTTAATGTCTTACTTCTTTTAGTGGGCACATATGTACATAGGTATTTTCCTTTACAAACAGGTACCTTGAAAACTTTCATGGAAGATTGTCGAGCAAGGTTACAAAAGACACGTTTTGACCTCAGTATAAAATTTCTGGAAGAGGAAGTTTGACTACAGTTGAATGAAGCGATCGAAAAAAATTTAACAGATCCGAAAAAGAAATGTTCAGGCTGGTCGCAGAAAGCACCACTCATATAATTGTTTTTGACGATTTATACATTTCATTTGGCTTCCATTCTAATATTTTTCTAATAAAAAAGTAGAGTTCATTTTAGGAATTTTGTCTTGCAGAAATTTCATCCATGCATAGCGTTAATAAAATTTATTATTATGTTGGAGAAATTCCACCATGGCCGCAGGAAAAAAGTTTAGAGCTATTTCGAAGCTACATATCGTCGGAAAAATTACAAAACCGCACATCACAATTCCGCACAAATTTTACAGGAGATACTGAAAACTGATTAGTTTTTGTATCAGCCGCTATGTGGTGGGTCAAATTCAAATGTCGTTTTTTTGACATTTTTTTGCACAAACCCTTCCTTTTTTGTTACTAATGAATGGATCCGGGTACCCAAAAGCCCTGGTAGGCAAATGTCATTTTTGGCAGAAATGTCAAATGTGCGCTTTTGCAGAAGTGCGATGTGCGGTTTTGTATTTTGTATTTGTTCGTGTTTTTATTTGGAAACTGAAACCGGAACGAAACCGAAATAAATGTTGAAGAGCGAAACCGGAACCGAAACCGAAACCGGAACGTTATTTTAATCGGTTTCATACCTTGGTTTTTATATGCAAAAATAATTAAAAAAGAAGCTTTCTATAAGTTTGACTGTCATTTTTTTTGTTTGTTAGTTACAAAATTGATATGCATAACAAACATTAATATTGGATCGCAAAAGTGCAGATACCCAGCAAAACAAATCTCTAACGTTAGAGGATTTTTTGTTTCGCCTTATATGACTAACGTAGTTCTAGAGTCGAGAAAGACACTAGAACTTTACTAGAAAGCAACTCCAGTCTTTCTCGTATCACCCTCTAACGTTAGAGATTAGATAATGGGGCTAGTTATTTAATATACCTCTAATCGATATATAACTTCTGTGTTTGCTGGGTACAATGCTTCCTCCAATGTTGCGGGTGCATTACCACTAGGTTTGTAGTGTACTCTGAAAATAATGGTCCATTACGTCTTAGATATTAAAAAATTTAATAATTTGGAAAAAGTTCTTACTAGATTCAATCCTGCTCTTTATGGTCCATACATATAACTCTGAAGGGGGTAACTTTGTCGGCTTGTATACGTAAATCCCGAGTGTCATTATCTTCAGATACAGTTACGTATAGTTTTATATTTGATTGGCACTCATTAGCAATGATTCTATTCAAAATATCAAAAGAAAAAACCGACCAAATATTTATAAAAATAAAAGCCAAAAAAAAAAAAAAAAATTATACTTCATAAGTGCTACCTTTGCTACTTTGGATAGAAAAAAATGTGTTTGCTACAATGTGCCATACCTTCTAATTATAATAAAATGAAAGTTTGGATTATTCTCTATCGATTTCAGCAAAAAATCTTTGCCCATATTTGCCCCACTTGAAAAATCACTTCAAATTTTCATAAAAGTGACATGACGTATACGTACATTTTTTCATAACGAAATGTAGACATAGAAATACAAGAAGTGGATTCTGCAATAGTAACTATTGGAATGGATTACAGAAAGTCCAGGCAAAGTTATAGGAGTTCTATTAATAGGTACAGGTTACCCTCTAGACAACTTTAACTGTAGTTTAAACTTGTACTGAAAAACCGGGCCTAAGTTTATTATATTTTTCTATATATTTTACTCGGATAGTACCAGGTATTTCGGGATTTGGGGATTTCGTGGGTTTTAAGGTCCCGAATATCCAAAATCCAATAAGTTGGTATTCCTAGTCCACAAAACTTGGAAATCTCAAAATTATGAGCAAATCTCCTCACATCACCCACTATTATCTTAAAAAAAAACAACAAACATTCAAGAATAACAAAAGAAAAGCACTTCAAAAGATACAAGTAACTTTAAAACGGAAGCACATGCTTATAAATGCATAAAAGGCAAACAAAAAGTCAGTGTAAACAAATAAAGAAATGCCGGTGTCGGAATACAATTATGGGCGCAGTGTTCGAATAATGACAGAGGCACGCATCTATACAGTATGAAATAATTTATAAAGTATAGAATAAACGAAACCAAAAATATTTGTGCAAAAATTAATATGCAAATGAGTGAAATATGAGAAAAAAAAATACGAAAAATTAAAGGAAAATGGATACAATCATATCTAATCACTTTAAACGAGCTAAACTTGTATATTTGTATATTTGTAGGTCCCCCTGCAGCGAAAGCAACTAGTTGAAAACTACTTTACAACTAGTTGGTGCACCGGGCCCAACTAGTCAGTGTTCTGTCTTTTTTCCATATAGGCAACTGGTATTTTTTACGTGTTGATGTCCTACGAGATGTCAATTGTCAGATTTCGACCAGAATATACCAGTTACCTACTAGTCAGGAAATACCAGTTTCATACTAGTTGTAAAATACCAGTTCCATACTAGTTCATCCTGGACTAGTATAATTTCCATAAAATGAACTAGTCCACATACTAGTCCAAAAAGCACTAGTATGAAATATACTAGTCCCATACTAGTCCAAAAAGCATTGAACCTGCACTAGTATGATTTCAACCCGAATTTTCCTGGCTTACCCTTTATTTTAACCCTCGACTTTATTTTCATTTTCATTCTTAAGAAAGCAGCGGCTATTTGTATTTACTCTATAACGAAAGGCATCTATGAATTATAAGAGAAAACGAAACGAATGAATTTTGTATTTTTTAACTGGTATAATTCCATCCAGAAAAATCTAGTTGTATACTAGTATGGAATGGATATTTCCTGACTAGTAGGAGTTCTGCCAGAAAATTATAGTTGTATACTAGTATTTTTCTGACTAGTTTGAGGTTTCGCTGCAGGGTCCGGTACTATCTCGAGTACCGCTTGACCGATTGGGATGAAATTTGGCATATAGATAGTATGATTGATTTTAAGAATATATACTTTGGGGTTGCCACTTGGGGTGGTTTACAGGGTTGGGACCTATTTACATTTTTTTTTATTTATGGCGCTAGATATGCTAATATGGGTATCAAATGAAAGGTATTTTCGCTGACATACCAACTAAAATCTTTTCCAGTAGGGTTGTCCGCAAAAAGTCCATTACGGCTACGAAAATTACAAAATTTTAATAATTTGCCCACATATAAAGGACAGTGTAACACATCCTCTCAAGGTTGGTAAGTAGAGTTAGCACTAAATTGATAGCACCGAGCAAGCTCGGTCACCTAGGTACTATTTAATAATCATGGTTTAGAATATCAAACTCTTTTGGCATAAACAATTGAACAAAAGTATTTCCAATTGAAAATGTAACTAAAAATATATGCGTGACCCACTCACATCAGTTTTAGCTCAGTATACCTTGCACAATTTTTTTTTACATTTAAATTAGACTGAAGGAAAAAAAACTTTAAAAGTCCCAATTGATCCCATGTGTACTAAAAACCCTAAATTTTGAGTTTTTTGAAGATTTGGCTGTCGGAATTTTTGTTATACAAATAGGATTATCCCTCTCCCAAAAATTATCCACTAATTTAATAACCTAAACAAAATTTAAAATTAGCAGTATCATGTCGATTGCCAAAGAAGATGATAATTCTCCTTTGGGAAAGGAATTGCGGAAAATTTTAATAGTTTGGCAGTTTTACAGTATACTACTAAAGTAAATACATTTTTTTGTTGGATCAGTCTAATATTAAATTTATGTACTTAACGATATATTTTTATAGAGTTTTTAAGTAGATTCATTTATGCAAATCACAAAATCGTTTGAAATTGAAAACACTTGAGAATGTTGTGCGTCACATGGCATGACAAAGAAGGACTAACAAAAGTTCGGTAAGGTACGCTAATGGATTTACGGAAGGGAAAATCCAAGAAATCGCCAGGGCAGAAACTTTTCTGGTGCTCGCGACGTCGTATGCTTATAATTTCTGTTTTTTTTTTGCAGCTGGGTTAGCAAAGAACAAAATCCAACTGGAGTTCAGCACTTAAGGGTAGCATAATGTACTAACACATTTTTGTGGAAATATTCGTCGATACCTCCGAAACCGGTCCAGATATCGAAATTTCAAGATATCTACCAAACTATTTCAGATATTTCAATGAATCACATCGCATATTATAGCACTCATTGACACCTTTCGTTTGACACCCATATTGTACTAAGACATTTTTGGTCACCCCTGGTCCACATATTGGGCGATAACCCCAAAACCCGTTGAGATATTGCAAAAAGTAATATCTTAAACTTTAAGTTGAGCGTCTAGCAATTCAACGATTCAATTCCATTCAGTTCTTTTAGAGTGTTACGACCACAAACATACAGACAGACATGGTCCACAAATTGGGCGATAACTCCAAAACCGATTGAGATATCGAAAAAAGTAATATCTTAAATTTTAAGTTGAGCGTCGAGCAATCCAACAAAAAAAGTTTCATTCAATTCCATTCATTATTTTCAGAGTGATACGGCCACAAACATACGGACAGGCAGACAGACAGACACACAAACAATTTTAAAATGGTTGATTTGGATTTTACTCGCTTAATAATGCTTCCCCCAATCAATTTTTTGTTGATATCTGCCATGTACAGACATCGACCTGTTACAATTTTATTATATGTAGAGATTAATTTACTTTTCACGGGACACACCTAAAGATGTAGGCCTAGTCGAGCATGCGAAAACTGCATGGTTAAATTATAGAATTAGGAGTCCAAATCCTATTTTATATTGTTATCATCAACTTTTTTTTTTGAGGCATGCATTCATTTGTCATTATATGCAAAGCTACAACAGCCAACAAGATTACGCATAACAAATTCCAAAAGTATTCTACCGAACCTTGGTTAGTCCCCTCGCGCGCTTTGAGTTATAGCGGATGCGCAACGCTTGTAAATAGGGCCATTATGGTGGTCCTTATTTGTAGGGAGACAATTTTTTCATCAGCTTTGTAAAGGCTCAATCCCTAAATCGATAGTAATATAGCGAAATATATCACACACAAATTTTTGTCGCGACGGAAACCATTAAGCCGTGTCGCACGGTGGTTTAAGTTCAGATTGCCCTATGGAGACTCGAAAAATATAAATGATTTTTTTGTTTACCTAATACTAAAAATAGACAGCATTATGTTCGGGGATATTACATACAAAACTTGCTTCCGATTAGTAACGACTAAGCCGTGTCGCAGGGGCCATGAATGTGAAGATCATTTAGCGCAGACTTGAGAAAAATTACATTATATCACATAAATAGTAAAAATAAAGAAACAACTAGTTTGTACTAGTAGCAAACATTTGTTTATCGTCGAAAATTTTGTATTGTGTAATGTAGCCTTGAACCTGAGTTTATACAAACGTATCTTTTGCAATTTAAATATTTATTATTTGAACGTGTTACGTATGCGTAGCTCAAATGAATAAGATAGTATATATTGGTGCATTCTATTCCCGAAAAATGAAGCAATACCGATTTTCCGGGATGAGAAATATCTTTGAGACTATATAACTATAAATTACACAGACAAAATGTAGTAAAATCAAAAATCTCTCACTGTTATTGACCAAATTCTGTTAAAGTGACAAAATTTTGGTTATTTTAACGGAATTTTTTTTGTTGAAGTAACTGCATTAAATTGTCAAAATTTGGTAAAACTGGCAGAATTTCCCTTGATCAAATAAACTTTTGTGTAAAAACAACAACTTCTTCTGGTTAATTCAACAGCGAAGGAAATGTAATCATTGCATCATCCAATTAAATTTAGTAGAAGTTACCGAGTTTTTTTGATCAAACAAAATTTTGTGTTGAAATAACAAACTCCTGCAGTTAATCCAACAGCGAAGGAACTGTCATTTTATAAACAACCAACTCCTGCATTCAGTTTATGCAACAGCAAAGATACTGTCATTGCTGAATTGATATGACCAGCTCCTTTTTTTTCTGTGTGCAAAATCAATATTAAATGGTTTGTATTTGAAGTGGGATAGTTCAATTCGATGCTGTTGCTTTAATAAAATCTCATTCTTTAACATAATAGTCTCCATGATGCTATCGTATACTTATGCTTACCATCGTCGAATTACACCTTTGTTCTAAATGACACCACACCTTCTCACGTTGATTTGTTGGCTTCATCGAGAACCGAGCTCACACTATTTGACTGCTGAACTTTGTTCTATCACAGTAATGACAGTATCTTCGCTGTTGGTTTAACTGCAGGAGTTTCTTGTTACAACACATTTTTTTTTGGTCAACAAAAACTCTGTCAGTTATACTAAATTTAATTCGATGATGCAATAAATTTAAAATGAAAAATAAATTCGTTGTTGAATTAACTAGAGGAAGTTGTTGTTTTAACACAAAGTTTAGTTTGATCAAAAAAAAAATTCTTTCAATTTTACCGAATTTTGTTAATTAGAAACTGACAGATCTAAGACTGTTCAATCAAAAACTGAATGCAATTACTTTAATAAAAAATTCCGTGCAAATAACCAAAATTTGGTTATTTTAACAGAATTTGGTCAACTTCAGGATAACAGTATAAGATTGTTGATTTAACATTACCTTTTTTTCTGTGTACTTAAAGACACTCTAACGAAAATTATTAAAAAGCATTATCTACTAGTACTTGGTATATCGCCGCCATTAGTTTAGTTTTTTATCTACTAGTAGTGTTTGTAAAAATATAATGTTTTTTTTTTAACATTTTTCGTTCATTAGTTAGTTCCTTCGTAAGTTAAAGGAACAATATAATTCAGCCAATTCAGCTTTTCTAATTATAGTGAAGCTTATCTGAATTTCTGCCCAATGTAGCGCAATGTTTTTTAAAAACATTTCAATGCAGCTTAAATTTCTCGTTTAAGTTCTAAATGGCTTATACCAGCAATTAGCTTAGACACGCAAGAAAATCAAATGCTATTAGTAAATAAAATGACATTTCCTAATTTCATATATGTAAGTATGTATGTCTGATATCTCTCTAAGTCCAAATGAACATACGCAATTAAATGGGTAGATTAACATTAAGATTAATAGTAATTAATGGAACGCATATACATTGCAAGTTCATTACTTTTATTGCCTAAGCTTGCTTATCGGAATATGGTCTAAATGGGTTTCACGGCAAAGTTTATTTCAATACCTAATTAAGTATATTTCAAGCCCCCTGGCTGAGTCATATCAAGTCATTATACGTATTCAAGATTTTAAATTAGACCCTATGACAATTCAATTATGTAAATGGAACTTAATGACTCAGAGTTCTGCCGATTTTTGCGGTTTGGCGAAACGTAGTGTATACAACGATTATACTTTGAAAAACTTTGAGCTATGTATTTACATAAATACATACTAAATTATTTTTCGCAATATAAGAGAAATAAATAGTACAATGTATAGAAACGTGTTGCGGCGCTATTATGCATACATATATTCTGCCTTTTAGTAATTTAAACAGCTGCTGGCATTATAAAACTAGCAACAATGCGATGGTCTCTAGGTAAATTAATTCGGTTATAATGATTCATAGCGGAAGACACCGCAGACTAGAACAGAAACGAAGATACTTTCTGGAGTTGAAGCCGAAACACTTCTTAACACGCCCAATTTGTGTCGATACGAGTTTCCCCAACCCCAGTAGTTTACCCAAAAGCTTCATCTGGTATTTGGCGATATCGACCAATATGCAAATGTTTTTTTCTGTTTAGTGTAGGCCTAGGCGCACAGTGAGATATTTCCCCGAACGCCCCGATGGTTGATCTGGGAATATGATCCTTCTCACCTCTCATTACCCATCTTCTCCTTCCTTACGGATGGAGGGATGACGTGACCTAGAAGGTTTCACTCCCCTTCGAAATCTATCAAGAGTTTTTGAGATGACCCTTGGAGTTTTTGAGTGAAAAGTTCTCCGGAAGACTTATAAACCTTCTCGTGATGCTAACGGCGAGTATGGAAGGAAATGTTAGTGCAGCGAATTAAATCCCAAAGGCTCCGCTGGGTGGGTCATGTTATGCGAATGGCTTTTTTAAATTTCATCTAATAATGATGGAGTGAGGCTACAAAGAAGATCGGATTGCGGAAATTGCTTAACGTATGTAAATAGGTATGAAAATTTCGCGAGTCAGATATGCACGTCGTTACAAAACTCTGTAAATCGAAGATGTTCGTTTATCGTACTATCGATCGATTCTTAGAAACTAGTCAAGCTGAACAGGGCCAGAATAGAATTGGTCGAGCGTAAGAGATATCCTTCAGATGCATCTGTCGGATGTGTTACGTAGCTGGTAGTTTGTTTGGTGAGGAGTGGTGGCAAGCAGGTATGCTTGCATCCCAGGCTAGCTCGTCAGCGTGGGGCGGGGTACTTTCCACCACCCTCACCTACAGCCACATGAACAAAAAGAGGGTTCATACCTGCATGTAAAAAAAAAAGGTTAAACATAAAGGTACCAAAAGGGCATAGGTGAGAAAAGTCTAGGTCGCTAAAGAAAAGGGGAGATAAATAGATAAAGTAGAGGCCTGTCCTGTCAGGTGGAGTCTTCCCACCCGCTTCCGCGCAACTTGCGCGAAACCATGGGCACTGTGCTGACTCCTTATTACTTACAGTGCCCCCAAACCTGACTCAAGTCTATCTGTCAGTCACTTGGTCATTTTCCCTAATACTCACCTTCACATATCCGTGCGCGCGCAAGCGCAGCACCCACACCAAAATTAAGTATTCAGCCCTGCATCTTAGCAAACAAGACACCTTATTTCAACCATTCATTATAACTTTATTTAATGTAACAATTAGTATAGTGGACCTATATCTATCCCTAGTCTATTTTATCCTACTTCAAATTTCACTCAAATTCCAACTTTCTTCTAATATATAGGTACTTAGGTACAGGTGTATCTAGCTGTGTATCTAGTCTTATAGTCTAGCAAAAAAAAAAGGTAAAAAAAAAAGTACAAAACAAAATTTCAAATAAAAAAACTTATCCTCAAACTTACAATAAATGATTCTAAACTAATCTCATTACGCATGTAATTCAAAAAAAAATGTAACAAAAATTCGAAAAAAAAATTTTTAAGAAAAGTTAAAATTCTACGACGCTCTAATGGTGTTCTTGTGATCAGCTGTTCGGTGTCCCACTGACCCAGTTTTAAATTTCGAGTTCAACGACCCAGATATAAAAAAAAATGTGTATTTATGTATGCAAAAAAAATAAGCATCAAACAAGCTGAGAGAGGTGTGTGATTTTGTGCGTGTGATTAAGTGTTTTTAGGATCGTTATGTATGTACATATATTTCTTCGTTTTTCTTTTGTCACTAATCCCTCTTATCTACCTTGGGAGTAGGGTGGGATTAGGTTCTCAATATACGTACATACATCCGCGCATACATACAAGTGTCAAATCAAGAGTACTTAATCTTCACTTACCAAGTCACTCAATCCAATGGCGCCACCGTAGAGTACCTGTGCTGAAAAGAAAAAACTCAAATGCATATATGCTCCCACCCACCGATCATGCGCACAACGATCGCTCTCTAAGCAATGCTCAGCCAGATCACTCGCTTGTGATCTTGGCTTTCAAGCGAATATTTTAGTTGGGTCAAAGTTATCACCGCGGTCGTAGTGGACTCGCAATTGGTTGGCCAAAGTTTAATGACGGCACTCTACTCTAGTTCTAAACCCCTATATCCCGATAGGGTGGAGAGGCTGGGTATCGACCGGGTAACTAACTTTACCTCCTATCGTGTAAATTTGCCAAAGTTACTAAGTTAAAAAAACGTGGGTGGAATGGTAGGTTGCACCAAAATAACCACAAAAAAATCAAAAGAAACGCATAGGAAGCATAATCGAATTAACGAAGAATGGAAAGAAAAAAACTACTAAACCTAACGAAAAATTGGTGATTAATAATACGGAAAATGAAATGAAAAGATTATTAAACAGGAAGAAATGTGAAGAAGAGAAATGAAAAAAATAAGTAAACCAAAAAAAATTATGATAAAAAAATTGGAAACTGCAATAGGAAAATCGGTACAGGGTCGGGAAACTAATAAGAAAACTCAAACAATCAATGTTGTGTAAAAGAAACTAAAATCTTCAACCCCGAATTCTGCGCAGCCAAAAATGCCCCTAATGCCTGACGCCTCTTGACCCAACTCTTCAACCCCAACTCAGGCTTACGGCCCTAAGTGCGATAGCCAGATATTTATAAAACTAAGAAAACCAAACGTTAACAAAAATTATGAAAATAGTAAAACTTAATATAAAACAGCTCCTTGCGTCTCGACCCTGGTATGTGGCATGCGGTGTATTTGGTGTACGCGTTCTTGTGGTGTTCTGTTGATGATGTTGTTGCTGCTGGTGTCGTTGTTGTTGTTGTTGCTGGCCTCCTGGCCGTATAACATAGCTTTTTGTTAACCAGCTCCCGAATCTTCTTTGTTGTTGTGTGATTAGGTATGGTGATGTCTGTGCCGTATCGCCGTGTTATTTTAGTGCCGTGTATCTGGTGGACTTGGTTGTTGTGTGTTGTTTTTGGGTTAGGTTAATCGTTCCTTCCAGCTCCTGAATTGTGTATGTTTTAGTCTTGTGGTGTGTCGAGCGGTTGTTCAGTGTCTCTTTGTTGTTGTTCTGATGTGTGCTAATTGGACGTGTTATCCGTTCCTTGGGCGTTGCGCCGCCAAAATCCTGTACCCTGGAGGTACTCCCGGTGGTAATGCAACCGGGACTTTCCTGGGGTTTAGGTATACAACGGAGGTTGCTGGTCGGGCCCGTTCCTGGTCGTGTTGATTTAAAATTTAAAATGTTTGCCGCGAACTTGATTTGACTTTGCGCGGTTTTAAGCTCGATTTAAAAATCCGCGCACTTCACTTCACTGTTTCACTTGACTTGCTTAGTTAGCTACACTCACTTCAGGGCACAGTTTTAACGCAACTTTCCCCGTTGACTACCTCGGCACCCTTTTTATACCTTCCGCCGTGGTAAGAAAAGCTACCTTTTTGGGAAAGTTTCCATATAGGCATACAACTAAGTATTCGTTTTTCCCGCATTCTAAAATACACACTCATACATTCACACCAGGTACTAATATGGTCCTTTCTTTCTAACATAGATATAATGTTGCTAGCGTTCAGCAACATTGCCTCTGTTACCGTGCCTGTTGCTAACAGCAAACATCAATGCTATCTACAGCAGTAACACAAGCAATGTTGATGAAGCCCAGCTGCACTATATCCATGTTAGATACTTAGTTACCATTGCGATATGTTGCCAGCATGGTGAAAGGCTGTCGTTACAGGCTCGCAACCGCCGATGGTGCCTGCACTATGGAGCGTGTGCGTAAAACAAAGTTTCAACGCAGCCTATCACTCACAATCTCCTTACGCCCAACGTGTGGCCTCGACCCATGACTCAATGCCGGGCTTATTCTATCTGTTGCACATGTATGATACTACTTATAAACTAAAACACTGGGCTATTTCTACTCCTTATCTACTACTTATACTAAATCACTGGGGATGCAGATACTCTAAGTATCTACGAGATAGGAATAAAATATCACAGGTAGAAAGCTAAAACTAAATTAATAAAATATCACAGTATTAGGCATTAGTCAAGTAAATAGATAAATAATAATAAATGCAAAAATAATCAAAATAAGGAAATAAATTCATACGTCCGTTAGTAAAAAAATTAAAAAAGTCAAATAATAATAATTGCGTACGTCAGTTAGTAAAAAAAAAATACAAAAATAAATAACGAAATAAATAAATAAAAGAATTGTTAATAATTACATGGTCAATAACTAAACAGTTAACAACATGAACAAACAATGATGAATACATGCATGTAGCGAAACAAACAACATGAAGCCTAAGGACTAACAAAACGAAAAACATGTACATATCTATTTTGCAAAAATATCTTTAGCGTGGTATACGCCGATCTTTTTCCCATTGCTATCGCCAAGTTCGTACATAGAGTTTCCTATGACCTTTAGGACTATGCACTTCACTTGTCTTGGTGCTAACTTGGCGTTGTAATTTTCTATTTGGGAGCTTTGTTTAAAATTTCGGCGATATACCACTTGTCCTATTTGGAACCTGACATCTCTACTTCTTGTGTCATAAGCTTTTCTACTCTTTTCATGGGCTAACTTCAGCTCTTTCATAATCTTGTTTCGTAAGAGTTGTAGCTTGTCATTCGTATCTACCACTTCAACATCGCTATCTGTTAATGCGCCTAACTTTCGGTATAACTCATATGATGCAGCATGCTGTATCATAGGCATACCGAAAGTGGCGTAGTACGGTGACATGTTAATGGCCGAATGTGCAACGCTGCGGAGGGCAAATGCGGCATCAGTGACGTACTTGTCCCAGTTTTTCTGATTATCCTTTATGAAGGATCGGATGATTTGTAGAACAGATCGATTTACCCTCTCCGCAGCGTTACCCTGAGGCGAATAAAATGCCGTTCTTATGTGTTTTGTGCCATACTTTTCTAAGAAGTCTTTGAATATTTCAGATACGAATTGTTTTCCGTTATCCGAGTGGACATATTCGGGCACACCGAATATGTGGAAAACATCTCTTTCCAAAAACTTAATTACAGCAGCTGAAGTTGCCTTTCTCATTGGTTCCAAGAATACAAATTTTGTTAAATGGTCTAAACACACAAAGACATACACATTACCATCACTACTACGAGGATAAGGACCCATAAAATCAATAAAAAGACGTTGGAAAGGTCGTTCGGTGAGTTTTTGCTTTCCCATTAATGGTCGTCTGAATAAATTTTGTGTTTTGTTTATTTTACAGATTTCACAATCTTTTACCTGTGCGCACACATCAGATACCATGCCTGGCCAGTAATACTTTTGACGTAGTCGGGATAGGGTCTTATGTATGCCACCATGGCCAGCAGAAGGTGAGCCGTGAGACATTTCCACAAGCCCCGGTCGCAATTCCGACGGAACCCAAAGCTTCCAGGTCTGGTCCGCTAGAAGATCGTCCCCCCTGTCAAATTGCGTCCGTTTGTAAACATAACCGTCCGATAGACATAGGTCGGGGAGCTTTTCTTGATTTTCGGTCACCGTTTTTCGAAGCTCTTTGTACTCCTCCGACTCAAAGTACGGTGACTCAAGGCATATGTCTATCGCACGGTCGTTTGTCAGTATCTCGTCCATATGCATTCTCGACAGTGTGTCGGGAACCACGTTCTGCGCACCTTTTCTATGTTCGATGTTGAAATCATACGCTTGGAGTTTCAGGCTCCATCTTGCCAGCCTACCAGAAAGGTCCTTCTGGTTCATAAGCCATTTGAGGCTGGCATGATCCGTGATAATGGTGAACGGGGTTCCCTCCACATAAGGTCGAAAACGCTTTACACTTACAATTGCTGCATAGCACTCTAATTCCGTTATACTATAATTCTTTTGCGCCTTGTTAAGTTTAGCTGACACGTAAGCGATAGGTCGTTCATTTTGTTCGTCGTCTAGTTGAAACAAGACCCCGCCCACTCCGTCAGTCGATGCGTCGCATTGTATGTAAAAACGTCTAGTGAAATCAGGGTGTGTAAGCACTGGTGCTGATATCAAGCTCTGTTTGAGCTTTTCAAATGATTTCATGGCCTCGTCCGTCATGGCAAACTTTTTTATTGTGTCTTTCTTGAGGCAGTCGTGCAGCGGAGCTGCAATAGTCGCATAGTCCTGGATGAAACGTCGGTACCAGCCCGACATGCCCAGGAACCGCCGAAGCTGCTTCGGGGTCTTAGGCGTAGGAAAGTCCCTCACGGCTGCCACCTTATTGGCATCGGTCCTAATGCAACCGTCCCCGACTACGTACCCAAGATATCGCACCTCTTTGTAACAAAATTTGCTTTTTTCAACATTGATAGTTAGCTTAGCATCTCTAAGACACCGAGCGACCTTTTCCAATAAACACATATGAGACTCAAAATCTATAGAACATACTAACAAGTCATCAAGATAGACAAAGACACATTCACGTAAAGCGGCCGGAATGACCTTGTCCATAAGACGACACATTCGTTGTGCTGCATTGCACAACCCGAAAGGCATCACAGTAAATTGGTACAGGGGTCGGCCAGGGACAGTGAAGGCTGTCTTCTCGCGTGATTTGGGGTCAAGGGGAATCTGCCAGAAAGCGTCTTTTAGATCAATTGCGGAGATATATCTAGTGTTTTGTAGGCGGCTTAAAATTCCATCAATATGGGGTAAGGGGTATGCATCCTTAATCGTCCTTTCATTCACTTTTCTTGCGTCCAAACATAACCGATTCTTTGTCCCTTTGATCACCAGTGAAACTGGTGAGTTCCAGCTGCTGTTGGACTCCTCGATCACTCCCATGCTCAGCATACGGTCCAGCTCTGCGTAAATAAGTTTTTGGATGGCAGGTGAAATGGGGTAGTGACGTTGCTTTACCGGCAGATTCTCGTCGACCACCTCGATGACATGCTCTTCCTTGTCCGTTCGGCCTAACCCTAATACCGCAAAGGACGGGAATTGTGCTTTTACACGCTCCAAAGCGTTATTTTCCTCGGTGGTTAAAGTGTGTTGAACGGCGTCGAAAGTCAGGTCACCCTCAGCGGGAACGAGTTCCGCCACACTGGCAACATTATTACACACATTCACACCCTTACTCACAACATTCATTCCAAAGGCCTGCCAAAAATCAACTCCCAGATAAACTTCCTGTTGCAGATCCGGTACTATTAAAAATTCCAATTCTTTTGTCGCGTTATCCCACCAAACAGGTAACTTTATTACCCCTACCACGGCGGTTTCTTCCCCGTTTGCCGTCCGGATATTTTGGCCCCTGATTGGCATAATCAAGGCCTCTCTACCGCGTAGGAGTGCCGCTGAGCCCTTTCCTAAACAACAGGCACTCGCCCCTGAGTCCAGGAGAGCCAGGACCTCATGACCTCCTATTTCAGTTTTAGCGAAAAATCTATTGTCACCTTTCACCTTGACTATTGTTGCAACAATTTTATTTCTTAACCTTTTAAAATATTTCTTTTTCTCTCGCAGTTTCCTTATCTTTTCAAAATTTCTACTATTCTTCTTAGTCCTTTCTATCGCTTCACCAAATATTCTATGCCTTGCTTCTTCGTATTCAACTTTACGTTGGTGTAAACTTTTTACAACTCGCCTCTCCATTCTCTCAACTGGTTTCACAACCCTGGCCTCATTATCTACTCTTTTTAAAATTCTTAATTCTGGCTGGCCGGGTTGTGTGTTTCCTGGCTGGAGCCCCCGGATAACTCCGCCAGCTTCATGTTTCCCTTGTTGGGCTTAAAAACACAGAAGGACGTATTACTACCACAAGCGAAACAGAACATACTGTGAAACTGGGACGAACATTTATTTGGCTTTTGTGCTTCTGCCGGGTTTTTATCGAAAAAATCCACCGGCATGCCACACGAAAAACACAACATTAAATGGAAGGGAGATGCACAAAAGGAATTCAAAGTGGACTTGGACACATTAGGATTAACAGATGGGGTCGGAACACTAGAATTAACGGGGGTTTGGTGCTGGACTTGTGGTTGGGCTTGGGGTTTCCTATTAAAAGCTTCTATTTTCACCTCGTTCTCAAACTCTATCTCATTCACGGCCCTACTTCTACTCTTATTTTCCTTCATCAGTTTTTCGGCTCTCCTGCACTCAGCTTTGAGATCCGCCAGAGAGTCCATTTTTAGGGCGAAAGTCAAGTTGGCCAGGTACGGTTTGAGATTTCCCCTGATTATGCCAACCAGCTCCTTCTCAGGGATTCGCGTCCGCAAGCGGAATGTCATGTCATGTATCTCCCCGTAAAAGTCGTCGAAAGTTTCGCCGGGTTGCTGCTTCCGTTCCATTATTTCACGGATTATTTCATAGTCGGACTCGGCGGTCTTAAAGTGGCTCAGCAGCTCGGCTTTCAATCCGAAGTACCCAAAATTGGGATCGTCGGAATGATCCTCGAGAATCTGCCAATACCACTTCAAAGCACCGCCGGAAACCAGGCAATGAAAATCCGTGAAGAGCTGGAAGTGGGAGATGTTGTGTTGCTCGCGCATTCTTTCAACCCGGAAGATGAAACTTTCGACGCTCATCCCTTTATTTGTTCCATCAAATTTAATATGCCACTTCTCCAAGTCTAACTTCTTCCACCTTGGCGGTGCAATCGGGTCTCTTGTGTCCTGTGTCGACCCTGAGGCTTGACTAGACGATGGTCCACTGGCACGACCAGCAGTTCTGCCAGCTTGGCGTTCCGGAGTGGATGCTCCGGCAGGTTGACTGCCCAGGGGATGCACGGTGGTCTCCATTTCAGCAACACGGCCGCTAAGGTTCCCAACGTTGGTTTTTATAGACCTCACTTCGGTCGCTATTTGCGAGACCATGTCTTGCTGTTGCGCCATCATTGCCATCATTCGGCTCAGTTGCTCCACGTTCGACATTGGATTAGCAGTTTCCGTGATAGGTGGATTTCCAACGTTGGGACCCGAAATGGTTTGTTGTGCTCCTCCCTGTGCAATACCGCCTCCCACAGCACCCACCTCCTCAGTGTCGGCCATTTGACACAAGAGATCGATTTTCTGAGAAAAGTTTAAACTATTGTCTGTTTCGCTGAATGACACTCCGCTTGCAAACGTCACCCTATGAATGCGCTCGGGGTCGATGGTCGAAAATATCCGGGATGTACACCTGTCGAAGTAGGCACTCGGGACAAAGTCAACTGCTTCCGGAATACCCGTGTCAATTTGGTTGAACACGGACCCAACTGCTAAATTTTCGAATTCCCTTATTTCGTTCGCCCTCGATTGGCTACGCGTAACCGGCCTATTAGTGTTCAAAATCCCCAGACCACGAGAAACCCTGTCTACCAAATCCTTACCCGCTTCTTTATCTTTAGCCGACATTCACTAACCCCAAACAAGCTATTGTCTCAAAAATATACAAATGGAAGGTAAGAATCAAGGGGATTTTACCCAACCGCTACCAAAGGAAAACTGAATGGAAAGTAATTAAAGAAAGTATTCGTTGCTGTATCGTAACCTAATGCATACAACAATAACCTATATAGAACTCAACGAAAACGAGAGGAATATGGAGGCGAAATCGGCTGTTTTTCCAGAAAATTCAAAATTCCAAAAAAAATTATAAAAATATACTAAAAAGATAAAAAAAAATTATATCTGTACATAAAAAAATAAAAAAAAACAGAAAAATTCAAATTCCCCAAAAAAATTATAAAAAAAAGTATTAAAAGATATAAAAGCAAAAAATTATAACTGATGTATCGGAAAAAAAACAATAGAAATTCAAATTTAAAATGTATGTATTTATATATATGTATAAAAAAGAAAGGAATAAATAATGTGAAGTAATAATAGTGAGTAGTTAGATAATAATTGTGTGTTCATGTGTGTCTGTGTGGTATAGATTTAGATCTATATAAACTACTAAGTTCGAAGGCGCAATAAAACTATGCTAATTAGTCCTAACCGCAACCAAATCAAAAGTTCGTAAATATATAAAAAGTGATATTAAAAGATATATAAAAAAACAATGAGATAATTAAACTTGTAAGTATAAAAAAAAACTTCTGAAAAATGTTTGCTTTTGTTTAAATAAATGAAAAATCAAACTTAAAAAAAATATAATTGAAATATAATGTTTTGGTGTGTGTGGTGCTGCCTTGGCGAAGATTCTGTGAAGGTGATAGGTCCGTATCTATGGTTTGTCGTGTCCAATTTCGGTTCTCGTACTGTCCTTTAGGTGTGGCACTACACGCCCGGTGACGAATCACGAATTGTGGATGCCACACCTTCCTACTCTCATCGTGGCGACTTGTTGCAAACCTCACTTACCGGTAATGCTGGATCATCGGTAAGGTAGCTTGAACAGGTCGTCACGATCTCCTACCTATTGTCCGTCTCTAACTGTGTGCCATATCAAGTACCACCTACTCGGGTTAAAACCCAAGGAGGGAACCCTGGTATGGTCACTCAGCTTCCTCCTACTCTATTTGTCATGATGCCACAAGCTGTCAGGATAAATCCCAATAGCGATGCCATCATGACGGTCCCTGTACTAGTCAAAGAAGGAAATTAGAGCAATTCGAGATAGGTAAGAAAGATGATAGAAAAGCAAAAAAAAAAAAACAAAAAAAGACGTTAATGATTTAATTACTGAAAGAAATAAAAATAGAAACTATGGTAAAAATGAAAATTAAGCTAATTAGGCTATTAACGTTGGGCGCCATTGTTACGTAGCTGGTAGTTTGTTTGGTGAGGAGTGGTGGCAAGCAGGTATGCTTGCATCCCAGGCTAGCTCGTCAGCGTGGGGCGGGGTACTTTCCACCACCCTCACCTACAGCCACATGAACAAAAAGAGGGTTCATACCTGCATGTAAAAAAAAAAGGTTAAACATAAAGGTACCAAAAGGGCATAGGTGAGAAAAGTCTAGGTCGCTAAAGAAAAGGGGAGATAAATAGATAAAGTAGAGGCCTGTCCTGTCAGGTGGAGTCTTCCCACCCGCTTCCGCGCAACTTGCGCGAAACCATGGGCACTGTGCTGACTCCTTATTACTTACAGTGCCCCCAAACCTGACTCAAGTCTATCTGTCAGTCACTTGGTCATTTTCCCTAATACTCACCTTCACATATCCGTGCGCGCGCAAGCGCAGCACCCACACCAAAATTAAGTATTCAGCCCTGCATCTTAGCAAACAAGACACCTTATTTCAACCATTCATTATAACTTTATTTAATGTAACAATTAGTATAGTGGACCTATATCTATCCCTAGTCTATTTTATCCTACTTCAAATTTCACTCAAATTCCAACTTTCTTCTAATATATAGGTACTTAGGTACAGGTGTATCTAGCTGTGTATCTAGTCTTATAGTCTAGCAAAAAAAAAAGGTAAAAAAAAAAGTACAAAACAAAATTTCAAATAAAAAAACTTATCCTCAAACTTACAATAAATGATTCTAAACTAATCTCATTACGCATGTAATTCAAAAAAAAATGTAACAAAAATTCGAAAAAAAAAATTTTTAAGAAAAGTTAAAATTCTACGACGCTCTAATGGTGTTCTTGTGATCAGCTGTTCGGTGTCCCACTGACCCAGTTTTAAATTTCGAGTTCAACGACCCAGATATAAAAAAAAATGTGTATTTATGTATGCAAAAAAAATAAGCATCAAACAAGCTGAGAGAGGTGTGTGATTTTGTGCGTGTGATTAAGTGTTTTTAGGATCGTTATGTATGTACATATATTTCTTCGTTTTTCTTTTGTCACTAATCCCTCTTATCTACCTTGGGAGTAGGGTGGGATTAGGTTCTCAATATACGTACATACATCCGCGCATACATACAAGTGTCAAATCAAGAGTACTTAATCTTCACTTACCAAGTCACTCAATCCAATGGCGCCACCGTAGAGTACCTGTGCTGAAAAGAAAAAACTCAAATGCATATATGCTCCCACCCACCGATCATGCGCACAACGATCGCTCTCTAAGCAATGCTCAGCCAGATCACTCGCTTGTGATCTTGGCTTTCAAGCGAATATTTTAGTTGGGTCAAAGTTATCACCGCGGTCGTAGTGGACTCGCAATTGGTTGGCCAAAGTTTAATGACGGCACTCTACTCTAGTTCTAAACCCCTATATCCCGATAGGGTGGAGAGGCTGGGTATCGACCGGGTAACTAACTTTACCTCCTATCGTGTAAATTTGCCAAAGTTACTAAGTTAAAAAAACGTGGGTGGAATGGTAGGTTGCACCAAAATAACCACAAAAAAATCAAAAGAAACGCATAGGAAGCATAATCGAATTAACGAAGAATGGAAAGAAAAAAACTACTAAACCTAACGAAAAATTGGTGATTAATAATACGGAAAATGAAATGAAAAGATTATTAAACAGGAAGAAATGTGAAGAAGAGAAATGAAAAAAATAAGTAAACCAAAAAAAATTATGATAAAAAAATTGGAAACTGCAATAGGAAAATCGGTACAGGGTCGGGAAACTAATAAGAAAACTCAAACAATCAATGTTGTGTAAAAGAAACTAAAATCTTCAACCCCGAATTCTGCGCAGCCAAAAATGCCCCTAATGCCTGACGCCTCTTGACCCAACTCTTCAACCCCAACTCAGGCTTACGGCCCTAAGTGCGATAGCCAGATATTTATAAAACTAAGAAAACCAAACGTTAACAAAAATTATGAAAATAGTAAAACTTAATATAAAACAGCTCCTTGCGTCTCGACCCTGGTATGTGGCATGCGGTGTATTTGGTGTACGCGTTCTTGTGGTGTTCTGTTGATGATGTTGTTGCTGCTGGTGTCGTTGTTGTTGTTGTTGCTGGCCTCCTGGCCGTATAACATAGCTTTTTGTTAACCAGCTCCCGAATCTTCTTTGTTGTTGTGTGATTAGGTATGGTGATGTCTGTGCCGTATCGCCGTGTTATTTTAGTGCCGTGTATCTGGTGGACTTGGTTGTTGTGTGTTGTTTTTGGGTTAGGTTAATCGTTCCTTCCAGCTCCTGAATTGTGTATGTTTTAGTCTTGTGGTGTGTCGAGCGGTTGTTCAGTGTCTCTTTGTTGTTGTTCTGATGTGTGCTAATTGGACGTGTTATCCGTTCCTTGGGCGTTGCGCCGCCAAAATCCTGTACCCTGGAGGTACTCCCGGTGGTAATGCAACCGGGACTTTCCTGGGGTTTAGGTATACAACGGAGGTTGCTGGTCGGGCCCGTTCCTGGTCGTGTTGATTTAAAATTTAAAATGTTTGCCGCGAACTTGATTTGACTTTGCGCGGTTTTAAGCTCGATTTAAAAATCCGCGCACTTCACTTCACTGTTTCACTTGACTTGCTTAGTTAGCTACACTCACTTCAGGGCACAGTTTTAACGCAACTTTCCCCGTTGACTACCTCGGCACCCTTTTTATACCTTCCGCCGTGGTAAGAAAAGCTACCTTTTTGGGAAAGTTTCCATATAGGCATACAACTAAGTATTCGTTTTTCCCGCATTCTAAAATACACACTCATACATTCACACCAGGTACTAATATGGTCCTTTCTTTCTAACATAGATATAATGTTGCTAGCGTTCAGCAACATTGCCTCTGTTACCGTGCCTGTTGCTAACAGCAAACATCAATGCTATCTACAGCAGTAACACAAGCAATGTTGATGAAGCCCAGCTGCACTATATCCATGTTAGATACTTAGTTACCATTGCGATATGTTGCCAGCATGGTGAAAGGCTGTCGTTACAGATGTTCAATGAAGATTTGCACAAGAAGGCTGTTTAAAAGAGCATTTTGTAGCGGTAGTGTGCTGGGCTCGGTATGTAGTTAGTTTACCGAAAACAAAACTACCTCATTATACGTAGCTAAACTCCCTACAGGGTTATCACAGATTGCACTTACATACATACGAAATTACATAAATAATAACTAAATTGAAAAATTACTACTATTGTTTGCATATTTACCATATTTTTCATCCACAGCTGCATATGGTGGCGGTCCATCATCCGCGGTTGTAGCTGTCTCTCCATTCCCTTCGCCTATCTCAAAACCACTCATACTACCACCTTTAAACAAATCGTCACCCATACCGCTAGCTGGTGCAATATTCGCAAATGAAAGTGTAGTTGGTGGCACAAGCGGTTGATCTTGTTGTTCCACTGAAGCGGGTGAGGTGGGTGCAACGGCTGCAAGTTGAAAATCAGACTCATTGGTTTCGCCACCGTCAGCGCTATCACCGGATGTGCCAGAGGAGGCGGCAGCGCCGGCAACAACACTTTTATTATCTACGCCCACTCCATTTATTTCATAGGCATTCACATCCAACGCATTCGTATCTATAGGTGGCGCGCTGCTACTGCTGCCCATGAAATCGCTAGTGCTCATGCCGTCTATGGTTGCTGCTCCCGTCGGTGTTGCTGCAGTTGATGTTGTTGGCGTTGATGCGATGGTAAATGGCGTAGGCGTTGAGAGTTCAGGGTCGATGGAAATGTCGGCTGTAGCGCCGCGATGTTCACCGATGATAGTGGCAAAAAGCATCAAATTGAGTAGTAGGCGCAAGTGCGTAACAAAGCGTGGGCGTGGCATTTTTGATAGCTCAAAATGGTTTTGGGAGTTTGTTGTGAGTGCGTTTGATTCGGGAACCTTTGACTGTTGCTCGGGTGTGTAGAGGGCGTTGTTGGGTGTTTTATGCGTTCCGTGCTTTTTGTTGAGCGGCGCTGCGTGTTTGTTTGAGGGTGTGCGTGCTTAACGCTGTGATGCGCTTACAGCACACTGCTCGTTATTAGCGCGCGCTTGCTGAAGATTAATTTTTAGCTTTAATAACGAATCATGTTGCACTTGAGTTATTTTCGTACAATTTAATGCAACTTCTGAGAATTTTCTGTTTAGTTTACTTTTATGCTCTGCTAGCGATTATCGCTTGTGTGTTTAAGATTGTATCAGAATTGCAACTGTAATATGGGGTAAACACAAATATATAGATATCACGCTGAAGATAATTTTTTATAAAACAAATAAACGAATTATGCAACGTCAACCGGAAGCTTTTGTTAGTTTATAATGCGCTAACAAAAATAAACGCGAAAGCAGAAAAACCGGGAAAATAAAAATAAAGCGCGACCAATTTTTTACACAGTTAAACATTAGCTTTTTTTCATGCGCGTGGTTGACGAGTCAGCGCGACTGAAGCGCAATAACCGCAAACGCGATTACTGTGCAGCGCGCTCCATCGACGGCACTCTTCAGTGCTCATTTGCAATGGTATTCGGTGATCGCGAACTTGAGCGCACACTTGCCACAGCGGCGCGCGTTCTGTGGTAGCGGTGCGCGCGGTTGGGGAACGCCGCGTCGTCAGTGCTCGTGACTCACTTGCTTAATTGCCCTTTTTACGAGTATTTTGTCGCGGTTGCATTAGGTAACATGAGTTTACTTTGATAATTTTTCGCTTTTTTACTCATTTTTTATATTTATTTCATAATTTACTTTTGTTGCTTATGCTCTTCATTCGCGATTGGGTTGGTTTTGTTGAGACTCTTGATGCTGTCTTGCATTGGCACGCATGCTTTTAAGTTTTATTTTGTGTATGAAAACAAAAAAAAATGAGTTTCCTTTGTAACGTTTTTATTTATTTTAATTTTTTATTATTTGCTAATTTTTGCTTTAAAACTGTTTCAGTTCAAAGACACTGGCGTTCTCGGCGACATTGGCCAATGGTATTTGATATTCTGTACGATCGAAACGAGTTCAAAAGTCCAAAGTTGTTGTGATGCAAGAATGAAATTAATGCGAGTGGAAACACTTGAAAGTAAATGAGCTATGGCTGCGCGCCAGCTATTACTTGCGCTAATTTTTGCACACATGTGTCGCAGATGTAGACTTCTTGATCGTACTCCATGTGTGGTGACATAAAAGAATTTGGAAATTTTTGGGCAAAAAGGCCCCAACACACAATTTTAGATCTATAATGGCAGTTATGGCTACAAGTAGGTACTGGAACCGCGTCCACCATAAAACTAGATACATATATAACCTAGGACTCATACCCTTCACTAATAGAAGGATACACTAAGGATAGCGCATTCAAATATGGGCGTGGTTTTTAAACGATTATTCTCATTTTTCCTTCAGATCCTCTTCAAGTTAGGGATAGCGACAGAACAGCGTGACCCTCACATGGATCTCGAGATACAGGGATATTTAGCGAAACTCTGGAGCAGGCGAACTTGCTCGGCAGGGAAAGACCAAGCAGGGTTTTTCGGGCTAGAGAACGCTTAGGTATGGCCTCTTTCACATGAAAACTAATGCTAAAAGAGCACACAATGAGATCCTGAAAGATGTAGACACATTAACGCTCTAAGAAGGATGGAAATCTCAAACTAATAGGGGTATTCACCGGGCACTGCCTTATTGGACGGCACGAATTCAGACTAGGTGTGCCCTACCGACGATGTTGTAGGAGTTGCAAAGATGATGAGAAGCAGAAAACGGTGGATCACCTCATCTGCAGCTTCCCGGCCATAAAAATGTGATATTTGAGACTTCCCTGCCTGGATAGCCTACGTCAAGTCGCACTGGTGGACATAAAGGACCTGATGGCCGTCTTCAAGTCGTTTAAATGGTTCGAGGAGGAGTAACGGTGTCGATTTAGGAGTGTCAATCCCGGGATTCTGCTATATGGAGAGTCCCGACAATAACTATAGGGATTCTTCATATGGCCGAGTCCGGGGACTGACTTTTCTATTGCTGGTGGTATCACAACGTGTCTTCTAAAATTGGCCTGAGCGTGCCTCTGCGGAAGCTACATGAACTTAACCTCACTCTATGGGTAGCAAGTCGTTAGAAACGACCTGACCAATAATGGAACATGCCACGCCCATTTTTTTTTTTTTAATTATTTAAAGTTTCCCCATCTTGTATCGCAGCGATGCTGCCTATTTTACTTGTATAAGGTCCTTTTAGAAAACTTTTATTTAAAAAGGGCGTGGCATTAATTGAGTTCGTCCTTTCTGGCACATTCCTTGTAGCAAAGTGAATCTGTGAGCAGATCTTTGTTACGATATCTTGAACGAGTTTTCAGTTGTGATCAATATTTGTAAAATTTACTTTATTAAAAGTGGGCGGTGCCACGCCCATTTAAAAAAATTTACCAAAATTTGAGTACAGAATGTTGCAATCTTAAACTATACAACAAATTGGGTCATTCCAGGTTAGTTTCCTAATTTTAAATAGCGATCCCTAGGAACCTGCAGACAAATTTTCAATAAGACATCTCAAAAATTGCTATCGTGTTAACAGACGGACGGAGTCTGCCAAAAACCCCATTATCAGAACTGCTACGGAATACATTCCCAGATATCCACTGAGTCTCATCCATCCGAGAGGGTCAAATACTTAGTATAGAAGAGCACTCGGAAATGCCAATCAGCAAACGCACACATCCAAACCGACATCGGTTGGAGAGGGTCAAATACTTAGTATAGAAGAGCACTCGGAAATGCCAATCAGTCAAACGCATACATCCAAACCGACATCGGTTGGACGCGGATACGCCTTCCATAAGAAAACATGTCGGCAAGCACTATGATAAGTCGGTTGATCTCTCTTGGTCAGGTCTCGGCCTGTGAACCTCGTTTTAAAGACTCAACCCATCATATCTAATACATGGCCCGCTTGTGGTATGCTAAACTTGTATACTTGTATATTTGTATATTTGTACATTTATATATTTGTATATCCAGACTATCTCGGGAACCGCTTGACCGATGTGAATGAAATTTTTCATATAGATAGTATGGTTGACTATCAACTTGGGAGTAGCCACCTGGGGCGGTTTACAAGGTTGCCACCTATCTCAATTTTTTTTTAAATTTTCTAGCAAAATATGGCAATGTGAGTATCAAATGAAAGGTATTTTCAGCGACATGCCAACTAAAATATTTTCAAGTATTATTGACACCTAGGGTTGCCACCTTACCGCAGTATATTTGTATATCCGGACTATTTCGGGAACCGCTTGACCGATTCGAATGAAATTTTGCATATATGTAGATAGTATGATTGATTCTAAGACTATCCACTTGGGGGTTGCCACTTGGGGGTGTACAGGGTTGGCACCTAACTTAAATTATAGAGTTAGATATGCCAATATGGGTATAAAATGAAAGGTATTTTCGACGACATATCAACTAAAATATTTTCAAGTAGGGTAGCCGCCCAGGGTTACCATTTTACCGTATCGTATTTGTATTGTATATTTTTGGGATCATATTTGGATTATTTTAGGATCATTTTGAGATCATTTAGGGGTCACTTCGTTATAATTTTGGGGCTATTTTGAGATCATTTTGGGTTCGGATTTGGATCATTTTGGGGGTACATTTAGGGGTGTTTTTGGGGACATTTGGGAATCATGTTTGGATCATTTTGGGATCATTTTAGGGTAATTTTTGGATTTCGTATCTTTTTGGGAACATTTAAGAGTATTTTTGGGATCATTTTAGGATTATTTTGGTATTAGTTTTGGGTAAGTAAAGTTAGTGCTAAATTGATAGCATCGAGCAAGCTAGGTCACCCAGGTACTACTTTTTAATTGAACCTATATTCTAATACTAATTTCGCTCTGGTTCAACTCTGTTGAAAATGCCAGTTTCTATCATCCACACTGGGCAGGGCAAGGCTGATAATGTTATAAATGGAAAAGAAGACTAAAGTTAAGAGCAAAAAGATGAAAGAAGAAACTATTGAAACATAAGAAAAGCCCTTCTTCTTCTTTAAAATGGGATTTAAGCTTAATCCAAAATAACGTTCATCATCCCCAGAGATCAATTAATCAAGAGTTCATGAACTGCTTCGCTTAAGTATGTTTGTCAAGGTTGCCCGCTAAATATTTTTACTTTTATACAAGAGTTTTATGTAATTATTTCGCTTTTACACAAACCATAACCTAATTAATTGTAAATGCTGGCAATTCTTCAAAAAAATTTTTTTTTTGGGAATTCGTTACAGAGTTGTGAAAAATTACCGTAAATAATGAGCGTAACAAATGACTTGTAAACATACTATTACGCGTAACAGGCAATTAGATACTATTTTTGTGTGAGGTCCATGACTTTAGTCTGAAGTTATTGTTGGTTAAATTATACATAAATTATATCTTGTCGGTCTAGAAACAACACTGGTTTAAAGTGAATTGAAGAAAAAGAAATAAATTGGTTTGAACTAAAATACTTTCGCTTATGCTCTGTTTCTAGAGAACCGTAGAAGAAAAAAGCGCATCACAACTAAAACCTGTTATACACTTAAGAGGCTTGTGTCTGAAACGTTATTAACTCATTACAAACGAGTGGATTTGTACAAGCTGGCATGAATGTAAAAACTTATATATATCACACCTAGATGTAGAGAGAGCTAACTCAAAAGTCTCAAATTTTGAAGCTAGGCAAAAGACCGGCTTAATTCTGTAACAATCGGTCTGTACTCGATTAAGTAATAGCTCCTCTACTTATAGATAAAGGCTACAAATTCTATAAGTGCCTACGGGAGAACCAGCAAGTTTCTCACTTTCTCTGTAGTTACAAAGTGCTGTTTTAAGTTAATTGATATTTAGATTTAACTGTGCTTGAAATGACTTTAAAATTGAAATATTTATAATATTACCTTATGTAAGGCAAACTAGTGTTCAATTTGCAGTAATTGTTTGTTGACAGTATTGACGTGTAAGTATGTAAGTATCTAAGCGGTATATGCATCGAATCCAGATGAGCTAATATGCAAATTTTGTTAAGAAGAGGAAGCAGATAATAAAAATATAACTTACTGCACTGAGAAGCTTATTGAAAGATATTCACAATGTATAGCTAGAATATTAAAACCTGAAAAATGACAATGAGAGCATTGTTTCTAAAAGTTCCTCAGCATTTAAAAACCAATGAAATTGTGTGGAAGAAATACAGTTTATACATAATTAGAGCCTTTAAAGAAATTTTTATATCGAGCTTATCTTCCAATTTTTTGGTGTGCTGGCGTGAATTTTTGCTTCAAAAATTGGCAGAACCTACAGTTTTTGGCGACTCCGAAAGCCACCTGCAAAGTAGATGAATTATGGCTGAAAAGCCTTTCATGGCAGAAATTCACTCGGAGAGATTGTCATAACCATGAATGGGACGCTCATGGGAGGCTGTCATAAATAAATCAACGATGGCCTTTTTCGCCTGCACTCGACTTTATGGCAAAACATGGGGGCTGTCTCCGAAAATGACGTACTAGTTATTTAATACAGTGGTGAAGGCAATATTCACCTACGCTTCCATAGTCTGGTGGCCTAAGACTGCTCAAAGAACAGCGGCAACTAAATTAAGGAAGCTGCATCGGTTAGTCTGGGTCGGTATCACAGGTGCAATGAGAGCGTGCGTCGGTAAACTTTAGAAACACCACATCCAAACCCAGACGTATTAGACAGGGGGTGCCACAGGGTGTCCTATCATCGACACTGATTAACTTCTATCTATCGAAGATGCCTCCACTACACAGTAAAAAATGAAAGTTTACTTTTAATACCAGTCGGTATTGAAATTAAGCCTTTTTGGAATTAAATTTGAGTTTTAATACTAAATAGTATTAATTTAAGACTCTGAATTTTTTTTAATTCCAAATAGTTTTAAAACAATACCAAAATAATACTAAAGCGCTCTCTCCCTAGCGCTTTCTCTCATTTTAATGTTTTAGGTACTATTTGTTTTAAAACAAAGCCGGAAAAGTATTAAATTAATTACTTTTTAGCATTAAATTAAGTCCGGTGGTTTGTTTGCTCAGAGCACGCGGTTCGTCGCTATTGCGATACTACATAAAGAACAACAGTGCAATTAGACGCTGACAAACATAAGTACTCGATGGCTTGATAGTAGACATCTCCGTTGAGCATTCAATAAATTGTGAGTTCGACTCTCGGTGAAGGCAATATAATAAAACTGTAATTTTTTTTTTTTTGCCTGAGAGAATCTTCGACTGAATTCCTCTCTCACGAGAAATCAGACCGAACATGGTATTAATTTAATACTTTTTCGGTGTTGTTATATATAAACACCAAAAAGGTATTAAAGTTAGACTTTTATTTTTACTGTGTACCAGAACCAGAGGGCGTCACTATCGTTGCACAGTTACCTCTGAGCTTTCCAGGGTTTTCACCGAGCGAGATCTGACAAAATCACCGACTAAATTTACGGCGATACTCTTTACGACATGGACGCACCAAATGAGAAACGAATTAGACATCTACGTCGATGGCATTAAGCTACCAACGGTCAGCCACCCAAAGTTATTGGGGGTGCAATGGTCTCAAAGGTACGAGGTCGCAACAAGATCCTCAAGTCACTTGCCGGCAGTACTTGGGGAAAAGATAAAGAAACGTTGCTGACTACATATAAGGCCATTGGCCGGCCAGTCTTTGACTATGGTGTACCCATATGGTCGCCTAAGGTGCATAACACCAACGAAGTTACAAGTCTGCCAAAATACTGCAACCAGAACTGCTACGGGATGTCTCCTCATGTCTCCTGAGTCTCACCTCCATCAAGAGGCAAAACTGCTCAATGTAAGATAGCACGCGGAAATGCTGAGCAGGCAATTCCTTCTGAATTGCCACAAGCCAGGACATCCAAACCGTCAGACCCGCCCCCAAGAAACATAAGGCCTTGCCGTTTGATCTGCGGAATCATTAGCGGGCTCTAACCGACATCAAAACTGAGTCGGTTAATACCTTTGTTAGATCTCTGCCTGTGAACCCCGTTTTAAACACTCTTCCACGCGATATTGCTGAAGAAAAACGCACCTTACCAAGGGAGAGTAGAGTCACTATGGCACAGCGTAGGTCTGGATACTGTTAGGTTAGGTGTTAGGTGTTAGGTTAGGTTAAACTCTTACTTATCCAGACTAAATGACATCATTTCAAACACATGCCCTGCATGTGGTATGCCCCCCATGAAACTCTACATCTAGTTAACTATTCAATTGAACCTACTCTTCTAACCCCTCTGTCTCTCTGGTCCAACCCTTTTGAAACTGCACGTTTCCTTGGACTGCCGTTAGAAGAGCTTGATGAAGATCTTCCGAATGAGCATACTCTCTAGGCAGGACAATGCATTGTTAACAACAACAACAACAGAACGTGCTCTGCTGATGCCCTTCTGGGAATACCTCATTTTTCTATTGCGATGGAGAATGAATATTTCTGATCTAAAAATCGGAAATATGCATAAACTCTTTATAGAACCTTCACAGGTCAGGTTTATTAATCTATGCAGGGAGGATTTAAGAAATAATTTTGCATTCTCAGGACAAATTTGGAAAAAGGGCTAAAATATCGGATCGAAATACAAAACTTGGATGCTTGTAGTAAAATTATGCAACGAATAACGTTGTAGAATATATTAACCCGTTGGCTCTCTCATAAAATGGTCTCTGCTCATTGCACCCACACCCACACACAAAATGACAGTTCAGGGCAACAAAGGCGATCACAGAACAAACCCTTTGTCATAATTCCTTCATTATGTTACCCTTGACTCTCAATTGCACTAGTCAGATCTTTCAAAAGCGGATGCCAGTACAGGAACTTGTCGGATGAATAATCGGAAAATTTATTTTATCGTCGATAAAATACCATACGCTTTCGCAAAAATGTTTTATCGGTAAAATAGAGAGACAAGAGCCATGGATATGGCTGTATCTGCGTAAATATTAAGAGAAATGAATAAGTCAATTCTGACTACCTCAATAACTGCTTAAAATATGAGTAATTAAGCTTGACAATACAATTGGAAATGTAAACAATATAAATTAGAATATTGAAAATATTGTACGATTAGCATTCATTAATAGATTGACAAACACATTTAGTGTGACGAATTTGCATAAAATAATTTGCAATCTGCAATCTGCTGCATGTGACATGAATATGACAGTGTTTAGTCACATATTCACATCTGCATACATACTATATGCTTAAATATGTATTCTCTAAATATGCCTGTCAATTTTGACTACTATTTGTTAAAAAGCCAAATTGGCTAAATTAAATTTTATCGATAGTCAAAATTGCTTTATTGTAAATGACAGTGAATTTGATGAATAATTTCAAATATCATGCGCGTTTTGTTTATGGCATATTATCTGTTTTCTACGAAAAAAAAACACATTGAATTATTTATTGTTTTTGTCAACTTAAAATGCAATTGAAATTATTGTGATTTGTTAAACCAAATTACAATGGTTGACAATTAAATTAAGTGAAATGATTGAATATTCAAATTAGTTGCCAATAAATATGTTAAAATGTATGTAAAACCGAAATATGCAAATTAATTACTGAAAATAAATATTAAATATGTTTTTTATAGCTTTTTTATAGAATCACACAATAACAAGTTTTTACTTAGAAGTTCTGTCAGTGTTACAGACCTCATATTTAAACTTCGTCGTACAATCTCTCTACTAAGCGCTTTGTTCGAACTAATATTGCCACTAATTGAGAAGTTCAGGCGTCTTATACTGAATACAGATTTCCCTCTATAGGTCTTCAATGCAGGGCCCGGCATAAATGAAAGTGAGGGTGTGTTAGAGAAAGAGCGGTCATCGCATGTATGTCATTTGTTTTTGCTCCCTCGCTCACTGGCAAGTACCCTGCAAAAATGGCAAAGTACTCTAATCAATACTCTGTAGAGTATTCCAATACCGGAATATCCAATAGTAGTTCAATTTCATACAAAAAATGTGCTCCAATTAACATGGCGATGTCCTAGGATTAGACCACTTGTATACAATCAGTAATCCATGGAGTACTCCAATGTAAAGCGAGAGTTGGAGTAGGTGCTCCTCTCTCGCGACTCTTTCTCTCGCGACTCTTTCTATCCAATCCTAGGACATCACCATGTTAATTGGAGCACCTTTTTTATATGGAATTGGATTTTCTTGGAGTAGTAAGTAAAAACGTTGGTACAGGGTACCGAAGCGATAGAGTATGTTGTTTAGTAGTAGCTTGCATTTATTCGGTTTCTATGGGAGCTAGGTGTTACCCCGTTAGCGTGTTATATAGAACACATTTTCCCCTACACAGCGTCATGCCTAAATAAAAAAAACGAAAACTGGACTTATACCACCTGTGCTTTAAACAGCTCATTTGGTTTGTCCCATTAGCTTCCGGGGCTTGCTCTAATCACATCTGTTTTGGTGTATGTCTCGGAATCATGGTCATTGTCAAATATGACGCAATGGTTCTTGGAGCATACGAGAAAAAAATTCTCCCAAAAGCTTCGCTCACTAGAAAAGGTTCTTCGAATACACATGTAGACTATCCTGTCCAGAAGGGTTTCTTATCGTCGAAAGACTTTGGCAGAAGTGAAAAAGGGAGCCCCCACTGAGCCGCAGAAAATAGGCGAATACTGAATTATTCTCTCATGGTGTTCCAATTCTGCGTCCGACCAGTTTATTGTTTTCAATTGCGAATAAATAAAATTTTTGTTTTTTTCCGCTTCACTATCATCATTTTCTTATTATTTTAGCTAATCTACTTTTACTTTTTGTTATTATTCGATAAGCTTCAATTTCTCTATCTTGTTGTTTTATTTATTATTTTTGTTTATCTTCACACAGATATCAACTTCGCAGTTTCTTGTGTTATATTTATTTGTTTACGAATACTGTAAAAAAAAACAATGCTTTTTTATTTGTATTATTAGGTCTGTTGTTATTTAAGCTCGTTTTTATTGTTTTTCTTGTCTTTAGTTCGTTTGTACTTATTTTGAATTCATTTGTAAATAAATTTGTATAAATAGTATCTTAATAAGCGACTTTGACAGATCTATGATGTTTCTGCAAGTGGGTATATGCAGATAAAGATTAAAAAAACCTGTTATTTTGACAGAGCTAAAAGCAACTTTAAATCGATGCTAATCTTTTTGTTTGGAAAGTAAGTCACTGGAATTCCCTTTTAGAGGCTCACAGTGCTAAGACAGAACTGATTGCCTTTTGAAACGTTACTCCAATTGGAGGCACCAATGGATCCCATTTCATTGCCCAGATGTTTTTCCAAGTATGGTTGGGTATCCCCGTTGCTATCTCATGTTATTCTTTAAATACCTTTCAATTTGGAACTATTCTCCGCGGCTGAATGGGCAGCGAATGCTTTCGGGTGAAAGACAGTCGACCACTTACGCAGTCCAAGTGAGAATGTTAAGTTCTTACTTCGAAAAGACCGGAAAGAGTCGGGGAGTAATCATTTATTTTAGAGCACAGCTTATCGACGGAGTTAGCGGTTGCCATTTTTAATGGAGGGAGAAGCCTCGAAACATAAAAATGAAACAGCAGGCTTCGATCTCTTTTCTCTCAAATAATCCAAATGTTATACCACCTTCTTTAAACACCTGGTCTAAAGGTAACAACGTGCAAATTGGCGATGCATCTACGGATATGATGCCCCTCAGCTTTTATAACCAACCTTCTGCCTTACAAAAGGAGTGGGGTGATATGATCTAGAAGATTCCACTGGCCATACAAAATCGCACCCACGATAGTCGGGAAGCACCGCAAGGTGCTAGTATCGGAGTATACGGGGTCCATATCCGACAAAGGACGGTCACTATAGACAACGCTTTACTTCGTGGAGTATTTTTGTCACTAAAGTAACTAACTGACTATTCTCAACCATAGGTACTGATGATAGATTATATGAAAATCTTAAGAAACGTTATATTTTCCTTCAAGTGAGGAATATACTGCTAAATGGCTTCATCAGCCGAAAGTAGCTTTTGTCGCTAGAGTACACAGAAGCAACAAAATCACAAACCGACAACCCTTTTGGAAAATAAAAAGAGACAAAAACGCTAAAATCGCCAGTGCTTTCCTTGTGTCTAACGGCAAACAACTACCCGAAGTCCAAGCGTTATCTCTTATTACGAATATTCCTAGCAATCTAACAAACTATCGATGTCCTTGGATGAGATGATCTAGAAAGTTTCACTGATCATACCAAATCGCACCCAGGACAGTCGCGGCAAGTAACGTATAGTGCTAATATCGAGAGTACGGGGCCCATATCCAGCAAAGGACTGTCACCATCGACAATGCTTACTAAAACCTTTGGGGAGTATTTGAGTCGCTACAATTATAAACTAACTATTCCGTATCATGGGTACTTGGTGACAAGTATGATTAGAGACGTAAAGAACTTCGTGTTTGGTCCTCAAGAGAGGACTTTACTTTTAAATGGCTTAGTCAGTCCAAAGTAGCGATTGTCGATTGCTTGTAACAAATGGTGCTATCATATTCCATTATATTTATATTTTTTTTGGTTTTCTAGCTCACGGGTGGAAGTTGAATATTTTCCAGCTTTCAGGACTCCTGCGGGATTTCTCCTCATATCTCCAGAAAATCGCTTACAGAGTTGCGGAGAAATGGTCCATAGGCAAATTTAGCGGGCCCTCCCCATCAGGTAAGGGGGTTTGGAATGTGCCTAAGATAGGTATGACTGCCCTAAGACGCGACTAAAACACATATCGACCCCGGTTTCGAGGTCAACAAAATCTTTTCGATAGCAGTGGGGGCTTATACCATAAAGTGTTAATAACCTTGTTTGCTTCGTTTAAGTCTTCTCGGCACAGAATAAATTTATCGTCGATAGATGACGCTGGAGTTACGAAATTTGCAAAGTCCGTATTTGTACTTTGATTCTTCACGTAGTTTTCATATGTAAACAAAATTTCTGTTACCTAAAATAAATCCGATTGGTGGCGCTGGAGTCGAGATATTAAAAAAATCCAGTTTCTGGAAGTATCCCAGACCAGGTCGTGGGCATCTGCTAGTGATATATTAAGTGTAGAGTACAGTTCCTACTGCAATTTCATCAAGCAGTAAACTTCAGTGAAGCAGATATTAGATTGCAGACCCAACCCAATTAGAGCGCTACTCCGTTAGCATTACGAGGATATTTGGTTATACTAACCCTTTATCCGGCCGTGCCCCGGAAACCACTAAAGAGTCTGTCGATGATTTTATCAACACTAGTATCGCTTGTCATCGAAAATTCGACCAATAAAATCTTTAGGGGGTCGGGGTCGCTAGCACCGCCCCACCCCCTCCTTAAATTTCGGGGACGCCAATTTCCATTCCATCGGTGCATATTTCATTCAAATCGGTCAAAAGGTTCGCTCACAGGAGGTTCCTAAAATTTTTCATGTGGCGTATTTATATATAGATCCTTCCGGGGAACGAGCTAAGTCCCATATGTAGCTCAAGAATCATTTTCCATCAACTATAATTTGAGAATCGTATTAGGTCCAACATTTTACTAATCAGACCTCAGCACGATATAGCTTATGTAGGTATCTCACTAAAAAGAAATTTGGCATGCACATTGTTGCTTATGGGAAAACTCGAGACAAATCGCCAAAGTATAAGCCATGGGAGTATTGTGTCTGCGGAAAGGCCGTCATAAACAGAAAATATGTCAAAGGTCAGGAAACTCTTGAGTAGCTATGGTGCGCATACAAACTTATGCATGCATTCTTTCTATACATCATGAACATGTGTGTGTAGGTATGTTTATCTGTAGTCCTTTAGTTGCCAACGCAGTATTTGAATTTGCATGCAGGATTCCTCTATCGCAATGCGGAAAATACAATAAAACGAGTATGAATGAGTGTGGGCCGAAAGAAGATGCGAAGCCATGAAGGATACATAGCGAGGATAACGAATTCTATAGTGAATGAGCATGAAGAGAGCATCACTTGTACTGGGAGAGAAAGCAAAAGTGCTGCACGGCGAATAGAGAATGCAATCAGTGGCTAAATGAAATGTCAAAAATTAAGGCGTTTGCCCTTTTGCTTTGACGATGAAAATAGCTACCTGTGTATTTATGCATGTCTGCATACATACATAGATATCTTTTAAATGTTGTATAGATACTGTAGATATGTTAGTGCATGTGATTATGTTTTTGCATATTTTTTCGCTTTCAAATGCAGCTGTGTTGCTTTGTTACCAATAAATTTACTTTTGTATGCCTACTATGTATCTCTAAGCAAACAATTTTCAATGTTTATTAATTAACTTTTTAAATGCATTTTTGTTACTTTCAGTCTTTCAGCTTTATTTCTACATTCACTGACCATCAACTTATAATGTATGCCAAATAATTGACATACTCTACTTTGAAAGAAATTTTACTTTTTATTGCCATCGCCTCTATGTAGCTTGGCTATATGCTTTGTATAGATTCTGTATATTTTTTTATTGCCGATTAATGTTAATAACCGATTTTCTTGGATTAATGTAGCAACAACAAAATGTCTGGAACAACCATGCCAATCAGAAATTCAATAGAGAAAACAATGAAATAAACATTAAAAAAAAGAAAGCGAAAGAAATAACAAAGAAAACTGTAAGAAGGCGGCGGACAAGAAGAATAAGCAGATAAAGCAACTCTAAAATTAATCCAAGAAGAAGCATTTGTAAACACAGACACAGAGCAATGTATTGTAGGCACAGTGGTGTGCAGTGAAATGGAAACAGATCGTCTAAAATGGCTAAACCAAAAAAAAAATTACCGAGGATTTGTGACGGTTACGGACTTGTACAGATATTTGTCGGAAAGAAGATGGTACTACCCGTTAACAGCCTCTTCGGGTATTAGTCGATGAACATCTGGAGCTTAGTCGCCCTTAACAACCTTACCGCGAAGTTAGTCCAAGTGAAATCAAATAGGGGTCAACACCCCACTTCCTTGGGCTTGCATGACATATTTTTATAGACGACTAGCTGACCCGGCAGACGTTGTGCTGCCAAAAAATTTCTATCCCTATCCCATATTTCGTTGTCATTTTATAAATCAAGAACGGGCTCACCTATCCAAACCAAATTATCAGGGTTGTTCAGAAATGAATCGATGTTCTAACTGATTCATCATCAAAACCTTTCATTTGACCTTAAAGATTAATCATCATAAAGGGTAACAATTTTTATAAAATCTCAAATACCAATATTAATCGTTCCAAAGTGGTCCCAAAAATTACCCCAAACATTTTTTTTTCGAGAAGCAGACCTTTGTGAATATGTCTAGTCGTTAGTTATGCAAAACCATATGGCGACCGAATGCAAACCCTGACAAATCACCATAGTGGCAACAACGATATGAGGTAACTCTTTGATGACCTTGGGGCAGGGGACTGGCTGCATGGCGCACAATTTTTGTAAGACAACAACGCTTTTGAACAATATAATTAATTAATAAGTTGACGTTATGTTAACATATTTGGGTCGTCGAACCCACTTTATGTCGCACCCAATTTGTAGGATACATGTATTCCTGGTTACGACAGTGGTAGTTAATGAAATGAAAATAAATTGCTATTAATAAAAAAATCTTCATGCACCAAAATTAGATGTTTCACGCCCCTACCTCCAAAGGGTCGCACTCTCCAGATTTTTCGAAGATAAAAAGTTGGGCGTCTCGGGGGAAAGGAAGTCGCTCACAAAAATATAGATTGTTGTTAATCAACAGCTTGAAATTGAGTTCCTTGATGGACCTTTGCCTTTGTAATACTTAGGATTCCTTTTTTTAGGGAAAAGTACGGAGAGGGCGTATAGTGAGAAAGAAAAAAACGAATTAAGAAGGGAAAAAGAGATGGCGAAGCAGAGAGTCAAATTGTATACATACTTTCAGGCAAGAAAATTTTTGTAGATATTTTTACCAAAGGAAATTTGACGAAAAGTTCGTCCGTAAGGTAGTATTAAACTTTTTATCTGCTCTATACCCCAGTAGTTCAGAATGGCCACTTCCAAAATGGAGTGTTTCGAAAATCATATGAAAACTATCGCTGGGTATTTAATGTTCGGATTACCCGAACTTAGACTTCCTTACTTGTTTTTTAATAGCATTATTAAAGAGAAATGGTTTTTCTCGACATTTGGTGTCTTTTTATAGGCATGCCTTCAAACAAAACAAACTTGTATAGCTCAGAATCTATTTTGTTGCACACCACTGCATCAACAACTTGGTCACCTCGCATAAAGAGCGAATTTAACAACTCTATGCGAGTCATTCGAATATAACAACAAAGAGAGAGAGATGACAGTATAGCACGTGTAAAATGACTCGCACAGCTGAAGTATATGTTAGAGCAAGCAAAATGTTTAAACTTTAATTATGATATGAAAAAGTAGTGAAGTAATATTTTTTTTACGTTTTTGCAGTATGCATTGGTGCCAAACTGGTACTTTCGCACAGGAGTTGATAGTTCTTTTTATTGATTTATACAAAGGTTCACAAAAAAAAACACTAACAGAAATATATTTAGAGTAGAAAGATAGATGTATGCTGAGAAAAAAAGTGAGGCATCCAGGCGGCAGGCATGCAACGACCAATCAGCTTTTATTACAGAAAACGCAAAAAAACAACAACAACAACAAATAATAACTTATGAGATACAATGCATAACAAGACGCTAACCAATTGTCAAGTCCCCGAAATGCACAAAAGTACTGAGCAGGGATAAACAGAACAATTCTGGTTACCCAGCGACATTTGGGCGTGCAAAAGCCAATTTTCAAGCAACTTTTTTTTTTGCGTGTTTAGGGCGTTCACTTTTTCTTATTTTGAATGAAAAATTATTTATTTTGTTTTAAGAATTTTTTGTTTCAATTTATGATCTCACTACTTAGTTATTAGATCTTCCAAGTAACTTTTTGTACACAAACTTTTTGTTTTCTTCGAACACAGAGACAGCATCAAGAGCAGTAGCGGTTTCAACGCACCAAGCTATTTATTTATTACTATTTGAATAGAATTTTTTTGTTATTGTAGTTTATTAACTAGTTTTGTTACTATATTTTTACACTATGATTTATTGAAAATTGTTGTAAAAATTCTTTTTCACTTTTATCTTCGCACAATGTGTACACTTTAAAACTTCGAATTGTCATTTATAAGCTCACACACACATGCAAAGCTAAATGACAAGAGCATTGGTGTTGTACTGGGGAGGATGAGTGTACATGTGCATTAGGGTACATAGAGTGTACATGTGCATTAGGGTGGTCGAAAAAAAATTTAGATTTTTTTTTTTTTTTCAAAGGGCATACAGAAATTCGAGTTCCTGACCATAAAGGGAGTACAATGACCAAATATAAGTTGTTATGCTAATTGGAAAACGTGCCTCATCGACGTTTTTCGGTTTCGAAAACACCTTCTATCTTATAATATTAAACGAGCTAAACTTGTATGTTTGTATATCCAGACTATCTCGGGGACCATTTGACCGATTTGGATGAAATTTTGAGTATAGATAGTATGGTTGATTCTAAGACTATCCACTTGGGGTTTTGTTAAAGTTATGTAGCTCAAAAACAACAAAAATTATTAAATGAACTTAAGTTGTTTATAGCAAATTTTATGCTCTACAAAAAATTTTTTTTCCTTTTTTTTCATTTAATCAACTATTTAAAAGATATTCGACTCCCAAAAATAAATTATTTAGTAAATTTTTGACCTTGAAAAACTTTATTATGGTCACATTAATAAAAAAAAATTTATTCAACCTCCTTTGTAGAGCGTTCAATACCCTGGAAATATTGGGGTAAAAATTGTCTGTACGATTTTTGGGTGAGAAGATATATTAATTTACATAGAAGCCTTTGACTAAAACAAAAAACGACATTGAGTCACGCATTCCCATTAACATAAAAAACTCATATTTGTCGATTATACCCCATTTATGGTCAGCAATTCGAATTTCTGTATACCCTTCGAAAAAAACGAAACTCGATTTTTATGGTCACATTAATAAAAAAAAAATTTATTCAACCTCCTTTGTAGAGCGTTCAAAACTCTTCAAATATTGGGGTAAAAATTGTCTGTACGATTTTTGGGTGAGAAGATATATTAATTTACATAGAAGCTTTTGAATAAAACAAAAAACGACATTGAGTCACGCATTCCCATTAACATAAAAAAACTCATATTTGTCGATTATACCCCATTTATGGTCAGGAATTCGAATTTCTGTATACCCTTCGAAAAAAACGAAACTCGATTTTTATGGCACACCCTAGTGTACATGTGCATATGTTTGTGCGTTTGTATGCACTTCAGCCTCCTTAAATAACTGCTGGTGAATAATAAAAAAAAAATTGACTTCACCTCCTACTTTTATGGGGTCTATCTAGCAAACAGTTACAGCCATAAAGCTAAGATTTGTTTTCTTCACAATACACTTCCGTATATACTTTTTCAGCACAAACTGTTTTATTTCTCACACTTTTTTGTAACAATTACTGAAGTTAATTTCCCTTTTCTTTGCACAAAATTAGCAAAATTTTCACTGCTGTATCCACTATACAATTTTGTGCACAATGCAAAATTCGCTTCGTTTTTGTTTTTTGGGTTGAAATCATCCACCAACTCTCGTCGTCGTCATCATGGTACACTCAATCCAATCCTCCACAAATTTTTCATTTTCATATACAACATACAATTTTATGCTGCCTCTCTTTGCTTCCTCATTTCATTATAAATTCTACATATGCGCTGTGTATGCGCACCACTAGTAAACCACTAATAAAACAAGATACTCAGCGGCGAATGTTACTCGTATACTGTTGAGCGGTGACAGCAGGTAATTCGTACGTACTATATTGGCGGCGAATTAAACTAAGAAGTTAATTCGCTCTGCACTGCTGAGAAGTTTGTTATTTAGCGTGCTATACGAATGATGTGTTAAAGCAAAAACTGTTGAGCTGTTGTCGCCTATATGGCGTGCTCTCGCCGTATTGTCTCCCGTCTCTTGATTGTTGAATTGATAACGTATTCGTCGTATATTTTTGTTTACAAACTTAACGAAATAAGGCGAATATACTGCAGCTGTCATAGCTGTGTTTCATGAGCATTTCGATATTTATTTGAGTCAATTGTCAAACTGATTGTTATTTAGATTCATAAACCTATTCGTATGTTATCAATAAATATCCTAGAACAAGTGATTCAACATCGCAAAAAAGCGAGTTATACACGAAACGGCCTTTAAAAGATTTGTAACACCCCCAAAATCTGGTTTTAAGGCCAAAAGCCGTTTTTTTTCAGTTTCTACGTATAAAAAAAATCATTAAAAAACCAATTCTCAACCGATTTCAAAATTCTCAACGATTTTGGGTAGAGAATGGTTGACACTTTCGAAATATATGTAGTGTTTTATTCATTTGAAAAAGTATGGTATGCTTTTTAAGCTAGAAGTTAAATTTTTGGAAATTTCATTCCGTTTTTCGGTTTTGACGTCATTTTTTTGGCACTAATTGACAGTGAATGATATTTTTTGGTTATATACCATCGAGAGGCAACTACTACTTAATTATGCCAATTTTTTTGTTTTTGGAAAGTACTTCAAGTTTTCAAGATATGCAGTATAAACCAAAATCTAATATTTTGGTCTCAACCGCCCTATAGGAGTACTGTGTTCAATTAGGCGGGTCGATTTCAAAATCGCCTAAGTGAAAAGTAAAATCGTATTTTAGGGATCAAAGTAAGATACTTTGCCGAAGGAAGCATACCGCTAAAACCAATTCTGATGTTGCGACTTTCTTCCTTTTGACCTTGAGCGCCAAAGTTTGAAAAATCCGAACTTGAGCCATTTATAGTGCCCGAATCGTGCCCAAATGTATGACCGACCTCCACTAACTTTGAAGGGCTAACGGATCCATGCCAGTGGCACACCCCCTAAACCACCACCTGGGGGTCCCCATACAAAAATTAAAAAAAAAAAAAAAACCATTTTTGGCACTTTTTATGAAAAAAATCAATAAAATGGCTATGTTTTCTAAAGTTCTTAAGAGAAAAGTGAACTCCACAAATAAAAAAGATAGTCACTTAGCTGATTTTTTCAGGTAAAGTAACAAAAATTGTGATTTTTTGATTTTTTTGTATGGGGACCCCCACAGGTGGGGTCTTAGGGGGTGCAGCACTGGCATAGGTGGGTCGGCCTTTTAAAGCTAGTGGGAGCCGGTAATACATTTTAACACGATTGGGATACTCTAAATGGGTCAACTTAGGATTTTTAAAATTTTGGCGCTCAAGGTCAAAAGTAAAAAGTCGGGACATCAGAATTGGTTTTAGAGGTATGCTTCCTGCGGCAAAGTATCTTACTTTGATCTCTAAACCACGGTTTTCCTTCTTACTTGGGTGATTTTCAAATCGACCCGCCTTCTTACCCCTGTAGGGCGCTTGAGACCAAAAAATTTTATTTTGGATTATGCAGCATATCTTGAAAACTTGAAGTCCTTTCCAAAAAAATGAAACTTTTACAATTAAGTAGTGAATGCCTCTCAATTACACATGCCCATTAAGGTTCATTCATTGTCAATTAGTGGCCAAAAATGACGTCGAAACAGGAAAAACCGAAAAATTTTTCAAAAAACTCTACTTCTCGCGTGAAAAACATGGCATACCCTTTTCAAATGAACAAAACACTGTATATGTTTCGAAATATATAATTCTCTACTCAAAACCGTTGAGAATTTCAAAATCGGTTGAAAATGTGATTTTTAAAGATTTTTTTTCAACGAAAACTCTGAAAAAACGGTTTTTGGCCCTAAAACCAGATTTTGGGGGTTTTTACAAATCTTTGCGTGTATAACTCGACCAGATGAACAATCTCTACTTGGTCGCTTTAAAAGTGTATTCATTTTTTTTTTTTTAGCACTGTGTAATTAATTAATTGTTAATAGCAAATTTAACAATTGAGAATATTTAATTGTAATTGTCAGAAGTTACAATTAATCAATTACAATGCTCGAAATTAACAATTAATTAATAAATAGTTGTGACTCTCTGTGTCTGCTTCCCAGCGGAACGGCAGAGCTGAGGTAAGCATGAGCACAACTCTGAGGACAACCTGAATTTCTCTGGATATTAAGAGGGCAACCTCTACATTTATACCAGAAAATAGAGACTTTGCGGGAGCTAGATCAGTGCAGCTGCGGACGCAGTTAAGCTGACAAAGACGGACGCCCAACAAGCGCCGGTACGTTAACCGATCTCTTAACGTCTGTGGTCTCACGACCTGGACACAGGAATCCAAAGAGAAAAAAGCCGCAACTGAGCTTCTAACAAAGGGAACGACCACGATGACAACTACTGCTCGGACCACCGATCAAGACATCTCTTTCTGTCGCCCTGCGCACTGGGATAAAAGACGAACCACAAAGGTTCCTAAGAAATATGAGGGAATATCGCGGGACACGTTGTGTCCGAATGCCAGGAAAGTGGTGGCTTGAGCGCAAGCTTTGCTAGCGGATTTCAAAAGCACTTCTGCGTCAAGGATGGAAATCGGAACGCCAAACTCCAGATGCCGGACGGGGAGTTAAACCCCATCCGAAGCAACGCACAGGTTTGCTAAGGTGACTAATAACATAATCGTTATAGGTATGCTGGACCGAGGTAATAACCGTTGGTGGTGGCCGGACGTCAGGGCCGCTCTCAAGTGACGCCAACAAGTTAGATACGCGATATTTATGTCTTTTGTTGTTCTACCATGTAAAGCACCTTCTATGCAGCTGTTACATACATACTTATGTGATATGGAAGAGAAAACGCTCTTCAAAATGCTAGTGTAAAAGTGCTATGATAAGCTATGATTATTTCGTTCAATTCATATCTTCTGCATTACATACGAATATAATTCGCTGATAGTTTATAGAATTTTCTGAATACATAGCTTATAGCCGCTTCAACAAATGGTGGTTTTAGAACTCACGCTAGCCTCCTATGCATACGCTTCGAAGGGGATCTACGCCCCTAATGACAACGATGCATATAAATAACTTTTGGAAGGAATCTACGTCCCAAAATAAGTACTACGTATAAAATAATATAATGTGGGTAAAGTGAGTGTCAACCAGCTAAAGCTGCTAACTGCCTCAGGGCCTAGTGCTGAGTATCATTCAGCTTATGCTGCTAACTGTCTCGTTAGGCCTAGCGCTCATCCTCATTAAATAACAATAAAGTTTAATAAAATGATTTTACAGTCCACTAAACTAAATAGAAATAATAAAATAAATAAAATTAAAAAGACTTTGGTTGAGGTGGGATTCGAACCGGCAACTCCCTCAACCATATAATATAACAACAACAATAATAATAAACTGCTCGCCGCCCACCATTTAACTTCAGCTTAGATACAGTGTATGTATGATCGCTACATTTCCTGCCTTATGTATCATTATCAAAGTACTGAATTCTATCACGTAATTAATTTCTTATCACAATGCTTTCCTTGCTATTGGCAGTTCATATCGATATTTAATATTTGCATTTAATGAGATAAAAAACGGCATGTGTGAGGACGGTCCAAAAAATTCAATTCATTGTTATGTACGTATGTATGAAACTGTTAGACATTGGCTCAACAATGTGATGAGCTGGATGATAGGAATAATGTATGAAGAATTTAGCAGAAAATCGGCGGATGATGGAATGTTTTAAAATCATATATTTACTTAAAAGACGGCTCCGGTTATCCTATGACAGTAACATTTTCTACATAGATTAGGACCAATATTTGTGTGCATTAATTTTAGGGACAGCCTAATATATTATGGTATATAGATACATAGATGGACATATTGACCCCTTTTCGCGAAGTTATCCTTAGGAACAAAATATGAATTTGAATTGTTTAATACGATAAAAAAGAAAACAAATATTTTGCACAACTATATTGATTTCAGCTATAATATTTCACCAGATGAAGCGGTGAGGGATTTGCATGGCCCGTTTATTTAATTTTTTAATAAGAGTTTGATATTATAAATTCGCATGCAATATAATCATTTGACACTGTCATATATTATTGAGGAAAGGTATATCAACCATATTGCTTTGAAAACCAGATACTGATTAATTTGTCCGCATGCAGAACGGGCGCTGTATCAAACAACTGCGAAATTGCGATAGTCTCGGACAGAGGCGGATCCAGGATTTTGGGAAGGGGGGACTTCCAATGTTTTTGAGAGAAAACCCTATTATATTTTGTGTGCCTTTTACTTTACTTTTTGGCATAATTTGTACTGTTTTTTGCGCAATTAATACCATATTTTTTGTGTACATTTTACTATATTTTTTTTGCGTAGTTTTTACTATATTTTTTGTATAAATTTTACTCTTTTTTGTGTAATTTTTACTACATTTTTTGTATAATTTTTACTATATCTTTATAAAGAATTTCCACTGATATGTATCTACTGTAATGCCGTTTGTATTGGAGGTCCGAACTCCCTTTAGCTCAATCCCCCTTAAGAATGCAAAGTTACATTGAGCCAATGACCATGCCTGGAATGTTTCCCGTCTGTATTCTAAAACTGATAATGATACTAGGTAGGTTCAAGTGGCTGCCGCAGAGGCACACTTAGGCCAGTTTTGAAGGCCCGTTGTGATACCACCAACACAAGGAAAGTCAGCCCCGGGACCCAGCCATATGGAAAATCCCTGAGTTGTTGGGATTTTCCACATAGCAGAATCCCGGGACTGACACTCCTAAACCGACACCGTTACTCCTCCTCGAACCACTTAGATGACTTTATGAAGCCCATCAAGTCCTTTATGTCCAGTTCCGCGATCTGGCTTAGACTATCTAGGAACGGAACTCCCAAAAAGCGCGTTCTCACGCCGCTTAAAGCCGGACAGTTGCAGATGAGGTGCTCCACCGTTTCCTCCTCCTCATCATCTTTGCAACTCCTGCAGCATCGTCGGTAGGGCACACTTAGCCTTTCTGCATGCCTACCAATGAGGCAGTGACCGGTTAATACCCCTATCAATATGCAGATTTCCCTCCTAGTTAGGGCATAAATGCGTCTAGACCTTTTAAGATCCCATTTTGGCCAGGTTTGTTTCGATATCCGACACCCTGGGGATTGCAGCCATCTTTCGTTGGCTTGACGGAGTGTGTGCTCCTTCAGCATTAGTTTGCATGTGGCAAACGGCATACCTAAGCGCTCTTTATCCCGAAGAACCTGCTTGGTCGTGCCCTGCCTGGCAAGCTCGTCTGCCTTACAGTTTCCCTCAATGTCCCTATGTCCCGGGACCCATATGAGGTTTACGCGGTTCTGTTGGGCCATCTCCTGAAGAGATCGACGACAGCTGAGCGTCAGTTCAGAGTTGAACGTGTATGAGCCAAGGGATTTGATTGCCGCCTGGCTATCGCTGAAAATAGTGATATCTCCTCCGATAACACGTTTGCTTAACCAGGCCGCGGCGTCCCGGATTGCCGAGACTTCCGCCTGGAAGACGCTACAATGATCAGGTAGTCTGAAGGAGAGTTCAAGGTCCAAATCCCTTGAATAAACCCCTCCTCCAGCTCTGCCGTCCAACTTCGAGCCGTCGGTGTATATGGAAGTGCCACCATTTGTTTCGGGACACCAATCCGTCCTCTCCCAGTCTTCTCTGCTGGGAATGTTTATTTTGAAGCAGCTATCCCCGACTGTAGTGGTCGCACAACGATCTGTGCTTAAAGGGAGAAAGCTGTAAGATTCCAGAATACTGGAGTGTCCAATAGTACCCGCACCCCAACTGGAGGTTTCTCTTAGGCGCAGAGCTGATGCCGCCGCTGACCGAAACCCTTCCAGATCAAGTGGCAAAATGCCCAGAATGGCCTGGAGGGCTTCGTTGGGCGTTGTCCTTAGCGCACCGCTTATACAGATCATATTGGATCTATGGACTTTCCGCAACAGATTCAGGTATGTTGTCTTGCTCAGTGCCGGCCACCATACGACGACTCCATACAGCATGATTGGGCGAATGATGGCCGTGTAGATCCAACTGCATACTCTAGGGCTGAGCCCCCATTTTTTGCCAATGGCTCTTTTGCATGTGTAAAGAGCGATGCAAGCTTTCTTCTGGCGCTGAAGAACATTCTCCTTCCAATTCAGTTTCCTGTCCAGAACTATGCCTAGAAACTTGGCCTTATCCGACAAGCCCAGGCGCGTGCCATCTAGTTCTGGTAGGCTTAGTGGCGGTATTTTGTACCGGTTGGTGAAGAGGACAAGTTCCACTTTCCCCGGGTTGATACTAAGTCCGCAGCGAGAGGACCACCTCGAAACCTCTCGCAGTGCTACTTGCATCAGGTCACACAGAGTTTGTGGGAACTTGCCTCTGAATGCAATAGCTAAATCGTCTGCGTATGCCACTATCTTCCCGCCCCCCCAGCTTGTGTCACGTAGCAACGAGTTGACTGTGAGGTTCCATAAAAGCGGGGAAAGAACACCACCCTGGGGCGTTCCCCTTGTGACATAGCGTGATAACTCGACCGTACCAAGTGAAGAAGCTATTTTCCTTCCTCTTAGAAGTTGGTCAATTAAACCAGTTAGAGGTCTATCTACGCCCAGATTAGTTAGAGCGGAGTTGATCGCCTCCGGGCTTATATTGTTGAAAGCCCCCTCAATGTCTAAGAAGGCCACGAGACAGTAGTCCTTTTCACACAGCGATTTCTCAATGACAGATACTAGGCTGTGCAGAGCAGTTTCTGTTGATTTACTCTTGGTGTATGCATGCTGATAGCTAGAGATAAGGTTGCTATCAATAGTCGTTGAAAGGTAGTCGCTTAGTATCCTCTCAAAGGTTTTGAGTACAAAGGACGAGAGACTGATCGGTCTGTAATCTTTTGGCTCGTAGTGGGATGCCTTCCCAGCCTTAGGGATAAACACTACCGTGGCGCTTCTCCAGGAGCCCGGAATGTGGTTGAGAGCCAGGCAGGCTGTGAAGAGAAATACCAGCCATTTAGCTGATGTCTCCAACGTGTTTATAAGTTGCGCGGGGATAATCCCGTCCGGCCCGGCAGCCTTATACGGTTCAAAGCTCTTAACTGCCCACCTTACTCTTTCCTCAGTGATGGGTATATTTACTGCCAGGTTTGTTGCAGGTGCTAGTGGTGCATCATGCAGATTCCCCGGAAAATGTGTATTCAAGAGCAGCTCAAGGGTTTCCTCTTCCGTGCTGGTCCAGGATCCGTCAGGCTTTCGCAAATAGCTGATGGTTGTTTGACTTTTCGAGAGGACTCGTCTAAGTCTCGCTGTGTCGTCGACCTTTTCGACGCCAGTGCAGAAATTTCTCCACGAGGTTCTCTTCGCCTGTCTCAGAGCTTTTTTGTAGGCCCTTAGTTTAGCTTTATATTCATGCCAATGAGGCTCACAGCCGAAGCTCTTGGCCTTGTTAAATTGTTTCCGGCATGATATTCGGAGCGAGTCCAAATCGTAGGACCACCAATGTGGCCTGTGTTTACCGCGTGGTTTTGGCACTGGACAAGCCTGTCCTAGAGCATTTGAGAGCGCCGATGTAAATGTAGTAACAAGATCCTCCAGCTCCTCTACTGATGAGGGGGCTTGTGAGGGCAGTACTGGTAGGTCTCTGTCTAATATTTCATTGTGTAACTGCCAATCAGTGTTACGTGGATTGCGCTTCATGATTGGTTGTTCTACAATAAAGTCTAAAACCATTTCTATGTAACGGTGGTCGGAGAAAGAATGTTCTTCCAGAACCCGCCATTTTCTGACCCACTCATAAGCGCCTTCACTACAGATAGTGAGGTCTATGACCTCCCTGCGGGTCTTAGTGATAAAAGTAGGCTCATTACCCACGTTGCAAATCACCAGGTTGGTTGTTAAGAGGTAATCAAACAGAGACTCGCCCCTGGCATTGATGTCGGAGCTCCCCCATTGGACATGGTGAGCATTAGCGTCCGCTCCAATAATAAGATTACCCGTGCAGAAATTTGACACCAGGTCTTTCACCTCCGTTTGTGGTGGGGGTTCTTCGGCGTCGTAGGGCATATAGACCGACGCCACCGTCAGGCGGGTGCTGTCGACCGTTAGACTGATAGCGGTAATATCACCATTGGTGTAGTTAGGTAGGAGAAAGGAGTTCAACTCAGACTTGACCAAAATACACGTTCTGACTTTGCTCTCCTCGCTGGCTCGAATGAGCTTGAAGCCCTTAGTCCCCAATCCGCAGATTCTCGAGCTATTGACCCAGGGTTCTTGGATGAGGACCACATCCACGTCGCCTTTAGAAAGACGACTACTTAAAGCAGCCGAAGCCACTTTAGATTTGTGCAAATTAATCTGAAGCACCACCAACATGAGAGCGCACAGACTTCCCTGCCGTCCCCATATCGTCGAGGTTTGCTCCATCCCGGAGGTTGCCTATCAACGACGAGTTGTTCCGATTAACTGCCCGATGTGGCGTTGCAGGAGTCCTGCTGCCTGTAGCGTTAGATGTTAGTCGCTCAGCGTTGGCTGCTACCACCGTGACGTCGAGGACTTCCTCGTCCTGTAGGCTGTCCTCCTTCTCCGAGTTGTTCACAGCACTATCGCCAAGAGACGTGGCGGATAACATGCTTTCCGCATCGGAATCCTCCGCTTCCTCTTCTGGTAATAAGTTTTCCGGTTCCCCCGGAGCAGCCGAGAAGGCAGCGCGCTGAGCATCACCACGATATACGTGGATAACGATCTGGCCTACGCTGTAGTGTACTAGGCCATTGCACCTTTTGAGGGGCTCGATTGACTCTTTATTCATGGTGAACACCACCTGTCTGTCGGGCCCTACCGCATCCCCGACCAGATTGACACTCCAGTCATGCGTTGGGAGGGACGGATTCATTAGCCGTAGCATCCCGAGTATTCTCTCGGGTTCGTCAGGGATGGCCGGAATCCACGCCCTTGCCCTTGGACGAGCTGGAATGTCCTTCCAGTCGACGACCTCTATCTTTGCGCCTTGGTAGACTTCACCCAGTTTAGCAGCTGCTGCCTTGTACAGTGCTACGGTTTTTGCATCCTCGCATGCGAGTAATTTAATTTGGCCCTGGTGCCAACCCGCATCCGTTACTCGTGCCGAACTACCCGGAAACTCCGGAGCAACGTTGAGAAGAATGTTGCCGAGTTCATTTCGCACGTAACGCCACCGGTCCTTGGGGATGGCCAGACGGTCATTGCCTCGGTCAAGGACGCCTATAAGGATCCTGTCCTTGGTTACCTCAGCAAAGCTTAGTTTGCCCGCTCCAGAGGTATTCTGATGCCGCTTGGGAGGGGGAATAAACTCCAGATCCGATCTCTGGCGCTTGAAAGGGTTAACTTTTAACCTCTTTGGCATGTACGAATTTTGGAAATCCGGTATCACAGCTTTCGCTAGCTCTACAGATTTACTGGAATTCGGCGACAGTGATTCCTGCGGTACCCCTTCATACCTCTTCAGGATCTTTGCAGCCAATCTTTTCTCGTGGTATGTGAAGCGGCGGGGAGATGTCTCCCTGGAGTGCGGACCCGTAGTTGCCATCGCGGTCGCTCTCCTTGCCGACATCTCAGTTGCAGCTTCCTTCTCCTTCGAAACTCCGAGGCCAGGTCGTGAGACCGCTGCCACAGACGTAAAGATACTGGTTTTCATATCAGCGGTTGATGGGAGTTTAGCATCCGCCGTTGTCCGCTTAGCTGCGTTGGCAACCGCACTGGTGCTAGCTCCCATCAAGTCAATCTTATTCGATAGAGGGTTGGTTGACCGACTCGTAGTTGCCATCGCTGTCGATCCCCCCCTTGATTGTGGAACGGAGGTTGTCCTCCGGCGTTGTTGTTGCTTCCTCGCCTGCTCCTCCATAGCTCTCCTTTGCTGAGGAGTGAAATTTGGCGTTGTTTGTTTTTTAGATTTTTCGTTTTTATTCAGGTTATTCGAGTTCATCTTGTTCGTACGACCCATCGCCGGACAAGGCCAGCTTAGGGTCAAGGGAAGAGTAGGGGAAAATGTGTCGTCCGCCGCGGCAGAGCCCCGTACCGCGGTAAGGCCATGCTTACTCTCTGAGGCGACCCGGTGTCAGAGAGGCTCCGTTCAAATACAGCCACGATTTGCCTCCCGGCTGCAAACGTCCAATGGGCACGGTTTCGCGTAACACCCTGGATTGGGAGGGGGAAGATCTTTGTCGTCGCGCCAGAGAGGCTAGGCTGCTCTCGTGATGAAGTGCCGTACGGAGCTATGATCACAAGGGCAGCGTAGCCCTGTGGCTATCGACTTAAGCCCTCGTACCGCGGCAAGGTATCCTCCCTTCACGAGGGGATAATGATACTACAACTATAATTTTCTGGCTGAACTCAGAATATACTCTTTCCGTTCTAGTATACAACTATAATCTGGTTAAAATCATACCATTTACAAAAATCCAAAAACCATTGTTTCATTTGCTCCCTTTTTCTCTTATAATTTACAGATGCTTTTTCGTGTTTGGGTAAATACAAATAGTCGCTGCTTTTTAAAGGATAAATAAAGGTATTTGTTTCCTTTAGCACCCAACTACTAATAAATTAGCTTAAATTATGGGTTATAGCTCAAAAGAGGGGGTTTGGCCTCGGATCACGAATCCGGAAGCGCTGATCTTGAGACCAAACCCCGTCTTTTGAGCCCTCCCCCATTATTTTAGCTAATTTATTAGCAGTTGGGTGCTAAAGTAAACAAATACCAAAATAAAGAGCGAGTCAAGAAAATAATACGATTATTAATTTCAGGTCGAAATAAGACTAGTTCAGGTTCACTGCTTTTTGGACTAGTACACGGACTAATATATCTTCTTGAAATCACACTAGTCCAGGTTCGCTGCTTTTTAAACTACTATGGAACTGCTATTATACAACCGCTATGATTCTAGTACATAATGATTGGTAGATTATTGGTATGCTCTGGTCAAAATCTGACAATTGACATTTCGTTGCACATCAACACGTCCTGGTGTACAAACTAGTTGTGAAGTAGTTTTCAACTAGTTGCTTTCGCTGCAGGGTACATACATACATACTTAGATACATACAAAAAATTAACTGTATATGTAAAGATTAATTTCTATTGATGGGACTGGGAACAGCTGCTGATAAAAAAGCTAATTGTAAGTTGACATGACGCAGTTTAGTGTCTTTAAATCGTAGCGTAGGTGGAGCATAATTCACTTGTGTAAGACAATTGAAAGGGTTGTGAATTTAAAACTTTAAAACAAGATTTACTTGGAAATGCTATCTAATAAAAAATAGGCGCCCAGAAGTTAACCGAAAGCCTACCCCACTAGCGTTGCGTTATTAAGTTTGTATGATATATTCATTCAAGAAAAAATATTTGCGCCAAAACGCTCTGACAGTAATAAGTAATTATAGAAAAGTCAACAAAAAAAAAAATTTAAAAAAGGCGCGTGTATATAAAGGAGTATGTATATAAAAACAATAGGAAATCTAAACCACAGCAAGCGCTAGCATTAACAAACAAATGCGCGTACCGCAATAAGACAAACTCATTAAAATCAAAAGAAAAAATGAAAATTAAAAGTTATC
>CAXKVI010000001.1:34215220-34630220 GCA_964058755.1 Campiglossa producta
ATATTGATTCAAAAGTAACTATTTCCGACTTATTTGGTGGCACAACGATCTGTGTATCTAGGGAGTAAACTATACGATGTTGAAAAGGATCGGAACAAACCGGACGATTCTCTTATACGCAGGGACGTCGTTGCCATTAATCGTTGAGCTGCCAGATCGAGAGGGAAACTGTCAAGAATGATCTGGAGATCTTCTTGATGTCTGAGCATCCTAATATATTTAGTTTTGTTGCCCAGGGCATATAACTACTCCGTAAAGCTTAATTGATCATATAATCGTAAGTATAAATATTTTGGGACTGAGCCCCGATAGTTTGCAAATAGCTCGTTTGCACCTGTAAACTGTCAACGGCGGCATTTTGTACGGTTTAGTGTATATCTGAGACAAGTTCCATTTTTCTTGGGTTGAACTGAGCATACCCGCAGCGAGAGGACCACGAAGAAACTTCTCGCACTCTGACTCTTGGAATAGAAATAAGAAGAGAAAGGAGCAGAATAAATTGAAGAAAAAGGAGAACAACAGCAAAAGAAATAGAACACAAGGTGAAACCTATTTTCGCAAAGAACAAGTTCTGCCGGACCTATCGGTAGATATGAATTTATTCGCTTTTGCCCCTTGATAACTCAAAATCGCATACTGTGCTCTGCGCCCATACCTCATTACTCCGTGTCATTGCAGCACCAAGATTTACAACTGAAATTGCTCTACCGGTTTAATTTTCAGCTTAAAATTTATAGTTCGTGGCTTAGTGGCGTAACGCCAGGTAAATACAAATTAAGAGCGTAGCACCAAGTACTAGTGGTCGAACTTTTGCAAATATGGATGCAGTATGCTGGCGCACATTACTCACAGGAGCCGTACGTAAGTAAAAAGGTATGCTGGCATCTATGTTAGTAAGTCTGTATAAATTAACAATAACTAAGGCATATTAACGCATAAATTCAATGTTCCCTTCCGGTACATTCATAGTTTTCTGCACGCACTGTAATATTGTAGTACCGACCTATGGCAAACAAGTAAGTACATGAATTAAGGATGAAGGCTGTGCGCAAGTTTACCCTTTCATATACCAGCTGGTATGCAGTTAAAGTGTTCTTCACTTTTTATGGGATTCTCATGTTGTAATTAATTATTTCAAAGCTTTTATAACTGTGTAGGGGGTGCGTTAAATCAGCCGCGAACTGCGATTCCTTATATGATCTCATGCGTGAGGAAACTCGTGGAACGTAGATAATCTACTTTTAGTGATTAATTTAATGGTAGATTTTCTTTGAATAGTCGTGTTACTTTGAAAAATTGATAATATTCAAATGAGTCTTGGCTTTAAGCTGATATGAGCATAGTGCAGTGATAAATAAAAATGAGGTTCGACTTAAAAGATGTAGGCACCTGCTTTAGCTGTAGGGGAGAGGAAACGCGTATACACAGTTCGATTAATGGATGAAGTAAACGATAATAGAAGGAGGGAAAGACATGTAATTTCTTTAAAAGGTCACAGCTCAGACCTTCAAAAAAAATAAATAGTGAAGTGCAAAATGCATACTTAAAACAACGCGAAAGTCCATTCAGAAAAATTATCATCTAAGTATGTATGCAAACTTTTGACCATCGTCGTGAAAATCCCATTAACCTCAACTTTGCGGATCACAAGGACGACAGCAAAAATTGCTTGAACAATAAAATTTGCATGCATTTTTTTGTTTGCTGTTAAATGCCGTTGGACCAAAACAATTTGAACGGAAACTTCATCATATACAGACACTGCGAAAATGATTCATGAGCTTGTAAAATTTTGCCATAACCTTGCTTGGTTGTAATTTTTTTGATCCATGAAAATAAATGGATGACTTTTGGATCAAATTTGGTTTAAATATTTTATCGATTTCTAAAATTCCATTGTCGATCCCGAAATTCCCTAAATCCCTATCTCGATCCATGCGCCACTTAGCGTAATTTTATGACCAATTACTACATTGTCACCGGGCTCTGAAAAATGTGTCAAGTTTGCGGTCCCTGGCATACCGAGAAATTACGCAAAAAACTATGGCAAGATTCCCCGATTTTCACCTATTTTCAGTTACCTCGATCCGCGAGCCTCTGATCGGGTTATTGCTTACTACAATTTGTATCGTCATCGTGTCCTGATTTAAATGCTAAGTTTTGAGTCCATAGGTGGCCAGGAAATTAATAAAAATTCGATCCTGAAAATCCCTTGATATAGGGTTTCCGAAATAGCTCGATCCTTGCGCCACCTAGCGTAGTTTTTTTGATAAAGTTTTACATTGTTGTCAAGTTAGCGAGTTTTTTACTTCTGTACTATGTTCCAAGTTTCAAGTGTCTACCTCAACGGGAAGTTACCTGAAATGGCTATGGAAGGTTCCAAAATTTCGTATGGAAATGAGGGTGCAAACAAGAAAGGGACTTATTATAAACCATTTCGTTCAAGAGAGAGAGACAAATTCTAAAGAGAGAAAGACACACCAAGGGGAGAGAAGTGGCCAAGAAACCTAATAAGTAGCCAGCGATATGGAGAACGACAGGAAAGATAAAGGTAGAGAGGAATATTGTTAGACAGAGAGGAAAAACAGGCAGAGAAAAAGTTATATAAATAGGGAGTGAGATATAGAAAGTAGGATAAAAGGAACGAAAAAATAGATCATGATATTAAGCAGAAGGATAAAAGGAACGCAAAAATAGATCATGATATTTAGCAGAAGGATAAAAGGGACGCAAAACTAGACCATGATATTTAGCACTAGGGTACAATGGGAGCTCAATTTCCTTTTGGATAGACCAAGAAAAATCGAAGTAACAGATATTTAGTCGGCAATATGGAAACCCCTGTGTTGTCGGGATTCTGCTATGTGGAGAGACTGACACTACTGAACAGACGACGTTACTCTTCCGGGGACCATTTAAATGACCTTATGAAGTCCATCACTTCCTTTATGGTAGGCTATTCAGGAAGCGAATTCCCGAAAAACGCATTTTCGCGGCGCTTAAAGGCAAGGGATTTGATGTCCGCTTGACTGTCGGTGAAAATAACCATATCCGTAAGTTCGTTTACCTATCCAAGCCGTGAAATCCACGATTGCTGAGGCTTTAGCCTAGGAGATCAGGTAGTCTGAAAGAAAGGTCAATGTCCAGGTCCCTTGAATGAATAAACCCCTCCTCCAAGTGCGATAAAGATTAGTATGTTTTCCCACCATCGGGTTTAAGTCCCTGGACAACTAAAAAAAAATAACTTAGGAAATGGAAATGTGTTCCAAGTCGCTACTAAACGCCAAGTTACGCGCCCAGTCTAAGCTGTGAAGGTTACTGTGCTACGCTTAGTTTTTTGTGTAACTGTAATAGGTACTGAGCTAAGCTGACCTCGCTAAATGTGTGCTAATGCAACCAACTGCAGCATGTTGCCATTTTTTTTGCTTAGCAAGTGATCACAGCGTAGCAGCGCCCCTGACTAGGCAGAGATTGAAAATTTGCATAACCTTAAACAGCAAGATACAACAAAAACAACAACGAACAATGGCATGGCTAAGTATCTTTTGTGAGCAACGGAAAAAGCAAACTGTGACACGACAATGACTATGTTTGCCCTAATTTTGTTGAATGCTCTTTCCTTGTTGATCCTTGACATTTTTTCTTAGATTTTTATTTTTTATTTTATTTTCTTATTCTAACTATTTTATATACATATACGCTTTCTTTTTTTACAATTTTTTTGCTTAATCCTTTTAGTACTGTTTACTAACACACTTGAAATTTTCTTAGGTTTGCTCAACGTTGCTGCGCCAACATTAAAGTCAATTCATTTACGTTTGCTAGTACTCTGACTTGGCATAAGCTTTTTATGCCTGACGCAAACCTATTTACACTCTCTACAAACGCACATACTCAATTGTAAAGACATTCTGTGGTGCCTTAGTTTGAGCTCTACAGTAAAAGGCGAGACGTTAACGGAAGCCGGATATCCGCTTTGGTTTGCCGAGGGGTTGAAACTAGAGCAGAGATCGACTTGAAATTTACGTGAAAATGTAATACCATATAGGTAAGTATGTATGTGGATGAGGACTGTTTGTCTAGTTTTTGTTTTTTTTTTTCAAGAAAATAATAACAATAATAATAATAACAGTTTAAACAAGTAAGTACTTATAAGCACACATGCATAAGCATAAGTACTCCGTGCCCAGCATGCTGACGGTGAATTCTAATGGTAGGGTCCATTCGAACACACTTACAGTCCACCTGGATGCCTTGCTAACTAGTATCCACCTGCAAAACCTTTTTATCTCTCTTTCCTGCTCTCACCCAGTCCTGTCGGCACGCATTCTTGGGTACATTACACAGCTATTTCAATAACATTTACTTCAAATATCCTTCGTTTACGCTTTTCTTGGTTCCTTTGCTTGCTTGAACCACTATCTCGGCTGCCATGGGCGTATATAGGGTTTATAAGAGGGACCCATGTCCCACAAAAGACTAAGAAATATATGTACGTACTACCTTTCAAATAGGTTGACTGTTGTTGTTGTTGTTGTTGTTGTTGTTAACAGCAAAAACACCCCCCCAAGATTTTGGGGAGTGATGCCGAAATTGACATTCCTTATCCGACTGTCGTGGTAGCGATTTGGTATGACCAGTGGAACCTTCTAGGTCATGTCATCCCTCCATCCGTGAGGAAGGAGAAGATGGTTAATGACAGGTGAGAGGCATCATATCCGTAGATCAACCATCGCGTTACCACGTCATTAGCTATGTTCATATTAGTCGCCTCTTACGACCAGTATGCCTACCTCGGGTATATTCTAAAACCCTAACCCGCAGGGGCAACCCCAAGGTTGACTGCACAGCTTTGCTTTTATAAATCTTTTTCAAGCGACGCGTCGGTTTTTAAGGGTTACTTTTCGTTGGCCAATGATATTATACTCTTATTCGATAAATTCACCAGATCCAAAATTCTATTCTACCCTCAGGGAGGCCTGAGGGAAAGGTATTGAAAATCAGGAATTGATATGTAGATAAATTCAACATAGATTTTACTTCCTGAAGAAGACAAGAGCTCTTATTCAACTCAAGAGAGAGAGAGAGCCCCGAGATCGCTTCCTTATCGAAGGTAAGTTGTTGGTGAGAATTGTCTAAGCACGACTTAACCACAGGGCCATCAGAAAATGATGAAATGATTCTTTTTCTGTAATCATCCTAGATTTTTCTTACAATGTCCTAGATTTTTCTGAGTGTAGTAATTTTCACTTCCTTATGATGAAGGATTCGGCTCAAATTTTATTAAGTTCTCGAAGGATATCTTTGGAATCACGGTAGTACATATATGCTCTCTGAAATGGAGAAAGGTAACATTCATTCAGAAGTTCTGAAAACTTGCAGCACAAAATTGAAAATATTAGAATAAATGGAAAGCCAATGGTAATAAAAAAACAACAACGTCGCTGGAGAGATCCGTATTTATGGAGGGATCTGAAATTTCTAGGGAAACCTCTTCAGGAGTCCCTTCGAGCTAACTGATATTAAGCGCGGGTATCTTTTAAGCTCTCTTCGGGCTCAACGGCATGAATATGAGAAGGGATGCCCACCATCGTCTTTGAGATATTGTCAGTTTCCTTTTTCCTGAGCTTGACATACATATGCCGTGGTGTAGTGGTTAAGTGTTCGGCCTTCTACACCAAGTCGTGGCGGTTCGATGCCCGGCAAAAGTAACATCAAAAATTATTTAGAAAAAGAATTTTTCTAAACGGGGTCGCCTCTCGGAAGTAGTTTGGCAAACTCTCCGGGTGTATTTCTGCCATGAGAAGCTTCTCAGCAAAAAATTCATTTGCTTTGCAAGTGCCGTTCGGAGTAGGCAAAAAACTATAGGTCCCGCAAGTTGGAAAGAGAAGCTCGGCTAAAAATCTCGTTAGAGGTTATGATAACCTGTTGGTATATCGCCGCTATTAGTTTTTTTTTTTTTTTTTTTTTTTGACATACATATGTAACAATACGTATTGAGCACGTCGTGCAAAATGAGTAGAGAACCCATGCAGAACTGATTCCAAATGTCACTTGCCGAAAAGATAATTTTTGTTAGAAACTTCTCATATATACGAACTCCTGATCCTCTTTTGACTAAACCCTATCTACACCCTTGGTCTACGTCTTAAAAGCACCTGCCGCCTTTCCTCCACCTTTTCGTAGACGATTTGAATAATAGTTTCAATGGCAAAAAGCCAGTAATAAGCACCAATCAGTGCTTAGCAAATGGACTAGCTCTCCAGTAGTCCATTTACGACAGTTTTAAGAACCAAAATTTTGTTTTATTAAAGTTAGGTGAGAAACCAATGAATAGAGAACAGCTTTATATTAAAGTCAGTTTTTAGTAGGCTGGTTTTTGTTAAAGTCGCGGCAACATTAACATACTCATTTTCGACTAATACTGCTAACGGTAAACCTTATTTTAGAGTAAGATAGATATAGTTGCAATTTCTGCAAGGTATAATTTCATACATGTGCTAAATGCATTTATGTATCATGTTTAACTAAAAGGTTAAGCGCACCGGGTCTTGTGGGTGTCAGAAAATGATTGGGCGTGCAGCACAGAGTGCGTGCATGCATTCAATGAAGAGCAAATTTTTACGATTACTACACCATCGCTTGGTCACCTCAAGTAAAACTAACTCTTACAATTATAGCAAGTGGTGAAAGTTCAAGGAAAAGCGATTAGGAAATACATATGAAGGATGTTAAAGGTGAACGAGGTTGCTTCTTGATGAAAGCTTTTAGAAATTACTTTAGCACATACAATTTTATGCGATACCGATTTCTTAAATGGAATTGCAGTACTTGTATGAAGAGGATGTCTTTGTAGTCTTCGGAAGACTAAAAACTCACCAGCCTATAGACAGATGCGTCTCTGTGCGGCAGTGAAGTCTGCCCTACAGAGGCTTTGGATCGCACTTTCATATATAATTCACTAATTTTCTCTCTGACTAACAACTAATAATGCTCCAAAAATATAAGAAATTTTGACCTTTTGAAATCCGAAAATTATAACGTTACATGTATGTAATTAATTAGTACTTATACCCTGAGTAAATATTTAAACGGCTCAATGAGTAACATCAATTAAGTTATTCGAAGCGTAATACACAGAAAAAAATTATCCTGAAGTTGACCAAATTCTGTTAAATTGACCAAGTTTTGTTTATTTTAACAGATTTTTGTGTTGAAAAAACTTCTGCAGTCATTCCAACAGCAAAGATACTGCCATTACTGTCATAGAACAAAGCTGTAATTAGACGCAGGCAGCCATAAGTACACGATGGCACCATAGTCGACACCTTCATTCGCTCAGCAGTCAAATAGTGTGAGCTGGTTTCTCGGTGAGAAAGTGTGGTGCCATTTAGAACAAAGCTGTAATAAGACGCTGGCAAGCATAAGTATACATTGGCATCATGATAGACACCTGGATTGAGCGTTCAAGATACCTGAGTTCGATTCTCTGTGAAGTTAATATAAGAACTCTGAAAAATGTTTTTTTTTATATACCTTTTTTAGTTTTTATATAGACCAGCCCCTTAAACAACTAAATTCTCTGTTAAACAACATTTAAGTTTATGTTAAGAGTTTCAATGCAGTTGAATCAACAGCATTGAATAATGTATATGAATTGACCGTGACTTTAGACCAGTAGTCGGCACGGAGAGAGCGCTTGCTATGATAAAGCATTGGAGTTTTCCTCCCAGGAAAGTAATTGCCGGCCTTTGCTTTAGACGAATCAACCCTACTTTTTCTCTGTGTATTTAAATAACTTCAGACTAATGAGTTACTGCAATTAATTACCCGTAATGGTGGAAAATGTATAATGCCGGAAACAGACAAAAATTTCTTACGCACGAGTTGATAATGAATTGATTGGCAAAACGCTTACGGATGTATTTCAGTGTTGCTACAAAAAAGGAAAAAGTTATCAAAAACTATAAAAAAACATTTTAAAAAACCGCGTGTAGCCTGTACCCGTGAAAAAAGTTAACTTCTTAAATTCAGAAATAGCGAAATATGAATAAGGTGTATTCGACAATGGTTTAGATACACCATTTTTTACTTCCGGGAAGTGGGCCAGGGAACCGATCATTTCGAAAAAATCTTATATATGGTGCGTTTTCCTTCAAATTAGGGACGTGCTAGAAGGAAAGAGGGGAATGAAGAGAAAAACGGAGGAAGATAGTGTGAAGGCGAAGAAAGATAGGAAGGAGAGTTATAAAAGGGGTTGTAAATTGCGGTTAGGTTGTAACCCTCAGTGGCAACCGTACTTGACCTTGTCTTATTTGGAATACGGTCGAAAAACCTTTAATTTGATACCCATATTGGCATATCTAGCTCTGTATTTAAAAGAAATTGGGGATAGGTGGCAACCCTGTAAACCGCCATAAGTGGTAACACCCATGTATATAATCTTAGAATGAATCAAATTGTCTATATGCCAAATTTATCCAAATCGGTCCAGCGGTTCCCGAGATATACGAAAAATAAATAAATTGCGGTTAGGTGGCAACCCTAAGTGACAACCCTGCTTGAAATTATCTTACATATTTGATACCCATATTGGCATATCTAGATCTATATTAAACAAAATGGGATAGGTGCAAGCCTGTAAACCGCCATAAGTGGCAACACCCATAACTTCTGCTCGGCCTAACTACTACAATTTGTGCAATGTTATCTAGATCCTAGAATTTCACCTGCTATTTGATTTGCACAGCTAAATATCGTGGTGAAAATCGCCTACGCCTGAAAGTCTGCAACATACGTCTTAAAGTCGGCTACAACTCCCCTTTCCGTTGCATCATCAGCCATTTTCTCAAATTTTACTCTCAATCAAAACTTCATATCGCCGCCTAAGAAGTTAACTTCAAAAACCTAACACCGGAAATTTGAGGATTAGCTCAGCTTACGAAAAAATAAGATTTTTCTATCTGTTGCGTATAAGACCAACTTTAAAGATTTGCAACTTGCACTGTTAACAAGTTTTAACCTTTATCTTTTGAAGAAGTAGATTATATAAAGATGAATCTTAACAAAAATTTAACGTTCTAAACTGCAGCACTACAAACTTGGAAGCATTGTAAGAGGTCCTGGCCAGACATTTATATGAATATATAAAAACTAAGCGGCTCGTATGCTAAAAGATTTTGACCTAATCGAATACGGTTACGATATGTTTTCAACGTTTTTAGAGACAGCTGCAGTCTTATTCTCGTTTTCTAGGCTTTGTGATGACAGACGTTTTTAAAAAAAGATCTCATAATCCACTCAGTCTTCTAAGATGGCATGCAGTTATTTTTTGTGGTGGTAGCCTGACTTGAATTTGATATTATTTTTCAGATAAAAGTAATAAATTTTCACTTCTACAAGCTATATCAACGCAAATTCTATCGCTACAAAAATCGTCCAAAGGCGTGTAGATACCTTAGATACACACATACATTAGAGCGCACCAAAAATATATTGAAATAAGTTTTGTCATTGTTTCAGGATAACGGTAATCCCTGCCAGATTTCGTTAAAGTTTTAGCTAGCAGCTTATACTAAGTTCACAAAAAACTACATAAATCCTTTGAAAATTACATAATTTTAATACATATTTTGCCCATATATAAAGGACTGTGTAACAAATCGCCTTCTATGGATTTTTATAAGGACAACAGGATCCTTTACACGGCTATAGAAAAAGACATTCGAATTTCAAAAGTGTTTTAGTAGATTGCGTAAAATGATGTTTTCTAGTAAAAATAATTGTGTACATCTTGAATCTTAGCAATTATAGTGCCATTTTAATGTGTCATACACGGCGTATAAGTAATATTTAGTTATACAAGTAAGAAAAGTTCAGGTAAATTGTATTCATGTTTTGCTCGATATTTCTGAACAGAATTGAGATATCGAAATCAAACTTATACTTATTTCAGGCCCGCATTCGTTTGATACCCATATTGTAAAATCAATTTCTGGGGTATATCCTGTCCACATTTTGGATTCTCCTGTAATATTTTTATATACACTTTCAGCACTTTTATTAGATTACAGGTTTTTAAAATAAATTGAGTTTTAAGAAAGTTCAAAGATAATAATTCTAAAGGACATAGCTTCCTTGCGCTCGATTCTTGGCAAAGTTTTGGCAAGCTCTAGAATTAAAAACTTCAGAATCCAAATTTAAAAAATTTTCTATGCAAAATTGAGCAATCTTGGAATCAGTTTTCAGGTGTGGCGCTCAAAAACAACAGCCTTATGCACATATATAGCTGAATTTATATATTTGCTAGAATGCACAAATACTTGCGCATCATGCTAAAAGTAATTAGCTGACTTTGAAATTGTGGTCCAAAAAACTGGCAAGCGTACAAACGTTTGCTAACTTTTCGCTCACAGCTCTCCATGAATACCACACAAAAAAAAGGAGATATAAAATATGAAAACTTGAAAAAGTTTCAGGTGCTTATGACTTTGTAATGACTTATTTTATTTTAGTGCTTAAGAGTTTTATAGAAATGCAGAAACGGAGACAAAATCATATTTTGCATAAAATTTACAATTAAAATCTTAAACGATGAAACTACACTGAAATATAGTAGTTTTAGTAGTAATTTTACAAAGGATATTATGACTTTGTACGTGTAATGATTGCTCAACTACGCAAGGAGATCTAAATATTAATGGATCGAGATAGATATAGAGGGCGACACGCACATATATAACTACTGTTATAGAAAATTATGCACTTGGTTTTAAGCGGAAGCCAATTCAAAATAATCCTCCGATAGAAAATTCTTTTGAGGGGACTTACTCTAGAGGTTGCTTTACGTAATACCAGTTTTGGAAATATCAGCGTGGCTTAAGAAGCCGGGGTTTATATAATGGCGATGCCTACAATTCGTTAATTTTAAGGGAAATTGATATTAAAAAAAAATAAATAAATAAAGAAATAACATCAACTAAGTTGTAAATTGATAATGAAAATAGCCAGTATTACTTTGTAATGCAATCTCCACGGAGCTTTCTGATTCACTCCCTTTTGTCCTTTCCTTCTATTCTTTCTGTTCAAATATGGAGAAATTGGCCATATAAAGTTTTTCAGTTCCCCGACAAACTCAGCTGAAAAGCTTACCACAAAATAATACCCGTACACATACACACACACACATAAAAGGTGACTTATAAATTCAGACAAAATGTTCCTCAAGCAATTATGTAATGTGCGGAAGATACCAAGTAGCACTAACCAAACATACATACATACATACATATTTGATGCATCCATCACATGCATAGTTGACATCACGTATACGCACTGTAGCACCACCTTTGGCATTCTGTTAATGACAGTTTTATAACGTTGCTGCTAACCAGAAGTGGCACTGTTCATCTTTATAGGTGTGTGTGTAGCTAACTTAAGCTTAGCATAATGACCAATATGAGGACGTGTTGATGCACAAACAGACTTCAAATTGTCTGCATGTATGCGCATACATATTCACATAAACATTTCTACAACAGACATTTGCCCTAAGCATGTTTGTGTCTGTGATCTTCACACCAATTTCGTTTATCAAAGTGACAACGATTTGAGATGCTGGACAGTAGAGAACTAAATGTTCAACGAACTGTATATGCGAATCTTCTTGTGTGAAATGAAAGACTAAAGACTAACAAAGACGATTTGTTTGTGCCTGTATATATGCATTGAGGACCAAAGCCAGGCTGTTACTCTAACTATAACCTAAAGATGGTATTCATAGGATTCATTTAACAACTCGAGTGAACGTCAAACAAATATTTCCATACTAAATAAGAACTAGATCAAGTGAAAGCGAGGTAAGAATTAAAGAAAAAGACCGAGATTTGGAATGGTCTGGCTGAATATTTTGTCATGGAACGAAGGTTGAAGTCGTTTAAGAGGTGCCAAAGTTGACAAATCCGCTTAAAGAGGTGAAAGTCAAGTAAGTGTGAAAGAGAGGTTTCCGACTTCATGGAGCGAAGTCTGAAAATGCCAGCCTCTACTTATAGGTAGTGTTTTACGATACATGGGTAAAAATCGGGTATTGAAAAACAGCCGAAGTGGTTTAGACCGAATCAATTTCTGAAGGAAATTCTGGCTCGAGTCCTGTTATCGCAACGGGTATACTAACAATAGTACTACCTGAGAGTGGTATTCGACTACATATATCTGAAGGAAATTCTGGCTAGAGTCCTGTTTTCGCAACGGGTATACTAACACTAGCACTACCCGAGGGTGTTATTCGAATACATATATGTAAAAATTATCCATAAGTGAAGTTAGGTAATTTTTTCTCGACTTTGGTCCCTCGTACCTGTTTTAGGTACAACTTTGAAATGTCCACCATTCATACTCGGTTCGGCGAGGACTAGACACTCAGGCGAAATTGTTTCATCCATTATAAGATATGTTATGAATGGTGGCCTGGGATCTCGCTCTCAAAGTGTTTTAGAACACTTCCCGTTGGGCTAGATACTTGAAACTTGAAACATAGACCAGAACGGCAATGTGAACGAAAAAACCGCTAGGTGGCGCGCTAATTGAGATATGTGTCATAGTCATTTAAAAATTTGTAATTTTAATGAGAAATTTGTTACGGTTTTGTGATGGCATTCATATAAAAAAAGCGATTAAAAATTTTGTATCATCTATTTGTTTTTAAAATGTATTGGTTTTAGTTTGGTTCTGGATTTGGGTTCACGATGGATATATGAAAACAGGTTGGATAAAAAATATTTAAGTCGACTTTTGCCCAATACTAATACATACAGTGAAGCCTCTAGATCATCTTAACACAGGGTTCTTAGGCATTCCGCACAATCAGAAGGACTTCAGTCTTGACTGTCAAGAGAAGATGAGTTGGAGATGGTGAGGTGCACACTTTTAATTTTTGAGGGATTTACCCTTATTCCTTAGTTCTCCAAATATTGACTCAGGTTCTATCTACGACACAAAGTCACATACAGGTCTTACCTTTCATTGTGATGACGATACATACCTAGCATTCCTGGACAGGTCTTTGAAAAAGGGTCTGGAAAAATTCAGTTCGGTTCTGGGCACTAATTTGGTAACAACTTTTGACTTTGGTGTTAAGAGCCTGTTTACTAGCCGAAAGTAGGCGTATACCCTAATATACCCTCTATCTTGAAAACTGCTTTGAGTAATTAATAAAAATATGTATGCGAGTAACTGAATATTTGTCAAGCCGGAAACATCGTCTAATAAATCAACTTTCGCAGAATTTTCTTTCTGTATGCTGCACTCATTTGAAAAAGTGAACAAATGAACATATTCAAAAACCTAACATAACAGTAAAATGTGCTATCTATATGCTCAATATTTGCATATCAATTTTCCACCTTTTTAACATAGCAAAAGGTCACTCAACATAAAACTGCACTACTATGTAGACGCTCCAATCGGATGTCATAGCAATGAGATCTCAACCGGCTGCTGACGGCTATGTTTCTTGTTGATGTCAAAGCATTTCATCAGTATTTGGCGATGAGTTCATGTATCTATGTTCTTGGTTAACCAATATACATACATATATACACACCAGACATGCCGCCACCCACTTACAAAGCAACCATACAACCACAGACCAAAAACACCAGTCAAGGAGCTAGTGGCTCGTCTAACAAGAGTAACAAACGATAGCAAAAGCAATGACATTTTGAAACAATTTAATATTGGCCAAGCAAAGTAATGTCTAACACTACATACGTGTGTAGATATGTATTTATATACAGGGGCAAACTTTCATACATGAGACGCAACCTTTTGTAACCGGGTGGCGAAAAAGCACTCGGCAGGGTACTGCAGTGAATGGACCACCAAGATGTAAGAAATCGATCCTGAAAGAACAACTTTTGTATGAGCAGTTCTCACAGGTCATATCCAAAAAAATATGGGTTGATTCAACCAAAATCACGGTCAATTCTTATCCATTAAATTAACAGGGGCCAATAGGAATGGGATTTAGAAGAAGAGGGGCGTGGTAGAAGGAAAGAGGGGAAGGATGAGAAAAAGGGAGGGAGATAGTGTGAAGGCGAAGAGAGATAGGAAGGAGAGTTGTAAGAGGGGTTGTAGATTGCGGTTAGGTGGCAACCCTAAGTGGCAATCCTGCTTGAAATTATCTTATTTGGAATACGGTCGAAAATACCTTTCATTTGATACCCATATTGGCATATCTAGCTCTATATTAAAAAAAATGGGATAGGTGGCAACCCTGTAAACCGCAATAAGTAGCAACACGGCCTACGCCTGAAAGTCTGCAACATGCGCCTGAAAGTCAGCTACATCAAGCTTTCATAGTCTAGCCAAGGACCCGTGGCGCTGCTAAATCATAACAGAGGATGCATCTTAAAAGCCCTAATCACACCTCTCCAGCAACAGATGTCGCGGTAGTGTGATCTTAAGGCAAATAGATATGTATTCATATATATACGACAAAAAAATAACTTCAAAAAATACACGTATTAACGAACATAGTAGCAATTATCCCACGAAATCAAACAAGCAGTGTTGGTGTAACTAGTATGACACGCTGCGGTTAGAAATTCCTAATTTCTCCTCGGTTCAATGACCACTATAAAGGGAAAAATGAAAAATTGCTAACAACAAATACAAAGCCGTACGTCTAGTTCCTTAGCAAGAACCAAATTGAAATCACGGTAGCTGGTATTTTTTTTTTGTGAGTTGCTGCTCAGTTTGTTCGTTAATAACAAAAAAAGAATAATTTAAATAAATTATTCGATCGGTCAAATAGTCCATGAAATTTTTTGCTACAATTTCTTTTTCCGTTGCATAATTTGCGTTGCATCATCAGCCATTTTCTCAAATTTTACTCTCAATCAAAACTTCATATCGCCGCCTAAGAAGTTAACTTCAAAAATTTAGGTGTTGATCTATATATAAGTAAGTGTTAATTTAACACCAAAAGAAGTTCAATTAAAAAAAATATTTTTCAGATTTTGTACATTGACTTTACCTAGAATCGAGCTCACAATATTTGACTGATGAGCGCAGGTGTCTACCATGTTGCTTTTGTGTACTTATTCTTGCTGGTGTCTAATTACAGCAGTGTTCTTTGGTAATGACAGTTTTACAAAATTTTGTAAATGAAAAATTTACAGATCTATGACTGTTCAATCAACAATTGAATGTAGTTACTTCAACAAAAAAAATCCGTTTAAATTAACCAAAATTTTAACAATTTAGCAGAATTTGGTCAACTTCAGGATAACAGTGCGAGACTCTTGATTTTACAAGTGTAGTTTTTTCTGTGAAGTACCGGACTTCGTTCTGTAGCTAAATTGTGGTAAGACAATTTTTGAATAACTTTTTTGTAACTCGATCCCAAAAGATAGCAGCTACATATATCAAAGGTATCAAAATGGTGTTTTTTTTGGGTAAGCCGTAGATGCATTCGATGCATAGCTGGTAGTGCAGAGTTGAGCTGGGAGCTAGGTATTAGCAAGCGACTTCTGAGCACCGACACAAAGACATAGCTGATGAATAGAAACTCATGAATGTAGCAGTTAATGTGTCTGCTCGTCTATGTGTGTATATTTACATATAATCAATAAGACTTTGAGTAGACCATAGTAAGGACGGACAAATACTAAAAATCATTTACTGGCTGAAAGTCAGGACGACATACAGGCATATATTTAGTAATCCTTCCTCAAAATTTTTGAATCAAGAAAATGTGCACTCCAGTTAGTACTTAAGAGGCTCTATCACAAATTTTGTTTTTGTATTTTTCAAAGATTACGTAGAGCTACCTGATCTCTTCATATTACTGTAGTTGTTGTTGTAACCAATAGAAACACAAGTTCATAAATTATTCATATACTCGAGAGATTATTGAAATTCAATTGAGATTTTTTAGGAAAGGATGAAAAACAACAGGAAAATCAACAACCAATAGCAAAAGGGAAGGAACAACAGCAACAACAAAAAAATCAATATTCAGTGAAAGCAAGCTTTCTATTTGGATTAAGAATCAAACTGTCTCGAAAAAACTTGGCAAAAGTGACGCATTTGGTGCAGTGTAAACGCAGCTTTAGCTAGAAAGTAACCTGTATACCAAACTTGGTGCAAATTTCTCAATTTTTACTCAAGTTATCTTGTACGCGGACAAGCGGACGAACGGACGGACATGCCTTAATCAACTCCTCTTTTCAACGTAGGAACTTTTATTTCATTTCATTTCATATTATCTTATCTTATCTTATCTTATCTTATCTTATCTTATCTTATCTTATCTTACTAATAAATAAAAACCTAAGTTTGTGAGTGACTGCGGATATTTGCGGTTCTTTAACGTCTGAACCAATGCCCTGATCTTTACGAAATTTTGCAGGAAAATTCTTAGGAGTATAAAATCTGTAACAGGCATCATGCAGTTTTGATATATGTATTGATAACAGAATTATAGGTCAAAATGAGTTTTACGTAAACTTTGGAAAATCGTACAACATTGGTATCAAACGAAAGGGGAAGACCACAGCTTTCAATTCGACTTTACTTCATCTAAGCAAACATCTATTTTGAGAACGGCTGGACCTAACACATAAAACTAAATTTGGAAGGTAGATTATGTAACAGCTTGAGATGGTTATACGCTTAAAAAAATTAAGGCATTTGGAGATGTCCCTCAAAATGTTGACCAGCGCAACATTATAAAGTGTTCATTCAATATGCCCCGTTTTTGAGATACTGGTCAAAATGTCAGCCGGGAGGGGCCATCGGTTTAAAACTAGATGTCGCTCTTTTTTGGTGATTTTAGTGTCCAGTAGCGGTAAACTCGTAATTTTGGTAGTTGCCCTTGATATTTTTGTTTATTTATCGATGACAGTAGCGGTCAAATCGTTATGATATCTGCTCAAATCATTTTAATTTTTGGGAGTTTATAATGAAGATTATGCTCAAGTTAACTCCCAAAAGCGGAGTTAATTCGGAATTCGTGCTACTGTATCAGCTGTATAAAATGAAAAGTGTTGATGAGAGTTTTAGAGGGGAGTCATTTTAAGTCCTTTTGGGATTGGGATTGAGAAAGGGATAGGGATATGGATGACAATTAGAAAGCAATATGAAAAGCAAAAGCAAACGAACATAATAAAGGTGGGGTAGACGGGAAGAAGGATGTGGAGCTGAAGTGAGGAGGGCGAGTCACATATTTTAAATGCAAACAAGTTAATATTTGGGCAGGACAACGGCTGCCGGGTCTGCTAGTTCATATCTATCTCGATTATTTTGTGCCGTGACGTAGTACCGCTACTAGTACGCTAGGTATAAAAAGGTAAAATAGTAAGCTGGACGATTCTTGAAAATATATTTTCAAAATACTCCTTTAGAGAGATCGAATTTGCAATCATCGTTGCTGTTATGTTTTTATATTTCTTTGGCTATCTTTGGTAAAGAATAATACTAATTAAACCGAGCTACTGTTCACTGGTCAATAGTCTGTACAATTTGTATAAAAAAAAATGTTTTTAATATTGATAACTATGGCTGCTCATATTGTTACGAGTAATTTTCCGATGTAACAGATGTGAGACCCATTCAACTTTCTACTTTAGCAAAGTTTTAAATCATTCCGTCGTTGAAAGAGATCAGCTTCTTGAGCATCCTGAGAATGTACTTGTCAAAGTACCAAGAGTCACCTCATTTTATCTTAACGAATCTCTTAGTTCAAAGTCCTAGATTGGAACAGTTATAATGAGATACTTATATATATCGCGGGATCTTTGTTTGTAGAGAGGGGCCTTTAGTCCTCTTTGCCTACTTAGTTCAAAGTAAAAATTGTTTTTTTTTTTTTCAAAGCGGATGTAAAAAAATATTTCGAAGTAGCCGTGCCACTCTTATATTTTTTGTTGACTACCCAGATTTTTCTTTTTTCTTTTTTTTTAGAAATTTTATATAGACATAGGCTATCTTCTCTTATTTAAATGCCGTACAAGCTCGGTCACCTAGGTATCTACTGTCATTCGTGAGTGCTGCGTGATTCACGTTTACTGTACTGGCGAAAATCGTCTACAGGTGAAAGGCCCTTGGAACACTCATGTAATGAGGTCTCCATTTCCTTCCGTGGGCTGGAAAAATTTTTCTGCCTTTTTCTTCATGAATAATGAGTGAAATGTGCACATTTAGTATGCATATTGGTTGTTTCATACTTGAAAGAAATTCGTTACTTAGAGTTTCTGTAGCTCATATTGAAAATTGGATCTAAATCCATATGCCAATTCTACAGCCAATAAACCAACTCCTTAATGCCAAATGAACACCCCACTTTGAACGAATTTGGACAAGAAAATGAGCTGGAAAAATATTGAAAATGCATTTGCATGCAGAAGAGTTTATGAAAATGTACATGAGTGCTTATGTAAGTCTGGCAAATGCGTCCAAATCTTTGTGCAGCGCTTGTGAGTGTATGCATGTATGTAGGTATACTTGCACAACTGTGGCGGCCAGTAAAGTTTTGGTTGTTTGTAGCAAAAGTTGAGTACATTTTTTTTGGCATTCACTTGCAAAAGTACTTACATTCGTGCTGTTCGAAGTGCATAAGAAGTAACATGATGTTGATACTGAAAGTTTTGAATAGAAAAGTCCGTGGCTGGAAGGATGTAAATATGTAGTATGTGTGTGTGTTTGAGTGTACAGCCCGTGTATTAAAAATTGCACTCATACAGTACAACTTTGGAAATATATTTACCAAATTTTCAATATTCCACGATAACGATTGCAACGAAATCCATTCGGCATCAAAACCAACTTTGCCACAACCAGGATGATAGGTTGATATGAATGTTTGAATGTGTGGGTATATGACGGTGATGATGGAAAGTCTTTGGCATGTTCAAGTCGGTATGTGTGTGTGAATTGTGATCATATAGTAGCAATATTTGTTGTTCTAGTTGTTAGTGCTCGTGTTGCTGTTGTTGTTGATGCTGCTAAGTTGTGAAACATTTTGCGTACTTTCTTGGCTGACTTTTATGCACCTCTCACTAATGGTATCTGAAGACTCGTTTGCTTTTTATTTAAAAGTTTATAGCAAGGTATGAAACCAGGTGCGGTTTCGGTTTTGTAACGTGTTTCGGTTTCGGTTACGGTTTCGTTGCGGTTTCGGTTTCCAAATAAAAACACGAACACAATAAATTTTACTATTATTGAAAATCTCAAGTACCCTGCCAACCAGAGCTGGCCATGATGGAAACAAAAACAGAAATTAGAGCTGCGCAATACCAAAAATTACTGTGAATCAAAATAGGCATCGAAATACTCGATAATTCGAAAACTTCAAAAATAATTAGCACCAACAACATGGGTAGAAATGGAACCTCGCTGAACAAAATTCTTCACTTTATTACCCGATTCTTTTCTTTTTTAGGGTACTATTTGTTAGAGAAAATACCTATGTGCCTACTAAAATAAGTGAGACACTAAAAAAATTCAAAACCGTTTGGAACCGGTTCCGACTTTTGAAACGGTTTCGTTGTTTTTCAGATCAACATAGCGGTTACGTTTTCGGTTTCGGGTTGAAAAATGAATCCTGTTTAATCGCTTACGGTTACGGTTTAGGTATTTTTTTGTGCATTGAGTAGCAAAAGTTCACTTAGAATACCTTTAATATTTACCTTCACAGCAGAGCATCATACATAGCCTTTGCATTATTTCCATTGCATGTTGCTCTTCCTTACACATTTTTGTTTCATACTACATTATATTTTTCAACTGGGTGACAAAGGGATTACGCGTGAATACACCCAGTTGTATACAGAAAACATCAGGAAGACGAGGTTAGCCAATTTAGGCATACTTGTTCACCTCCCATTCCAAAAATAAATAGCTATCCGCCGAGCTTCTCAAACACGAAGGTTAGAGCGACTAAAATTATTTCCTGCCGATTTACATGGTTGCCACCTATCTAATTTTTTTTTGTAATATTGAGCGATATATCTCAATATGGATGTTAAATGAAAGATATTTCCGACGTCATACCAACAAAAATATTTTCAACGAGGGATGCAAACTAGGACTGCCATCTGAGTGCATTTTATACTTTCTTTCGTATAAAGACCACTATCTCGGGAACTTGTTGAACGATTTGGATGAATTTGGTATATGGTTATTATACATTATTATGAGATATTTTTCGTGGGTGTTGCCACTTTGGCCGATTTCCACGGTTGCCACCTATCTCAAATTTTTTTTAAAGTGCTGAGAAATATATGCCAATATGGATTTAAATGAAAGGTATTGTAAGCGGCATACCAATCAAGATAATATCAAGTAGGGTTGCCACCTAACTGCATTGTATATCTATCTTCGTTTATCGACTGCTATCACGGCAATATATTTACCGATTTGGATGAAACATATCTACATAGAGTGTCTAGCTAAATAACACTCACTTTTTAATAGAGATCCCTTAACATAGGTTGCTCGGTTTCTCAATTATATAAACATGCAACTGGGTATACAAGTACTGGCTAAAACTTTAAGGTATCCCTTTTTCTTGTTTGGCTCTTAAGCAATGTAAGTATTAGGAAAGTGCATAGAAATTGTAAAACATACACGTATGTACATACATACAAGTGTATGAACAACAAAAGTTTTACTACCACATACTAGTTAATGCACATGTAAAAGTGTTTTCGGGGGAGCAACTCACTTGCCATACTTTTGCATAAACTAACGATTTGACTCAAACGCATCATTAAAGTTCAAAATTTCGTTCATCGCTTTGCCAAAGCTTTTGCTTATTTTGACATATGTGGTATATAAGTGCATGCATTGTGTTAGAGTTGCTTTTGCAACCTTGTCGTCAAATCAAGTACACGGAAGTAGCATGAATTGAAAGTCCAGCATACATATCTTAGCAAAAAAAATTGGGAATTTTAGGGTGGATCTAAACCAAGCATCGGCGCCCCATAGATCTTAAGATCAGTCAAACAAGTTGGACTCATCATACAGACACGTTTCGCCCTTTGTTTACCAAATGATTTAGTCGTCGCTGATCAAGGGGCGAAACCACATCACGTGGGGGTGTCGCTTGTTTGGTCAGCGAATGTTAAAAATATAGTTCGGACGATCACAGCGCGTGTATAAGCGCTCTCACTTGTACACCTGCATTTACCAATTTGCCGACCAATGATCTAAACATATACATATTATCCGACTCTAAGAGGAATTAAGTCACAGCAGCTTATGGAAAGGACTTCAAACCAATCGACGTCACTTTTTGGAATAATTCTAGTAAGGTTGCTAGTTGCCTAGTTTTGAAATAAAGAAGTAATGTTACCGCAAGCCATAGTACCCAATTTCCTTGAGGGGGTGAGATAACCCAAACGGCAATAAAACAAACTTTGTGTTATTGAGATTTCCTCGGAAAGAAGCCAGATGTTGCATTATTTCCCAAATATAGTATTTCATTTCATTTTATCCATCGTCAAGGATTGGGGTATCGGGTTCGCTAGGGGGATGCTAGTACTAGGCGACGAAGTCTCTTTCCCACCACGAATCCTACACCACGCGATTTTCCGCGCGTCTGGCCACTGCAGTATATGTCACAAGGTCCGATGGTCGTCTTTCCTTGTCCATCGCATTTCCTGCAGGGCGGTGATGTCAGCCTTTGCGTACCTTCCCTGGAAATGGTCCGGACATTCTAGGTACATGCCCAAATTTCCTTTTCATTGTCCTGAGTTCGTTTTGCCGCGTCGTCAACATTAAAGGTGGTTCTGATCCGAGGCTTGCTCCAAGACAGACGCCCACTTACAGCCGCACCTCATGGTGTACAGACGCTGCGAAAAAGACCTCGGTGAGCTCTTAAACCAAGTACATCAAAGTGGCCCCACCTAGGTAGCTCACGTTGCCCAGAGTGTACGAACAAGGACGTAAGAGTCGGGATTTTTTCCAACTGCTTTATCATTTCACTGCTGGGAACAAGTGAAGTGTATATTAGTATATTTACTATTGTGATTTCGTAAGTATTTTGATGGCTTGCATTGTTGGTTGAGCGTTAAAGCATTGCATTTTGCTTTTGTATTTGTAGAGTCATGCATCAATTGCTCATGTTGCAGTTTTAGAGCTATGATGTGTGACAGAACTTCAATGGCAAATGGGATTTAATATGCTATTCTTCAATGATATGAATGAACGTGAGCGTGCTTACTATACATACAGAACGATTTATTTTGTGAAATCTGACAAAGAGGCGGATTTTAAAATAGAATTATAAATAAAAATAAAAGCTTATAATAAAAGGTAGTCTCTTGAAATTCATTGAAAATTTCCAATGAAGCTTTACTAAGAGACTGTGTCATGTATGTATGTCAATAAGCAGTATTCCTTATGTATTACTGTAATAAAACATGATATTTAAAAATTATCGGTTATTGATTGGCCCGTTTGTAGCTACATACATCCTGAGCAAGCAACGTAATTATGATTACAGTAATTGCATTTTGCCTTCAATGAAACGCCTTCAGGCGTATGTTTACTCTTCCATCTAATGCACACAAATGTCATTCTTAAACTATTATTATAACTTTTGTGTGGTATTAACAATTTAGCACATGTGTAGTAGTGTACATATTCGGGTACCCTGTAGGGCTCAGAAAAAAGTGAGGAGGGGCACGCCCGCAAGGTGGTGTTCTTTTTCCACTTCTCTGGGTTGTAGTAGCCAACGGCTTGACCCAGGACCTCGAGCGTAGGGGTTGTCAAGTACGAGCCTATGCTGACGACCTAGCAATCCTCGTCAAGGATTGAAGATTTTGCACTACCCTCTATTGGGGAAGTACCTTTGGTGCTTTCTGAAAAGGTTAAGTACGTAGGGGTTATCCTGGATAGGAAGCTGTCCTGTAAGCTGAGTCGCTTTGTACTGTTGCAGAGGGCCATTGATAAGCGATGGGGTCTCTCTCCAAGGGTGGTTTATTGGTTGTATGAGATGGTGGTGCAACCTATTCTATATTTTGGGGTAGTGGTCTGGTGGGGCGTACTAGACACCGTTTCCTCCACGAAAAAGATGGTCACGGTGCAGCGAACGGCCATGGTTGGGATTGGTACGGCCATACGCGGACCCCTCCTACCCAGCATTGAATGTTATGCTCAATCTGCACCCAAAGCTGGATGGTTGAGTGGGGGGGGGGGGGGGGGGGGGAGTTTTCTGTCAGGAACTTGGGATTAGCATGAAATTCAGGCTACCTGATCATTGTAGCGTTTTCAAAGCGTTGCCGCCATCAAGTATGCGGTGAATGGTCAGTTGGGATGCAGTCCAGCGCATTCGCAGTCAAGGATTTCAGCATCTACTCCGACAGTCAAGCGGCAATTAGGGCGCTGAGTGCAGCAACGTTCGATCGAGAACAGTGAGCGGCTGTCTGGGATCGCTTACGGTTGCGGCCTACTACTTCAATATAAAAATTATTTGGGTTCCAGGCCACAGCGACATTCCCGGCAATTCTCATGGGGATCTCTTGGCCAGTGCGGGTTCTCGCGAAGCAGACGTGGATGCCTCCAGAACCACCTGTAGTCTGCTTCTGGGCAGGTGGGCTTCGAAAAAGTTAAGCAAGCGCTGGGCTGACACCACCTCATGCCAGGTGTCGAAGTCCTTCTGGCCAGTGGTTGACTCCAGGCGATCAGTGTAACTACTAGGGATCTCCAAGGCACATCTTTCCATGATAATTTAGATGTTGACGGCGCACTGTCTGATGGAGATCCACGCGGTGCGGTTAAGTATTCTTGAAAACTCGAGCTGTGTTACCTGCATGGAGGATGACGAGGTGTAATCATCAAATCATTTCATACTTAGTTGTCCAGCGTTTGATAGGACAAGGCGCAGGTATCTTGTTTCGGATGTTTTTAGGTCTACGGAGGACTTGTCGAGGATCGATGTGTGCCAAATCCGAAGCTATATTGTCGCTACACAGCGAGTTGCCAAACATTCGCAAGTTAGTGTCAACGGACCTTTTAAGTGTCCAAGTAAGCTGTTCCCCTAGTGAGATAGCTACCACCTAACCTAACCTAACCCTGTAGGGAAATCATTCTTAATTATTTCAAGAACTCATTTTCGGCAAAATCTTATATTCAATGTTGTCGTCAAATAATACGACTTTTTTGGATCACTCTAATTTACATATGTATACATTATTTTGTTTATATAAAATTGTAAATAGTTCAAGTCTGCAATTTCATACATGCAAATAAATCGTTTGTTTAACAAACTAACCACACACCATCAAACAAATCAATGAATCAAACCAGTTAATGATCAAATTCTATACAATCTTATCATTTTGAAAGGCAGGACTATAGTGAAACTCGCTCAGGCAATTCAGCACTTACCAATCACTTTCTCTATGCACGTAATAAAAGTAATATTAAGTAGTAAGGTATCATTATATGTGGACTATTATTATTATTCATATCGTAGTCAGGTGTATAGCTCTATTCTTTGATGATAGAGCTTGTGCTGTTTGCAAATTGTATAAATATTCATATTTAGTTATGTTTTATTAGCAAATAATGTTTTTTATTTGAATCCTTTGGGTTCTATCGGCCTTAGAACAAACTTACTTCGGGTATTTTTTGGAGAAATTATTGATGAATCAAGATATCAAATCAAAAGTTATATAGGTTTAGTCAAAAAAAGGCATGAGTACCAAGTACTCCTGAAGTTTGATGTGTAAACATGTGTATTTTGCACAAAACTTCATTTTATAATTATTTGTTTGTTTTTTCTCTGTCCTTTAGTTTATTTATTTCTTTTGATATCTCTGCTATAAAAAACTCCTATAAGCCAAATACTTATATATAGAACAGTAGTATATGACACGAAGACGAGTCATAAATGACTCATAGACGGGTCTTAAAGACTCAAATACGAGTCATAAATGACTCATCCACGAGTCATAAATGACTCATCCACGAGTCATAAATGACTCATCCACGAGTCATAAATGACTCATCCACGAGTCATAAATGACTCATCCACGAGTCATAAATGACTCATCCACGAGTCATAAATGACTCATCCACGAGTCATAAATGACTCGTCCACGAGTCATAAATGGCTCATCCATGAGTCATAAATGAGTCATAGACGGGTCATAAATGACTCATCCACGAGTCATAAATGGCTCATCCACGAGTCATAAATGACTCATAGACGGGTCATCCATGAGCCATTTGAAACACGTCCATGAGTCATTTATGACCCGTCTGTGAGTCATTTATTACTTGTCTTTGAATCATATAGACTACACGCTACAGCTTACAGCCTACACCCTACAGCATATACACTACAGCCTACATACTACAGCTGTTTCAATTGTCTTATACTTGCTGTCAATGTTGCTGTCAACAGCATAATTGCTCCTATACTTGCTCAACTGCTAAAGTGTTGTAACTTTCGTCAAACTTTTGCGTTGATTTAATTTGGTTATTTACTCACTCGCTTTTAGGTGACGATATATAACTACTGTTGCATGATTGATTATACATATGAATATGTAGCTTTGTTCCAACTTAACTGACAGGCTTACTGAAATTCCTACACAGGTCCTTTATATACTGTTTTCAAAAAAATTTAACAAGTCTACAGGCCTGAGTACCGACTAAGTAAAAAAAATTCAAGTATATGTCTTAAATTTTATTGGATGATGATTCTTTTAATAGCTATGATACTATTTCCCTGCAGAAAGTTAAGCTAGCCTAGAGCTATCCTAGAGGTAAGCCTTTTAAAGACAGTACCAGCTCCAGCTCAATACAATATTGGTGCAGAATATGAATGTCGTATGAGAACTTTTGGCATTTTGGAATTATTACATATTCTTAGTCATACAATTCTAGTTTTTCCATAGTGTATTTTAAAGATTTAAAAGCGTCTCCTGAAAAAACGGGTTGAAAAAAAAAAATTAAATGCTTTGTGCTTGTTTCCAACTGAGGAAAACTGACTCAGAGCCTAGTTCTCTACACACTGAGATTGATGTTTATCGAGCAGATGTTTAAATTCAATAGACGCCTCTTAATTTCTTTGCGTGAAATCTACTTATTTTATATATTTTACTAATTATTACACGATTTCAAGTTGTGCAATAGTTTTTGAAGCTAACTTCTTAGGCGGCGCGCCGATGCGATGTTTCTATGGAGAGTGAAATTTGAAAAGGAAATAAAAAATGGGACGGAAATACGCAACGGAAATAAAAAATGGGACGGAAATACGCAACGGAAATTAAAAAGAGACGGAAATAAAAAACTTCGTGTCTATATCTCTTTTCAACCTTGACGCGAGCTGAATCGAATTTGGTATATAGATAGCATGCTGCATTCTAAGACTTTTAACTTATCTAGGTCTTGTCACTTCAGGCGGTTTATAAGGTTGTCACCTATCTATGTAGGCCTTGTGCAGTTTTGCAGTAAAATATGGAAGCACCATGGACTCTAACTTCTTCGCTACCGGCAACAAAAGGGATATGGTTCGATATGAATCGCCTATATTAGCCGGTTTCCTTGCTTTTGAAAAAGAAATCACTGTTGCTTGTTTCCACATTTCAGGAATTACAAAAGCAAGCGATTGACTGACGTTATTTCTTCTAGAGTAATAATTTCTTTCTGATAGAAGGAGTATTGCAGGTGATAATGATTGACGTTCTGACGCTGACTATTAAATTTCATTTGACAAGGTGGATTTATACATAAATACCTTCATTGTGATCTGTCCATCTTTTGTCAAAACTAGACCGAAGTACTTTGGTCGTGTAACCCTTATGTATTTCATTTGGTAGCAATATGTACCTTTATATTGAGCTTGCCACTAAACTCAACAGAGGTACATTTGTATGTATTTGTAGTTAAAATTTTGGCTTTGTCCCTTTATCTATGTTGACTGGATTTGATTCCCAGTGGTTGGAAACTATAAAGGTTAGGACAACTTTCATGATTAAAAGAAATGTACTTATATACCTACTATTATCGCAAGTCTATCTTTTCAATAATTTGTAGCCTATTTAAATATAACGTTTTATGTACATATGTAGTTATATTTCAATTTTAACTACATCGTTCAAATGCAAGTTTAAGCATCCCTTTGAAAAATTCATGAAAAAATATGACAAATAATTTTATTCAAAATATTCCTAGTTACAGAGTAGTTCAAAGCGTATAATCTTCAAGTGTAACCTGACACTACATATGGACGCTCGCTTGTCAGATGCATGAATGTGTAAATTTTTCAGATTTGATTAACCTCTACTTTCTCTACGATTCACGAAAATCCTGGGTTTCCAAAGTACAAGGAACCCCGGAAATTTGCAATGCCAATTTCATGAATGTGTAGTCCAATTACTGAAAATTGTGCCAGAAAAACAAAAGTGCTATACATTCATATTTCTGGCGCAACAAAAATTAAAAAAAAAACTGAATTTTGAAATGTTTGTTTTGCCAGAAACATGAATGTGTAACAAAATTGTTACGTTTACGTGTCTGTTTCATGTTTCCTGCAAAAAAAAAAAGATTTTTAAAAATCTAAAAATTCGGTTTGTAAACATTTTCCTTGGCCAGAAGCATGAATGTGTTAAAAAATTTTCTTTGGAAATTTTTAAAATATGAATGTGTCGAATCTCGAAGAATTGAAGGAATATTAACGTAAAAACTTTATCAGTGGAAAGAATACTCGTACAATCAGATTATAGCCTGCAAAAACATATTTATGTCAAAAGCTAAAATTTAAAATTTTCCGAGAGAAATAAACTTTCAAATACGATTTCCTAAAATTTTAATTTTGACACATTCATGCTTCGGGCAAGCGAGCTACGATTTTTACTGGATTTTAGGGGCTGCTCACAAATGCTCGTATGTATGTGTTTTTATTTTGCACCACATATATACATATTAGACTGGGCCAAAAAAATTTCGTTTTTTTTTCAAAATTTATATTGATTTTCTTTTCAAGAAATGTTTGAGGCTAGAATACTAGAAAATGGCTAGTCTGAGAAAATTTTAGTCTAGGCAGCTATTGTAGGGAATTCAGATAAATAAATTGTGTTTTATAACAATGGTTTGTCGTTTTTATACCAAATATGAGGTTAAGTCTGTCAAATCTAAACTATCGATGATAGACTTCTAGACTTTAATTTAAAAATCTTAAAAAATTACAGTATTTTTTTTCATCTTTCTTAGAAAGAAAATCAATGTAGTTTTTGAAAAAAAAAAAAACATTTTTTTGGCCCAGTCTAATACATATCTAAATTTGAATGTTAAAACATACAAATAAAAAAAAAAATTTGTATACGCACTCAGAAAATTACATGCATGCTTCTATGAATATTTAAGTAGCAAAGAGGTCAAAATCACTATGTCACCGACCCTTCTACTGGGGTAGAAAAGGCTAATATCAAAAATTCAAATCGATCGTCAGATTTGCTGAGTACAAAGATGTGTTTTTGGGCTGACTAAATAAGTAGCATGTGATGTTTTGCCCTCTACTGGTTTCATAAAATTTGTTCTGTTAACACTTGACATGCTTCTAGATATATATTTATATTCATAGCAACAACACAACTTCCTTAGTAAGCATTCACTAAAACCATTATTCAATCTCATACACTCTTTGTCACATTTTGTAAATCATCTTTTCCTAACAACTTCTCTCACTCAGGCATAGAAACAAATATGAATGTCCTTTCCCTCTCTGCTGAAAAGTAATTTCTATGAAGTGTGGCTATGTGTCCTCATACAATGTGCGTTAATATTGTATGTGTGCATGTGTGCATGTGTGAGTTTGGCTGACTTTACTTAAAAATGCATACCACATAATTTAGTTTTCTTGCAATGAAGGGACAACAAAAACATAACTGGGTTTCTGTTTTAATTAAATGAGGTCGAATTCATTAAAACTTCACATTTTTTACAAAAATTTAATGCATAAAATGTTACTTAATATCTAACGGTGATCAAAAGCACTTATTTACAATTTTAAGTTAGTAAATTGACAAATGTGGAGCACAATTAATAAATTTGAATAAAATTCTAAGTTTTGTCAAAGCAATGATGCTGGCTATGACATCAATTAAGTTATTGTGACAATGTGATGGCCATTTTGAAAAGTTTATGTGAAACTATTCTATTTGCATAAGCATTTTATAGTGAGAAGTGGTCAAGTTATAATAGAGTGGGAAGTAGTCAAGTACTACTATCTCGCGGCATATTTTTTATTCAACAAAATATCTGTAACGTATAATTTGGAATAAGTCGTTTTTGTATGCAAAAATGTGCTCTAGGAAATTTTGGTATAGTAAATAAAAATATTCTATGATCATCTCCAAACTAGTTCTAAAACTGTCTTGGGCTTTTTGAAGTTAACTCCTTAGGCGGCGATAAGAAGTTTTGATTGAGAGCAAAAATTTGAGAAAACGGCTGATGATGCAACAAAAATTATGCAACGGAAATAGAAATTGTAGCAGACTTTCAGGCGTATGTTGCAGAATTTCAGGCGTAGGCGATTTTCACCACAATGTTTAGCTGTGCAAATGAAATTGGAGGTAACATTCTAGGATCAAGCTAACATTGCACAAATTGTAATAGTTAGGCCGAGCAGAATTTATGGGTGTTGCCACTTATGGCGGTTTACAGGGTTGCCACCTATTTTAAAATATAGAGCTAGATATGCCAATATGGGTATCAAATGAAAGGCTTTTCGACCGTATTCCAAATAAGACAATGTCAAGTACCACTTAGGGTTGCCACCTAACCTTAATTTATTTATTTTTTCGTAATTATCGGGAACTGCTGGAACGGTTTGGATAAAATTGGCATATTCTATTCATTCTAAGTTTATATAGATGGATGTTGCCACTTAGGACGGTTTACAGGGTTGCCACCTATCCCATTTTTTTTTAAATATAGAGCTTGATATGCAATATGGGTATCAAATGAAAGGTATTTTCGGGTTGCCACCTAACCGCAATTTACAACCCCATTTACAACTATCCTTCCTATATTTCTTCGCCTTCACACTATCTCCCTCCTTTCTCCTGTTCATTCCCCCCTTTCCTTCTGCCACACACCTCTTTCTCTATATCCCATTTGTATTGTCCCCTATTAATTTAGGCATAATTCTACCCACATACCGAATTTGAAGGAAAACGCACAATCTGTAAGATATTTTCGAATTGATTGGTTCCCTGGTCCACTTCCCGGAAGTAAGAAATTGTGAATCTTAACCATTCTCGAATACACCTTATTCATATTTCTTTTTGTTCTAAATTAAAGAAGTTAACTTCTTTCACGTGTACTGGCTACACGCGGTTTTTTTGTGGCAAGATTCGAATGGGCCAAGCTATTTTTTCATTATGGTAGACTGAAAAACGTATATTTTTAACTAAGTGAATCTTTTACTGGCAAACTTGGAGTGCCCATAAACCCTACTTCCAAGGAAAGACCTTCGTTTTAAAAAAAAATTATATAAATCATCTTAATTTGTATGCCATCTGCCCCTGAATAAGTGGAGAAGACAAATTAACTACTCATAGTACCACTACGACCGGTAATTACTATGTTAAATTTTGACAGCTAATGAAAATAAATGCATTTAATAACAATAAATTTGCACTTTTTGTATATAGAAATTTTAACATTTTTATGTCAATTCTAACTTATTTGTAATCAATTTTGATTTATTACATTTGCATAATCATATGAACATAACCAGACATACAAATGTTTGTGTTTACGTACTTTATAAAAATGACAGCCATCCACTGCTGATCAAAGATGGTGTCGCACAGTGGAGTGGTTTGAAGTTTGAAAAAAAAAAAAAAATAATATTATTATTTAAACATCATTTTAAATTAAAGATGGTTGAGGAAAAAACTGAATAAAAACTGATTTTCCAAAAAATATATTAATACTGCTTATACAATTTTTACTCATTCTATAATGTTCCGTTTCTTACAAGTTTTATAAACTAATTCAACTACGGCACAAAACTAATGTAGCTTAGTCCACTGTGCGACGTTGGAATAAGGCGATTTATGCTTTTAATTAAGCGCTAATTTTACAATTTATGTTCATAGAAAATATTGCTTTTTTTTATAGCGTTGAAGTTTTAATGAGTGTTTTAGTTATTTTTTTGTTGTTGCAATGTTGTGGTTAAACTGAAAACCATTAAAATTCTTTCATGTTAGCACATACATATATTAATGTATGTATGTTTATTATGGTGATCCTAAACAGTTAGGTATTGATGAGAAAAAAAAAAAAAAAAAAAAAAAAAAAACTAATGGCGGCGGTATACCAACAGGTTATCATAACCTCTAACGAGATTTTTAGCCGAGCTTCTCTTTCCAACTTGTGGTGTGTTGCTTTTGAGTTTTTCCTACAAGTTGGCGGGACCTACAGTTTTTTGCCGACTTCGAACGGCACTTGCAAAGCAAATGAATTTTTTGCTGAGAGGCTTCTCATGGCAGAAATACACCCGGAGAGTTTGCCAAACTACTGCCGAGGGGCGACCCCGTTTAGAAAAATTGTTTTTCTAATTAATTTTTGATGTTACTTTGCCGGGCATCGAACCGCCACGACTTGGTGTAGAAGGCCGAACACTTAACCGCTACACCACGGCGGCCGCCAATGAGAAAATAAGCCATGCAAAAAACTAGCGCTCTAACTTAACCCTTAGGGGTGCCTATTTTTTCGCTCTTTCCCATACATTTGATATGGGAAAAATGGCATTTTTTTCAAAGTGAATTTTATTTTAATTTTTGAAACTTTTTTGAAAATATTTTTACATTCTCTTCAAGTTGAAGCTTTGAAGCTTTCAAAATGGTAAGCCATGTGCGATTATCTTAAATAATTACAGGCATTTAAAAAGGACTGAGTTTTGTACTATTGCACACATAAATATACATATATAGTAACACGTATAAAATCTAGTAAATTTTAAATGGCTGTAATTATTTTAATAGTTAAGATAATCACACATGGCTTACCATTTTGGAAGCTTCAAAATTTCAACTATAAGAGTATGTGAAAATATTTTGAAAAAAGTTTCCAAAATTAAAAGAAAATTCACTTTCAATAAAATGCCATTTTCCCCTATTATTATTTATTTTTTTTTATTTGAATCAACCTAATGCTTATATGTATATACAGACCTCTCCATATCCATATATATGCTGCAAATACCTCAATTCCTGCCATAACAATATCAATTACTAAATTGGTTTTAATTATATGGCCTAACTCTTAAGTAAAACCTTACATTGTATGAATGTGTGTTTATGTTAAAGTGTGATCTGGTAAATGGTATTTGTGGTGTGCCATTTTATCAGGCACACAAAAACACAAAACGACACTTTGAATACGCAAGTTTGCTAATATCTATTACAATTTTATAATAATGAAATTTTTATTTTTTCATGTTTTTTTATTTTTTATATGGACTCACAATTTGTATATTATGTTTTATATCTTTGTAAGCTTTATACATTTTCAATAACTAATTAAATGCCGATTGTGGTTACATTCGTGCGTGCGGGCGTGCGTCAGGGCGTATCAGCTCTTTCAATCTATGTATAATGCTTTGTATGATGCGTGAGCGTTGCATCGCTCTAACAGCGCGTAAATCATTTAATTATCGAATTGACATTTGCTTTTTCTCAAATTAATTATAGTTTTTTTTGTGTGATTTTTTCATATAAACGTGTGTTTGCACTTAGGTATGTAAATATTGATCCGTAAACATTTTTCAAAAATTAGTAAATGAAACCACAATATGAAGTATGTACGTACATATAAATGATGACATGGGCGTGTTAGTGATGTCACGGTAGTGAATTAAGGAATACTAGTATCGAATTCAGATTTTTCAAATATTATTTGTCGAAATCGAAGTCGGAACTTGAATTGGACTATCAATATCGGTAGCTTTTGTAAGCTTTTGGGAAGTGTTTCCATTCTTAAGCCCGGTTTTTTAGTTCAAGTTTAAACTTCAGTTCGAGTTTAAACTTAGTTTAAACGGCCGGTTTGTGTGAAATAAACTCTAGTCAACTTTGTCTGTGGTTTAAACTTGCACTGAAAAACCAGGGCTAAATGGCGGAAAAATATAGGGGAAAGTTAAGTAATAACCGTAGGAGTAACTGAAACTATAATCTTAACGCAGCCATATGCATATTCAGAGCCTTAGCCTTAACGGTAACGTAACCATAACCGCAACCTTACCATAACCTTAGCAATAACCGTAGCAATAACCACAACCTTACCATAACCTTAAGAATAACCGTAACAATAACCGTAACAATAACCGTAACAATAACCGTAACAATAACCGTAACAATAACCGTAACAATAACCGTAACAATAACCGTAACAATAACCGTAACAATAACCGTAACAATAACCGTAACAATAACCGTCACAAAACCGTAACAATAACCACAACAAAAAACCGTAACCATAACCATAACCGCAACAATAACCGTAACAAAACCGTAACAATAACCATAACAAAAACCGTCACCATAACCATAACCCTAACCGTAACCTAACCATAACCGTAACTGTTTTCAAAATCAGAACGACATCAACAAGTATCAATACGTCAAAATATATATTTAGCGTATACTTAAAATTACAGTTATGACTTCGCTTAATTAGGGCGCTTAAAGAAAATAGTTAAGCCTTTCAACAGAATGAAATGTATTAGAACTATGCTAGCTCTTGGCTCGAACTATCCTTAAAGGCTGTTTTAGAAAAATCGAAACTAAAACCGGAATCACAGACCATAATCAATTGGAAGTTCGATACTTTCGCATATGGAATTAAAAATCCGTCAAAAGTCTAGTTTGTTTTTATATGCATTGGACTGGTAACAAAACGAAAAGAAAATCACAAATTGAAATGTTGAAATAAGAAAACATTATTCGGAAAGACCCTACAGAACAACATTTTGATTCCAAACTTTTTTTATAAGGAGTTTAACTTCGTAAAAAGGTCATGCAACTATATGGGGTGTAGAAGTTTTTGAAGTCAGAGTGAAGTAAGTTTTAAAAAATTTGGACCTCTTATGTTTAATATTAAGGTCTAAAGTTTTCACGTTTCTTCGGTTTTTTAAAATAGTTGAATTGATAAAGTTCCAAACAAAAAAATATATTGTAGCAGTCTAATATGCATAGATATAGGGATTTAGTTTCCAAACATATAAATCCTGCATTGTCAGAAAATATGTTTTTTTTTGTTTGCAATTATTATTATTATATATTTTTTAATGAGTATATTCACGTATATAAATAAATAAATAAAATTGGCTTAATTAGAGTTTAGAAAATTATTTTACTATGAAATGATATATTATATATCTTTATAAAGAAGGTCATTAAGAGTGCTTCTATTTGTTTAACACTTAGTCAGAATTAATCACTGGATTGTAAATAATGCAAATGGTATTGAAGTACTTATTTATTACTCGCAATGAATAAATACAATAACAATAAAAAAGACAAATATTGGTTGTCGCGTTTTCATATCATTATCGTTTTAAAAAGAACTTGTTATACCTATTAATCCAGGATAGTCAAATGTTAAGGATACTACCATTCTCGAGTAAATCTTTAGATAAGTAACTCACCTGAAAAGAGACAAAAATACAAAAAACATTGTTATTTACAAATTAATATATATTAAGAATGTTCCAAAAAATTCAAGTTGTTTCATTTAAACCCTCTAATATTAGTCAAATTCTCGTATGACTGTTTCCTTACAATTTAAGGGTTTCATAACAAGTAAATCAGCATTTTTGGTTAGATACCAGGTGCTCATGATCTCCGTTAAAGGATCAAGAGTTGTGATGCATTTCGGAAATTTTCAACAAAATGTGGAAATGTGGTTACTAATTTAAACAACAAGTACCTGGGTGACCGAGCTTGTTCGGTGCTATTGATTTAGCGCTAACTTTGCTTACCAAAATGATCCCAAAATTATCCTAAAATAATCCTAAAATGATCCCAAAATGACCCCACAAAAACACTTAAATGTTCCCAAAATGATCCGAAATTGAACCCAAAACGACCAAAAAATGATCCCAAAATGATCCCAAAATGACCCTAAACTGATTCCAAAATGCTCCAAAAATGATTCCAAAATTACCCCAAAAAAACCCTTAAATGAACCCAAAATGATCCGAAAATAAACCCAAAATTATCCAAAAATGATACCAAAATGACCCTAAAATAATCCAAAATAGTCCCAAAACGACCGCAAAACGACCGCAAAAAGGACCTCAAATTTTCTTAAAATGATCCAAAATTGAACCCAAAATGATCCAAAAATGACTCCAAAATTATACGAAAATGACCTCAAAATTGTCCCAAATTAATCCAAAATGATCTCAAAATAGCCCGAATATTATCCCAAAGTGACCCGTAAATGATCCTGAAATGATTCTAAAATAATGCAAATATGATCCCAAAAATATACAATACAAATACAATACGGTAAATGGTAACCCTGGGCGAGAACACTACTTGAAAATATTTTAGTTGGTATGTCGGCGAAAATACCTTTCATTTCATACCCATATTGGCATATCTCACTCCATAATTAACACGTTGGCTGCCACGTAACACCGGTGATCACAAAAAAAATCTACCCCCAGGTGCAAAGCAAAAAAAGTCATGTTCCCGTTTGAATTTTAACGAGATATTTTTACCAGGAATAAAAGTCACGCTCCTGAGCGTATGAGCACATTTTTGTGCTGTGTTCACCGGTGACCACTTGCCGTTTTTTTAAAACTATTCTTATTTTTTTTTGAAATGTGATCACCGGTGATCACATTTCGAAGAAGAAAATCAAAATAAATCAGTATCAAACGTGAGTTCATAGCGAGCAGTTGGTTGCAAATTACAGTGAATAATAGTGAAGTGAAGTTGTGAAGTTATGAATTCCGAGGAAATACGTGACGCGTTGAATTCAATTATTCAGAATTAAAGACGGCAAACTCGTCGTCAGTCGCCAGGGAGAAGGCCAAACTAGTGGCAACATACTGCGCCCAATGTCCGAGGTCACCATACTTATGTCTTAAACATTTTCAACACTACATTAAAATTAAAAACAAAAAATATAGTTTTTTCTGTTCCCAGAATTGAATTGAATTTTCTTATTTTTAATTTCGTATTAGATATTTCAAAACTTTGTATTTTACTATGAAATAAAATATTTTTTCTTTTAAAATAAACTTTCATTATTCCCAAAACTCCTTCCGTTAGGGTCCCAGCCCCTAAAATCTAGGGGCCTAGGCGTGTATCACTGGTGATACATTGGCACCTGAGGGTGGTTTTTTGAAATGATCACAGGTGATACATTGGCCTACCCCAGGTTTTTGAAATGATAACCAGTGATACATTAGCAGGCAGCGTGTTAAAAAAAAAATAGATAGGTGGCAAACCTGTACACCCCCAAGTGGCAAGCCCCATGTGGATAGTCTTAGAATCAATCATACTACCTATATGCCAAATTTCATCCAAATCGGTGAAGCTGTTCCCGAGATATTACCGGATATTCAAATATACTTCGGTATGGTGGCAACCCTAGGTGGCAACCCCACTTGAAAATATTGTAGTTGGATTATTTTAGTTGTTACCTTGCCCCATTATTTAAAAAAAATTAGATAGATGGTAACCCTGTAAACCCCTTAGTGGCAACACCCAAGTGGATAGTCTTAGAATCAATCATACTACCTACATATATGCCAAATTTCACCCCAATCGGTTCAGCGGTTCTCGAGATAGTACCGTATATACAAATATAATGCGGTAAGGTGGCAACCCTAGGTGGAAATCCTACTTGAAAATATTTTTTAGTTATCCTTTTAGGACATGGAGCAAAGTCCTTAAAAATTATCATCCTTCAAATTTTAAAAATTTGTATGTGTTTTAAAAAGTTTTAATATGATAAAAGTCCTGATTGTGTATATAGAAATAGTTAAAGATAAGCCAAAATGTGGACAAGATATACCTTAGAAATTCATTTTACAATATGGGTACTAAATGAAAGGTGTTTATGAGGGCCTCAGCGCGGTGTAAGTTTTTTTCGATATCTCAATCCGTTTTGGAGATATCAACCATAACATAAAAAATTTGGCTGATCTTTTCTTACTTGAATAACTAAATATTACTCATACGCCGTGTATGACCTATAAAATGAGCACTATGATAGCAAAGTTTCAAGATATACACAGTTAATAGGCTATTGTTACGCAATCTGCTAAAATATTTTTGAAACTAAAATGTCCTTTTCCCGAGAAGACGTTTTTTAATATGCTTGTGAAGGATCCTGTTGTCCTTTAAAAAATACAAAGATGTATAATTGTTACAGTGTTCCTTTTATATGTACAAGATATTGAATTTATGTAATTTTCGTAGTCTTAATATAGCTTTTACTTTTACTGCTCTGACTAATAACTGTTCAATGCTCTTAAAGCGCAGAAGTACACAAACCGCGCAAAGTATTAGGCTTAAATTTAAGCCACATATTTGTTATCCACATAATTCTTTTTAAGTACTTTCAATAAACGAGCATAAATAAATTGCACATAAAGACAACAACAACAACACAATTTGATACACATATATTTTTCAATTTTTGTGCCAAAAGTTTTTTCTGGCACTTAAGTTTGTCCGATATATTTTGCCATTGTAAATTTTCAAATTGATTTCTTCATTTTATAGTGCCACCTACACACAAACCACCAACACCCACCCACCCACCTATCCAATCAAATTTTGATCAGCCTCGCATGCACTTAATAGCTGTTGTTGCCTACTCAAAAGTTGGCACTGTTGCTGCTGCTGCTGCTGCTGCCATTCTTTGCCATTTTATTATGTTTGCTCTAGTTTTCCTTATTTTTCTCAACAGTATCCGCTTAAGTTGGGCAAATATTTACTATGCCATTGATTTGCCACTTATATGTCGGCTCAACTTTTCGCTTGCTTACTACTCTACACAGCCTCGATTTTCTCGCTCAGTTCAGTGTTTACTTATTTTTTATTTTTTTTTATTTTAACTTTTTAAATTCTTATTTTTCTTTGCCTTTTTACTTTGATTTCATTGCTTTGGAAATTGTTCAAACACTCGCCCACACATATATACACACACACTTTTACGCTTGCAATTTCATAAAAAGTTAAATAAATTGGAAAATATCGCATTTCAAACATAAACTTCAAGACTCTTCAATTCAAAAATATACATAAATTAATAGATGTATGTATTATTTATATTTTTGGGAATGGTTTGTTCATACCAATATGCATATGTGAAGAAGTATTCTCTTAGTCTGCAATTATAAATATTTTTGTTCAAATATATACAAACATTAACCAGTTTTATAAAACTTTTGAACCGCTTTTGTTTTTAACTTTAACTCATAACATAGATAACAGGAAACTTCCCATTGGGTTTGCGTTGACTTTTTCTAAACTCAATATAAAGCGCGGCGTGTGAGTTTCACCAAATTTTTCCAATTTAGTTGCGTATACGACACGTATTCCTTAAAAACCCTTTTTAGGGATCAACAAAATTCCGATCAACTCATGATATGTGGGCATGGTCATCAATCGGTTACAACTTAGGTTAGGTTAGGTTATGTGGTAGCTGTTCAACTAAGAGGGCAGCTCACTTGGACACTTATATGGTCCGTTGTGATACCACATTCTATTATGGTGACACTAACCGGCCGATCCCCAAGGACCACACTTGTGGGCCATGTGGCATCGCGGTCCTGCGAAACCGGGACGTCAGTGAGCGTCCATGAGAGTTTGAGAGATTCCTCGCTACTCATTGCCCAGCTGACATCTACATTCGTCAAGTAACCCAAGAGAGCAGGATTCCCGGGGAGAATCTTCCGGAATCCCGGGGACTCGTAGCATTGTTACAACCCTGCAGCGAAACGTCAAACAAGTGAGAAAAATACTAGTCCCTGTAGGCAAAATCTCTAGTTCGAAGCTAGTTCGCTTCTAGTGCGTTTGGAACCCCTACTAGTCACTTAAAATGTTCATAAAAGTGACATGACGTATACGTAACAATACTACCTATTGAAATGCTTTAAGAGGAAGCTGAAGAAACAAATAATGAATACAGAAACTACAGGAAAAGTTATATGAGCGCTACCAATACAGATCTTATTATAGACTGCTGCAAGTTGTGACCAAAAAATATATTATAGAGTTTGATCATGTTATCAAGAATATTTCTGAACTAGTCACATATGACACATATATGGCGGCCGCCGTGGTGTAGCGGTTAAGTGCTCGGCCTACTACACCAAGGCGTATCAATGCCCGGCAAAAACCAACATCAAAAATTATTTAGAAAAATACATTTTCTAAAAATCTCGTTAGAGGTTATGATAACCTGTTGGTATATCGCCGCCATTGTTTTTTTTTTAGTTTAGTCACATATGACATGGAACTATTCCCAATTTAGTTGCGTATACGACATGTACTCCCTAAAACGATTTCGCCTAGGAGTTTGGGCAAGTTGAAAGGCGTTGATTAAAAACGCCTTATATTTTGGTTGTTGTAAACATATTTTCTTACTGAACAAATCAAAATCTTGTCAAAATGCCGTCACTTGTGGTGAGCTAACTTAAATTTCCTCTTGTAACCTGTTACATATACAAACATATTTACCTGAACTATGTATGTATGTACATATGTATGTAAAATAGTTTTACAACTTTCTCATTTTGACATGAAAACATCCAACCTTTACAACTATTTCTTTGTTTTCGGATTTTAAAAACTTCGCTGTTATTTTTATTTAGTGCTCTTGACTGTTACCAACTTTTATAATATTTTCAACAAGCAAATGCACAGGAAGCAATAAGGACAAACGAAAAGTTTTGAAGGTTGTTAAAATAAATTTGAAACCCCGAAAAAAAAATCAATTTTTGACACGAAAATGCATGACATAATTGATACGTTTTTGATGTACATAGTTCAAAGGATTTGTTGAATTAAAAATAGGAAAAGTTTAAAAAAGTGAGTGATCAGCAGTTCAAGCTCACACCAATTTGTTTTCATAAGAAAGTCGCAGTATGGCAAATGGTGCATATTTTAACAAGGATTTGTATGTTTGTACAAGCATTTGGATGTTTGTACATTAGACCGGTTTGGTACCCATATAAAAAAAAAGCTTGCAATTACCCCCTTAGGATGAAAGATGACCCTGCGGCGAATTAGGGATGATAAAAATTTTCATCCTACGAGAGTCCAAAAAACAGCCAAAATCGATTTTTATTCACAACTTTTTTATTTATAATCCGAACGTTCTTTTACTCAAAACAGACTGACTAAGTGGTTTATTATTATGAGGAGAAAAGTTTTATATAGGTGGGTAGAAATCGAGTTACGCGGTCTAACTCGGTTTAGTGTCTGTTTTGAGTAAAAGAACATTCAGGAGATATTTAGTACTAAAAAATTCCTATTCAACGATATTCAAACTTTGCAATTGGATTATAAATAAAAAAGTTGTGAATGAAAATCGATTTCGGCTGTTTTTAGGACTCTCGCAGGACGAAAATTTTTATCATCCCAAAATTCATCGCAGGGTCATCTTTTATCCTAGGGAGGGTAATTGGAATTTTTTTTTCGATCCGGCCTAATGTACATATGTAGTATACATACCTAAGGCACCTTTCCAATCATTTCATCCATCAATACAGAAACTCAAAATATCTAAAAGTAGAGTTGGTCGGCAAAGTTTTTTAATTTGCTGACTTACTTATTTCTAGCGATTGAATCAAATGCCATAGCTGTGTTTAGTGATAAACAGGGACCGAATTTCAATTTTTATTCGAAACTTGAATGCTAAAAATAAGTAGGAAAGAACTGGCATATTTGAGACTTTGATACAGCAAAGTTTTGTTTATAAGCTTATAGCATTTCAGGTCGAATGAAACCTTTTTCAAATGAAGTGAAACATTTTTCAAATTATTTTTAAATCAAATGAAACTTTTAAGCTATTGCATAGATTTTATCGCAGGCCTTGGCGGTGGGAGTGAAATGAAAAAAATGTTAATGTTAAAAAAGTTCGTAACGGACTTTTTTCAATGTTAAAAGGTTTGGCGTTAGCAACATAACATGACAAAAATAAATATAAGCGTTGCCTACATTTAGGCGTATGACGCTGTACTGATGTTAGCAGCAGGCCGATTACATAAAATTGGAGCTGTACATTGCATTTCATTAAAATTGGATCTGTAAGCGTTGCCTACATTTAGGCTATACTACTAACAGTATGACATTGTATGCAGGCCGGTTACATAAAATTGGAGCTGTACACTACATAAAATAGGTTGTTGACTATTTTTAGTCTATACTGTTAACAGGTTAAGGCTGTACTGCTCTAAATTTATAAATATGCTCATTGAGTTTTCATAAATATTATAATTGCATAAGTTGATAAAAAGTGATATGCAATAGCTTTACCGTGGCAGTCCCCGAATGCCACATGTCCTTTTGTTTATTTAAAAAGATTTCACTTCATTTGAAAAAGTTTAATTTCACTTGAAAAAGGTTTCATTTCATTTGAAAAAGATTTCATTTGACTTGAAAAATGTTTCATTCGACCTGAAAATGCCATACAGTGGTTTAAAAGTGAAGAGAGAGTACCGTTACTTAAGGCCCGGTTTTTCAGTGCAGTTTTAAACCACAAACAAAGTTAACTAGAGTTTATCCCATACAAATTGGTCGCTTAAACTAAGTTTAAACTTGCACTGAAGTTTAAACTTGCACTGAAAACCCAGGCCTAAGTGTATATTTCCACTTTAATGTTAATCTGAAGCGATTTTTCATCATTGAATAAAATTTACGCAGAGGTGGGCAAATATGGGCTAAACTTTTTTTTGAGGAATCGTTGGATATATTCCAAACTTTCACTTTATTATAGCCAGAAGGTGTAGCAGCCTGTAACACATAAACTTTTTGTCTATCTAAACTGCTAAAGGTAGCTTTTATTAAGAATAATTTTTGCTTTATTATTTCGTCAATTGCACTGATTTTTTTCTTTTTGTAGCAAAAGAAGAACTATATTTTCGCAAAAAATCACAAGTAAGACACCACATTTGAAAGCTATATGTTAAATAAATGTTGGGTTTGAACTCCTATACTTTTTTTTTATGAAAAAGTCATGACTTATGCTGTCCCTGTTGAGAAATGTAGTGTACATAAGATTATAGTTATTCCTGCCACTTCCACCTCATTCAATTTAATCCAACGCAGCATGATCTAGGGTTTTGTTTACTATTCTGTTAGTAGGAGTTCTTGTATACAAACAAAAAACATATATACATACGAATAAAATAGGAAATGATTGAAAAATTCTATAGGTTGAATATGGCAACTAAAATAAGAAAGCAATTTAAATAACAAAAGCTACAAATTCAATTTGAAAAGTTGAATGATTCTTTTCAAAACAAAAATGCTGCCGCATTATTGGAAGTGGAGATAATGTGAATGACCTAGTTTTATTTGTTAAAATTCAATCAGGATTAAATAAAATACAATTGCTTCTTTATGAATAAAATTTCACTTTCTTACCAATCATTATATTTACAGGTTATTGTAGTTGATGGTTGTAACTTAGTTGAGCGGTAGAATAGGCACAATGAACTGACAAAGATACTTGGAACTATTTTTAGATAAGTAAAGGCAAAGGAAAGTTAGAATAATCAAAAACAATACAGAGAAAAATGAGCTGGGAATGGATAAGAATTGACCGTGATTTTGATATTTTGGTTGAATCAACAGATAGTTTGGTTGATATAACTATATTTTGGTCGATATGAGCAAATCACTGTCAATTCTTATCCATACCAGCTCAATTTTCTCCGTGTGAAGGAGATGCCGCTAAAAAAAAACTAATTAATTTCTGTTTTCTGGATAATGACCAGCCTTTGCTGTAGGAAAAGCGGTTTGCTGTAACAACCTGTAAGGTAACCTTAAACGTCGCGAAGCTTTAAGAAATTTTGCTGCGATACAAAATTTACTTTCTCAAATGAAAATGAGAATAAGTAGATTTTAAATTAATCAAATTTTGTAAAACTGACAGATGTTTTGTTAATCAAACTAAATTTTCTGTTAAAACAACAGCTTCCTGTAGTAAATTTAACAGCGAGGGAACTATCATTATAACTTTATATTACCATTTAATTAAATTTTGTAGAACCGATAGAGTTTTTGATGATCGAACAAAACTTTGTGACGCAACAACAAACTCTTGCAGTTAATCAAACATAATACAACGTTGTAATAAGACGCCGACAAGTATGATGACACGTTTGCATCATGGTAGACACCTGCGTTAAAAGAACTCTAAAAAATAATAAAATTTTTTTTTTTACTTTGACTCTTTTTGGTGTTAATATATACTTAAATATTTTAGTTTATATATAGAGCAACACTGTAAACAACACAATTTTCTCTTAAAAAAACAGTTAGGTTAAGGTTAACAGTTTTAATGCAGTTGAATCAACAGCATTGAATGATGGATAAAAACTGAAAGTGGTTTTGGTTGAATCAACCCATATTTTGGTTGATATAACCAGCTCATTTTTCCCTGTGTACAAAAAATAAAATTAGAAAGTTTTTAAGAAAATTTCTTTCAAAAAGTTGTTGTTATAATTTTGTTTAAATATACATAAAACTTAGAACTAAATACATATTTACTCTCATTATTTTGCTATTTCTGAATCAAAACAAATTTTTTAATTTTCTTATTTCTGCTAACTTGTGTATGTACACAAAAGTCTTTTTCAATGTCCATGAATTTCCAGAAATATAATTTTCATTATCAAAATATTTGAAAGAAATCAGCTTTCACAATTTAAATTTATTCTGCAATATTTTTGTACGCATTTCATTTTTATTAACTAAACCAGCTGTATGGATAAAGAAAGAAAAACAAAAGGATTTATAGGATTTCGTTTATTTATTCGACTTAATTTGTTTTAGTTTATTTGATTTGCACAGTCAATGGGCTTTATTAAACATTTTTACATATTCACAGTCGTACAACACTTGTGTAGACCCCGTAGGGCAATGCTTGATTGAGATTTACTAGAAGCGAAAGTATCTACAGACACAGTAAAAAGCAAACGAAGATATATTAAACTAATCTGATGACAATAAGCATTTTGAAATGAATTATTTTGGAACGATTTTCCGTCATCACTTGTCAATTTTGGTTTTGAGACCAACCGGTTTTGGCAATGCGCCATCTTCAGTGTCGATATTCGTTCTGATCGGATCAGAAACATCGATCTTAACAAATATATGCATTTTGATAAAAAGAAATTTTCAAGTGGAAAGATAAGGTCTAAGTAGTCTGTACACAGAAAAAAATGAGCAGGTCATATCCACTAAAGTATGAGTTGATTCAACCAAAATTACATTATATTCTTATTCATTGCAACTTAACCTTAACTTAACTTTTGTCTTAACTGGAAATTCTATTTCTTAAGGTGTTGCTCTATATCATCATCACTTATTGGCGCTTAACCGCCTAAGCGATTTTGGCCGTTGCTCTATATATAAAATTAAATTTAGAACAAAGTTAAATAAGTGTTATTTCAACAATAAAAAGAGTCAAAGTAAAAAAAAAAACTAAAAAAAAATATTTTTTTGGCAGAGTTTACCGAGAATCAAAGTCATGTGTCTTGAACGCTCGAACCAGGTGTCTAGAATGGCAGCCATCTTTTACTTATGCTCTAATTACAGCTTAAATGACACCTTCTCATGTTGCTTTGTTGCCTTCACAGAGAATCGAACTCACAATATTTAACTGCTTAACGCAGGTGTCTACCATGATGCCATCGTGAGCTTATGCTTGCTGTCGTCTAATTACAACTTTATTCTATGACAGTAATGACGATATCTTCGCTTTTGGATTAAATGCAGGAGTTTGTTGTTTCAAAACAAAAATTTTTATGATCAACAAAAACTCTGTCAGTTCTACTCAATTGGATGATGCAATAACTTTAAAATTACAGTTCCTTTGCTGTTGAATTAACTAGAGGAATTTGTTGTTTTAATACAAAATTTAGTTTGATCAACAACAATTTTGTCAGTTTTACTAAAACTTTTTTAATTCAAAATTTACAGATCTGCCATTTTTTTCTGTGTAATGGGGGATATGAGTACATTGGTCTAGTATGTATGACCGCTGAATGCGTTTAGGGCCACTCTAGTTGAGGACGAGCCATTTTTCCTGCAGGGCATATATGTAAGTACGTACGTTTGCGTTCTTACTTATATTTCTGACTAGTTATGTGTTATATGAATCTCTATATTGAGATATGTTATTTGTTAGTTGCAAATATGAGTAAACGAAGTGGCAATTCAACATTTTTAGCAGTAAACCAATCATGCATACTTTTCACGAGACTAGATGTGTATCTAAAATATACATAAATAACTGTGTGAAAATTCATACCAATATATATGTACCTGTACACTTTATGGGTAAAACTTTGAAAATCGACTATGTGCTTTGTTTCTATCGCAGTCAGAGCTTTAATATAGTCAAATCGATTCGAAAGGCTTATAACTAAATATTTGTAGGCATAACAAACAAAGTGTTCGGTTAGTTGTTGACTGGAAATGGACTACATATCGACTGGGAAATTTACAATAATGTGTGTGGGTATGGTACTCTGAAAAACATTTTCAAGCTAATGCAAAGCACCAAACAATCTTTTATCATTCCAAAATTAAATAGATAAGTCAAACCATTTTAGCAAAAAGTAGCTGAATAAAACACTTAAGCACGTCATATTGTCATATATATATTCACAATTTATTTTGGCTTATTTGCAGCGTACAATTTTCTCTTCGATTGCTGATGTTGCAGCTTTTATTATACCTTTCATGAACATGAAATGGTATTATAACTTTGGTCCGATGTTTGTAAATATGAGAAGAAGAAGAGATAGACCCACCAATAAGTATACCGAAATAATAATGGGTTGATTTAGCCATGTCCATCTGTCCGTCTGTCCGTCTGTCTGTCTGTCTGTCTGTCTGTTTGAACGCAAACTAGTCCCTCAGTTTTTGAGATATTTAGCTGAAATTTGGTATGCGGCCACCATTTTCCAATATAGGAATCATTTGTCGGAACCAGCAAGATCGGACCAATATAACATATAGCTCCCATACAACCGATTGTTCCGATAAACGGATTTTGGGCTATAACTCCTGTAATTAAACACGAAGGAACGTGAAATTTTATAAGTGTTGCTATTTTTATATGTGAAATATCGATGCTGAAAATCATAGAGATGGGATAAATATTTCACATAGCTCCCATACAATCGATTATTCCGATAAAAATATTTTGGGCTATAACTCCTGTAATTAAACACGTAGGAACGTGAAATTTTGTAAGTATTGCTATTTTTATATATGAAATATCGATGTTGAAACTCATAGAGATGGGATAAATATTTCACATTGCTCCCATAAAATCGATTATTCCGATAAACGGATTATGGGCTATAACTCCTGTAATTAAACACGTAAGAACGTGAAATTTTGGACGTATTGCTATTTTTATATGTGAAATATCGATGTTGAAAATCATGGAGATTGGATAAATATTTCATATAGCCCCCATACAATCGATTGTTCCGATAAACGGATTTTGGTAGATAACTCCTGTAATTATATAGGTTTGAACGTGAAATTTTGGAAGTATCGCTATTTTTATATGCGAAATATCGATGTTGAAAATCATTGAGATGGCATAAATATTTCACATAGTTCCCATACAATCGATTATTCCGATAAGCGGATTTTGGGCTATAAGTCCTGTAATTAAACACATAGGAACGCGAAATTTTGGAAGCATCGCTATTTTTATATGTAAAATATCGATGTTGAAAATCATTGAAATGGGATAAATATTTCACATAACCCCCATACAATCGATTGTTCCGATAAACGGATTTTGGTAGATAACTCCTGTAATAATATCGGTAGGAACGTGAAATTTCGTAAATGTTGCTATTTTAGAATGTGGAATCTCGATGTTAAAAATCAATGAGATTGGACCAATATAACACATCGTCCCCATATAATCGATAGCTCCGATAATTTCGGTATGAGCTAAAGTTAAATTCACATAGGCTGTACTGGGATCAAACAGTGAAAATCGTTACGCTTATTCATGAAAGGTATTTAGCCTTCGGCACAGCCGAAGACAGCTTTCCTTACTTGTTTTTTTATTGATTTTGTTACGAAATAATATTTTGTTTGCATATTTTTCTTAAATCGCATTTCAAATTTACACTTATCTCCATTATTTTGTTGGCGCCAAATATGCAGACATTTCCGCTAGCTCCTACACAACTTGAACAGTCAATTGAATTTCCTTGTATCCCACGGTATCGTTGTAGCATTTTTGTGGCAGTTTTGTCGCATTAGTGTACGTGATCAATTCAAAGACGAAATTTGGCAAAAAACGGCAGGGAAAACACCAAGACAAGATAAATATGTAACAGCAAAATAGAGATATTGTGTACGAGTATATTTATTTAGAAAATATATCTAAAGGATTGACAGAGATCATGATAAAAGAATCGATACACACCACCTCTTTGTCGATTTTAAAGCCGCTTTTGACAGCGCAAAAAGGAGATGCCTGTATACCGCTTATACGGCTTTGCCAAATGACGCTGAGCAATACCAACAGCTTCGTCAGAATCGGGAAGGACCTCTCTGAACCATTTGAAACCAAACGAGGCTTCAGACAGGGCGACTCCCTTTCGTGCGATTTCTTCAACCTGATGCTGGAGAAGATAATTCGAGCAGCTGAACTAAACCGCAATGGCACAATCTTCTATAAGAGCGTGCAATTGCTGGCGTATGCCGATGATATTGATATCATTGGCCTTAACAACCGCGCCGTAAGCGCTGCCTTCTCTGGGCTGGATAAAGAAGCGAAAAAAGTGGGTCTTGCGGTGAACGAGGACAAGACGAAATACCTGCTGTCATCAAAGAAAGAATCGGCGCACCTGCGCCTTGGCAGCCAAGTAACCGTTGATGGCTACAAGTTTGAAACGGTGAGAGATTTCGTCTATTTGGGAACCAGCATTAACACAGAAAATAATATCAGTCTAGAAATCCAACGGAGAATCACTCTTGCAGACAAGTGTTACTTTGGACTAAGTAGGCAATTGAGAAGTAAAGTCCTCTCTCGACAAACAAAGATCACGCTCTATAAGTCTCTCATCATACCTGTCCTGATGTACGGCTCGGAATCATGGACAGTGTCAAGAGAAGATGAGATGGCCCTTGGAGTATTTGAGAGAAAAGTTCTCCGGAAGATTTATGGTCCTTCCCGTGATGCCAACGGCGAGTAAAAAAAAAAAAAAAATTAACGATGAGCTGTACGAGCTTTACGCAGACCTGACCATAGTTCAGCGGATTAAAGCCCAAAGGCTCCGCTGGCTGGGTCATGTTATGCGAATGGACAAAGAAGCACCAGCACAGAAAGGTTTCCTATCGACACCCGAATTCGGCAGCAGAGGAAGGGCGAGACCTCGACTGAGATGGAAACAACAGGTGGAGGATGACTTGAACTCCCTTGGGGTTTCCAATTGGCGTCAGTTATCGCTAAAAAGAAATGACTGGCGTGCTTTGATTCGAAACGGCCAAAATCGTCCAGGCGGTTAAGCGTCATTATGACGCAAGCCAAGATTAGATTGACAGAGATCAACAAATGTTCAAAGGGATTGCCAAACATCCTTAACATCTAAAGCTTTCCAAATTATTTGATATTATTCGAATTATTGAATTGAGAATCAGCCTGCTTCCAGCTTGATAGAAGAAAGTAATATCTATATTAAGTTGTTTGCAATCGCTTCGCTGACAACCCCACTCGGCTCTTTTTGACTCTCAACAACAAAATAGATGGTTTTCTGCAGAATAACCTTTTAAACTATTACCTTTTTTTGGAATGCATGTTTTAACGTATGCTGTAGTAATTTTTTACAGAAAACCATTACTTTGTTGTTTCGAGCTAAAAAGATCAAAGCGATAATTGGTGAAAAATTGTACAATATATGAGTAATGCTATCTTGTTGTTGTTGTTGTTGTTGTTGTTAAAACAAAAATACTCCCCGAAGGCTTTGGGGAGTGATGTCGGAATTGAGAGTCCTTGGCCGGATATGAACCCGGTACGCTCCGGTACTCCCTTGCGGTACTGCCCGACTGTCTCGAGAGTGATTTGGTATGACCATTGGAACCTTCTAGGTCATTCGGGTAAATCGAACATTAAATACCCAGCGGTAGTTTTCATATGATTTTCGAAATATTCTATTTCGAAAGTGGGCATGGTTGGGAAGCGATTTCGTCCAATTATATCAGGTACAATTTCATACAAATATCTCAATTTTTACTCAAGTTATCATGTACACCGACAGACGGACGGACGGACATGCCTAATGAACTCTTCTTTTCAACTTTCATATATGGGACTCTATATCTATCTTGATTGTTTTGTGTCATTACGTAGTACCGTTATGTGGACAAAATTATAATACCCTTGTACTAGTATTAGTACGCTACGTTGAGCTATTAAAAAAAGCGTATTTTGTTAATTTTTTTTTAAGTTTCGGCTGGGTGGTGAATCATTAGCCAATTGTGGAAATCACAATCCGTCATCATGTCTGATGCGTCGTCATAATGTATATCTTTTTACTCAATTTTTATTTTTCACTCAGTTTTTTCAAAAGTAAGATGTACTAAAATAAGAAAATTCCACCATTAGAATTTTTGTATTTCGTAATGCGCGCAAAACGATATCTTCAAAAAGTGATGAAAATAGCTTGAAAAGATTAACAACAGCTTTATTGTGGTATACCCTGCAAAAATCGAGAGTACTCAGTTCGATATCTAAAGAGTACTCCAATTGGAGTATCAGAGTACTCCGACTGTAATCCTTTTTCATATAAAAAACGTGCTTTAATTAAAATTGCGATGTTCTAGGACTGGACCACTTACTCCAAACTTCGCTTTTGTTTCTGGTACTCCAAGGAATACCTACAGCATGGGTCGGCAAATTGGTAAATGCAGGTGTACAAGTGACAGCGCTTATACACGCGCTGTGATCGTCCGAACTATATTTTTAACATTCGCTGACCAAACAAGCGACACCCCCACGTGATGTGGTTTCGCCCCTTGATCAGCGACGACTAAATCATTTGGTAAACAAAGAGCGAAACGTGTCTGTATGATGAGTCCAACTTGTTTGACTGATCTTAAGATCTATGGGGCGCCGATGCTTGACCTACAGTCAGAGAGTACTTTGAAATTTACTTCAATGTTGTTACTCATTGCAGTATCTACTGCCAGAGCGATCGTGTCGTGATTTTTGTCTATAAAGCACGAGCAATGTTCGGCTTTCAATATGCTGAATGCATCACAAGGGATTACAATTGGAGTACTTCATTATGACGAAATTGGAACACACGATCCAATGTTTTTTTGCAGGTTATGCGCAGCCTGAACGCGACGCCTACACTCATGCTACGAATTTATTTATTTTATTGCAGCTTTGTAGCTTGTCGTATTTCCGCCAGCATATTATAATATCGTTTTTATTGTTGTTGTACCTATTTGGGGTTTCTGTTTGCGTTGACAATTGAATTGAAATTTTAATATTCTGGTGCGTGCTAATGTTACCTCAGCGAAATTATTTTTAAGTCGATATTGGTTGTTATGGGAAAAGCTGATTTTTTTTTGCCAAGTTGTGTACACAAGTTAAGGTCTATCTTCACATATTGACATTATTTTGCGATTTTTCTTCGTTTCTACGCTCTACTAACAGAAAATTTACTATCTTATTGTACATTTTTATTTCATTATACGTGGTTTATATATGAATGTAAGTCTAGGTGGTGGACTGATGTGAGAAGGCGACAACCTGACAAGGCCACTCCGACATAATTGGTTTAAGGGATTGCAGAGGATTCCAACAGCAGCGTCTGTCGTCATGAGATGCGGCTACAATCGGACGTCTGTCTTGGATCAAGGGGCTCGCTATATAAATGTGTAACTTAAATCCAACTCCCCGAGAAACGGGTTGTGCGTAGGGTTTGTGACCCACCACTTAAAACAAAAATTCCAATGAGATCTAACAATCGAGCATCGGATATGATAACTTATTCTTAAGATTACGACCACAGCAAAGGAACTAGGACTATGATTAATGAAATAAGGTCATGCTCTTGGAATGTCCGAACCCTTCCTAGGGAAGGTGACGATGCCCGCCTAGTTGAGGTCCTCAACAAGGCAAAAGCTGACATCACCGCTATACAAGAAATGCGATGGACGGGGCAAGGTTATAAGACCATCCAAACCTGCAATGTCTACTGGAGCGGCCATACTAATGAGCGTAGATTCGGCGTCGGTTTTGTGGTAGGAAAGAGACTTTTAAAACATGTAGTGTCCTTCACAGCCGTGAATGAGCGTCTCGCCACAATCCGAATTAAACTACGATTTTTCACCATATCGTTTATCTGCGTGCACGCACCGACCGAGGACAAGGACGACGTGGAAAAGATGCATGGTACCCGAAATTAGAAGAAACTTATGAGCGCTGCCCCTGTCATGATATCAAAGTCATACTTGGCGAATTTAACGCCAGGGTGGGCAAATAAGGGGTATTTGGCTCCACTGGCTCAAAGGACGATGCCTATAAGGCGACGTTAAAAGCGAACGCAACGAGGAGCGTGTGTGAACACTACCGTGAGATGAAGAGGGAGGCGAGACGGCTTTTCCGGGCGAAGAAAAGAGAAGCGGAAAAGCGTGAAATCGAAGAGCTTGAAATGCTAGCCAGCAGAAGCAACGTCCGAAAATTTTATCAAAAAACCCGACGAATGACGGAAGGTTTTAAACCTGGGGAAAACTCCTGTAAAAATGACAATGGCGACCTGGTGGCAGATGTTCAGAGAGTACTAAGATTAAGGAGGATCACTTCTCTGCCCTTCTAAACGGAGGCACAGATCAACAAGCCAGAGAAGAGGACGAACCCGACCCCACAATCGAAGACGATGGAATCGAAGTTCCACAACCCGACTATAACGAAGTGCGAATAGCTATATCACGGCTAAAAAACAATAAAGCGGCGGGTGCTGATGGCCTGCCCGCTGAGCTATTCAAATGCGGCGGCGAGGAGCTGGTAAGGTGCATGCACCAGCTCTTGTGCAGAATATGGTCGGATGAATGCATGCCTGAAGATTGGAATCTAAGTGTTCTCTGCCCACTCCATAAGAAAGGTGATCCCGCAAACTGCGCCAACTATCATGGAATCAGCCTTTTGAGTATCGCATATAAGGTCCTATCAAGCGTATTGTGCGATAGATTAAAGCCTGACGTAAACCGACTGATTGGACCTTATCAGTGTGGCTTCAGACCTGGTAAATCTACCATCGACCACATTTTTACCATACGCCAAATCTTGGAAAAACCCGTGAGAAAAGGATCGACACACAACATCTCTTTGTTGATTATAAAGCCGCCTTCGACAGCACGAAAAGGAGTTGCCTATATGCCGCTATGTCTGATTTTTGTTTCCCAGCAAAACTTATACGGCTGCGCAAAATGACACTGAGCAACACCGCCAGCTCGGTCAGAATCGGGAAGGACCTCTCCGAGCCCTTCGAAGCTAATCGAGGTTTCAGGCAGGGCGACCTCCTATCGTGCGATTTAATTTGATGTTGGAGAAAATAATACAATCTGCAGAACTTAATCGCGTTGGAACAATATATTACAAGAGTTGTATACCTGGGAAGCAGCATTAATACCAACAACAATGTAAGCCTGGAAATTCATCGACGGATAACTTTTGCAAACAAATGCTACTTTGGACTGAGTAGGAAATTGAGAAGTAAAGACCTCTCTCGACGAACAAAAACAAAAACTCTATAAGTCACTTATCGTACCCGTCCTGCTATATGGTGCAGAAGCATGGACACTGACAGCATCTAACGAGGCGGCTTTGGGAGTGTTCGAGAGAAAAATTCTTCGAAATATTTATGGACCCCTATAAGGTGGTGACGGCGGGTACCGAAGAAGATATAATTATGAGCTGAATGAGCTTTACGCAGACGTCGACATAGCTCAGCGAATTAAACCCCAGCGGCTTCACTGGCTAGGACACGTGGTGCAAATGAACGAAGACGCTACGGCCCAGAAGGTATTCTTATCGGCACCCGCCGGTGGAATTAAAGGAAGAGGGAGGGCACCACTCCGATGGCAAGACCAAGTGGAGGCAGATATGAGAACACGCGATGTCTCCAATTGGCGCCAGTTGGCTCAACAAAGAGCCGACTGGCGTACCATGTTGGACGGCCCAAATCGCCTAGGCGGTTAAAGGTTATTTTAAGTAAGTAAGTAAGACAGTCTAGGTCCTGCTGGGGCCCTGACAGGGGAAGTGTGTTTACGGGAAATATATCGAAAATTCTGTAAAAGGGTTTACCTAGGTTATGCATTTATAGGAAACTCTTGCTAGGGGCTGTAAGATGACTTTCTAGTTTTTCCACGATTATTCAAATTGCTTAAAATTTTCTCAAGTTATCGGGTTCATGGCCACGTGCTGAAGAGGTAGTGCTCTTGGCCTATCACACCGAGGATTCCGGTTCGCACCTCGGAAAAATTAAGACCAACATCTTTTAGAAAAAAGCGGATTCGCACCACATGTATGGCTTTCAAAAACTCTCCAAGTAAATTTAGGCCATGAAACTCTTCTCAGAAAAAATTCACCCGCAGATGTCGTTCGGATTTGTCCAGAAACTTAAGGCCTCTCCATCTTGTAGAAAAGAATTCAATGCAGCGCACAGAGGATCGGTTTTATACAATTTAAAAAAAAAAAAAAAAAAAAAAGAAGGAGTGATCCTAGGTTATTTCAATTTTACATTGATATCAAATGTGTGCTATTTAAGAAATATTCCAATATTCCTATACCTACATATATTTTGCATATAATTTTTGAAAGTGTGGTCTTAGTTGTGATTTCATACGAAAATATAGAACTACCTAAATAAAAAAAAAAATAATGGAAATCGACCTTATATTTAAGCAAATAAAAATTATACTTTATAAATTCTACCTTTGACACTTTGGATAGACAAAAAGTGTGTGTGCTACAGCATGCTAAGCCTTCTAACTATAATAAAAAGAAAATTTTAAAATTTTCAATATTTGCCACGCTTTACGTTACCTTGATTTAATGCTGAAAAGTCACTTCAAATAAATAAATATTTTTTATATTTCCGGGTTCACCTATTTCAATCAGTAATATATGTATATATGTTGCGAAATTTCTACACGTTCGCTTCGAAATCATTTTCAATTCAAAAATCCAACATATGCGCACCCCAATATTGCACCCTTCATTTTTGTTTATTACTTGCATTATCTTTTCTTCAAATATTTTACAATCATTTTTGTTTCTTTGCATTGCTTTGGCAACCATCAAATTACTTTTACTAATTACACAGCACAATGCATTAAAGAGCGCATTTGTTACATCGAAAGCAAGCAGACGAATCACATCCATTTCGTAGAAATTCTCGAATATATCTGTTCGCAATGGATTGAGAGTACATAGTGGATAACAAATAAATGGAATCGTATTGAGTTTGCGCTTTGGATTTTGGCAGCCATTGAATGGAAACCACCAACGTGGCTAATAAAATCAAAGCTATTGCAATTTTCAGAAAACATTCAAACCTACACATATACACTAATAAATAACGAAACAAACAGACAAATATTTAACAGCTGCTTCATATCAAAATAGTAACTAGACTTTATTTACTTATATAGTACCTGGGTGACCGAGCTAAACCGACATAAAAAATATCAAATATCAAGCATACTATCTCTATGCCAAATTTCATCGAAGTCGGTCAAGCAGTCCAAAATGATCCCAAAACGACCCTAAAAAGATCCCAAAATGACCCAAAAACGATCCCAATATAACAAAAAAATGATCCCAAAAAGATCCCAAAATGATCCCGAAATGAGCCCATTATGACCCTAAAATGACCTCAACATGGCCAAAAATTGACCCCAAAATTATCCCAAAGTAACCATAAAATGATCCCAAAATGACCTCAAAGTTATCCCAAATGATCCGAAAATTATCTCAAAATGAACCTAAAGTGATCCCAAAATAATCCCTAAATGACCCCAAATAGACCCTTAAATGATCTCAAAATGATCCGAAAATTAACCCAAAATTATCCCAAAATGATCAAAAATTGAACTCAAAATGATCCCAAAATAGCCCTAATTATGCCAAAATGATCCTAAATAATCCAAATATAATCCCAAAATATACACCTACAATGCGGTAAAACGGTAACCCTGTTCGGCAACCCTACTTGAAAATATTTTAGTTGGTGTGTCGCCGAAAATACCTTTTAGTTGATACCCATATTGACATGTTTCTCTATATTATTTAAAAAAATTGAGATATGTGGCCGCGCTATAAACCGCCCCAAGTGGCAACACCAAAGTGAACAGTCTTAGAAATCTCTATGCCAAATTTCATAGAAATCTGTCAAGCGGTTCTCGAGATAGTACCAGATATACTGCGATAAGGAGCTAACCCTAGGTGGCAACCCTACTTGAAAATATTTTAGTTGGCATGCCGCCGAAAATACCTTTCATTTGATAACCATATTGGCTTACCTTACTCAATATTAAAATATAACGAGATGAAGATGGAGATTGAGATTAAGACAGAAATGGAGATGGAGATGAAGATGGATATGGAAATGGAAACGGAGAGTGAGATAAAGGTGGATATGTACTCGTACATGGAGATGGAGAGGGAGATGGATATGGAAACGTAATTTAAGGTTACGATATTTATGGGGACTGTGGAAAGATGGATATGAAAATTGATATCAAGATTGATATGGAGATGGGGAAAGAGATTTAAATAGAAATTAAGAATGAGTTTAAGGTGTATATAGATTAATGTAGTGTTCATGCTGAGTTTTAAAACCAGCATTTTCCATTTTCGGTCGTACATTTCGAAGATGCTTTCATGCTTAGCTAATTTTCGAATGCTTAAGGTGCGTTCCTACATCGCAAGTGGAAGTATGCTTGCCTTTTCAGATACAAAAAAAAAAAAAAAAAAAAAAAAACTAATGGCGGCGAAATACCAACAGGTTATCATAACCTCTAACGAGATTTTTAGCCGAGCTTCTCTTTCCAACTTGTGGTGTGTTGCGTTTTGAGTTTTTCCTACAAGTTGGCGGGACCTACAGTTTTTTGCCGACTCCGAACGGCACTTGCAAAGCAAATGAATTTTTTGCTGAGAAGCTTCTCATGGCAGAAATACACCCGGAGAGTTTGCCAAACTACTGCCGAGGGGCGACCCCGTTTAGAAAAATTCTTCTTCTAAATAATTTTGATGTTACTTTTGTCGGGCATCGAACCGCCACGACTTGTGTAGAAGGCCGAACACTTAACCACTACACCACGGCGGCCGCCGTATAATAAAACTCCATTTCTTTTATAAAAGTGAGTTCGTGGGTAAAGAAATCGACTTTCTAAACACACCTGGAAACTCTTCACGGTACAGCAGTTCGCCCAAAGGTATGCAGCATTTTTTCACTTTTTCTTCATACAAGGAAATTTTTTTTCGTACTGTATCTTCTAAGATGCTAAAGCTAATGCAGAAATACAGTAGCATTTAGTTGCGTTTAGCTTTCACAATTGTATGGAAAAAATGCTGCATTTTGGGCTAAATGCTAAAATGCAAAATGCAGGCTCAGCATGAACAGAACATAACTTTCAGATGGAGTTTAAGGAATGGATTTTAGATGTATATGGGAATGAAGATGATAATAAAATGAAAATTGAGTTGACGATTTTTGCGAAGAAAAAGATTGAGATAGTGATGATGCATAGATTGAGACAATAATGTCGACATTGATAGAGGCGGGGATAGAGATATAAGTAGTGATTGAGAAAGCACATGTCCCACTCTTTTTATACCTATGTATTAAAGATACTCCATTCAGGTATGTTAATTTGCTTACAGTATTCGTGAGAAAATTCTTAATATGATACAAAAAACGTATGGCGGCGATATACCTACAGATTCCCATTACAACCTCTAAAGAGATTTTTGTGTCTTTTGAATTTAATACAATAACTTGACTATATTTGACGATGTTGGTCAATCATATGCAATTTTTATTTAAGTAGTCTGAAGATATCCACGCTAAATTTGTATCGATTTTTTGGAAAAAAAATGTTTAGGTTAAAGTTGTGATATAGAAAACAGGTGTGACACCGCCCTTTTTCGCGTGAAAACTGAAATATGTATTCTACAGATCCAAGCAAGCAACATTAATCCTATTACTCCCACCTAACTTTCACAGGTACACTATACACGGAAGAAATAAGTTTTCAAAGTAAAATGGTATATATAGTTGCACTGCAAGGTACTAATACAATGTTGCCGAAACGTATTGTGCACTCTTCGTATTTAATACGTTTTATAGATGTTCCTTTTGTGTGCCACTCTGTTGTTTGCGCTACAAATCTTCTCTTTCGTGAAATAAATTCCAATTTCATACGCTGCATTGTTGTAATGCAACGATACAAATGAAATGAGAAACTGCAGCAGTGGTGACAGTAAGGGCCGAATGCTCAACAAGGGGGCGGGGAAAAAGGAGAGATGCTTTATTATGGCAGAACTAAAATCGCACCGAAATGTGACACACCGCCCAGTGCTGCACTGTATATTGCTAAATTCAGAATATTTGTCCGGTGACGATGAATTTGATCCATTTGGTTTTTTATTTGATCATAAAATACATCATTCGTCCACCCACATTGTTGACTTTGAAAGAAGCAAAGTTTCACTATTCAACATAAAGTCACTTTAATTGCTAAAACTATTAAAGTAGAATGTTGGCGCGCTAATGCGAAATGACTGAAAATTGATATTTACGAATCTATTCCAGATTACTGACAACTCTTTTTATTAGCGGTAACAAAAAGTGCAAGTAAAAATTACAAGCAATATTGCAAATGCATTCGAACATTTTTAATAATGAGCTTCCATATATGTAACGAAACACCCCGTACAATAAATTTATATCGAAGGCACAGCTTTATATTTCTACTTTCCATAAATTTTTTAAACAAATTGGCTTAAACTACTTAACGGATTTGATTCAAGTTTTGACAATTTATTCCTCTGGTACGCCTTCACAACATAGGTTGGATTTTTTGCGCTAGATATAGCTGAAGTTGCTATAACTAGAAAATCCGAGTTTATAGTCCGATTTTATTTATATTTGGCACGTACCTTAATATGTTCCTGTATAGTGAAATGATTTTCGGGTGCGGAGTTCACAGTAAGGAAGTTCGACTATTGCCTAGTTTATGTGAGCATAAAAGCGCATTATTTCAAAACGAATTTTCTTACGACACATAACAAAAACCCTTTGAAGTAAAACGAAAAAAGATTTCAAATTTGAAAAATCGTTTATAAATTGGGCAATTCACAAGGGGTGTCGTATTCGTCTATCGTTTTATGTTTCCATGGTTCCCAATATAAATTTTTTGAAAAATAGACAAATAGCACGAAATACTAGAGGTTGTGAATTGCGTAAATGTGTTTTGAAATAATAGACGAATTGCACAAAAGCGTTTTATGAATGCTTATAAACTAGGTATTTTTCATATAGTAATTTTTTTTTTTCAAAAATAACCTATCACTGCCGAAAATTACGTTAGCTGAGAAAATTTCTCTATTGGGTCCTTTTCCAAAATTTTGTTCAAGCATTTGAAATAATAATAATTCCCACAGATCCAAAATTTTTCTTATTTGGGGTCAAAAGTCAAAATTTTAGGTTTTTTGGACTTTTCTCGAAAACGGTAATTTATTTCCAAAAATAACCTGAGGCCAAGCAGTCCTGAAAGCTCTCTACAAGTATGGCCCTAGCATTTTTTTCTCTACGAGTAATCAGTTCTGAGTATAGCGATTGTAAAATTATGCTTAGGTTCTTAAGCTTATAGTACATTTACACCGCACCAAATTTGGCGAACTCAAATTAGCCCCTTCGACACCGTTTACATTGGCAAATTTACATATCGCTTCACCTTCCCTGCAAGAATCTTCTACCTGGGCAAAAAGCCACAGAAAGAAAATGCATTACCGTGATGATTTAAACACCTGTAGAGTAATAATAAAAGAAAAGTCCTGAAGGCCTTTCTCTTGTCCTGGTTGAATTAGCCCATTTTCTTAAAAAAAAATATTTGCAGCTATGCATAGTGAAAAACTTTTCAATTACCCATTAAGGTTCTTGCTGGGCGATCCCTCATGTGGAACACCCGCAGGGATGCTATTTTGAGAACTATGTATTGCATTGTTCAGCAAATGAGGTCAAATGTGATGGAATTCTAAATTTGGAAAATGAGATTTGTGCTAAAAAAGTTACTCGTTTATTCAAGTTTTCTTTCTGACGGCCAACCTAAGCCCTTTACCAAAATTTGGCTCAAGGGGAATTTCAGTTATTTCAAATGTTTAATTTGACCGAACTATAAATATATTCCAGAAAATCTCAAGTATATCAGCAAACTCAGGAAAACTAAATTTTATTTTAGAAAAGATCAAATGTGTTTCAGAAAAAGTTAAATATATTTCACCTTTACTTGATGTGTTTCTAAAATCCCTGAATATCTGAAATACATTTGAAGTTCTCCGAAATGAATTTATTTTGTGTTCGTTTTATCAAAAAAATAAAGTTTTGAATCACATCTGTACCCCGTTTTTGTAAAAAATCAAAAAAATTCTCGATTTTAATGTCGCCACACTCGACGCGATTCAAAATTGAAAAAACAAATAAAAATTTGTCACTATCTCAAAAGCAAGTGAGAAAATAAATTGACAAAATAAAATTTTATTTCGGAAACAAGAAAAAAATGAGAGTGACGTGAATATGACGTCAAATCATCTATTTCAGTGGAGACGATCGATCGAATTGAGTTACAGAAACGCTGTACTGTTCACAATAGACGTAAGAACTGTTTCGGTAACATTATTTTCCGTCTAAAACATTACAGACAGAAGTCAAAAAAAGCTCATTACAGCGAGAATTTACCTCAGTTTTCTTTATATATTAGAAAAAAAAAAAACATAAAAAAGTCGCAGCTGGTCATGCTTTTTAAGTACATACTTAACTTGGAAGTAAGTGAAAAATAGTCATCGTATTCAATAATTAGAATCCATGGCAAGCATGAAACACAAATAATTCATTCACCGTCTACCAAGAATAACTTACACTTCACGCATTGACTTATTTGATTGCGTAATAAAGTGAGATAAACTAAGATCCGTGAAATTGCTTAATAAAGTCACAAAAACTGAAAACTAAATGCTTCAAATGTGATGATTTAATGTCACTCTAAAATTTTAAATACATGTGCATGAAGTGGGTTGAACTTGACGAAAGTTTCAAGTCACCCCTCTCACTCCACTCTACCTTAAAAGCGGAAAAAGGCTGAAAGTCGAAAGGAAGTGGCTAATCACTTGACTTTGCTTGATATTCCCAATTAGCGCCAGATAGCGCTAAGAAGGACGACTGGCGGTCAGCCTTCACTTGACACTCATGATTTCATTTTATATCAGTTTGTTAACTTTAAATACTTGAACAAATTTGTTTTGTTTCCTTTTCAAAGATTTTTTTTAACAGACCATTATGTGTAAGCATTCGCGCGCAAATATTGTGATAGATGATCGGATGCCGCCGTTGCAATAAAAATGCGCTGCAACAAAATCTGCGCAAGGCGTATCAAGTATTGATATCGTTTTTATAATGAGAGCGATTAATTCGTTTAAGTTTCTTATTTTTTTCTTTACAAACTTTTCTGTGCCATTTATCAGGCTTCCTTGCTGCCGTTTGTTTGTCTTGTTGTTGTAAGGCGCATTTTATTGCAAACAATTTGTAAGCTTTAACGTTGCAATCTTGGTACATTTTCTGCATTTTATCTATCATAGTTGGGTGTAGTGCACTAAATTTTCAGTGCACTAAGGAGGGTATGCGAAGTCTAAGTTCGGGTAAACCGAACATTAAATACCCAGCGGTTTCATATGATTTTCAACATTTTCCATTTCGGAAGTGGGCGTGGTTGGGAAGCGATTTCGTCCAATTACATCAGGTATACTCCCTATTATGCTAGTATACCTTGTACCAAATTTCATCGTTCTACTGTAATCGGTCTAAGAGTTACGACCAGTCGAATTTTCAAAACTGCTTCTGGGGGATTCACCTATAAAATTATATATTAGCCATTTCCGTTACCGAATTAAGTAAATTTAGGTGACTTTCGAAATTTTTGATATCGAAAAAGGGCATGGTTGGAAGGCGATTTTATCCAATTTCATCATGTGTGCTCCCTATTATGCTGGTATACCTTGAACCAATTTCATCGTTCTACCGTAATCAGTTTAAAAGTTATAACCCATGAAATTTTCAAATATGCCTCCCTGAAAAGTGGGCGGTGCCACGCCTACTTTTAAAAATTGATAAAAATCATAATAGAATGACTAGGGGGTTCATCCTACCATATATCATTTTAGCCATTTCCGTTACCGAATTATATCAATTTAGGTGATTTTCGAAGCTTTTTATATTAAAAGTGGGCGTGGTTGGTGGGCGGTGCCACGTCCACTTTAAAAAATTTATGGAAAAAGCATAAGAGAATGATCAGGGAGATTCACCTATAAAATTATATCATTTTAGCCATTTCAGCTACCGAGATATGTCAATTTGTGTGATTTTCGAAATTTTCGATATCGAATAAAGGGGCTTGGTTATCATACGATTTCGCCCATTTTCAATAGCAACCTACCTTGGCCAGAAAGTGACCTGTATACAAAGTTGCATGCAAATATTTAAATTTTTACTCAAGTTATCGTGAATCCGGACAGAACTTTTTTTTTCATCCTAAGAAACTTCATAAATTTCGTTCTTGAACGAAATCAAACACTGAAGATGGCGGATCGCCGAAACCGGTTTGTTACAAAACTACAATTGACAAGGGATGACGAAAACTCGTTCCAATATACATCTAGTATCCACCGTGTCGGAAAAACACAATACCAAATTAACTCACATATATGGAAGTCTATACCTATCTCGAATATTTTGTGCCGTTACGAAGTACTGTTATGTGGACAAAATTATAACACCCTTGTACTAGTACGCTGGATATAAAAATGTAATTTCGACCATTGTGCACTGTGGAAAAACAGGCATACCTTAAACCTTTTTCAGTTGCAACACTCTCTGCGTGTTTATCATCGAAGCTACAGTCAGGAAGTGGATGAGTATAGTGTCAGTCGAGGCTGAGAAACATCGAGAGCATGTAGGTGGGATAAGGTAGTGGCGCCATTAATCTCAAGAACTTTAGCCATGTATCTGGTCTCCCCGAGCTGGTGCAGTCTATTTCGACTGCTTTGTGGAGGAGAAAGCAGCCTGCTGTTTTCTGTATCGAAATTCGATAGGACCAGATAGAAGGATTTACAGAATACGCCCAATTTTATTTCCACACTCTAAAAATGCAGTAAGTCTACTGTAAATGTAATAAAATCCGAATACTTGAGCTCATACATTGTGTTACAATATGCTGGCATCACTTGTCCACTGCTATTTGCCCGACCGTCAAGCAATTCAAAATAAAATTAATTATCGCTTTCTACGAAAACGAAATCATGTTGAAGTCTGTAGAGACGATATCGCAACGTTGCACTGTGCAGCGAGTTGGACAAAAACCACGAAAATTGTACATAGTTAGGGAATTCGGAAAAATTTACTGCTACTCTTAGCCTTAGGTCCATTAGTAGATTACACTACACCAGCCCTTCAGTAAAATACAAATTTTTAATAAGAGCTACTGCGAGGCAAGAATGATTTTATAGTGGCAGTGGCTGTTGCTGTTAGAAGCAAAAACACTCCCCGACGGTTTTGGGGAGTGATGCCGAAATTGACAGTCCTTGGCCGGACATGAACCTGGTACGCTGCGGTACTCCCTTGCGGTACTGCCCGACTGTCGTGGGAGCAATTTGGTATGACCAGTGGAACCTTCAGCTCATCGTTAAATTTCCTTCGATACTCGCCGTTGGCATTACGGGAAGGACCATACATCTTTCTGAGACCTTTTTTCTCAAATACTCCAAGGGTCATCTCATCCTCTCTTGAAACTGTACATGATTCAAAGGCATACATCAGGACACTCATGATGAGAGTCGCTCTTGAAAGTCTCTCATCATAACTGTCTGCTAAATACCCACTATCGTCCAGGGAGACTGACAACAATGGAACTTCTTCCAATAATATTGAATTTGTTTTTATGGGAGAGGTCATTTGCTGCACATGGCCCCAGTACCTTCTGTTACTGCTCCACTGGAACGGTTCTTTGACTCAGAAGAACGTTTGTGGTAATTTTTGTAGCAACTGTGATGAAGATGTTACACTGTCCCCAACGCATCGTTGGTATTGACAACAGCAACTCCCTTAAAACATTTAACCCATTTAGCTGTTAAGCAAAGTTATCCCTGCGTAGCTTACGCTCATATCCGTTATTCTCACCCACATTGAGTTTACTTCAATCCCGGGATTTCTTTGTTTCTTTTTTTGGTCCATCTAACGCACGCTCACACAAATCAATTGTGCGCTTTCAGACGCACGGAAAAAGGCGTACGCCAGCTCTTGTTGTTAGTCGCAATAAACCGATAAAATTGATTGCGCGCTTTTGTTCGATTTATAATAAAACGGCAGTGCCTCCGCGGACACAATCTGCACTCACGCAGCAAAAGTAGCAGTAGTCAAGCCCGGTTGTACATATATAGTTTTAATGCGTTTGTTGTGGAGCTAGCTATTTTTCTTCGATGAAATGGTTTCCCTCAGCGTTGTTTCATATTTCAGCACTTTAGCTATGAATTTTTCAATCGGAAGTGTGAATTACTTGCTGTTTTGTTCGCGTTAAAAGTTTTAAATATGCTAGATTTTATTTCGCAGCTGTCAAATAAAAGCGAGACGCTCTACTAGGGTAATAAAACAGCATTGAATTTTTTTATTTGGTTTTTTGTGCCAGGAAGTCTGAACGGTTTGATGTTTTTAGTAAATATCAATTATTGGCCTTTTATTATTTTGAGTAAGTGTTTAAATATAAAAAAGGTTATGATACCTAAATTATTTTTGTACCAAAGCTACAGATTTTAAAAGTTGGAAACAACGGTAAAGTTTTGAATACGGCTGAAAAGAGTCGAAGAGCTGATAAAAAGCAGAGAACGGCTCTCAAGCAGAATATGGTCGGACGAGTGCATGCCTCCAGATAGGAACTTAAGTGTGCTCTGCTCAATCCACAAAATATGCGATCCCGCTAACAGCACCAACAACCGCGGAATCTGTCCTTTAAATATCTCATATAAGGTTCTTACAAGGATATTGTGCGAAAGACTGAATCCCATCGCAGACTAGCTAATTGGACCTGTTCAGTGTGGACATCCAGCAGATTTTCACTATACGCCAAATCCTGGAGAAGATCCATGATAAGAGAATTGACACGCACCATCTCTTCTTTGATTTTATTTGCCAAATGACGTTGAGCAATACCAACAGCTGCGTCAGAATCGTTAAGGACCTCTCTGAGCCACTTGAAACATAACGAGGCTTCAGAAGATAATTCGAGCAGCAGAGTTAAACCAATAGTACAATCTATTGCAAGAGCGGGCAACTACGTAAGCCGATGATATTGATGTCATTGGCCTTAACAACCGCGCCGTAAGTACTCTGAACTGGATTAAGAAACCAAAAAAGTGGGTCTTGCGGTCAACGAGGACAATACGAAGTATTTGCTGTCATCAAAGAAAGAATGGGCTCACCTGCGTCTTGGTAGCCACGTCACTGTTGATAGCTACAAATTTGAAACTGTGAACGCTTTCGTCTTTTCTTTTAGCACCAAAAATAATATCACTCTAGAAATTCAACGGAGAATCACTCTTGCCAACAAGTGCTACTTTGGACTGAGTAGAGAATCGGGAAGTAAAGTTCTCTCTCGAAGAACAAAGATCACGCTCTATAAGCATTGTCAATACTTACAAGTCGCGAATGTGTGACAGAAGCATTCACAATAGATAACAGATGTGATCATATGCTAAAAACACTGTTCGAAAATATTGACAAAGGTCGAAAATGCAAAAATATCATCACTTGATAGAGATAAAATAAATACCATACTTAGTTTATCGTCAAAAGTACAGGAATATATAGAACACACATAAAAACTAAATTATTTTTGGTTGTTTTCGACTAAAAATGCATTGTGATGGAGCATTCACAGTACATAAAAATACCGTCTGAGATGGGCACATGCCCTATGTCCCGGGACCCATATGAGGTTTACGCGGTTCTGTTGGGCCATCTCCTGAAGAGATCGACGATAGCTGAGCGTCAGTTCAGAGTTGAACGTGTATGAGCCAAGGGATTTGATGGCCTCTTGGCTATCGCTGAAAATAGCGATATCTTCTCCGATAACACGTTTGCTTAACCAGGCCGCGGCGTCCAGGATTGTCGAGACTTCCGCTTGGAAGACGCTACAATGATCAGGTAGTCTGAAGGAGAGCTCAAGATCCAAATCCCTTGAATAAACCCCTCCTCCAACTCTGCCGTCCAACTTCGAGCCGTCGGTGTATATGGAAGTGCCACCATTTGTTCCGGGACACCAATCCGTCCTCTCCCAGTCTTCTTTGCTGGGAATGTTTATTTTGAAATCCCCGACTGTAGTGGTCGCAAAACGATCTGTGCTTAGAGGGAGAAAGCTGTAAGATTCCAGAATACTGGAGTGTCCAATAGTACCCGCACCCCAACTGGAGGTTTCTCTTATGCGCAGAGCTGATGCCGCCGCTGACCGAAACCCTTCCAGATCAAGTGGCAAAATGCCCAGAATGACCTGGAGGGCTTAGTTGGGCGTTGTCCTTAGCGCACCGCTTATACAGATCATATTGGATCTATAGACTTTACGCAACAGATTGAGGTATGTTGCCTTGCTAAGCGCAGGCCACCATACGACGACTCCATACAGCATGATTGGGCGAATGATGGCCGTGTAGATCCAACTGCATACTCTAGGGCTGAGCCCCCATTTTTTGCCAATGGCTCTTTTGCATGTGAAAAGAGCGATGCAAGCTTTTTCTGGCGCTGAAGAACATTCTCCTTCCAATTCAATTTCCTGTCCAGAACTATGCCTAGAAACTTGGCCTTATCCGACAAGCACAGGCGCGTGCCATCTAGTTATGGTAGGCTTAGTGGCGGTATTTTGTACCGGTTGGTGAAGAGGACAAGTTCCACTTTCCCCGGGTTGATACTAAGCCCGCAGCGAGAGGACCACGTCGAAACTTCTCGCAGTGCTACTTACATCAGGTCACACAGAGTTTGTGTGAACTTGCCTCTGAATGTAATAGCTAAATCGTCTGCGTATGCCACCATCTTCCCGCCCCCCAGCTTGTGTCACGTAGCAACGAGTTGACTGTGAGGTTCCCTAAAAGCGGCGAAAGAACACCACCCTGGGGTGTTTCCCTTGTGACATAGCGTGATAACTCAACCGTACCAAGTGAAGAAGCTATTTTCCTTCCCCTTAAAAGTTGGTCTATTAAACCAGTTAGAGGTCTATCTACGCCCATATTAGTTAGAGCGGAGTTGATAGCCTCCGGGCTTATATTGTTGAAAGCCCCCTCAATGTCTAGGAAGGCCACGAGACAGTAGTCCTTTACACACAGCGATTTCTCAATGACAGATACTAGGCTGTGCAGAGCGGTTTCTGTTGATTTACCCTAGGTGTATGCATGCTGATAGCTAGAGATAAGGTAGCTATCAATAGTCATTGAGAGGTAGTCGCTTAGTATCCTCTCAAAGGTTTTGAGAACAAAGGACGAGAGACTGATCGGTCTGTAGTCCTTTGGCTCGTAGTGGGATGCCTTCCCAGCCTTAGGGATAAACACTACCGTGGCGTTTCTCCAGGAGCCCGGAATGTGGTTGAGAGCCAGGCAGGCTGTGAAGAGAAATACCAGCCATTTAGCTGATGTCTCCAACGTGTTTATAAGTTGCGCGGGGATAATCCCGTCCGGCCCGACAGCCTTATACGGTTCAAAGCTCTTAACTGCCCACCTTACCCTTTCCTCAGTTATGGGTATATTTACTGCCAGGTTTGCTGCAGGTGTTAGTGGTGCGTCACGCAGATTCCCCGGAAAATGTGTATTCAAGAGCAGCTCAAGGGTTTCCTTCTCCGTGCTGGTCCAGAATCCGTCAGGTTTTCGCAAATAGCTGATGGCTGTTTGACTTTTCGAGAGGACTCGTCTAAGTCTCGTTGTGTCGTCGACCTTTCCGACGCCAGTGCAGAAATTTCTCCACGAGGTTCTCTTCACCTGTCTCAGAGGTTTTTTGTAGGCCCTTAGTTTAGCTTTATATTCGTGCCAATGAGGCTCAGAGCCGAGGCTCGTGGCCTTGCCACTAATGTGGCCTGTGTTTACCGCGTGGTTTTGGCACTGGACAAGCCTGTCCTAGAGCATTTGAGAGCGCCGATGTAAATGTAGTAACAAGATCCTCCAGCTCCTCTACTGATGAGGGGGCTTGTGAGGGCAGTACTGGTAGGGCTCTGTCTAATATTTCATTGTGTAACTGCCAATTAGTGTTACGTGGATTGCGCTTCATGATTGGTTGTTCTACAATAAAGTCTAAAACCATTTCTATGTAACAGTGGTCGGAGAATGAATGTTCTTCCAGAACCCGCCATTTTCTGACCCACTCATAAGCGCCTTCACTACAGATAGTGAGGTCTATGACCTCCCTGCGGGTCTTAGTGATAAAAGTAGGCTCATTACCCACGTTGCAAATTACCAGGTTGGTTGTTAAGAGGTAATCAAACAGAGACTCGCCCCTGGCATTGATATCGGAGCTCCCCCATTGGAGATGGTGAGTATTAGCGTCCGCTCCAATAATACGATTACCCGTGCAGAAATTTGACACCAGGTCTTTCACCTCCGTTTGTGGTGGGGGTTCTTCGGCGTCGTAGGGCATATAGACCGGCGCCACCGTCAGGCGGGTGCTGTCAACCGTTAGACTGATAGCGGTAATATCACCATTGGTGTAGCTAGGTAGGAGGAAGGAGTTCAACTCAGACTTGACCAAAATACACGTTCTGACTTTGCTCTCCTCGCTGGCTCGAATGAGCTTGAAGCCCTTAGTCCCCAATCCGCAGATTCTCGAGATATTGACCCAGGGTTCTTGGATGATGACCACATCCACGTCGCCTTTAGAAAGACGACTACTTAAAGCAGCCGAGGCCACTTTAGATTTGTGCAAATTAATCTGAAGCACCACCAACATGAGAGCGCACAGACTTCCCTGCCGTCCCCATATCGTTGAGGTTTGCCCCATCCCGGAGGTTGCCTATCAACGACGAGTTGTTCCGATTAACTGCCCGATATGGCGTTGCAGGAGTCCTGCTGTCTGCAACGTTAGATGTTAATCGCTCAGCGTTGGCTGCTACCACCGTGACGTCGAGGACTTCCTCGTCCTGTAGGCTGTCCTCCATCTCCGAGTTGTTCACAGCACTATCGCCAAGGGACGTGGCGGATAACATGCTTTCCGCATCGGAATCCTCCGCTTCCTCTTCTGGTAATTCGTTTTCCGGTTCCCCCGGAACCGCCGAGAAAGCAGCGCGCTGAGCATCACCACGATATACGTGGATAACGATCTGGCCTACGCTGTAATGTAGTAGGCCATTGCACCTTTTGAGGGGCTCGATTGACTCTTTATTCATGGTGAACACCACCTGTCTGTCGGGCCCTACCGCATCCCCGGCCAGATTGACACTCCAGTCATGCGTTGGGAGTGACGGATTCATTAGCCGTAGCATCCCGAGAATTCTCTAGGGTTCGTCAGGGATGCCCGGAATCCACGCCCTTGCCCTTGGACGAGCTGGAATATCCATCCAGTCGACGACCTCTGTCTTTGCGCCCTTGTAGACTTCACCCAGTTTAGCAGCTGCTGCCTTGTACAGTGCTACGGTTTTTGCATCCTCGCATGCGAGTAATTTAATCTGACCCTAGTGCCAACCCGCATCCGTTACTCGCGCCTAACAACCCGGAAACTCCGGAGCAACGTTGAGAAGAATGTTGCCGAGTTCATTTCGCACGTAACGCCACCGGTCCTTGGGGATGGCCGAAGGGTCATTCCCTTGGTCAAGGAAGCCTAGAAGGATCCTGTCCTTGGTTACCTCAGCAAAGCTTAGTTTGCCCGCTCCAGTGGTATTCTGATGCCGCTTGGGAGGGGGATTTAACTCCAGGTCCGATCTCTGGCGCTTGAAAGGGTTAACTTTTAACCTCTTTGGCATGTAAGAATTTTGGAAATCCGGTATCACAGCTTTCGCTAGCTCTACCGATTTACTGGAATTCGGCGACAGCGATTCCTGCGGTACCCCTTCATACCTCTTCAGGATCTCTGCAGCCAATCTTTTCTCGTGGTATGTGAAGCAGCGGGGAGATGTCTCCCGGGAGTGCGGAACCGTAGTTGCCATCGTGGTCGCTCTCCTTGCCGAAATCTCAGTTGCAGCTTCCTTCTCCTTCGAAACTCCGAGGCCAGGTCGTGAGACCGCTCCCACAGACGTAAAGATACTGGTTTTCATATCAGCGGTTGATGGGAGTTTAGCATCCGCCGTTGTACGCTTAGCTGCGTTGGCAACCGCACTGGTGCTAGCTCCCATCAAGTCAATCTTACTCGATAGAGGGTTGGTTGACCGACTCGTAGTTGCCATCGCTGTCGATCCCCCCCTTGATTGTGGAACGGAGGTTGTCCTCCGGTGTTGTTGTTGCTTTCTCGCCTGCTCCTCCATAGCTCTCCTTTGCTGAGGAGTGAAATTTGGCGTTGTTTGTTTTTTAGGTTTTTCGTTTTTATTTAGGTTATTTGAGTTCATCTTGTTCGTACGACCCATCGCCGGACAAGGCCAGCTTAGGGTCCAGGGAAGAGTAGGGGAAAATGTGTTGTCCGCCTTGGCAGAGCCCCGTACCGCGGTAAGGCCATGCTTACTCTCTGAGGCGACCCGGTATCAGAGAGGCTCCGTTCAAATACAGCCACGATTTGCCTCCCGGCTGCAAACGTCCAATGGGCACGGTTTCGCATAACACCCTGGATTGGGAGGGGGAAGATCTTTGTCGTCGCGCCAGAGAAGCTAGGCTGCTCTCGTGATGAAGTGCCGTACGGAGCTATGATCACAAGGGCAGCGTAGCCCTGTGGCTATCGACTTAAGCCCTCGTACCGCGGCAAGGTATCCACCCTTCACGAGAACGCAGTTACTTCAACACAAAATCCTATTCAAATACCAAAATTTTTTCCATTTTACAGAATTTGGTCAACGTCAGGATAACAGTAAGAACTTATTGATTTTACCAGTGCCAGCTGCGTTCAGCAGTTAATAATTCTTTGTTCGACTCGCGGTGAAGGCAATATGGCAGTGTGGTGAGACAATGCGAGTAGGCGTGGTGTAAATAGTTTTTTTTTATTATATTTTTTGTTACTTTGACTCCTTTTTGGTCTAAAATAACACTATTTTAGTTTATATATACAGCAGCACCTTGACGTGCTGTTTTTACACCAACATTTTTTTTGCGTGTAAGAAATATTCTTAAAATTCTATGAAAAAGTTCTTTGGAGAGATTTTAATGAAACATTCTTAAAATCCATTTACTTTTTCTTTGGAAACATGCCAGTTCACCACACAGTAGAAAGAATCGCTGAACCTCGCAGTTGGGTTGGAAGACTTTATTTTCATATTTTATTGAAAGGAACCAAAGTTGAAACTAAGTACTACACAAGCCCGCAATTGCACAAGAAATAATAACGACAATTTTCTTGTTATGAATTTGCGACAACACATGTAAATGCAACTTGTGATTCACATTATAATTTCAGCTTGAAAAAATCAAATATTATCCACTTCTAAGTGAATTTTCAAACTTTAAGTTGCCTACAGCAATAAACCAACCAAACGCAGACGTGAAATGCAAATTTCAAACCGCATAAATAACGCTAATACTCTGTGAACGGTGCAGCTGTGGGCTGCATATGAATCTGTCATTTCACTCGCTTGGCCAACTGTCCTCTCTAAGTAAGTGGGGGATCGATTAAAAAAACGAGTTGAAATTAAAAGAAATTGTGGCAAATTGGAAACTTTTACCTTACTTAAAACTTCGTTCAAGTCAAACTTTTTGCAGTATTTTTCAAAAGTTTTCCGGCTTATCAAGAAGCCGCAAAAAGTAAGAAAAAGTTTTGCTTGTAAGTAAATAAGTGTCCCAGCAACAGCTGCGGTGGTCTGGTGGGTGTAGAGTTGGAAGTGTCTTGGGAAATCGCAAAATAAATTTTAAATTTCGCTACATAATTTAGTGGGAAACAAGGGAAAATGAATTGAAAAGAAAGGCAGAGTGCAGAAGTATTACTGTTGTTATATTTTTGATGTGTCTCGTATCCAACGAAATTCTCGCTGCTGGTTATCCAAACGTTCACTGTGACCCTTGTCCCGGTGTAGACAATGAAATAATTCCAAGAATAGTTATATCGCACACCTAGATCTAAACAGCGATAAACCAAAAAATTCACAATGTTTAAAAAACTCGATAAACTGTGTGCCTCTCCCATATGCGCCTATAGAATTTTAAAGTTTTAACACCCCCTTTCTCGGTGAGTAGAGAATCTATTAAATAATCGAGTACACAGATAGGAGGGCATTAAATTCAATTTTTCAGAATTTTGTGTCAGCTCCCTTTAGATCAAGGTGTGGGATATGACAATCAAGGCATTAGGTCTTAATAGAGTCGCAAAGGAATATCCACTTCATAGCACAGGTTTACTCGGATGTCTGTAATTTAGAACGTAAGCTATAATTAAAAGCCATGAAAGGAACGATGGATTTAGCTTGGATCTCGACTTTAAAATTGGACAGGACAAAACTGTTGCCATATCGCCTTAGAGACAAAAACGGTAAAATCTGAGAAGGTTGGAAAGTACTGAGTCTCTTTGAAGGCCTTAGAGCATCTCAATGAACAAAGAACTTCTATAGATGAACGAAATGCTTGCGAAGTGTCAATGTCACGTTTGCAAAGAATGAAAATTGCGTTGCCCTTCAAAGTGAAGAAAACCTTCAACAGGGTGCTGCTGGCCCGACCTATGTATAGTTTTACCAAAAAAGCTTTGTTCAGGACTTCAAGCAAAATGATATGGGTTAGTAAGAGCACGCTCTCTCGCTAGTCTGTCGCTTCTCTGCAAGTTCATTTGGAAAAGTGCATGGTCCAATTAGATTATTTAGGAAACGTCTGACTCGGCGAATATGCCCTCTCGGCAAAATCCCCCGACTGAAGGTGAATCCTACACTAAACTGGAGGTTTAAGCTGCACCTTCTTCACTGGTTGACAAATATGAATGAGAAGGTTGTGTATCTACACTCAGAATAGCGAGGTTGCCTTGATAAATGATTGATATGTCCCAGAGAACACTTCCCCGAAAGATTTATGAGAATCCTAGTAAGACGTTTTCACAGGTGTCGCAATGGTGAAAATAATATTTTTTGCGCATAAAAAAGAAAGCACTCTAGCCTGGGGAAGAGAAATGGCGCAGAATTGTAAGTGAAGGTGTATTAGTGAAAGAGCGGTTATCGCACCAATCAAATTATGTTATCTCTTTTCGCTCCTTTGCTTACTATCAAGCAACAGCGTATGTTGTTGAGTCGTTGATTGCAAGTAAGTGACTAAGCATCCCCTACGACATCCATTGTTTGGTCAATGCGATCACAGCGGTCTCGCAATCGCAGCAACAATTTCATTGTCAGAGAGGCCAAGCAAAGAGCGTTATAATCTGTGTGAATTTGATTTTTTAGATTTAGGACAATTGTCCCTCTATGTGCCTAGGCCTAGTTTGGGTACCAAATCCGACTTAAAGAAGGGTTTATTGATATTATATATTGATCGTAAGAATGATCTCTTCCTTCTTATCTCCGTCAGCTATGGCAACGCAAACTGATTGGTGTTTTCTTATCAGCCATCCAAAACACACCAAGCACCAATTAGTAAGCTCCAGATTTGCAGTCCGTTTTATTTACTTGTTCAACAACCTACATTCATCTTATTTAAATCCCTTACTTGTTAAAATTTTAGCCATGCCGTAAATTATATGCTAGGCTGGCAAAAATCCTCAGACTGAAACCTCCTCGAGGTTGCTGGCTGGTAATGGATACCACAGTTGTTCTGCTCAGTTCTGATTATGAGCGGAAGGTATCCAGCTAATGTCAGGAATTCACAGCTATACGTCTTGGCTCCTCAATAGCCCTGGCGTATGGAAATGGTTTCTGACTATGGTCGCGAGGTAACCCTACGAGGACAGACACCTTGAAGAGGTGTAGGGGCTGGGTCGAGGCATCCGATACAGATCCGTTGGGCTGACGTGACCGGATTTGAGTCGCATGCGCTTGGCAGGAAAGAGATGTCACCTCCTAATCCAGGGTGTTATGCGTCACCGTGCCCATTGGATGGTTTGCAGCCAGGAGGTCTACAACACCGGCTGTATTCGAACGGCGCCTCCCTAACACCGGGCCACCTTGGGGAGTAAGCATGGCCTTACCGCGGTATGGGGCTCTGCCGCGGCGTACCGGATAAGTTCCCCATTATTATGATTGACCGCAACGCTCGCCATGTCGAGCAAGTGGTCGTACGACTAAATGATGAATTTCGACAAGAACAAAAAGAAACTCGATGGCAAGGAGGAGAGGGGTAGAGGAAGAGCGCGAGGCAGCGGAAGGCGCACAGCAAGAAGCTACTCGAGCGGCCAGCTGGAGGGCCTTTCGGCGGCGGAGCGAGAGCTCTTTGAGGAGCACGCCAGGGATGAGGATGACATCCCAAGCACCAGCAGCGAGCTGCGCAGGCAAATAGTGGCAAGAATTGCGCAAAGAGCCGAGGACGCAGATCGGCGGCGTGACGAGCACGCGATCACCGCATCCGATGGGACAAGCACCATCGGCAGGCGGCGTGACGAGCACGCGATCACCGCATCCGATGGGACAAGCACCATCGGCAGTGCGGGAAAAAAATCGGGTAAAGATGTACCGACTATAAAGCAACAAGAATCCTGCACTAGCGCCGTGGATCCAATCGCCGGATCTAATAAAAGCAGTCAGGAGGTACGGAATGATAGAAATAAACGTGAACAAAGCGGCGGCAAGATGCCATACGGGGTGGCGGCTCAAGTCAAACCCAGAGCAGAAGGGAAAAAGGCAAACCGATCCGATCGGGCAGAGAGCAATCGGGACAAAGCCGACCACAGGCAACGATACAGCCACCCTGAACGTGAACGTAGACCGGTGCACGAAAGATACCCGTCATCCAGCGAATCGGATCGTCACAGCTCTCCGAGGCGTAAGCATCCGCATGACGACGACAGGAGAGAGCAAGACATGAAGAAGAAGAGCAGAGGCAAACCTCCCTTCACACCAGCCCTGGGCAACCCAGGTGGCTGGGATGATGTAAATAGGAGAGGGCTAAGCGGGTCCGGGGTCAAGTGGTACCTTCGCTACTTGCAGCAAGGGATGACCCCCGAGGTTGCCAGGGCGCAGGCGGTCCTACATATGGACGCAAGCAGGAGAGGGGCCGCACCTACAAACAGCGGCCAAGGTGGAAGCGGGACGGGAAACCAGCAGCCATCATTAGCCAACGAACACGGTAGCGGACTAAATGCGGGAAACGACACCGCATCCGCTGGAAAGAGACGAGGTGGGCAAAGTACACCTGAGGAAACACCAATCCCTAAGCGGCAGAGAGCGCAACAACAACACGCACCGGCCTCGAACTCGACCGTAACGGGGGGGGCTGCTGCTGGGTCGGGGTCCGCGAGGGAGGGACCGAGACAACAGAGCTACTCTGATGCCGCTAGGAGCATAAGAGTGGCTGTGATGTCCAGGAACTACCCAGCGGGGGCTCTGAGCCAGGAGGATCTCACCACGTTGCAAAATGTTATAATGGAGGAGATAGTGAGGGAGAGGCGAGAGGGGATGAACAACCCAGTATCCTTCATGGGCGTGTTCTTCCGACCGGGTATGCTCTTGGTGGACTGCTATGATAAGTTCACTGCATCGTGGGTTGCCAGGACCATCCCCACCCTGCGGGGCTGGAATGGACCGCCACTCGACACCAGGCGGGGGAACGACATACCCCCCACGCATACAATCCCCCTTTTCCTGCCACGAAGCGCCGAGTGGACGACGGAGTTTGTTCTGGACCTCCTTGGGGGCCAGAACGCGGGACTTAACACCGGACTCTGGCGGGTCTTCGGCTCGACGATAGAGGATGGAGGGTTAAGGCTGGACGTGGCCATAGACGATGAATCGTTCGGGGCCATCAGAAGAGCTTCCTTCCGGGTGTTCTACCGGTTCAGCCCTATACCCGTAAAACCCTGGAAGCAGAGAGCTCCAGGTACCATCAAACCCGCGGGGGGGAATGGGGAAGGCGAAGGTGAGACGGAAGGGAACGAAGGAAATGTGGATGCCACCATGCGGGACGGAACACCTGCAGGGGTCGCGGAGGATCCCAATAGTGGGAATGTGGAGGCCAACGTAGGCACAGGAACGCAGGACCTCCTAGAGGGGATGGATTTCCAGAACCTGGACCTGGAGAGCAGGGGCGAGGTGGAGGACATCCGGCTATCCGACGAGGACGAGCCGGGAGTCGGCAAACAATGATGGGCCCCAACACTATGAAGGCAGCCCAGATCAATCTCCACCACGCCAAGGCGGCCTCGGCTGTCCTGGCGCACAAATTTGCCGCGGAGAATCTGGGCATTGCGCTCATCCAAGAGCCATACATTGTGAAGGGGCAAATCAGGGGTCTAAAAGACCGGAATAATGAGGTAATATGGGATCTCTCTCAGGAAAGACCCAGAGCGTGTATAATGCTAAAGAGGTGTATTAATTATCTTTGCATTACAGAATTCATGAATAGAGATTTGGTGGCAGTGCAGGCAACACTGGAAGCGGGTGGAAGAACCGCACATATTGTCTTTGCTGCGGCCTATTTTGCGGGAGACGGAGAAATCCCGCCAGCGGATGTGACAAGGCTAGTACAATACTGCAGGAGGGCACAACTTCCACTTGTCATAGGATGTGATGCCAACGCCCATCACGAGGTCTGGGGTAGTACAGACACTAATCAAAGGGGTGAGTACCTTCTAGAATTCATTGTTAGTAACGACCTTAGCATCTACAACGTGGGGAATACACCCACCTTCGTAACTAGGGCAAGAGCTGAGGTTTTAGACATAACCCTGGGGAACAACCTGTCGGGTGATATGATCTCGAGATGGAGAGTGTCATCGGAACCCTCCCTCTCGGATCATCGCATCATACAGTTTGACGTAGGGGCGAACGTGGTACCTAGGGTACCCACCAGGAATCCCAGGAAAACAGACTGGGAGGTATTTAGACGAGTAATTGAGGAGAACCTTCCAATTCTGGAAGGGGAAGACAGAGTCAGAAGTGGACTGGAATTAGATGATAGGGTAAACAGGCTCAACAGCATAATGTTGGAGGCCTTTAACTCTAGCTGTCGAGAACCTAGGGGCACCAAGTACAAAACCCCGTGGTGGTCCAAAAAGCTCTCAGAAATGAGGAGCAAAGTGCGGAGTCTGTTCAATAGGGCAAGACGCACTGGCCACTGGGAGGAGTACTCGACACATCTAACTGAGTACAACAAGGAGATAAGGAGATCTAAAAGAAATAGCTTTAGGACCTTCTGTGAGAGAATAGAATCCACTCCGGAGGCAGCCAGGCTCCATAAGGCCATGGCTAAGGAGCAGGGAGACACTAGGATGGCGCTAAAACTTCCCACGGGGGGGTTCACGCGCAATGAGGAAGAAAGGGCTAAGGCCCTGCTGGACGCTCACTTTCCAGAATCATCCACCGACCTAGAGGAGACAGAATCCCATTGGGTGCGGCCCACACGGCAAGACTGGCAATTGGCGAGAACGTTGTTCTCACAAAGTTCAGTCAAGTGGGCCGTATCTTCGTTTGAGAGTTATAAATCCCCTGGGGTGGACGGTGTATATCCGATATTTTTGCAACAAGGAGATACGCTCATCCCTTATTTGTCGGGCATCATGAGGGATAGTCTAGCACTTGCCTACATACCGGCAATATGGAGACGAGCCAGAGTTGTATTTCTACCAAAAGTGGGGAAAAAGGATTACTCTTTAGCGAAATCCTTCAGACCAATCAGCTTGACCTCCTTTGTCCTGAAGACAATGGAGAAAATAGTCGACCATGAGATTAGATCGAACGCCCTGAGGCACAGCCCATTGCATGTAGGCCAGCATGAATACAGGACGGGAAGATCAACGGACACTGCCCTGTACCAGCTGACCTCGGAAATCACCAGCGCGTTCGACTGTGGAGAAGTGGTGGTATGCGCCTTTCTTGACATAGAGGGGGCTTTTGACAACACATGTCACGATAGCGTAAGTCGTGCACTAGAGAGGAAAGGAGTACAGGGAACCGTTATACGATGGATCAACGCCCTGCTCAAAACAAGACTGGCGGAAACTCAGGTTGAGAACCGCACGGTTCAAATTAGAACCACGAGGGGGTGCCCACAAGGGGGGGTCCTGTCACCCCTCCTATGGAGCGTAGTGGTAGATGAACTGTTGGAGATACTAACCAGTAATGGCATTAGATGCCAGGGGTATGCAGACGACATAGTAATCATAGCAAGAGGGAAATTCGAGAACACCCTCTGTGACATTATACAAAGAGCATTAAATATAACAAAGGAGTGGTGTGCTGGAGTGGGCCTCAATATCAACGCCAGCAAAACAGCCATAATTCCCTTTACCAAGAGAAGAACTCTTCCGGGACTGAGAACAATCACACTAGGTGGGGAAGACTTGGTGGCAGTTTCCGAAGTAAAATACTTGGGGGTAACATTTGACTCCAAGCTACTATGGAGGAAACATGTCGATAACACGACAGCCAAGGCAACCAGGGCAATTATGGTGTGCAGAAGAATCGCGGGCAAATCTTGGGGATGCAGCCCCAAGGTGCTAAGGTGGATGTACACCATGATAGTTAGACCCATAATAACCTACGGAGCGGTGGCATGGGCACCCAGATCGACCCTAATAACGGTGAGGAAATCCCTCACCAAACTCCAGCGTTTGGCCTGCGTATGCATAACGGGAGCCATGCGTACCTGCCCTACTACGGCAATGGAGGTGCTACTCGATCTGAGTCCCCTGCACATAGTAATTGAACAGGCAGCCAAACGAACCATGCTAAACATAGCAAGGGAAGGGACTGGCAGAGGCAGAGTCATTTCGTCCACGGGAGCAGACAGACTAATAAAACAACTCCCGATCTGTCAACTTCCTAGAGACGATATCGCGAAGACTACGAGATTCGAAAAAAGATTTAAAATAGAACTAGGTGACAAGATCACCTGGGACGCCTCCAAAGTGGAAGGTTTCCACCAGGGCAGAGCACTGGTATGGTACACGGACGGGTCAAAAACTCCCGAAGGGATTGGAGCCGGAATAGCAGGCCCCCGATCTAACGTGTCCATACCCCTTGGAGAATATCCGAGCATATTTCAGGCGGAAGTAGCTGCGATAAGCGCTTGTGCAGACATAAATCTGCAGCGTGGCTACATCAATGAGAATATAGTGATACTAAGCGACAGCCAGGCGGCCCTAAAAGCAATCTGGGCATGTGAAATAAGATCTCTAGTGGTACTGGAGTGCGTGGACAGATTAAATAATCTAGCATCTCGCAACAGGGTCCGACTAGCATGGGTCCCGGGCCATGCTGGGGTGGAAGGAAACGAGCGAGCTGATCAACTTGCTCGTATTGCGGCAGCAACAAAGCCCATAGGCCCAGAACCCTTTCTGGGCATCGGCCCACACACCATAAAAGAGAGACTGAGGAGAGAAGAGCAGGATTTGAGAGAGGTACACTGGCGTCAGACCACCGGGCTACGTCAGGCGAAGGCAATGATGGGCGGTTACAGCACTAAAAGATTTGAAAACATAATCTGCCTGCCCAAGAACAACCTTAGGATCATCACAGGAGTCCTCACAGGTCACTGTAGGCTCAAAGAACATATGCACAGATTGGGCATTGCGTCCAGTAGTCTGTGCCGTTTCTGTGATGATGAGAACGAAACTGCGGAGCACATAGTGTGCAGATGCGACGCTCTCTCCAGAAGTAGGCTAAGGATCCTAGGATCCACAACTCTGGAGAGCAGGCACATACATCAACTGAGGCCGACCTTGATTCTGGATTTCCTGAAGGTGATCGGCCTGGAAGATGTGCTATGAGACTATGAGGGCACAATAGATCTATAGGTCGCAGTGCGATTACCTCTACTACTATTATTATTATTATTATTAAATTATATGCTAGAATAATAATCCAACCCTTTTTCCTTCCTGAGCTATTAAATTAAAACAACATTTGAAATCGTCTTCTCAAAGGAAGCGTTGATTTTTCGCCGTGTCAAAAGTAATTTCTTTTTTACATAACAAAAACTTAATGCCTGCATAATTTTCAACAAAATAAAAAATTAGCAAGACAATGCCAAAGACGGGGTAGTAACTAACACTCCTGAACTGAGTTCTTTGCAACTTTCTTAAAACTTTTGCTGCGGATATGCTCTACCAGATGCTCGTCATTTTGTATTTGATAATAAAGCAAGTAATTGAATTAAGCATAATGGGACGACATAATTGGCACTATTTTAGGTGACCCCATACAACGAACCAAATTGTGAATAGATTGAAGTATGCCAATTGTGGTTCAACACGACGAGAGGGACGGCCGTAAGCATACCAAAAACTTTGACGTTAACTCGCTTCATGCGGTGTGAAATTAAACCCTTTTTGTGGCGGATTTACGCATCAAGCGGAAGAAGAAGAATAAAATGAAGCAATAGCATAATAAAAAGAGCTTAGAACAGTTGTTGATGCTTAAAGCGGTAAAAGAATTAAAGAGCGAATGGGAACAAATGTTGGTGTAGGTGTGAAATTTTACGACAAAAGGTAAGAAAAGTTGTTGGAAGTTTTGAAAAGTTTTCTACAATATGAAGATAGTTGTTTTTGTACCCAGCAGGTTAGTTAGATGGGCCGCGTTTCGTAGAGGGTTTGCTTGATTTGCATGGAATGGTAATTTTAAAGAGCAAAGATCAAGCAGTAATGGCTGTTAGAACTTATTAAAAAAATTCAAATATACCTGTGTTCCGCTTTAAGCAGCGCTTCATCGACAAAGTGCAAGCAAGAGGGTTTTTCAAAAGTTATAGTAAAACTAAATTATGGTTCCTTGACCCCAGAAAAATTATTAAGTTATAAAAAAAATATGTTTCCCACTACCAGTCCTTTCACAAACCACCCTCTGGAGAGAAAACTTAGGGTGACCCGAATCGGACTCAGTACACCAAGCTTCAATAACCGTTGAGGAACACAGAGTAACAAGACTGAGATATCGCAATTGTAAAATTAGCTCTGGAAATCATATTAAAATATATGCGACGTATGGCCTTTTCAGGATTTTTGTTATTGTTGCTGTTGCAACGGGGTGTAGCCCTGCCCAAATGTCATACAGGTTCACCCCGCCAGTGTTGCTCTTGGTCGGGCCGATATACAAAAACGGCCCGGCTCGTTTCGGTACGATGGGTACAGCACAAGTACTAGTACCGTTCTCGTAGAACCGGCAATAACTAGCCGTGTAGGCCATGTAGGTCATTTAGCGTTGCCCAGGGTGCACCAACGGGGTGGCGACCTACTCTTACACCCCTTGCAGGATTTTTTTTTCGATAGCTTTAGTAGATATGTGTAGACAAATTTTCTTCTACCGTTTATTTGTCACGAAGTTCCTCATCGACAATGAAAAAAGTTATATTTGTAAGGCTTGTAGTTCTCGATCTAGAGTCGCCCTTTCTCCATATAGGGCGGATTTATCGACTGCATGTTAACGTGAAAGTTCATTGTCCATTCACTGTCAATTTCTAGCCACTTCATGAACTGGCCGATAAATTTATAGTGACCGTCAAAGTTGACCGCTAGTCGTGAAAACGGGCTACTAGGCGGGTAAATTTAGTTATCTTGTATAATAAAGATTTCGACAGAGCCACATTTTTGTGGATAGCTTAGGTTATCCTCTAGAAAGAAAACTGCAAAAGTCCCCCGTGATGTGTGCCAAGAAAGTTATTAAGGGTCAAAGGTTAAAATTTACAAAAATTACATAAAAAAACACAGTAAAAATTATTCGGAGTGGTCACAAAATGTGTTTGAAATAGCCTAGAGCACTATCGCGGTTTTTCGTTCAAAAACTCTTGTCTCGGCTAAAAATGTTTTGATTTATTGCTAGGATAGGAATGTTTTGAAAATTGTTCTGAAATAAAGCGTTATTCAACAAAGCTTTGAAACACGTAGGGCGCTGTTAAAAAAAATTTAAGAGAGCGTTCTTCTAAGAAAAAAAAAAATCGTTGCTAGGGAGTTTTCTTTTTTTTTCTCAATACAATTTACTTTTTCTCATTATAATTTTTGTTTTCTCATTTTAATTTACGTTTTCTCATTTTTGGGTGGAAAAGGTGTAGACCAGTTTACACGAAAATTGGGAAGATGAATCGGGTTTCAAGTATAAATCAGAAATGTTTTAACCATTTTTTAAAGATAAAATAATTTTTTTGTCCGTTGGCGGGAATTAGAACCAAGACTCCCCGCATCATGCCCGTCTGTTCTAACACTGAGCTACATCGCACACATAAATGTTGTTGGCAAAATTCAATCTTGAATAAGCTCTCAAAAATAAATTTGAATTTTCAAACCAAATCAAATTTTCTACTAAAAGTTTTAATTTTAAACCGAAAAGTTTTGAGAATAAAATAAAACTAAAAAATGTGGTAGCTGGTAGGATTCGAACGACAACGCTCAGGAGTCACAGCCGACTGCTCTACCGCTGAGCTATGCCACGCATTAAGTTTTTGTGGGCAAAATTCAATTACATTCAAACAAACCAAAAATAAAAAATTTAGACTGCTTTTTCATTTAGATTTTAAATCGGAACCAAAAGAAATTGAAAATCTTTGTAGGTATTTGGACGGTTTGAAATTGTGTACAAAAAAGTTTGAAAAATTGATTAAACTTTATACGGATTTAAAATTTAGGTTCATTTTTTTAGCCGTGTAAAACAAAGAGTAGAAATAATTACTTCCAAGAAGATACTTTGCCAAAAAAAGGATTCATATTAATGGTATTTGAATATCGTTACCTTAATTCACAAAGGCCCTAACTGACATAAAAAAAATTTTACAGGAGAAGCAAAAAAAAAAAAAAATGTTTACATTGAACGCATGCAAAGATAGCTTTGTAATATTGGAATATCTCCGTTATTACTGCTAGTAAATACTTAAAATTTGTAGTGAGTGTGTATTTTACTATATCATACCTAAATATGTGAAAAAGTCATTTTCGAAAAAGGTGTCAATTAGGACCTTTGTGAATTAAGGTAACAATGTGGACCTTTTGTTTATTTAAAACTTAAATTTTAAATCAAATAAACACGTTGCTCAGTTTAGTTGAGTGTGTTTGTATGCAAAACGCATCAAAATTAAGAAAAACCAATACAAACAAAGAAAAATAAAGGTAACCCAAAATAGTAAAGAGTATAACAAAGTAAAACAGTACGAAAACGCTAGAGGTGTAATGCTAAATGTGCCTGATATTATTGTCATAGGAATGGTTAGATATCAACAGAGGTTACGTATACGCCATGGTAGTCATAATGCTTTTTATTTAAATATTGACCGCTGGCTAAAAGAGATTTCAAAGAACACGTCCATGCAAATTTTATTTCGTTTTCTTTATTGAATAAATATCCTTTTGCATATCTAAGCGAATCAGATTGGTGTATATGTTTATTACAAATCCGTAGTGGAATAAATTCCCAACAAACATTTTTAGCTAATCTCAATTTGAGATGCATTTGAGAACCAATCACCTTCTCAAATTTCAAACGTTCGTTTTCAAGTTGAGGCGAAATAACCGTTGATAGCGTTCTCAACCTAAAAGGCTCATTTTTAATATGGGATTTTCCCTTATTTTCAAATTGAGAACGGCAGAATTTTCAAACGTTTCTCAAACTGAGCGGAGTGGATCGAAATGGAATCTACATGCTCTCATTGAAATATTTATTCAGAGATGCCAATCATGCAAAACAAATACCCATTTTAATAAAAAGCGAGTTCATTTATGCAGTCAAGTTTTACTTAATACTTTTTTAATTAATATAGTTCAACAAATAATCCTGTTATATAAACAACATTTGAGAAAAAGTTGAGAACAGATGTTTTCTCAAACGTTTGAGTTTTTGGTGCTCGATGTTTGTTGGGTTACAAGAAATGGTTTTTGTGTAAAATATTCATGCACTATATGCATGGGTGTAGCCAGACTTTAAGCGTGAGATAGGGTTGAAGAGTTTATCTGACCGAAACATTATTTTTTAAGCTTATAAAGAACAGACGAAAGGCTTTATTTTCTGTGCTTTTAATGTGTGAGACTGGACGAATAAATAATCTATTCTTCATGGTAAAATGGATCGTTTTTAAATTACTAAGGTTTAGGAAAAATCTTATGTGAGACAGTGGGTACGCCCCGTTTATACATGCACTGACATATGCACATTAGGGTGACCCTTATTTCTAGGAATACAATTTCATCATCAGATTTTCAACTTGTAAACGGATAGTAACGCCGAAGATATCACAAACAAGTTTTGGTCATGATGGGAAACGACTAAGGCGTGCCGCGCGGCAGTCAAAGTCTTGATTGCCCTATGAAGATTGAAATTAAAAAGATTCTTGTTTTTATCTAATACCCAAAATGGATACTACTATGGTCCGAGATATTACATAATCACAGGGGCATAATGTTCAGACTACCCCCTGAGACTTAGGTGCTTGCAATCGGAATCAAATTTTTTATGTGATATCTCCGACCATAGTGCTATCGCTTTTGAGTATTAGATAAAAAGAATAATTTTTATTTTTTCAGTCTCCATGGGATAGTAAAGTTCAGACTACCCTCCCGATAGCACTATGATTGAAAACGTCTAAGGTGTGTCGCAGGGGGAGGAGAGGGGGGGTTGTTAAAGTAGAGACTACCCCCTGCGATGCGCCTTGGGTTTTTCCGAACGGAACCAAATTTTGTCTGTGATATCTTCGACCATAGTGCTATCGCTTTTAAGTATTGGATACAAATAATATATTTTATTTTTTGAGTCTCCATGGGAAAGTCTAAATTTTAAGGCTTTAGGCTTTTTCAATCGGAACCAAATTTTGCATGTGATATCTCCGGACATAGTGCTATGGATTTCGAGTATAAGATAAAGAGAGAAACCACTTTTATTTCTTAAATCTCCATAGGAAAATCTAAACTCTGACCCCCTTGCGACATGCCTAAACCATTGCCAATCGGGATAAAAATTTATGTTCGATATATAGTTGACCGTGGTGCGACCTATCTAGGGGATGAGACTAAAAAATCTGTACATTTGATTATAAGGACCACCCTAATGCGCATATATAGGTTTTTATCTAAATATATGGGTTTTAATGGGAGTTTAAATATACCAATTGAAATTATAAATGTAGTGCTATTTTTTTTTAAGTGTTTGCAAATATCTAAATGCTATTACATACATTCGCCGAAAGAAAATACGATAAAGTCTTAAAGAACTACGTTTACTGGCCATTTCGTACGAGTGACCACAGACAAATATTTATTTACAACAAAACTAAGGTCTTCTTTGACAATTTCAAGCATGTTTAACGTTTCCACTCATTTTTTATTTTACCTTTTATACTCATCCTTTCAACATTTTGCATAAATTTTTTCTTCGTCTTGTTCTCACATTCATGCAAGTTATCATGTTACATGAGAAAATGCTGACACACACCGGATATAAGTCGGATATAAAGGATATTGCTAAATAAGATTTGCACTTTTGTGCAAAAGAAATCATCATATTTGTACTCCAAGTAAGTTGTAAGAAAGTGCAAAAAAATGTTAAACGATTTGGCAGTTTAAAGCAAAAAATAGTAAAATTTGTCCTGAAAAATCTGAAAATAGCAGTATGTTTTTAAGAAAAATTAACAATATAAGTACTTAAGAAATTGTTTTTGGACCGGTCTAATATACATATAAATATTATGATACCAGTACTACAAACGATAGTATAAAATTTCATTTAATATGGAACTTTGTGTGCATACGAAGATTAATATACACTACTTCCCGTAAAAAAGATTCAACTAAGTACTAAAAATCTTTTCGAGCGAGCTTTGTATTTACTAATCAATATATTTATCTCTTGAAAGCAAATAAAAGGATAAAATTAGTAATGTAGTATTTCTACTGAAAATGTTTAAACAAGGCTCCAACTTTTTCGAGATTATTTGGGACTTTTTTCTATTCTTTTTTCTTAAATTTTGAGATCATGTTTTAGTATCATTGTTTTTGGAACCACTTTTAGACTTTTGGTAATCGTTTCGGAAAATTATCGGCATCATTCCGAGACAAGTAAAATTTTTTTGCAAAAAATCTCAAAATAAACTCAAAAAGTTCCGAAATGATTCCTAAAAAAGCCCAGAAACTATCCCGAAAAAGTACTGAAATAAAGCTAAAAAGTCCCCAAATGATCACATAAAGTTCTATTCCGAAATGGTACCAAAAACGTTCCAAAACGATCCAAAAGAAGTCTAGAAATAATCACGAAAACCATCCTGAAATGGTACTGAAAAAATTCAAAAATGGTACCAAAAAATCTAGAAATGGTTCCGAAATATATCCCAAAAAAGTACCGGAAAGATCTAAAAACAAGTAAGGAAGTGTTAGTTCGGGTAAACCGAATATTAAATACCCAGCGGTAGTTTTCACATGATTTTCGAAATATTCCATTTCGGAAGTGGGCGTGGTTGGGAAGCGATTTCGTCCAATTACATTAAGTATATTCCTATTATGCTAGTTTACTTTGTACCCATTTCATCGTTCTACCCTAATCAGTTTAAAAGTTACGACCAGTCAAATTTTCAAAAATGCCTCCCTCAAAAGTGGGCGGTACGACGCCCACTATAAAAAATTTATCAAAAAAATCATTATATGATGACCAGGGGGATTCACCTTTAAAATTATATCATTTTATCCATTTCCGTTACCGAATTATGTCAATTTAGGTAATTTTAGAAATTTTCGATATCGAAAGTGGGCATGATTGGAGGGCGATTTTATCCAATTTCATCAGGTATACTCTCAACTATACTAGTATGCCTTGTGCCAAATTCTTTCATTCTATCTTAATCATTTTAAAAGTTACGACCAGTCAAATTTTCAAAAATTCCTTCCTTAAAAGTGGGCGGTACCACGCCCAATTTAGAAAATTTATGAAAAAATCATAAAATAATGACCAGGGCGATTCACCTATAAAATTTTATCATTTTAGTTATTTCAGTATCCAAAAAGGGGAAGTGGTTATCATCCGGTTTTACCCATTTTCAATAGCAATCTACCTTGGCCAGAAAGTAACCTGTGTACAAAATTTCTTGCAAATATCTCAATTTTTACTCAAGTTATCGGGTACACGGACAGACGGACGGACGGACATGCCTTAATGAACTCCTCTTTTCAACCTTTCGTATACCGTAGGTGATTATGCAAAACAACGTAAGCGACATCTGAGAGACAGCGTAAGTGATATTTGTGACAAACACTTTTATTGCCCATGGCCTTAAGACTTATTTTTTTATTCTCAAGGAAACTACATTTGCGTTGGAATGTAATTAGAAGAATCGATCTTAATCGGAGTGTTCTGAAAATGCAATAATTTGGAGCTGTAAAACCTCCAAACTAAAATACATTTACGCCGTTTTCAAAATGTTGCATGCGTCGTTTTGCAGAATCACCGACGATATGGAACTCTATATCTATCTCGATTATTTTGTGCCGTTACGTAGTACCGTTATGTGGACAAAATTATAATACTCTTGTACTAGTACTAGTACGCTGGGTTTAAAAATTCCGATTTTCCGTTTTTACTTCGCAAACGGCTTAACCCATTTCTATACATTTTTGAGTAAAGCTATCACGCTGCATTTTTAGCTCATCTTCTGAGGATTTTTTGGTAGTGTTTCTACCTTTTTAAATCAATCCAACCACACAAAGTTATAGTAATTTTGGAGAAGCAAAAAAAGTACCTCAAAGTTGTACCAGAAACAAAATGGTTTTGATACAGAATTTGTTTGCCAAGTTCACGCACCAAAAGAAATGGAAATGTTCAAAATGTACTAAAATGGGAGTTTTAAAACTTTTCAACCTTTCAAGAAGTACTAAGTATGGCAACAGTGTTGCCGATTTTCGGAAAATTGCCTTCAAATCCAGTATGGGTATTTGGCTAGTTAATAATAAAGCTGTCTTAAGAGGTGCGCTACTTTGAAAAAAAAAAAAAATCGATTGAATCGGTGGCTCGAAATTTTTATTAGACCCCCTTTCTTCGGATCCATACAAAAACCCACCAGAATTCTATTCCTCTAGGCATACTTTTTCGCGAGAGACACTAATTCTATTAAATCGAATTATGAAACCCATTTTTATGAAAGCCAGTGTATGCATGTAAATAAGGCCGTTACATATGCAAAACCTTCAATGCTGTTATGCAATGCAAAATGGTCGCAGCCAGCCAGAACAGAGTCGAAATAACAAAGAAAAGGCCGTACCAAAGGCAAAAAAAAGGGAGAAAAGAAAAGCATCCATGTAAATGCATTTGTTGGTGTTCTACAAGACACATATTCAGGAGTTGTGGATCTGTTTGACCATTTAGTTAACTATGTTTATGCAGATTTATATAAATATAATTGTAAAACGGGGATATGGGAGCTCTCTGTATAAATTCATATTTATGTTTTGTTTAGCATCTCCTTGCACTGTAGTTTAATGCATCGTACGGTGTAATATATAGAATTTGTAAAAGCTTTAGTTATGGAGAAGAGGGTAATACGGAGAAAGAGCTTGGGATTTGCATTTATGGTTAGATTTACTAGAGGAAAAAAACATGTCGACGATACAAGAACAGGTTATCATTATAACCTCTAACGAGATTTTTGTCCGGAGCTTCTCTTCCAATTTTTGGTATGCTGCTTCAACTTTTTCCTACAAATTGGTAGGACCTACAGTTTTTTGCCGACTCCGAACGGCAAAGCAAACCGAAGGGGACGTGATGTGATTGCGGCAAATTCTACGCGGCTCGCTAGGAAACCATACTTTGTCTTTAAGATATGTAGTACCAGTGCTATCAATTTAGCGACAACTTTACTTACCCAAAATGACTCCAAAATGATCCGAAATTGTCCCAAATTAACCCAAAATGATCTCAAAATAGCCCCAAAAGTATTCCAAAGTTACCCCTAAATGAACCTACTTTAAAATATTTTAGTTGGTATGTCGGCGAAAATACCTTTAATTTGATACCCGTATTGGTTTATCTAACAACAAATTAAAAAAAATTAGATAGGTGGCAACCCTGTACACTCCCAAGTGGATAGTCTTAGAATCGATCATACTATCTTTAACTGAATTTCATCCAAATCGGTCAAGCGGTTCCCGAAATAGTCCGGACATACAAATATACTACGGTAAGGTGGCAACCCCAGGTGGCAACCCTACTTCAAAATATTTTAGTTGGCATGTCTCTGAAAATACCTTTCATTTGATACCCATATTGACATATTTTGCGACAAAGTTAAAAAAAAAATTGAGATAGGTGGCACCCCTGTAAACCGCCCAGGTGGCAAGCCCCAAGTGGATAGTCTTAGAATAAACCATCCTACTATATTCAAAATTTCATTCAAATTGGTGCAGTGGTTCCCAAGATAGCCTGGATATACAAATATACGTACATAAGGTAAAATAAATAAAGCGCGGTCAGGTGGCAACTCTAGGGGTAACCCTGCTATAAATTGCCATGTTTGGAATACGGTTGAAAATACCTTTCATTTGATAACCATATTGGCATATATTGCTCCATAATTAAAAAAAAAAATTTAGATGGGTGGAAACCCGCCCCAAGTGGCAACCCCCACGCGGATAGTCTTAGAATCAACCATACTATCTATATTCAAAATTTTATCCAAATCGGTCAAACGGTTTTCGAGATAGTCTGGATATACAAATATACAAGTTTAGCTCGTTTAAAATTATAAGATAAGAAATGCTCGTTTGGGTTGATTAATTGAGAATTGAAACCCTGAAACTAACTGACAAAATAGACGACCGTCATTTTGTATTATATTTCTACGAAAAGTAACAAACCTATAATTGAATTGCACACCCGAACTGATAACATCTTTGATGAATTGATAATGCCTTCCGGATTTCATTTTATAATCCGCTAACATTAAATCCCAATGCAGTGTGCATTTATTTTGAACGCGTTCTATAAAGCGTCGTTATAAATGCCGATTGAGAGTACGTATCAGTACTACGTACTCTTATTATACTCAGCTAACATTCAGTAATCACTCAAATCATCAACAACTCAACGACGAGGATGACCGACCAGCGTGTTCATTGAAGCAGCCATTAGCAGATAATACACAAGATAAAATACCAGTTTTGTCAAACGGCAATGATGTGGTGGTTTTCTATGTCACTGTCATTTACTGACTGACATTCGTCGAATTAAAGCACTGCACCGCACAAAAGACCACCAGCATATAAAGAATGAAAAAACGAGTAATGTTGGTAATGAAATTGACGACACATTGACAATGACACACAGCACAAGGCCAAAATAAAAGTCAGCGAATACAAATAGCTATGTAGAAAAATTTTTATGATGGCGCTGAAATTGAATCTTAATAGGTATGAAGGGCTATGTGTGGGTATGAGTGTGTTTGTGTGTGTGTGTGAAAAGATTGTAAAGAGTTCTTTGAAGGATAGGAGTTAGCTATGATAGAAAAGTAGAATCTTAGCAATGATTTAAAGTGTATTCACAAAATATGTGCGCTTTATGTGAGGTTTAGATAATTCTCGTATTCGCATTAGTTTTGCATTTCTTATTCGACCTAATAAAACAAAATATTGATACATATATAAAGCCTTTGAAGTCTGATATGTAAACATGTCGCACACTAAACCAAAGAGTCACAATTCAAAATCAGAGTAACTTTCAGTTAATTGCTTCTGGATTGCACAAAAGTCAATGGTGCGATGTGTATTAGAATGTCCCAAAAAATCAAAGTTATTTTATTTAAACCCGTGCCGACTTGTTGTTGAAGTGATTAGTAAAAACTTAGGAGATATCCTAGAAACTGATTTTAAAATACTGGCATTAAATGAAAGGTTTTTATGAGGGCCTGAACTTAGTTTAAGGTTTATTTCGATATTTCAATCCGTTTCTAAGATATAAATCAAACTTGGAAAAAATGTATCTGAACTTTTCTTACTTGAACAAATAAACGTTGCTCATACGCGTGTATGACCTAAAAAATGCACTATAATTGCAAAATTTCAAGATATACTCAATTATTTTGCTAGAGAAAATATTGTTCCGCAATCAACCAAAATACATTTGAAACTCCAACGTCCTTTTCTCGTGAATACAATTTGCAATTAAAGGGTCCTCTTTTCCTTATTAATTTTTTCTATATTTATTCTTTTTTTTTTTACTTTATTTCATTTCCTTTTATTTTTTAATTATTTATTTAGATGAAATATAATTAAGTTTAAAATTATAAATAATTATATTACATAAGAATGCAACTAGAATCATGGGCTATCGGCCTATGTCATTTTATTTTATTTTGATTTGTTTTATTTTATTTTATTACATTTTTTTTATTTTCTTTTTTTAATTTTTTTCCTTTTTTTATTTTATTTTGTTTTATTTTATATTATTTTATTTTATTCTAGTGGGTGCTAAAACTGCTTGCTGGAATGCTGGATTAGGCCAAGCCCGACGAAGAGATCAGCTCCAGTGCACTATAATTATGCACACCACTTTTCTGTTGGGTATCTATTAGACAAAAATAGTATGTCTATTTATTGGTTGTAGAAGCATATCACTTTTTCGTGGCCTAGGAAACTGTTGCTGAGGATCAAATATCCTTTTGAGACGCATAGAGCTTATACACGTGCCAACGGCGTATTTATCTTGTTTTTATATTTGTTGACGACGAAAATTGTGTTTGTAAGTTGTCAACTTTGATAGCTTGTTGATAATAGTATCCACATATTGTGCAAGAGATGTTTACATGCTTCGGGTTGACAGGCTGGCAATGTTTGGAGCAGCAAAAGTACAAAGGATGTCTGAACTTGACTACCGAATTTAAGTGGAAAACCTAATTTCAATGGTTATTAAAGACAGCCCTACAAAAGAGCAAAAATAATTGTATGTTTGATGGGGGACGCCATATATGTACAGATATATAGTACAAGGCGGTTGTAGAAAAAGGATTTCAGCCAAGTTCGGTGGAAGAGACAGTTGGAGGCACTTGCTGAGATGTAAAAAATAGGTGGAAGATGACCTAACTTGGTGATTCCAACTGAGGTCAGTTATTGGAAAAAGGGAAGATAGTATGGCCTCTCGGTAAGTGCGATAATCTTTGAGAGTAGTGAAATGTGTAGATCAATTAAATATCATTTATTTTAATTAATGCGTGATTAAATTAATTGAAACATTATTATGATGAGCTACCTCAACACCTCTTATTCTTAATTATATAAAAATTACCTACAAATAAATATTTTTAAGTGAAATCCTTTTTTATCTTCAAACGACAGTTACCTCTTCATTGCATTATAAAAAATAATACCAAAAAAATGCAATGTGATATTAGCAATTTTTATCATAAATTACTCATCTCGATCACATACTCGTATTTCATGTTAATGGCATGCAATTAATTTCGTTACAACTACAAGCTCATTAAGCGTAGTAGTGAATACATATCTCGCTCCTTGCGAAAGCTCGAACTATTTCACTTTGCTTCTGAGTTTGTACATTCACTTAGTCATCGATTGGATTGGCTAACATGGACAACACAAACCCGTAATTACTTGCGCATACAAACATAAAAACATAGAGAAAACTTTACTTCTAACAAAAGCTCATATTAATTTTCGTAATGAAATGGCGGTTTCGGTTTTAAAATCCATCAACTTGATAAATTGTTTCATCTTTCATTTTGTGCATCAAACACAACTACTACGCTGCTGTAATTTAAGTCAGAAGTTTTTTTTTTTTACTTTTACGAGCAGGAGTATTACACATGATGCTCTCTATTTGGCAGTAATAGGTGTTGGCGGTATGTTGGCAATCTATCTGTCAATAATGTTAGTACATGGGAAAAAAATTCATGAAAAAATATGAAGTTTGAATTTTGTGAGCTAGGGGATGTGTTACCTTTTAGTGATTCTCCTTGGAGACTTTGAGTTTGGGCTTGTAATTGCACCAAAAACTTTATGGGATTAAAAATAAAAAAAAATAAAATAAACTTTGGCATCACTAAAATTTCTGCGGGTCATTCGCAAGTTTTAATGTATTCAAATCCGTAGTGAAACTTCCTTAGATTCAAAATTACAAATAAAATTTTTTTAAGAAGATTTGGCATCACTATAAATTTGGCACCACCAAAACTTTTTCGGGTTTATAAGTCACTCATTCGTAAGTTTTAGTTTCTTCAAATCGGTAGCGAAACTTCCTTAAACTCAAAATTGCAAATCAAATCCTTTAAAAAACGTTGGCATCACTAAAATTTGGTTATGCTTAACTTTGAGTTATGGGCTTGTAATTGCACCAAAAAATTTAAGAGATAAAAAAATTAGAAAAAAAAAATTTGGCGCTAAAACTTCTGCGGGTCATTCGCAAGTATTAATGTATTCAAATCCGTAGTGTAACTTTCTTAGATTCAAAGTTACAAATCAAATTCTTTAAAGAAAATTTGGCAATCACTAAAACTTTGGCACCACTAAAACTTGTTCGGGGTTTATAAGTCACATATTCGCAAGTTTTAATTTCTTCAAATCGTTAGAGCAACCTCCTTAAGTTCCAAATTACAAATCAAATCCTTCAAAAAAAATTTGGCATCACTAAAATTTTGGTATACTTAGCTTAAACATTTTTTGGGCTGCACATTAGCATGTTATTCTGTGTAGAAAAAAATGTGGCATCACTAAAATTTCGCTATTCCTAATTTAAGCGAGTTTTTTAAGCAAGTTTAAAATTCCTAAAATCCACGAGATTATAAAAGAGAAATTGATATGAATTGTTTACTTAATATCAGCCTGTCTACCTGGGTAAATAATTATAAAAAAAAAAAATAATTAAAAAAAAAAAAATTTGTATCAAGTGTTTTTGATTTAATATTTAAAACTAACGAATATGTTTTTATACTCGGCTGATAGTAGATTGCAGGGAATATATCATGGAAGTAAGTGAATGTTGGTAGCTTCCTCCGTAACTTAAATCTGTAAATTTAACCGAACACTTTTTTCAGTGTGGAGTTAACTAAAGCTTTTGAGATATTTTAAAGTTTAACGAGTATGAGAATGTTCTCGAAGCTGTGGTTGGAGTGCTGAATAATGAAAAATTGTAAAATGTTTGGTTAATAGTTGTTCGCATATAAGGTAAGTAGAGTAATTTGAATGGAAGGTGCGCTAAAGTGTGCTTTATACCAATTCACAAATATTTTAAGTCAGTAGAAATATTGTTAAGCTTTGGTAAATATGATTTTGCAGATTTTCAAAATTTGTGGCGCTCCATCCCTTCTCAAAGTTTCATATCTTATATAGGTACATAAGATAGCTAACCCCATTATCAAATCTCTAGCGTTAAGAAAGACATTCGAAAAACATTTGAGAAACATGGGTCCCTAAAACAAAATTTCATCTGTGATCTCCCACTCATTCGTCGATTTGATGGGCACTTCTGCTTATTAAAAAGCTCTGTACCAAAAGATGTGCATTAATTTTATCGTATGCGGCATAATAGATTTCATCACTTTTTGTTTTAATTCTTGTTTAAACTTCCTAACACATCACAATATGACAAGTTTGAAAACTAAAAAGTATTGAGCAAATTATTCACTTCGTTTAGCTTCCTTACTTACGTTCTGCTACTCGCTAATTGTACGACTATATGTATGTATTTAACTACTGTTCATTGTCATTTTAACATTGGTATGTACATTCTTTGGTTGTTAAATTCCAGGTAATACAGCACTAGATAAATTATCTTTTATTCAGAAAATGTATTATGCGAAAGTTATTTTGAAATTGAGGAGGTATGCTATGTATATGATTGATGTTTAAAAGTGTTAAAAAGTGCTAAAATTTTACAGGTGAATCCCACTGGTCATTCTCTTATGATTTGTCCACGTTGCCACTCCCACTTTTAAAGGAGGCATTTTTAAAAGTTCGAATGGTCGTATATTTTAAACTGATTACGATAGAACGATAAAATTTGGCACAAAGCATTCTAGTATCGTTGGGAGTATACCTGATTGGATAATATCGCCTCCAACCACGCCCACTTTCGATATCGAAAATTTCTAAAATCACCTAAATTGATATAATTCGGGAACGGAAATGCCTAAAATGATATAGTTTTGTAGGATGAACCCCTAGTTTTTCTATTATGATTTTTTGATAAATTTTTAAAAGTAGGCATGGCACCGCCCACTTTTCAGAGAGGCATATTTGACAATTTCACGGGTCATAACTTTTAAACTGATTACGGTAGAACGATGAAACTTGATACAAGGTATACAAGCATAATAGGGAGTATACCTGATGTAATTGGACGAAATTGCTTCCCAACCACAGCCACTTCCGCAATGGTAAATTTCGAAATAATTATATTATCAAATATAAAAAGAGACTCGCTGTTCGAGCTCGAGGGTGGCACTTTACAGTATTTGATAACAGTACAAAATAAGCAATTCTTCATTGCAGTTCTTGAACGTCCAGGGCTTATTCCTAGCAGCCCATTGTTTATTTGAATGAGGCTAATGACTAATGATTTTGGTGGTCGTTTTTCCCATCGTGTTAATTTTTACTTTATAAGGTAGTTGTTCAAATTTGTGTTTGGCTATCCTAGACTCCTGATGTTAGGATTTTTTACAACAGCCTTTTACTTATCGTTGTGAGCACAAAGCAGTCCCAAAAAAATTTCCATCTAATTCTTTTATAGGGAGATAGATTGGCTTAAGTTTCCATGTCTTGATTGGCTTGGGTTAAGTAGCAGGTAAGTACATGTCTCTCAATCATTGTTTGTTAAAAAGCCAAAGGAGTGTTTTCGAGTGACAGCCTCTTACAAATATTTACCTGATAAATGTAGTCTATGCGCATTTTTGTTCTCTCTTTCTTTACATAAGTAAACATTTCGCATTTGTGGGTGTCAAAGTATTGCTGTAAGCAATCAAGGTTGGGCGTGTACTTTATACCATTTAAGAAGATATGCGAATATATGAAGTTACTTAGATCTCTGCTGAGATTAATTATGTTTAATTGCTTTGTTGGAATTTCTTACCTATTAGAAATTCAGTGTATTTATAACAAACAAATTTAGTTGTAGGTGGTTACACCTTAAAACGCAAGCTCAGTGGGCGTTGTAATCATTCGAAATAAATACAGAAAGTATTTACTTTGTGACACATGATAAAAGGTTATAATGGAAAAGTAACTGTTTAAGATCTAAATATGGGTAAGAGTATTAAAAATACCCCATAGGGTCAGAATAACGGCTAGTTTTTCTGCTTGAAATGATTAACAATGCTAAGCGACACATGTCATGGTCCCCAAAAACTATCCCGAAAAAATTCTCGAAATTATCTCTAAAACATACCTGTTAAGTTTTGATTACTAATCGTAATGATTAGTAATCTGATTAATTTGTATTTGATAGTGAAATAATTGATTACATTACGATTATCTTGGTCCCAACTAGATTAAGTAATGATTACGATTATAAAGAATCAAAAAATAATCATGATTACTCTAGATTACTGAAAAGAATCAAAAATAATCAAAAAATAATTAATTCTTTTCAGCGATTCTTTTTGATTATTTTTGATTCTTTGCAATCCAAAAGTTGTTTAGTATTTTGGATTGAAAGCAATCAAAAATAATCAAAAAGAATCTCTGAAAAGAATCAATTACTTATTTTGATTATTTTTGATTATTTTTGATTCTTTTCAATAATCTAGAGTAATCATGATTATTTTTTGATTCTTTATAATCGTGATCATTACGTAATCCCAATATTTCAAACGCACAATAAATAATCATTGCAATTCTTTTTCGAAAATAATCGAACCGATTACTAATCGTAATCATTATTTAACAGCTATGCTCTAAAACAATCCCGAAAAAATCCCGAAATGATCCGCACACAATTCCGAAAAATTCGCGAAATGTTCTTGAAAATAGTACCGAGATGATTCCAGAAAAGTCTCGATATGGTCCCGAAACAGCCGGAAATGGTCCAAAAAAGTACAAAAGTGACCCAGAAAAAGTCTTAAATGTTCTAAAAAAAAATCTTTAAATGGTCTCCAAAAGGGTATCTAGCTATTTCCGAATAAAACAAAAAAGTCCCGGAAAAAGATTTTTTAGGTCACATTTCAGTTGGTAGCATTTTTCAAATTTACTACTCCAACCTTCTGGGAGTATTCCACTCAACATATGCATTCGTTTCAAAAGGTAAATGTCGAGAAGAACGTTCTTAGATATAAACGCGAGTTATTCCACTCAACATATGCATACGATGACGAAGATGAACGACAAGAACAACGTTCTTACATGTCGAGAGCAATTCCCCCCCAGGTTCAGTTCAAAATAGTTTTTTAGTGTTGCTTTTAGTTTTATGTTTCAATGGTATAATGGGTTGTGGTTACACACTTTGTCAGATAATGAAAATTCTGAAGCGCGTATAGTAGAAGCAAAAAATGTAAACTACCTATAAAAATGTACACGGTACTAAAGTAACAGAGTGTAAAATACAACAGTCAACTACCATATTAAATATACGCATACATATGTACATAAATAACCGAGATCGTTAAAATTGAAATGTAATGAGCAAGAAACTACAATTAAAAGTTGCGCAAGTTTTAATAACTAGAACAATGAAAGAAGAAATAAGTAAGGTTGGAAATTAAAATTTTATACCTGGATATGATCATTTTGCTTTTCTATGTATTGTTATAAAAAATGATACAAATATAAAAAATCGGAGTCATGAAGTTTTTTAAAAAATGCCGATAAGCAATACACAGAGAAAAATGGTCATATCAACCAAAATATGGGTTGATTCAACAAAAAACACAGCCAATTCTTATACATTATTCAAAGCTGTTGATTCAACTGCATTGAAACTGTAAACCTTGATTTAACTGTTGTTTTAACGGAAAATTTAGTTGTTTGAGGTGCTGCTCTATATGTATATAAACTAAAATATGTGTTATTTTAACACCAATGAAGTCAAACTAAAAAAATTAAATTAATTTTGAAGATTTTATTTTGGACAGCCAGACGTCTAACAATATTACCTACAGCTGGTAATGACTTCTGCTTTTAACATAGAGTACCTGGGGGACCGAGCTTGCTCGGTGCTATCAATTCAACGCTAACTTTACTTACCCAAAATGATCCCAAAGTGACCCAAAAATAATCCCAAAATAATCCTAAAATGATCGCAAAAAACCCTTAAATGTTCCCAAAATGATACGAAATTGAACCCAAAACGACCCAAAAATGATCCGAACATTATCCAAAAATGATCCAAAAATCATCCAAAAACGGTCCCAAAATAATCCCAAAATAATTTCAAAAACTATCCCAAAATGATCCAAGAATTATCCCAAAATGACTCCAAAATTATCCGAAAATTACCCCAAAATTGTCCCAAATTAATGCAAAATTGAACCCAAAATGATCTCAAAATAGCCAAAAAATTATTTCAAAGTGACCCCTAAATTATCTCAATAATCCAAATAGAATCTCAAAAATATACAATACGGAAAAATGGTAACCCTGGGCGGCTACCCTACTTGAAAATATTTTTGTTGGCATGTGGTTGAAAATACCTTTCATTTGATACCCATATTGGCATATCTAACTCCATAATTAAAAAAAAATTGAGATAGGTGGCAACCCTGTACACCACCCAAGTGACAACCCCTAAGTGGATAGTCTTGAAATGAGTCATACTATCTATAATCAAAATTTCATCCAAATCGGTAAAGCGGTTCCCGAGATAGTATGGATATACAAATATACATAAGGTAAAATAAATAAAACGTGGTCAGATGGCAACTCTAGGGGTTACCGTATTTGAAATTGTCATATTTGGAATACGGTTGAAAATACCATTCATTTGATACACATATTGGCATATGTTGCTCCATATTTACAAAAAAAAATTAACCCGCCCAAGTGGCAGCCCCCAAGTGGATAGTCTTAGAATCAACCATACCATCTTTATTCAAAATTTTATCCAAATCGATCAGGCGGTTCCCGAGATAGTCTAGATATACAAATGTACAAGTTTGGCTCGTTTAAAGTTATAAGATATGTCCTGGACGAATTTCCTACGATGGCTCTTCAGTTGTAATAGTTTGTAAAGAACTATTAAAAGCAGTATTCCGAACAGCTCTTAATATTTAAAATATATTTGGTCATTCTGTCACTGTGATTCTCATGCCTTTAGAATATTTAATTCTTCGAAACATTAAAAAGCTTTACACCAGAAAACACTCAATCAAATTCGACAGATGTGGGCAACCACTATTCCTGAGTTAGTCATTTTTATTAATGAAAATATTTCGACTCTTAGCCTAATCGTCGAGGGAAATTATTTGTATATCCTTAAGAGGCATTCAATAATTATTATTTACTTATTTTAGGTTTCTTTTCTGCTTGCAATGATACGGACTTTTATTACTTCGAGCACATCCTTTTTGAGTTTCGGCTTACGAAAATACTGATGCCACTTTTGTTTGTAACAGCTTTCATGACAAGTTTGTTTTGCTTTTATCTTCAGTTGTTAAAAGCCTAAAGCCATTCAAAACAAATTTATTATCATTTATGAAGAGTTTGAGTCTTCGGGTCCATTGTCCATAAGTCAACAATAAAATAAAGCATTAGCTAAAATGACAGATTATGGTTGCGTTCAATATACATACTATCGGGCTCATAAGACACAAATGTATTCCCCACACAACATATCCCAAAGCTAACATTCGTGTTACGAATTCGCATGACAGGGTTCACACTTGGTGACGTCTTGACATCAATGTCAACTCAAATTTACAATAATAATACTTTTGTTACACTCAACCGTCGGTAAAGCGTTAAGTTAAATAAAAGTTTTTGTTTTCAAAAGCACATTCATCTTGTTTTGCGATTATGAGTGAGGAGGATGGATACATTTGCATATTTTACTGAAACTGCCAGCGGTGAGTAGGTACGCACTTACACACAGGTAAATAACAATATTGCAGAGTGAAAAGGTGAAAAATTCGGTAAGGACATCCATCAATGTTTGGAGGAAATTCTTGAGGTACAAGAAATGTGGCATTGTTCGAATTTATACTCAGCTGCTATAAAGGGTATTGCTGCAAGGGAATTTTGCATGGAACTATTAAGGTAAAATTGGAGTATTTGGAGTGGGAACTAGCTTTAACTATTTGAAAGAATAATTTCGTGCCTTTTGGCAGCTTGAAAACTGAAAATCAGAATATTGCTATTTCTTAGTCGTCGTGTTTGGTTTGGGAAACATTTATTTCATCAATTTCGATTACTGAATCGGATTAGTCATCTTCTCTGGGTCCTAGTTTAATTTTTTCATCTAAGAGGCCACAGAAGTGCTTTCTCCATAATCCTAATACTTTCAGAACATCAGTAGTCAGGTCGCCGATGAGTCATATTTTTTGTTACAATTTTCGGACGCTATTCCTATTGGCCAGCATGTCAAGCTCTTCACACCAAAGCGTTTGTCTCTCTCCCGGAAAAGACACCTCGCTCTCTTTATCAAGTCTAGATAGCATTCATACCACATCGTCGCATCCTTCGCGCTCAACGTGTTGCTGTAAAAAGCATACTCTCTTTCCAATGCAACTTGGCAATCCTCACGGTTATCGATAAAGGCAACCTTCCTGAATTGATAAAATGATTGTAGCAGAATCATGGTAAAAATTTAGGTTAGCTGTGGCTTTTAGCCATAATATCCAACGGTCTATTTCTCAAAAAAGATGCCTTGAGCCTTAGGCTTATTTCGATTTTAGTTATCTAGGGCGGTTAACATTTTACCTCAAAGGAAAATTTTTTTAACACAAATAAGGTTAGGTTCAAGTTCAGATCCAGTTTTCAAAATCACGTTGTGATACCACCAATACTAGGAATGTCAGTAATGGAACTCGGCACATTGAAAATTCGTGCGTTTTCGCGAATCTTCATATAGCACAATCCCGGGACTGACATTCCTAAGCCGAAACCATTACATTTTCTCGAACCATTTAGATGACTTGATGACACGAATAAAGTATAAAGTGTGAAGTTAACTTCTTAAATTCAGAAATAACGAAATATGAACAATGTGTATTCGAGAATGGTTTAGATTCACAATTTCTTACTTCCGGGAAGTGGACCAGGGAACCGATCAATTCGAAAATATCTTATACATGGCGCGTTTTCCTCCAAATTCGGTACGTGGGTAGAATTATGCTTAAATTAAGAGGAAGATGGTGGGGTAGAAGGAAGGTGGTAATGAAGAGAGAAAGGGTGGTGAGGCGAAAAAAGATAGGAAGGAGAGTTGTAAAACGGGTTGTAAATTGCGGTTGGGTGGCAACATTAAGTGGCACTCCTGCTTTAAATTATCTTATTTGGAATACGGTCGAAAATACCTTTCATTTAATACCCATATTGGCAAATCTAGCTCTATATTTAAAAAAATTTGGGATAGGTGGCAACCTTGTAAAACGCCCTAAGTGGCAACATCCATGTATATAATCTTATAATGAATCAAATTTTCTATATGCCAAATTTTATCCAAAAAAAAAATAAATTGCGGTTAGGTGGCAACCCTAAGTGGCAACCCTGCTTCAAATTATTCTTATTTGGGATACGAACGAAAATATCTTTCATTTGATACCCATATTGACATATCTAGCACTATTTTAAAAAATAATTGGGATAAGTGGCAACCCTGTAAATTGTCATAAGTGGCAACACCGATTAATTCTGCTCGGCCTAACTATTTTCGCCTACGCCTGAAAGTCGGCTACAATTTCTATTTCCGTTGCATAACTTCTGTTGCATCATCAGCCATTTTATCAAATTTTACTCTCAATCAAAACTCCATATTGCCGCTTAAGAAGTTAACTTAAAAAAAAGCAGACATTTCCAAAATTTTATATTCCTAATGTTTATATTTAAATCAAATGAAAAATATAAATGGGAACAATATAACGAAAATGTTTATGTTTAATCAGCCGGCATATCCTTGACAACAAGATCAAATTCCATAAACTATTTGTTTGTCAGAACTTGGCAGTAGTCTGTATCGGTATTTGTCGAAATCCTATAACTTTTCCTAGAAAACTACTACTAATGGCGGCGATATACCAACAGGTTATCATAACCTCTAACGATATTTTTAGCCGAGCTTCTCTTTCCAACTTGTGGTGTGTTGCATTTTGAGTGTTTCCCACAAGTTGGCGGGACCTACAGTTTTTTGCCGACTCCGAACGGCACTTGCAAAGCAAATGAATTTTTTACTGAGAAGCTTCGCAAGGCAGAAATAAACCCGGAGAGTTTGCCAAACTACTGCCGAGGGGCGACCCCGAATAGAAAAATTCTATTTCTAAATAATTTTTGATGTTACTTTTGCCGGGCATCGAACCGCCACGACTTAACCGCTACACCACGGCGGCCGCTACACCAACCTGTATTTCTGTAATCGCAATTTCGTGCTTCTCCACCTTCCTCTACTACCAATAGGTAGTATTGCAGAGTCAATTATATGTTTCTCTATGTCTACACATTCGTTAACAAAAAATGTTAAGTGATTTTTCGTCAGTTAATCAAGTGGGGAAAATATGAGCAAACATTTTATTTAGCAATAGATGGAAAATATTTCAAACCTTCGTTTTATTATAGTTCCAAGGTGTAGCACGCTGTTGCCCATAAACTTTTTATCTTTTCAAAGAAGCATTTAAGAAATATATTTTTTTTTCACACAAAAAACTTTTCTATCCAAAGTGAAAAATTATATTTTTTTCTGGCTTGTATTAGTTATATTTGATATTTAGTTGATTGCACTGATTGTTTTTATACCCAGCGTATTAGTACTAGTACAAGGGTATATTAATTTTGATCACATAACGGTAGTACGTAACGGCACAAAATAATCGAGATAGATTCAGAGTTCCATATATAAAAGTTCTTAGGTTGAAAAAAGGAGTTCATTAAGGCATGTCAGTCCGTCTGTGTACACGATAGCTTGAGTAAAAATTGAGATATTTGATGAAATTTTATATACAGGTTACTTTTTGGCCAAGGTAGGTTGCTATTGAAAATATGTGAAATCGGATTATAACCACGCCACCTCAAAAGCTTCGAAAGTCACCTAAATTGATATAATTCGGTAAGGTAAATAGGTAAGATAGTTCATCCGAACTTAGAATTCCTTACTTGTTTTATTTAGTGCTAGATTTTCATACAAAATCAGAGCTAAGACCACTTCTTTGAAATTTATATGCAAACTATATAGCTAAAGCTATCAAAAATTCTATGCAGTTTCATTTGAATAAAGTTTTTCCTACTTCAAACAAATTAGTAATAAATTGATACGATTTTCTTTCGCGGTTTGACAAGAACTCTGCAGACCAGATCCCGCGACTTACATGCGAAAGCTTTTTTGGTACCCCACAACTGGTTATAAGTGCGTTTAATGCTTAGTTTACTTCCCATTTAGGCACTGTACTTATGTTTTATTCCTCAGCTAACAAAAACAGTTTACCCAAAAGCTTTTAAGAGATTTGGGCTTGCAATGCTCTTAAATCACGGATCAGCCACGGAAGAAATACAATAATAAGTTTACATGACAAATAAGCTACGGACTTCCTCACACTTTTCAAGCACAAAAGGCATCCGCAATCAGTTGGTGTGCAACGAAGTACGCCAAAGAATGGCTTTCGTTACTGTTTATTTTCGGGATTTGAATGCAGTATTTTTTTCTTCCGATAAAAAATGTGTGCAATACATCGAGGATTAATGCGTAAATATGTATATATGTGCGTGTGTGTGCGCACAAAACGAGGAAATATTTTCTTTCAAGAATTTTCATAATATCGCTTGATTAATTGTGGTGTCTGGCGGCAAAAACTCATTACGCGTTATACTTGGAAATCATTATTAAAGTTGACTTTAATTAATACTTCCGGTGTAAGGAAAAAAAAACAGACATTAAAAGGAAAAGGTAAATGAAATGAGCATTCTTAAAATGAGCAGGATGCGGGCATAAAATGGTAATTAGTTTTGTAACAAAAGGTTTAGCCAATTATGCCCAAATCTACTTCGGTGCAAATATAATTATTATTAAGTGGTCTCTACTTTGATAAGTAAATTATGTAAATTTTTTTCCGGAAAGGAAAGATTTTCCTCAAAAAAACAAAAAATGCGTTATTTCACTGATAAATCTAGGTTCTTTCGGCTTTCTTACCTGCTCTTTCGGTACAAGTCCCCCACCTAACTTCCAGCTCGACATCTTACCACCACAATTTTCAAGATTAGTCAACTAAGACCTCACTTGTTCGCAAACATTAATTTACGAATCTGTTAACCTATCAGGTATAGTTTTGTTCTTCGAATGCCACCCTCGAACGCACTATTGTTTTCTCACCATATTCTACGTTCTAAAAATACTACAACTATGCAGGCATGAGCATTAATCCCACTGACGAAGATTATCATGTAAATATGAACTTTTAACATTTGTTTGGCAGTTTTTTTTTGTCCTGTAGGCATATCCTCGCAGAAACTAAAAAACTTAAGCCCAGCAAACGCACAAATGAAAGCTTAGCACATGTCATATTTCAACAGTTTTTACTAGTTGTTTTGAGTCTAACCTTTGTGGCATGCCAAAGACCTTCACGCTTGAATGTGCTAATACGCGTAGTGGCCACAAAAGGGAGCAAACAATTATGTGAGTTCGACGATGTGCATTTGTAGCATGAATTATAGTAAAGTGAGTTGGTACAAGTGTAAAGTTACATTTTGGTAGGGTTACGAAGATTCGATTCCGATTAGGAAGTGTCGGATCTACCGATTAAGGCTTTCCAATCTCTTTTCGGCTAAGACTGTGTTAAATCGGTATAATTAATGAAAAAATAAAAGAATTTAACAAGTAAGGAAGTCTAAGTTCGGGTAAACCGAACATTAAATACCCAGCGGTAGTTTTCATATGATTTTCGAAATATTCCATTTCGGAAGTGGGCGTGGTTGGGAAGCGATTTCGTCCAACTACATCAAGTATACTCCCTATTATGCTAGTATACTTTGTATCAATTTCATCGTTCTAACGTAATTAGTTTAAAAGTTATAACCGGTAAAATTTTCAAATATGCCTTCCAGAAAAGTGAGCAGTGCCACTACTAAAAATTTACTTCTAAAAATTTATCAAAAAATCATAATAGAATGCCTAGGGGGTTGATCCTACCAAATTATATCATTTTAGCTATTTCCGTTGCCAAATTATATCAATTTAGGTGATTTTCGAAGTTTTCGATATCGAAAGTTGGCGTGGTTGGATAGCGATTTTATCCAATTTCATTAGGTATACTCCCAACGATACTAGTATGCTTTGTGCCAAATTTCATGATTCTACCCTAACCAGCTTGAAAGTTACGACCAGACGAATTTTTAAAAATGCCTCCCTTAAAGTGGGTGGTGCCACGCCCAATATAAAAAATGTATGGAAAAATCATAAGAAAATGATCAGCGGTATTTACCTATAAAATTATATAACAAATTTTGGCTAGTTGATATTTAGCCAAGTTGAAATATAAACTATTCACTCAATATAGAAAAAGTTTAAACAAACATAAAATTACAGTTTCCGAGATATTAATTTTTGAAAAAAGTCATACATTTTTACTAAACACTAAAAAAAATTGTCTTTTTTTTAACTATAAGCTATTGTTTATGAATTTCTATTCAAGTAAAAATAAAAACGAACATTTGAAAGAAATAATCATGAGAATCGGTTAATTTTAGACAAAGATAATATGCATTGCATCAATATATGGGGGGAAAAATGTTTAATATTCAAAAATTCATATCGGTTAATTTTTGACAAAGTTATTGCGAGTTGAAAAAATTGGCGAAAAAAATGTTCATTGCATTTTAACGATTTCAACGGCCGATAAATCCGAAAAAAAAAACTTTTTTCAAGAAAAAAAAAGACACGTGTTTATTTATTTTGACCAAAGAAGAACATATTAAAATTTCATCGAAATAAAAAATCATGTCCCGCGCGGACCGGTTGTCTTGAAATGAAATGAGCCTTATGTATTTTACTATTTTTTTTTATTCTAATTTTTTGTTATTTTATTTTTTTATATTTTTTTATTTCATTTTTTATGTTTTATTTTTCTTTTAATTTTTTTATTAATTTTTTTTTGTTTTATTTAACTTTATATTTTTTTATTTCTTTTTTTTTTTAATTTCGTTCTATTTTATTTTATTTTAAGTATTTTATTATTTTTTTTATTTTTTTTTAATTTCATTTAGTTTTTGTTGTTAGTAGATATTAACCAACCCGACTTCCGTAACATCTCAAATACAGATAAAGAATCTACGTAGTGTGTAAACAGCAGTACAAAAGTATTCCAATGCTTAGTTAACAAAAGTGTAATGATACATATCTACAATAGGAATTCGAGGATTGAAATCCTTCAAGAAGGCAAAAATCATATTGTTTATAATGAATGATACATTCGTATGTACCACTGTATGTATGGATATTTTTACATAGAGCAGACGAAGGTTTCTGGCTTTTCAACTTTAAAAGTAATATGCTTTTGTTTTTTACATGCAAACATATATACATCGTTTTCTTTACACCTAACCTGCCCAAGCTGATTAACGAATGTACATTTACCTTAAGAAATGGAAGTGTCAGCAAAAGACAAAAAAAGTTTTGTAAAGCCTGCAGCAAATCACTGCGTGTACCCTCACACCTACCATGTACGTACATGGGGTGGTTATTTGTATGCATGAACGCGTATTGGTGGGTCCTTTTGCTGGCACATACAACTAAATACTTTGGCGTAGTTCGTGTTTCACATTACCATTAGTGGGCTCAAGGAAGCCTTCTTCTGTTTTTTTGTTTCTTTAGTTCTTTCATATTTCAAGCAGTGCAAGAATCTTTTGTTATTTTTGTAGTTTATGCAGTAGTTGCCCAAGGTGTGCTTTATTTTTTTTCTCAACTTTCAAAGCGTGTAAATGAAAGCTGTTTTTAGCTTTTTGACATTAATGTTGCCTTTTGTTTGTTTGTTTACTGTTTTTATTTTTTTTAGGCTTCCAGTGAGTTACATTGAGCATTTAAAAGGATTCTTAACTTTTAGTTTCTTATGCATAGACTTAGCCTCTTAAGAAGATTGTGTTGCGTTGTGTGAAATATATATGCATGATGCTATCATTTAGTTCAAAGTGTAGCGTTAGTTGTTAAATAATTGTTGGTGATATGCGGCTTATTCTAGCGTAGCTGGGGATTTTGCAAAACAACTTTTACTGAAAATAAAATTGAGAGCATATGTATCTCCGTTATGGTTTCAGGTAGATCCATAAATCACTCCGACGCCATTTCGGATCTGTCGGTGAAATCTGAGTACCTAATCACATCTCGGAGTGAGCTCTCATCTTTTTATTTGCCGCTCTGTACATCCAAAATTTAATTTCAGCTCAACAAACCAATACATCTTTATGAAACTTGGCGCATAAGTTACTCTCATGGAAGTTATAGACTGTACCAAATATGTATATGTAGTTCAAATGTACGAGTACCTCCCTTGCACCTAAAAACAAAAATTTACTACAAATTTTATTTTCAACTCAAAAATAATAACATATCTTCACGAATCGTGTCACATAAGTTGCTATCATGAAGTGTTTTGGCAAAAATAACATCGACCACTTTTTTTGAAACACAAGTTAAGTATAGGTACATACATGATTTTATTTTCCTAATGTTTATATGTAAATCTAATGAAAAATGTAAGTTTATGTGGAAAAAATATTGAATTTATCATTGAGAACTTTTCGTAGAAATGACATACCTTTGCTTTCTGTAATAATTATTTTGTGCTTCTTCAGCTTCCTCTAACACCTATAGGAAGTATTGCTGCATCAATTATTTGTTTCTCTATGTTTAGTTAACAAAAAAAAATGTCACGTATACGTCATGTCACTTTTATAAAAATTAGAAGTGACTTTTCGTCTTTAAATCAAGGGGAGGGAGGCAAATATGAGCAAACGCTTTTTTCCTGGGATCGATGGAAAATATTCCAAACTTTAAATTTATTATAGTTAGAAGGTATAGCACCATGTAGCACGCACACTTTTTGTCTATCCAAAGTAGCAAAGATAACATTTATGAAATATACGTTTTGCTGGATTATAAATGTTGTAGTATTTGGTCGATTGCAATGAGATTTTCTGATTTATGAAATTATAAATCTAGCAGGACGTTATCTAAAATAAATTTTTTTTTGTCTTTTAATGAATTACTCTAAATACTCACCTCCTTCATCCGTCATAACCAGTATGGTAGTTTCAGGACCCAAGCCTTCAGGGTTGAACACTTGTACTGTAACTTTGTATTGAGTATAAGTTTCCAGATTTGTTATTTCGTGACTCTAAAACGAAAGAAAAATTGGTTAAATCTTATATACAAATTAAAGTGTGATACAATTTGGCTTAAAAATTACAGCAGCTTTATAACTTTCATACAGTGGCTAGTTATTACAAATTCTCGCATCTCTACTAGTATCAAGTTTTAGTGGTTAATTACTTTTGCGGTATATCAGAGATTTTCAAGTAAGCTTTTATTCGGTTGCTGAAACAATCCATTTTAATTTTCTTCAAACCTCAAGAACACATACACAGGCACATAAACACACATACATCCAAAGACACGGAGTGTATACAAACACACCTGTAAGCGTTGTGCAGAAAGCTCGAATTTCAAATGGCCAGCTATTAAGCAGGTAAGCTCATTTGGTTAAGCAGCTCATTCAGAGACAAAATGCATAAGTGGAAAAACGCTCACAGCTACACAACCATTATGCTTAACTCTTTCGGAACAAGTTTTTCGTTTTTGGCTTTAAAAATTTTATTTTTTGAATTGTTGAACGTTTTTTGGAAAAAGTAGTTTTTGTAAACTATGTTTGTCAATCAATCTAACTTCTACTAACGTAGTTAGTATACCTAAAATAAGTTTTCTTTGGCTGTTTGATTAAAAAAGAAGAATCAAAGGCGACGATACTTTTTGGCATAGACTATTTCGAAAGGGTTAAAAAAGTGTATAAAAACGACCTCGATGCCAACCAGCATACCTCACGTACAAAAATTTAGATAAAAGATGGACCCCAACAAAATGTGATGTTAGACCGTAATGGTAGGCAAAGTCATGGTGCAACTCAAACGCCATTGCAATTATAGGAAAGGAGATGAGATTCAGTAAAAAGGGGGCGAAAATAGGTTGGAAGAGCGGTCTTTATTTCGTTCCCCCTTTTTTCACTCCTTTAAAGGCTGATATTTAGCGCAAATTAAAAAAAAAAACCGCTCCAGAAATATGCATTGGGACATAATAAAATTGCGATTGTAGGCCAGGATTCTAGATACTAGGGTGGGCAAAAATTTTTTTGTTTTAGAATGGTATACAGAAATTCGAATATCTGACCGTAAATGGAGTTTAATAACCAAATATGAGTTCTTTATGTTAATGGGAAGGCGTGGAGAAAGGCGAGGAGGTCGTCGTTTCTTTATTTTCGTAAAAAGCTTCTATATAAATGAATTAATCTTCTCACCCAAAATTCATACAGCCAACTTTTACCCCAGTATTTGCAAAAAATGGTTAGTTTCGTGTTAATAGTTTATGATTGCCAGCATTCTAGTTTACAGTAACAACAACAAATCTAAACATATTTGCTTCGCAAGTGTTCCTGCACTCAGGGAAAAACCCCGCTCTAAGATGCAAAAACCACAGGTCTCAATTTTAGATTTTCGTGTTTTTGATTTTTTGGTCTTAAAAAAAGAACACTTGTTCTTGAAAAGATACAACCTTGTCTCAAAATAACAAAACACTGCATACTTTTAGGCATTTAGTTGTAAATAAATGTCATCGAACCAAGGCGAGTTCATACAAAGTGGTTATCTCACATCGAAAATGTCAGACAAAGCAACAACATCAGCAATTTGACATCAGAAAAGCAGAAAGTCAAGGAAGAAGAAGAAACCATATGGCCTGAAATGAGCCCAATACGTTCTCAGAATAAGTTAAAAAATGTTCATTAATAAAGTCCAAACTGTTCGTCAGACACAATTTAAAAGTGTTAGTTTTCTTACAGAATTTAAGTAATGTTAGTTTTCGTAAAAAATTTAAAAAGTGTTAGTTTTTGTATGGCATGTCGATATATTCAATTACATAGAAGCTTATAATGAAAACAAAAACCGGCGATGAGGCACGCTTTCCCATTAACAACAAAAAAAAAACCATATTTGGCCATTATATTTCATTTACAGTCAGAAATTCGAAATTCGGTATATTCTTCGAAAAACGAAAATCGATTTTTTTGACCTACCCTAGTAGATACACTACTTACATATATATATGTCTCTTTGCCAGTGTGCAGCACATAAAATAAAATGAAAAAAGAAAAAAATTAAGTTGCACGTTTTCGCCTCGCAGGATAATATTTCAGCATCAAAGTGATATGCAAAAGTAAAATAAGAATAGTTTGTTCGTATAACAAAAGCAAAAAAAAAACAGAAAAATGTAATAATATAATGCACAAAATATACTAAATCAATAACACTGTGTAACAAAAATATATTTATTATACTAGTAATTTTGACGGGCCTTTCAAAACTGGCCTAAGGGTGCTCTGCTGCAGCCACTTTAACCTAACCTAACCTTCATCCAAAATTACCATGGATCTCACTGCTAGCTTACATCGTTATATCGAAGATTGCTATCAGAGCAAATGAGAGAGTACAACAAAATTAATTGGGTTTGCCTTTTTTGATCAGGGAATATCCAGGAAAATTTTCCTGTGCTGGAAGTTCCAGGTACCACAGGAGTCTATATTTGAAACCAATCGATCTAGTCCTGTTGGGAGGTGTTACATTGCGGAGAACAAATACATTATCCGACTGTAAGACCATATACTCCTTCCTTGTTCACCATGGTTCTAAAGTCGTCAAGCAGTGGAGGGAAGTCCCCCCCTAAAAAGGGCAAAATTACTGATTGAGGGTGACTTACCCCCTTGCTGCTTGTAATCGTAGTAAGTTTTTAGGTTTCGCAAGCTTGTGTTGAAATACAATTTAAGTGATGCCTCACCAAAAATATATTTTACCTGTCGCACAGTGTAAGTAACTAAAAATTTAGTATTTTACGGAAAAATAAAAAATAAAAATTGTCACAAAAAAAGTTCCTGCGAATGAAAAAAATGTAAAGCGTGCGTTAAATGCGCGATAAGTGCGCTGTTGCAAAAAATATGCACTTGGGAATGTTGACCGCCGTTAAACTGATGCTTAAGTATATGGAAGGCAATGCGTTCATTGCCGCAACGGCACCATTGCCATTCCCCCCTTACCGGTTTGCTATCTACCGACAGTTCACTATCGTCGACTTTTGCAACGCTCTTTTACCCATGCAACATAGACCTTTCGTACGTGAGTATAAGCGCTGATAATTTTTGGGGATATATTGTAAGTACGATAAGTTTGCGATTGCACTTGCAGCACAGAATAAAAGGAGAATTAAAATATTTTTAACGTTAAAATGGAGTTAATACACTGGGGTGTACGCGCATAAATAAATACCCTTAAGGAATCAGCATACTAGTCAGAAAAGGTAGCAGTTAATGACTACATACATATGAGTGAAGTTTAAAATGAGGCACACAGCTACTAGAACCATCACGTGTGTATGATTTATAATAAGTTCTTATTTTTACTGAATTAATATTGACTCTATTTTGAGTAGCCATCGACTAGTGTAAGTTAGGTTTTACGGTGCCCTAATCAACATTTGGTGCAATTTTTTACTTTAAGTTTTACTATATTTTTGTCTTATTTTTGCCATATTTTTTGTGTAATTTTTACTTCGTTTTTTTTTTGTGCAATTTTTACTATAATTTGGTTTAATTTTTACTATAGTTTTTGTGTAGTTTTTATTACATTTTTTGCGTAATTTTTAATTTTTGTGTAATTTTTACTTCATTTTTTTCTGCAATTTTTACTATAATTTGGGTTAAATTTTTACTATATTTTTTGCGGTATTTTTACCATATTTGTTGAGTAATTTTGACAATTTTTTGTAATTTTTTCTGCATTTTTGTGAAATTTTTACTACATATCGCTTAAGGCGAATTCATTACAGGTGGCATCCTCCCACCATATGGTTTCTTCTTCTTCCTTGAAAATCCAATCGTAGCTGTCAAATTTCTTATGTTGTTGCTTTGTCTGACATTTTTAGCCACAAGGAGTGTGTGCGTGCGTGTAGATCTGAATTCGCTCGAACACACCTGTATGAATTCGCCTTGATATCGCCGGTTCCAAAGTAAACAGAAGTATTTCAAAATTTAAATTGTTTTTGAAACGGCATTCAAAATTTAATTTTTACAATGGAGTTCTATGAAAAAATAAAAGTTTGAAATGGTGTTTTCCCAAAAATTTTAAAAAGTAAATAAATCTGTTTACTTTGGAACCGGCGATATATTTTTTTTTTGTAATTTTTACTATTTTTTGACTATATGTGACTTTTTGGATCCCGAAGTGGGAGAGGGGGGTTGAGTTAAAATAATTGTTTGAGTGGCAAAGGAGAGCGATCTATCCCCCAATCCCCTCCCTTGAGTACGCCATTACTTCAATTGCATAAGACTTTCGATGAAGAATAAGTTATACTCGAAAGTTGCGTTTTGTGACTATTTAGCCCGATGTGTACGTTACAACTCTTAGCTTTTTGTTTGAAAGGAGATAATCAGCCTTAGCCCTCTCGCTAGTTATGAAATGGTATGCAAATTGTTGGTTGGACTGTTGGGTATATGAAGTGAAGAAGGAGTGTCTCAAATGTGCTGACTGTGTTTAGTAGTGCATTAAATTTATAACGTTTTGCAATATGAATAGCCTCTTTTGTTCCCAAATTTAATTTAAGTTGAATAGAAAGGTTTTAAATATTCAGCATGGCAGCTACCGTCGCGTGAAAGTATTGTGCTAGGCTACCACACGAAATGGTCCAGGTTTAAGTGTCGATACAGGTTAAAACAAATTCCACAGCAATGATTTATCAACATCGGAGCCGGAATAAAGCATGACGGTCCCACGAACTTAAAACAATTAGAAGCAGCATAGCTACCATGATTGGAAGAGAAGCTCAGCATTTGAATAATTATTAAATCAGATAAATCCTAGCGCCGAAAAATCTCGTGCAAATTGGAATATATTTATGAATGCCATTAGCAAGCTGACTATCCATTAAATCGCCTTTTAAAGAGGAGCTTAAACCATTGAAACAGCATCCCGCTTAGGACTAACGTTCGAAAATCTCGACTTCAACTCTAGCATGGACTTTCCTTAAAGCGATTATAGGTTTTTCAAATTGTTATTCCGTATCGAAGCTAAATATTGTCATCTGCAGCAAATGAGCAGCAGGGAACGATAAAGTATCGATTAAGCAAGTAGAGTGCCTTCTGCAAGCACTGCAGCCAGTTGATAATTAATTAATGCTCTAAAAGGAATAGGTGGTGCTTTCCCCTAAAGTAGTAACTTCCCTGGATCTATCAAGCTGCACATCCGCTTTAACCCTATATTATTATGGCCTTTATTGGCCTGTACTAACAAAATCCACGTTTCTTAAATAAATGATCTTCGAAGGATGTTCTTAACAGTATACTGCCATGGCCCATACCTTGACTTATTGGCAAGGCAACTCTTGACTAGATGAGTTGTCGAGGAGGGCTAGGGCTCATCACATCCTTTCCGGCAATGGTCAGGTCCTTACACATGCGAAACATCTAGGTTAACTTGGAACTCTTATAATAAAAATAAATTGTGAAGGTCCCTCAATAAGGCAAAAGCTGGTATCACCGCTAACCAAGAAATGCGATGGACGGGGCATGGTTATAAGAACATCCGAAACTGCAATGTGTACTGGAGCGGCTACACTAATGAGCGCAGATTCGGCGTCAGTTTTGTGGTAGGAAAGAGACTTGTGAAACATATAGGGTCGGTCACAGTCGTGAATGAGCGTCTCGCCACAATCCGAATTAAACTACGATTTTTCATCATATCGTTTATTTGCGTGCAACCACCGACTGAGGACAAGGACGACGTGGAAATAGATATATTCTACGCGAAATATCAAAGTCATGCTTGGCGACTATAACGCCAGGATGTGCAAAGAGGGTGTATTTGGCCCCACTGTCGGAAAGTTCAGCCTCCATGATGAGACTTCGCCAAATGGATACAGACTGATTGATTTCGCCGGTGCACAAAACATGGTCGTATCCAGCACCAAGTTCAAGGATAAAAAGATCCATCAAGCAACATGGCTCAGATCGCAACCAGATCGATCACTTTGTGACAGACGGACGGCATGCCTTCAGCGTTATGGACGTATGTACGATGCGGGGTCCGAAAATCTACTCCGATCACTGATTGGTAGCGGTCAAGATTCGTACCCGCCTAAGTACAACAAAATAGGCGCCAGAAAAAACGCAAGGAAAGCTGGGCGTCGAAAACCTGCAGTCACAATAGGCAGCCAATGATTACGCAGAACGACTCGCACACCTGCTCTCTGAGAGCACAATTCAACCCAGCGGAGTGCACGAGCAGTGGGTATATATCTCCGGAGCACTTCGTACCGCAGCCGAAGAAATAATTGGATTGAAAACCGCTGGTACGATGATAGAGAGTGCAAAGACGCAGTCAAAAGAAAGGACAACGCCTATAAGGCAACGTTAAAAGCGAATGGAACGAGCGGCGTATGTGAACACTACCGTGTGATTAAGAGGGAAGCGAGACGGCTCTTCCGGGCTAAGAAAAGGGAAGCGGAAAAGCGTGAAATCGAAGAGATTGAAATGCTAGCCAGCAGAAGCAACGCCCGAAAATTGTATCAAAAAATTTGACGAATGACGGATGTGAATTAAAAAATTCTGTATGTTTGAAGAAATATTGTTTCGATGTTTGTTGGGGCGTCCTGGTAAGAGATTTTACTCAACACTCTTTACACACCACAGAGGCTTCAAGGATTTTATAGATTTTATAATTGAACAAAGAGCAACGAAAATAAACACTAATAAATACTCAATCAAAACAGTATTCCGACAAAGATAATCACTTTAATCTACACAATTTACATGTTCAAATAATTTATTAACTTGTTAAATATGTAAAATGGTAGACAAGAATAAATCTAACAACTTTATCCAAGTAAATAAATAAAATGGTTATTACATTCAATGAGATTATGTAAATTCCATTTTTGCTAAAGTTACGGTTTTGTATTTTTAAAGTTCCATACGCTAGTTGCTATGCCAACACGAATTGTTGCTATAGCAAAGTTCCAGTTGGCTGCGATTTTCCGTAACGCTTAAATTGCTGTTGAATATTTGATCCTGAGCCATTTTTTGGTTAGCTATTTTTTAAACGCTTAACATGCCATTTTGCTAAGTTGTCAACACAAACGTAAAAAGCAGCAGAAACAGCAGCTTTTAATACCCGAACAAGCTTTGGGGAAAGTGCAGAAGTAACAAAAACAAAAAACTAACTAAAATCCAAATTGGCGTCAGAGCAGTTGAGCTACCAATCAAACAACAACAACTAAAGCAACATACCCAACCGAATGGCTGACGCAACAAAAGCAAAAATAATGACAACAAGTGTGAGAACAATTTAGATTGTACCACCAACAATAACAACAATAACAGTCACTTATACTTATACACACAATTTCATCAGGCCCACGAACTAGCAGCGAATCAGCGAACAATACCGGAAATTGTAAGTAAAACTTTTTAAGCTTTTGGGTGGAACGGCAAAATTTGGTGTTGGATAAGGAGCGGTGGCAGAGTGGTGGTGGTGTGTGGTATGAGTAAGGGACTAAAACAACATTATCGTTGTGGCAGGTAAAATGTGAAGTGAGATAGCAGCGTGAATAGAAGTGACAGTATCCTTGTTGGCCAACTACCAGTTTAGGCCATTCGTTTATGACCGCAGGGCAATTGCAAATTTGTAAACATGTTGGTAATGATTTTCGGGTTGTATTGGGTGTAAGAGAGGATTAACAAAGGTTCCCTTAGTTGAACCAAAAAAATATATATTTTGATATTTTTTCTTTCCTAAATTTTTAGTCCACATTTATTTCTACGGATTTTACTTAAGTCTTAAGCTGAACCTGTCAAAATACATAGTACACAAAATCTCGCAATTTCAATCCAGCTGTCTAATCGTCACAAACGTAAAAGTGGTGATGAACGTACGAGCTATAACGTATTCGGTAAATCTTTTATTCCTTCCCTGCGTATAAATATCTGGGAAAACTCTAGGTCGAGCTAACTAAAAAAAGAAGATAAAAAAGTGGGCAATTTCGTTCAGCTAGGTGCATTTTCTACCCATGTTGAAATTTGCTAATTCGTGTCGAAAATTATCGATTATATTAAATTATGCTCTGGTATTTCGATGCCTACTATCAGGCACAATCATTTTTGGTTGGCAGAGCTATTTCTTGTACAATGATTTCTACAGTTTCCCAACAACTGCTCATAGAATATCACTGTTTGTTACCGTACGAATATGGTATACGTGAAACGTTTAATTTTTCCTAATCTAGTAACTGCACTTTTTAACAAAACTGTATTTTTATGTCGAAATGCTCTCAAGAAACCGCGAATTCTGAAGTTAAAATCAGTTTAGTAAAAAAATAGACCTTCGGAGTTTTTGGTAGGTTCAATTAAATCGTATTTTAAGGTCCGCAAACACGCAAACGACCTAGCTTGTACGGATTTTTTTTTTAATTACACTACTAGAAAAATTTTGATCAACTTTAGTCTCCAAAAATAAAATAGACCTTTCCTAGTAAAATTTACCCCTCATGCCGAATATCACTTTCATTGCGCTGTGGCAGATCTACTTTCCGAGATATCGGTAAAAATATGAAAATTCCCATTTTTGCAAGACAACATTTCATACAGGTACGTCAAAAATTTGTATTTTTAATTTTTCCGATTTAATCTCTTGAATTACACATTATATTAGTTCGCTTAAACATTTTTTGCCCATATCTCTATAAGTATCTTCAGTAGTTTGGCCACTATGCCAAAAAACGTTCAAGATATTTTCAAAAATATGGAAAATTTTTGCAAAATTTCAGACTTAACCATTTTAAAATCAGAACAATCCTATGGACGAAAAAAAGTTAGCCCTCCTATGTTGTAGGTAAATTAAAAACGAAAATCTTAGGCACGCCAGTACAACATTATGATGTGCCCTTGACTTTACAAGCCGCGTTTTATTGAAAGACCTCAATAAAAAATTGTCTATTATTACCCGGAAATTTTTATATACTTGACATTTTATAGATGATCCTTATGTAGAATTTTCCGCTGATTCCGAATATGTAATCATTTTATTTAAATGCAGAACAGTTTTCAAGATATCTTGAACTTTCAGTTTTTGAGATAAGAAAAAATTGGGATTACTGATCTGTTAATATTTTCGCTCTTTCCTTCCCAATTTTTATGACATTTGATTTTGTTTTGAGGAGATGAAATATCCTTTTAACCAAAGCAAAAATAATTAAAATCGAAATCAAGGTGATTGAGTTATTACGAAAAAAAATTTATTTCTTTATCCAAATTTTCAATTCTTTTTCGACCAACTGCTATACCATGGACTTCGGGAACATGCTATAGGCGACTTTGGTTGGTTTCTTCTTTGTGAAGTAAAAATGTAACAAAAAGGTGAAAACTATCAACTTTTAAACACTCAAAAACTCGAATTCTGAAATATCTCGAAAACTATTCTACCTTTGAACCAAATGACTACATTTTTGGAATCAGCAGAAAATTGTACATAGAAATTATGTATCAAATGTCGAGGATATGAAAATTTTCGAATTTTTTTTGGGTGAAAACAGAAAATTTTTGATTGAGAACTTTCAATATAACAGGGCTTATGAAGTCAAGAGCACATCACAATTTTGTACTGGTGTGCTTAAAATTTGTATACCCAGCGTACTAGTACTAGTACAAGGGTATATTAATTTTGTTCACATAACGGTAGTTTGTAACGGCACAAAATAATCGAGATAGATATAGAGTTCCATATATGAAAGTTCTTAGTTTAAAAAGAGGATTTCATTCAGACATGTCCGTCCGTCTGTGTACACGATAACTTGAGTAAAAATTGAGATATTTGCCTGAACTTTTATATACAGGTTACTCTTTGGGCAAGGTAGGTTGTTATTGAAAATGGGCGAAATCGGATGATAACCACGCCCCCTTTTTCGATATCGAAAATTTCGAAAATCACACAAATTGACATATATCTATAACTGAAATAGCTAAAATGATGTAATTTCATAGGTGAATCCCACCAGCCATCCTCTTATGATTTTTCCAAAAAATTTTTATAGTGGGCGTGGCACCGCCCACTTTTAAGGGTGGAACTTTTGAAAATTGGACTGGTCGTAACTTTTAAACTGATTAAGATAGAACGATGAAATTTGGCACAAGGTATACTAGCATAATAGGGAGCATACCTGATGTAATTGGACGTAATCGCTTCCCGACCACGCCCACTTTCGATATGAAAATTTCGAAAATCAGAATATCACATATGTAAATTGGCATAATTCGGTATACTAGTATCTTTGGGAGTATATGTGATGAAATTTGATAAAATCGCCCCCCAGCCATGCCCACTTTCGATATCGAAAATTTCGAAAAACACACAAATTGACATATCTCGGTAACTGAAATGGCTAAAATGATATAATTTCATAGGTGAATCGCCCTGGTCATCCTCTTACGATTTCTTTATCGGTCGTAACTTTTAAACTGATTAAGATAGAACGATGAAATTTGTCACAAAGCATACTAGTATCGTTGGGAGTATGTCTAATGTATATCTAATGTAATTGGATGAAATCGCCCCCCAAACATGCCCACTTTCGATTTCGAAAATTTCGAAAATCACACAAATTGACATATCTCGACAACTGAAATGGCTAAAATGATGTAATTTCATAGGTGAATCCTCTGGTCATCCTCTTATGATTTTTCCACAAATTTTTTATAGTGGTCGTGGCACCGCCCACTTTTAAGAGTGGAATTTTTGAAAATTTGACTGGTCGTAACTTTTAAACTGATTAGGGTAGAATGATGAAATTTGGCACAAGGTATACTAGCATAATAGGGAGCATACCTGATGTAATTGGACGTAATCGCTTCCCGACCACGCCCACTTTCGATATGGAAAATTTCGAAAATCAGAATATCACATATGTAAATTGGCATAATTCGGTAACGGAAATGGATAAAATGATATAGTTTGGTAAGATGAACCCCCCAATCATTCTGTTATGATTGTTTGATAAATGGTTAGATGTGAGCATGGCAACGCCCATCTTTAAGGCAGGTATTTCGGAATATTCGACTGGCCAAAACTTTTAAATTTGGCACAACATAAAATAGCAATTTGGGTGATGACATTGGCCAGATCGCTTCCCGACCACGCCCACTTTCCATATAGAAAATTTCGAAAGTCACCTAAATTGACATATTTCGATAAGGTAAATAGTTAAGAAAGTAAAAACTTTAGATAATTTAGCCTATATCCTTGTTATCCGATTCTGAAAATTACCGCTGGGTATTTAATGTTCGGTTCACCCGAACTTAGACTTCCTTACTTGTTTAAGGATATGTTCGTTGTCTGCTTAGTGGTTCAAGGAAATTTACAAGAAAACAGTAAAGAAATTCTGTTATTTTTGCCCAGCAAGCAATCATTGGTTTCTCTACTTATTTTATAAAATGCCTTTCAATGGGGCTCCTCAATCGAGCCAGGAAGTGCTGAGATGGTAGATCAAGTAGAAAATGACTTCATTTCCTTGGTATTGATATTTGTATCGTTATTTTAGCCGCAAAACGGATGGTTGGAAGTGTTAAGGATATTATGGGCAGTCCTTTGCCGGAAAAATCCAGTAAGTTCCGGCAGTTCAGAGCTCGGGTTCTAGTCAGCTCTCAGGTTAGATATACTTTACTTTTTGAACTTAACCAAAATAGGTGCTATGGGAAAATGCACAGGATAATTCCATCTGTCACACTCAGAAATTTTTAATTTTTTTGTTGGTTGAGCACATCCTTTTGATTCCCTTTTGTTGTTATAGACAACTCCCATAATGTAGCTACGATCCGCAAATCTTTTAATATATTGCCATTATTTTTCTTGCAGGAATTTTTCCCGGTCTTGGAGCCCTTCGTTCATGGAATATCCTCACAAATGTTTTTCTAGCACAAACCTAAACTAGCACCGGATAATATTTCCGGGCTCCTTCTAAAAAAATAGAAACAGAAGTGGCGAAGCGAATGAAAACTATGGAGCCGTAGTTTATTTGAGGCTTCTATAGGATTTCTTTGATTCTTTATCATCTTTATGGAATTATGTATGCTTCACTGATGGAAAATAATCGGGTCGAATTTTGCATAGAAGGTAACATTTTTGAAGTTTTTCCTATAAGGTGTTCATGTTTAAACTGCGGTTTTTTGAGATATTTTCTTAAATTTTGACTACAATGTCAACTAAGAAGCATTCATGAAAACAAGTGAACAGTTTAAAATACTTCTAGGTGCGTGCATACATATATAGGTCGTTTGTGTTGGCTGGTTAACCGTGTCATGGCGCCTGATTGTTAGTAGGAAGTGGCACGACCGTAGCAGCCAAAAACTCTATACCCACAAAAAAAAAAGAAATAAAGGTTTAGCAAAATTTTTTGAATGAATGAAGGCTTGTTTATGCACAATGTCAGACATTCGCGTAGCTGATGCTGACGGCAACACCCACAATGACAATCAAATGAAAATAAATGGCGCTCACGGCTGACATTGTAAAACAAACAACGCAAATTTTTGAAAACGTGAACACACACACATACCCACATTTGTGTATATATTCATACAAATGTATCTGAGAAAGGTAGATATACGATTGCTCTAGGTGCAGGTGATAGATGAGACAATGTGGCAAAGGTGTACACGACGACATGAATATCTGTGTTAGTTATACAGTCATAGCGCTAAGTTAGAGATATATAGAGATCTACACAGATTGTGCTGCCAAAAAAGTACACTATAAGACTGAGGCACGCTTTATCTATGTACTTATTGTCTCGGATACATATAAAACGAAACGACACGCATTGTTAGTTGGCCGTTTGTTCTACAATGAACCACATAACCTCGGGCTGGCATTTAGCGGTTGAGTGATAGCACTATTTTGTGACATGAGCTTATCGTGGTATGCTACGTGCCTTTCCAGCGCTTACATTTTTGGTAAAATTACCTTTTGTTGGAATTTTAAATATTTGCTCTTTTATAACATTTTATTTTTACTTAATATTGAAGCTTTTTTCATTTCTATAACTTACCTCGACGGTGCTGTCTCGTATATAAATCTCCTTGGTATCATTACGATCCCGCGGCCTATATGTTATCCGATAACCGAGAAATTCTCCAAGTATTGTATCAGGAGGCGGTGCTTTCCACGATATGTATACCGATGTGGAGGATGTGTTGTGGGCGGTGGTGGGTATAGGCTTGCCTGTTGGAGCTGAAATTGGAAAAATTTTGTTTCAGATATATGTAATTATGCAAAAACAATTTTATAAATACTCAAATATCATACTTTAGGACTACAATGACCTAACTGCGTGAAATTTTGAAAAAGTGTAACGAATCCGGTAGCCCAATATGTGAAGATTTTCACTACTCAACAAATTTGTATTATCTCTAGTTACCAAGAACTAAATAGACCTTGCCTAAAGTAAATTTTTCTCCTAATTCCAAATATATCTATTTTCCTGTGGCAGATCTGGTTCCTGATATATAGAAAATATGAAAAAAACCTATTGGCCAGCAAAAACTGAAATGTCAAAATATCTCGAAAGCTGTTCTAATTTTCAACCAAATAATTACATATTGGGAATGAGCGATTCTGATAGGATATGGAAATTTTGGAAAATTTGTTGGGCAAAAAAAATTTTTGATTGAGGACTTACTTATAAGGTCAAGGGCACCTCACAATGTTGTACTCGTGTACTTAAAATTTTCGTAGTTGCATCGCCTTTGGTATATGAGGTCTAACTTTGCTTCGTCCCTAGCTTTTTTCTCATTTTAAAGTGGGTAAATCTGAAATTGTGCACAGTGCCCAGTGACCAAAAGACTTAAGATACTTATAGATATTAAGGTAAAAAAATGTTGATGGGAATTAGGATAACGAATTTTTGAATTTTTTCCTTGAAATTGGCGGAGCTTAAAGAATCACCTACGATATATGGATAAGGTGTAGCCATACTCGGACTTCGAGGTTATGTTCAGCCGTGCACGGCACTACGTAACAGTTGACTTATTAGAAATTAGGGAGAGAGTCGGAACATTTATGAAAAAAAAAAACCCAAAAATTTTGCATGTTCCTACTCGCGTCGATGTGAATTTTTTTGAGAGTTCCTACACGTAAGTCCGAACCATATGATTTTTATTAATATTCACGTTCTCTGGTTTTAGTCACTAAAGCGAGTGAGCGTTCTTATTTCTTACGAATTTGCCTTCCTTAAATCACGTTATTTTTTAAAAGAATATAAGGAGGAATACAATTGATCGACTTTCAATTGTAAAATACAGCTAAGCCGAATTAAGGAGGATGCACATCATTTATCTTTTTTTGCATCATTTGTTTCTGATCTCGTTTCGCATGTTTGGGAAATTAATAATACCCTGTAGGCTATTACGGAGCTTAACGGTATTTTTATTTTTCCTATGTTTTAACAGCTTAAGAATCTCTACGTAGGTGTGCAAAAATCAATAGATCAACTTTGCAACTTCAAAATTTTAAATTGTAAGGGTCATTTACATAAAGCTTTGTTAATATCGCCTGACATTTGCAACCTTAAAACTTTTCGCTCAACTTAAGAGGTATGCTACAATGAACGCTTTGACGCTTCTCTTTTATACATTTGTTTTCGTTATTTATTTCTTCGCATTCAGAGTGTTTTGGTAAATTTATTAACTTAATAGAGATAAAATGTATTAATTATTGTTTCCTCCAAATTTAAATTCTTAAATTAAAGCAAAGTATTCAACATCTGATTGTCAAAGCAAGCAAATCAAGCAAAATTGGAGAATTTGCCAAATTTCAACCTTGCTTCAACTTTGAGGTTTTCTATTTGCCATGTTTCGTTGAAACACGTATATTGAACTTATGTGTCAAAGTCAAAGTACTAGGTAAAGTTGAAATAAAGTTTTATGTAATTGAACCTTTAGTATCAAGCAGGATCTAGATTGAAGATTTATTTAGAAATTCACTCTTGTCTGAGAACATAAGGAAATAAATTACTAATTGCTGAGGAAGTTAATGCTTTTCTATCCCAACATTTTATATCTTAATTCTAAGCCATCTTAAGTATTTCACGCCACTTTAGCTTGGCGTCTTGATAGTAATCCGCTTTTCTTTCACCCGCACAACGCATCTTCGTGATCCCGTTATACAAGCATAGGCTGGTTCAAAAAACTAAAGTTTTTCTTAGAGAGCTATGGACCCTCCTATTTTTTCACATCTTACAAATGAATAATCTATGCAAAATCTTAGCACTTTGGAAAATATGGAAGGCGGTACTCAACGAGGTTCAGTTTTCATAAATTTATATGAAGGAGTAAATTTCAGAAACTTTTAAGGATTCTGATTTAAAAAATTGTGTTTTCTTCAATACATTCGATAATAAACATGTTAAGCATGTTCAGTAGGCCTTACAGGCAAAGAAAAAAAGTCGGCCGTACCTCCCCTCTTATGAAGTGTTTTTGAAAAACATTTAAAAAAACTATTTTTTTTTCTGGCAAGATGTCGCCCAATCGCATTTTTCCTAAAAAACGCTCATTGATCTCAGACTCTCCGTTGTGTCAAGGAGGATATATCAACAAGAGCCACCACTCGTTATGAAAGCAACGAAAAAGATGGATGCCGTTTTCTTTCAGGGTTTCGGTAATTTCGATATAAATATGTTATTGTCTAATCAAAACAAAATGTGTAAAAGAAAATAGACGAGAAATGAAATAACACAAAAGTCGAAACAAAAATTTACCAGCTGTCGAATTTACAAAACTGAGGAAAACAAAATTGCCGAAACCCTGAAAGAAAACGGCATCCATCTTTTTCCTTGCATTCATAACGAGTGACGGCTCTTGTTGATATATTCTCTTTGGTTGTGTTACCTACCCACCATATCTCAGTTGCTACCACCCTAATGTACCGGTCTAATAATAGCAAATTAAAGACCGTAAAAAATCGTAAATCTTTTACGGTCCTCAATTAACTGACATTAGGTCGTTTCATTAGGGTGGAAGAAACTGAGATATGGTGGGTAAGTATCACAATGAAACGGATGAGCTCAATGAACTTTCTTGAGAAAAACCTAATCTTTGAGACAAAAAAATTCATGTGTCACACTTTAAAACCCGACAACAAATGCCAAAGATATGAAGAAAAATGTAGTTGGGCAACATCTAGGTTTGCCAGGAAAAAAAAATTTTTTAAATGTTTTTCAAACACGCTTTATATGAGTAGAGGTACGGCCGACTTTTTTGTTGGTGATACGCTCTAATGTTCAGAATACTGAAATGTCAAATAATTTTAAAATCTCTCTCATTTTAAAGCCTTTTTACTTTAGGTATAACAGATATTTCAATCAAAATGAGTGCTCGTAAAATGGTTACGTATTTAAAATATCCAAATAAATTACAGGGTTTGCCTCCTAACAAGCCGCGTAATATTTTTAGAAACTGTAGAAAAAATCCCGTATTAAATTTTTTGAACAGCGTTGAGCGCCGCTTCCCAAGTGACTTATTCCCTTGAAATTTTGGCTCCTCATTTCTTTTATTAGAAAGAAAATAATTGGGGGGCACCTTCGCGTTAACGTCCAACTAAAGTTTTTTCCATATGAGGCTGAACCACCCTAATAGGCGCAGTAATATTTGTCGTGTGGTCCCGTTGTATTGTAGGATGCTCTTTAACGTCACTACATATCCTCTACTAAACTAAAGTCTTCTTACGCAAATCAAGCTCCTCCGTGATTTTTATTCACGCGAATTTCTCTGCAACCCCGTTTCTACGCGTCAATGTCATGTAGCAATGAAAAGAGTTTTACTCAACTTTAAATCATTCTCATCTTCGCATTTAGTCGTGAATGTTTATGTTTAATTTGGTTATGTTGATTGCTGTTAAGAGTAGTCGTGCCACCAATTTAGCGAATATTTCTTTCTACTCTTTTCAAACTCAGCTTTCGCATAAGTATGTTAGCTACAATGAACTAAATTTGTGTGCGAAGACTACGAGTCCTTTATTCCTTCAGGTATAACAAACACAACTGGAAAAGTAGTCTAATTCACATTTTCCTTTGACTTGCTTCAGCAGATAAATTGAACTTATTTGAATTTTTTTGCATCCGGGTAGTTTCTGACCTATCCTAATCAATTATAGCCCTTTGTAGACGAAATATATGAATCGCTCTATAGACCCAATATATGAAGAAGTCTATGTAGGAGTCCCATATGAGTCCCGTTGGAGCCAATTCCCGTATTAATACATCTCGTAGCTTAACCAATAAAAACTACATACTAAAACTGACAAGATCTAAAAGACAATGACTAGCGTTGACACTATATCCATGTTGAGTTCAAAAAATAATTGCCCTAAGCTGTAAGGAGTTTCCTAGAAACTTCATTCTACTATGTAAGTGCGCTTGGCAGTCGCACAGCATGTTCTCAACAGTCTCTGTCTCCCCCGCAAGGTTGCAAGTGCGATCGAAGAAATTATTTCCCAGACCCAATCGTGCCGCGTGCACTGCTACTAATTTGAAGAGATCGTGTTCGTTATAGCATGGCTAAAAGTTCCGTGCCAGATCATCGGTCGTCTCGTTAGCCTGTACGTTACGATACCCCGGCTTCCATATTAGAGAAATGATACGTCGACATGCCAGGTTCATGGTCCACTAACTGCACTGATCAACCAGACTCGATAAAATCGTTGCTGACCGATGTGACTAAAGACCCGCCTGGCAGTTAGAGTGATTTGTTATCCTATTACCAGCAATTAAAAAAAAAGAAACTACTGACGGCGATATACCAACAGGTTGTCATAACCTCTAACAAGATTTTTGCCGAGCTTATCTTCGAACTTGTGGTGTGCTGCTTTTTTCGGTTGGGTTTTTCCTAGAAGTTGATGGGACCTACAGTTTTTGGCCGACTCCGAACGGCAGCTGCAAAGCCAATGAGGTTTTCATGGCAGAAATATACCCGTGGAGTTTGCCAAACTATTGTCGAGGGGCGATCCCGGGCATTGATACCCGACTACTTGATGCAGTGGGCCGAAAACACAACCGCCTGTAATTACCTTCGATATAAATGCCCTGCATATCTTATGGATAATTTCTGATTGAAATACACTCGTAGAGTCTGGGGGACGCATAGATATGAACATGGCCGAGAGTGCTGAAAATGCCAACTCTTACTCCACATGCCATTTGGAGTCCGTCCATGAGTATTTCAGAGAAGGTGGATAGGAATAATGGGAAAAAGAAAAAGTGGTTGATCAAGAGAGACAGGTAAATGTAGAGGAATATGAATTATCAGAGGCATAAAAAGAGTGTAATGGGGTGTGGGTGTTGTGTGACCTTGCTCGCGGCAGAAAGAGAGGGGCCACGGTGGGGCCACTCTGACATACTTGGTTTAAGGACTCACCGACGTCTTTTCGCAGCGTCGGTTCACCATGAGGTGTGCCTGTAAGCAGGCGTTTGTCTTGGAGCAAGCGGCTCCCTATATAAATGTATAAATATTTTTCAAAAACCCCGAAACGGGTTGTGCGCTGTTTTTGGGACCCGCCAATTAAAAACCAACTCCAATGACAACAAACAAAAAGCCTCGGATGAGAATCCTCTTTAATGTTGACGACCCGGCAAAACGCATAAAAAAATAATAGGGATCATATGTATGTATTAGGGTGATTAAAATAAAATGTCGATTTTGTCTTACCCCCTAAAAAGTTAGCTATTGATGAGAAAATAAGCCTTGCAAAAAATTACCGCTCTAACTTAACCCTTAGGGGTTGCATTTTGTATGGGGAAAATGGTATTTTTTTCAAAGTGAATTTTCTTTTAATTAAAGTGGTAAGCCATGTGCGATTATCTTAACTATTAAGACAATTGCAGCCATTTGAAAATGACTTAGTATGGCACGTATAAAATCGAGTAGATTTTAAATGGCTGTAATTATTTTAATAGTTAAGATATTCGCACATGGCTTACCATTTTGGAAGCTTCAAAGCTTCAACTTTAAGAGTATGTTAAAATATTTTCAAAAAAGTTTCAAAAATTAAAAGAAAATTCACTTTGAAAAAAATACCATTTTCCCCATACAAAATGTATGGGAAAGGGCGAAAAAAATAGCCACCCCTAAGGGTTAAGTTAGAGCGCTAATTTTTTGCAAGGCTTATTTTCTCATCAATACCTAAAATTTCTCGGGTAAGACCGAAAATAAAACCAAATTATTTTATTTGAATTACCCTAATGTACATATAAGGAGGAAGGCGAAGGAGAAGAGGAAACGAATGAAACGAATAGATTCCAGGAAATAGATAATAAAAAGATGGGTGCGTGAGTGGAATACTATGATAATGAAAGAAGAGAGAGATTTATGGCAGGGTAATCATTAGATTATAGGGTAGGGAGTATAATTTTTTTTTTGGAGTTATTGAAATTGTTTTCTCCACGATAAGGTAGGAAAAATAAGTTACTCGAAAAATATTCCAAATAGGATATTATCACTCTGGTACCAAAGTATACTCATATAACGAACACTTCCTCCTTATCTACCTTATAAATATTTACTTAAGTTATATTTAAAATTAAAAGAGGTGAAAATAATGCAAACCATTCCTACATGCACACAGTCTGAAACAGTTATTTTTAGAGACTAGTTTTCAGTATTTTGATTTCCTTTCAAATAATACAATTCGATCTTTTTTATATCAAAGTAAATTTTATTTAAGTATAAATTTGTGCAGCTGCATATGTTGTTTTTAACCAAATACTATGTGTCTCTTTGTGGTATCATTTCGCACTTTATTTCTTCTATTTGGAAGCAATAAACGTCTCATATGACCATATATTCAAATTCATAAGAACTCTTAAGATGCATTCGATTGGATGTTTCACAAACTAAATTGGTTTCAATGTGAACCTATTTTGTCCGTTTGTGGTGGAGATTTTCGAATGAATGGGCATTTATTTATAAATTGGGTAGTTATTGAATGTGATCTAAAAAATACTATAGCAATTGCGAGTACAGAAGTTTTAGTAATTTATAGAATCAGACAAATTTAAAACGAATTTGAAACATTTAGAAATATACTAGTTCGGGATAAATTATAGTTTAAAAAGGTTAACTCGCAAAATTTTAAATTTTCTCATCAATAATAAGCATAAAAAAAAACCATATCAACTCACCTTCCCGTAACGTTACAATATAGTAAGACTCTTTGGACGGTGGACTGGTGCCCAATTTATTCACAGCTAGCAAACGAAAGCTGTAAACGGTAAAAGGTATAAGTCCGGTGACTTGATAAGATGTCGCATTCGATTTTGTTAAAATATGTTGCACTTGATCCCATGAACCATCTTCACCGACACTGAAAGAATGAAAAAAGATATAAATATGTAATTGAACAAGGACTTTCGATATTTTTTTAAGCTTTTCATTCATATTTATTTTCATTACTAGTATATACCCGCGGCCTTGCCCGCACCTGCGAAGTACCCTTTCAACATTTTAGATAAGAATTCGGTCATCGAAGTTCACCATGTTAGGTAGATTGGTCAAATAAAAAACTGTTGGAAGATCAATTATTTGTCTATGTTCCTAGAGTTTTGAAAAAAAAGTATGTATTGAAAAACGGTTTTCAAAAATTTTATTTATATATACATATCCTTGAAATCGATTGAAGGTGAGGTATCTAAAGTTAAATATTGCTTTGGCTTTAAGTATTGATATTAATGTCTCAGAAAGCATTTATCGAATAGTTCATCTAAACTTCAATCTTTGCTATTTATTTAATACTAGCTGGTGCCCGCAGACTTCGTATGCGTAGCTTATGTATTGACAGCATTCATAAACACCTTTTGTTTGATACCCATAATGCACTAACCATTTTTGTGGAAATATTCGTCGATACCTCCGAAACCGGTCGAGCTATAGAAATTTCAAGATATCCCCCAAACCATTTCAGATACTTCAATGAATCACATCGCATATTATAGCACTCATTGACACCTTTCGTTTGACACCCATATTGCACTAATACATTTTTGGTCACCCCTGGTCCACGTATTTGGCGATAACCACAAAACCCGTTAAGATATCACAAAAAAAAATATCTTAAACTTTAAGTTGAGCGTCTAGCATTCCAACGATTCAATTCCCTTTCAGTACTTTTAGAGCGTTACGACCACAAACATGCAGACAGACATGGTCCACATATTGGGCGATAACAAAAATTTTAAGTTGAGCGTCGAGCAATCCAACGAAAAAAGTTTCATTCAATTCTATTGATTACTTTCAGAGTGATCCGGCCACAAACATACGGACAGACAGACAGACAGTCACGCAAAAATTTTTAAAATGGTTGATTTGGATTCTACTCGCTTACTAATGCTTCTCCAATCAATTTTTTGTTGATATCTGCCATGTACAGACATCGACCTGTTACAATTTTATTATATGTAGAGATTATTGAATACTGAAGCATTTACCAAGGATATTTCAAAAAAAAAATTTGAGGTTTTTGTGCGATCACGTTCGACCGATAACTCAGTTATCGATAAATATATCGAAATACATATATCGAAGTCCAAATGAAACCTGGGGCCATCCCTTTTCGTTTGATACCCATATTATCGGGCAATTTTAAGGCTTTTGAGCCATCTCGTTTTCACCGATAACTCAGTTATCGATAAATTTATCGAAATATATTGAAGTCGAAATGAAACCTAGGGTCACGCCCTTTCGTTTGATACCCATATTGTAGGGCAAATTTAAGGTTTCTTGGCAATCGCATTTCGACTGATAACTCAGTTATCGACAAATCTATATATCGAAACCCAGTGAGGTCTATTAGCTATTCCGACGGAACTTCGGGAATAATTCGGGAAAGTCGATGATTTTTCATCGACGTTCAGCTGATAGACCACAGTGACTACCAATAGGGAAAGCTTAGGCAGTTAGTCAAGGTTGTTATTCACAGAACTATGAAACTTCGAACAGACCATGATTACTTCTCCTATCAATACTCTCGGTCCTCTAATGTCCACAAGTTCATAAATCTTTCGCATAACTTTTCCCTCAAATAAATCTTTCAAGCTTAATTTTCTGCAACATACATATATTCCTGAGTAGGCTGATAGGCTAGCGCTACCTAATTTTTTTTTTTTTTATTACCATATCCAAATATAAATTATATGGAAACGTAGAAAAATTGCTCAACCATATGATGTACCTTAAGGTACTTTGAGCTCCAACTAAGTACATCAGTCTCCAACTTCATGCAGAATGCAACAACGGTGGAATAATACGCTTACCTAGTGGCATGCCTTGCGTGTAGCTGGTGGTTGATGCTCTGCTATGCAGATTTTGGTTCTTACAAATATGATTCGTTGGGACAATGAGGCCCCAGTGGGAACTATCACAATAACTTGTGCAAGTTTCCTTCGTTTGTAATACTCAATTCTGCATGCCAAATAGTGTTACAAATAGGAAAGTGTGTCGCACAGAGCTTTCCATTATATTTATTGTGAAATTTGTACATGCAACGCTCCTTAAGTACCAAATGAGATTCGTGCGGCTTCTACTCTACATTATTTCGTTTGGAATGTTTGCGGTAGGACTTTTACTTCAGTATGTATTAGAATTTCGAATCTTGAATTTTTTTTATATAGCTAAATACGTACATATGTGTGTTCAATCTAATTGTAATCTCCTGACGTGAGCCCTATAAATGTGAGTGAGAAGCAGGGGCGCGTGGTGGTTTTCTGGTTCACACTACCCCTCCCCCCTCCGGGATCCAAATATTAATATTTTTCACAGTAATTTACAACAAAATATAGTGAAAAGTACAAAAGAAATATGGTAGAAATAAAGCAAAAAATACAGTAAGAAATACGCGAAAAATATATAAAAAATTACACAGCAAATATAGTAAAAACTAAAAAAAACAAGTAAGGAAGTCTAAGTTCGGGTGAAACCGAACATTACATACCCAGCTTTGCACATAAAGTGGGCGTGATCCTTCACCGATTTTTCTTATTTTCTGTGGTAGTACTCTACATAAACATAACATACCTGGTACCTAGTTTCGTAAATCTATCTCACACCGTTCTGAAGTTGTTAGCAGTCGAATTTAAAAATTGCTTGACTCATAAGTGGGCGGTGCCACGCCCACTTTCCAAAATTTTGAAAAAATTATGTAAAGAATGTGAAAGTTGATGTATGTACCAAATTATATTATTATAGCGAAATCAGTTAATTAGATATGGACTTTTCAATATTTCCACCTCCTTTCAATATAACTTTTATGAAAAAGTAGGCGTGGTCGCGAAGCGATTTCGTTTATTTTCTATAGCTGAATTTACCACAACAATAGTATGTCCTCTACGAAATTTCGTTATACTAGCATAAACTGTTCTGAAGTTATTAAGAGTCAAAATTTTAAAATTTCTTCAAATATACGTGGGCGGTACCACGCCCCCTTTTAAAAATTTTTTATAAAATCGGCCTTAGAACATCCAAATCAATACATATTGCAAATTTTATCATTGTAGCTGCTTCTAATATTGAATGAACCCATTTTATACGTTTTTCGAAATTTTCGATATCGAAAAAGGGGCGTGGTTATGGTCCGATTTTACCCATTTTCAATAGCAATCTATTCTGAACCCAAATAAGTACGCATGCCAAATTTGGTGAAGATATGTCATTATTTGCTCAAGTTATCGTGTTAACGGACAGACGGACGGACGGACGGACGGACGGACGGACGGACATGGCTCAATCAAATTTTTTTTCGATCCTGATCATATTGATATATGGAAGTCTATATCTATCTCGATTCCTTTATACCTGTACAACCAACCGTTATCCTAACAAAGTTAGCTGGGTATAAAAAAATTATTAAAAATTACGCCAAAAATATAGTAAAAAAATTCCCTAAAAAAATTGGAAAATACCCTAAAAAACTACACATTCGGTAACTTTTTTAAGATTTACATAAGTGATACCTTGAATCTGACATTAGCCATACTAACAAATGAAAACTTTAAAAAAAAAAAAAAAAAAAAAAAAAACAAGCATAAAAGGCTAGCTTTGAAAAACTGTAAATGAAAAATGTTCCCGAAATTCAAAGAAAAATGTGTGTATCCCACTTCCCAAAATCCTGGATCCGCAACTGGTGAGAAGTAAAAGTCTACTTTCTTTGAGTCGCTGATTTCTAACAGGTGTTTATATTTAATAATGTCAACTCTCACGAACAACAAACTCTTGCCTTGCCACCACATATAATGTTTGGGAATCAAATTTAAGGCAACCAGCCGTAATGAGTACGCTCCATGTTTTCTCAATCATATATTAACGAAAAGGTAAATGTGAATAAGCTTGAGTGCATTTATGGGTTATGCTCTGTTTGTTTGATTTGTTGGTTTAAATGTCTAAAAGAAAGTTTAATTATTGTTTAATTAATGTTATGGTAGTTTTATGGACCGTGTAAGAACTCGTGAAGGAGTAAGTCGCCTCCCCGTTGGATCACCCTGGGTAACGCTAAATGACCTACATGGCCTACACGGCTAGTTTCTTGTATTGCCGGTTCTACGAGAACGGTACCAGTATTTGTGCTGTACCCATCGTGCCGAAAGGACCCGGGCCGTTTTATTATATCGACCCGTCCAAGAGCAATACACTCGGGGTGCCCTGTCTGATATTTAGGCATGGCTACACCTCGTTACAACAACAGCAACAACAACTCGTTTGTGATCATCTCCAAACACAACACATATTTTTACGGAGTGCTGGACATGTACTCGAACATTTTGCTCTTATACACTCCGATGTATAGATATCTCTCCAAGACTTTTTCCTTGAAGTGGGATTAGAAATCGCCACTTGATTCGATAATCGTAAGAGAGCGCTTCAGCGTCATCGAGTAAAGTGGTTTGTCAGTCCCTTACTGAATATGAGGTCTGCAAATAACAACGTAGGCGTTCTGCCTACAGGAGCGTTTTGAGAAAATCATGTCTACCTACCAAAAGTAATTAATGTAACTCAGTTTTCACTCAACTTTTTCTTTACGTTGACATACATACTACATTGCTAACAAGTGCAATCGATTCATTCATTTTGGTTTACCCTTGCATTTATTTGCATGTCTCAATAAAATACTTTAATTAAAATACACTCAATATTCGAAAGAACTTAATATTTTAAAGTCGTGATGTCCTTAAATAACCGACGCTTTCTTTGCAAATATGACTTTACGAGTATGTCTGCGTCAACATACCTACATACCATACATACTTTAAAGAAATTTCTTTGATATCATTTCACATAGCCTCCTAGCCTAGTACTACTTACATCACTCAACATATTAATTAAAATAAAAGTCATCAAGACAACGGTTGATATATACAAGCATACTTATATCAGATGATGTTGATGTCGTCGATGACGTTGAGCCTCCTGACGCGACTGATGCAAATAAAGCGTTGATGGATTGGTAGGCGACATTTGTCATGCATGTTTACACAACGACATCGCGATATTGTAGCCACATACAGTGCTCCTACTTCCCATCATACTTATAATAAAACATTCGTATTTTATTGTTTACTGTGAGGTGATATATTAAATTTGATACGGGCCCAGCGAGATCTATATTAAAGAGGCCTACTTAAGTTATTGCACTTTCTAGCGCAATGAACTTTGATAGGCTCACATAGGGGCTTTTGTTGTCATTGTACCTCATCATCATTTATTGGCGCTTAACAGCCTAAGCGATTTTGGCCGTTGCATATCAAAGCACGCCAGTCATTCTTTTTAGCGATAACTGACGCCAATTGGAAACCCAAAGGGAGTTCAAGTCATCCTCCACCTGTTGTTTCCATCTCAGTCGAGGCCTCCCCCTTTCGTCAGGCGACGATAGAAAAACCTTCTGTGCTGGAGCTTCTTTGTCCATTCGCATAACATGACCCAGTCAGCGGAGTCTTTGGGCTTTAATTCGCTGGACTATGGTCAGATCTGCGTAGAGCTCGTACAGCTCATCGTTAAATTTCCTTCGATACTCGCGGATTCTCGCTTCCTTATCCAGTCCAGAGAAGGCAGCGCTTACGGCGCGGTTGTTAAGGCCAATGATATCAATATCATCGGCATACGCCTGCAATTGCATGCTCTTGTAAAAGATTGTACCATTGCGGTTTAGCTCTGCTGCTCGAATTATCTTCTCCAGCATCAGATTGAAGAAATCGCACGAAAGGGAGTCGCCCTGTCTGAAGCCTCGTTTGGTTTCAAATGGCTCAGAGAGGTCCTTCCCGATTCTGAGGAGCTGTTGGTATTGCTCAACGTCATTTGGCAAAGCCGTATAAGCTTTGCAGGGAAGTCAAATTCAGACATGGCGGTATACAGGCAACTCCTTTTTGCGCTGTCAAAAGCGGCTTTGAAATCTACAAAGAGATGGTGTGTATCGATTCTTTTATCATGGGTCTTCTCCAGGATTTGGCGTATCGTGAAAATCTGGTCGATGGTAGACTTACCAGGTCTAAAGCCACACTGATAAGGTCCAATAAGTTTGTCTACGATGGGCTTCAGCCTTTCACACAACACGCTAGAAAGAACCTTATATGCGATATTAAGAAAACTGATTCCGCAGTAGTTGGTGCGGTTAGCGGGATCGCCTTTCTTGTGGATTGGGCAAAGCACACTTAAATTCCAATCCGGAGGCATGCATTCGTCTGACCATATTCTGCATAAGAGCTGATGCATGCTTTTTACCAGCTCTTCGCATCCGTGTTTGAACAGCTCGGCGGGTAGTCCGTCTTTTCCAGGCGCTTTGTTGTTTTTGAGCCGGGATATAGCTATCCTCACTTCATCATATTCAGGTGATGGGACGACTTTTCCATCGTCAGGGATTGGGGTATCGGTTTCGACGTCTCCCTCGCAATTTAGCAGTGAGGAGAAATGTTCCCTCCATAATTTAAGTACATTTTGTACGTCTGTTACCAGGTCGCCACTATTGTCCTTACAGGAGCTTGCCCCGGTCTTAAAACCTTCCGTCATCCGCCGGATCTTTTCATAGAATTTTCGGGCATCATTCTTGTCAGCCAGCATCTCAAGCTCCTCACACTCACGCCTTTCGGCCTCACTTTTCTTTTTTATGAAAAGGCGTCTCTCTTCCTTCTTTGCCTCACGATATTGTTGCCATACACTGCGGGTTGCGCCCGTTCTCAACGTCTCCTTGTAGGCAGCGTGCTTTTTTTTGAGGCAGTTTTGTATTCCTCATCGTACCAGTTGTTCTTGCGGGCTCGCTGGAACCCTATACTGGCCTCAGCGGCGGTACGCAATAAGTGAGAGATATGCTTCCGTTGCTCGGTTAAATCGTTAGGCCGAGGATTGCCCTCTGCTAGAAGGTGTGAGAGTCGAGTTTTGAAATTATCAGCTGTCTGTGTCATGCACAGCTTCTCGACGTCAAACTTTCCTTCCGTTACTGTGCGCACTTTCTTCGTTGCACAGAGGCGTGTGCGTATCTTGGCTGCGACAAGATAATGGTCAGAGTCAATATTGGGACCACGCAGTGTACGCACGTTCAGAACGGTGGAGCTATGTCCGCCGTCAATCATGACATGATCAATCTAGTTTCTTGTTATTTGATCAGGGGACAGCCAGGTGGCTTGGTGTATTCGTTTATGCTGGAACCTGGTACTACTGATGACCATATTGCGAGCAGCGGCGAAGTCAATCAACCTAGTGCCGTTGGGTGATGTTATATCGTGGAGACTAAATTTTCCAACTGTAGGGCCAAAGACTCCTTCCTTGCCCACCTTGGCATTAAAGTCGCCGAGCACGACTTTGATATCATGTTGGGGGCAGCGATCATAAGTTTGTTCAAGTTTATCGTAGAAGGAGTCCTTCTCTGCGTCGTCCGTCTCCTCAGTCGGCGCATAGGCGCAGATCAATGTTATGTAGAAAAACCTCGCCTTGATGCGGATCGCAGCCAGACGCTCGTCCACAGAAGTGAACGCTAGTACTTGGCGGCGAAGTCTCTTTCCCTCCAAGAATCCTACACCGCGCGCTTTGCCGCGTGTCTGGCCACTGTAGTATACGTCACAAGGTCCGATGGTCGTCTTTCCTTGTCCCGTCCATCGCATTTCCTGCAGGGGGGTGATGTCAGCCTTTGCGTTCACGAGGACATCAACCAGTCGGGCAGCGGTACCATCCCTTGAAAGGGTCCGGACATTCCAGGTACATGCCCTAATATCCTTCTCATTATTCTGTGTTCGTTTTGCCGGGTCGTCAACATTAAAGGGGGTTCTCATCCGAGGCTTGATTTTTGTTCTTTTCATTTGAATGGGTTTTTACGTGGCGGGTCCCAAACCCAGCGCACAATCCGTCTCCGGGATTTACCAGCGAGCCGCTTGCTACAAGACAGACACCCGCTTGCAGCCGCACCATGTGGTGAACAGACGCTGCGAAAAAGACCTCGGTGAGCCCTTAAACCAAGTATGTCAGAGTGACCCCACCGGGGCTCCCTCTCTTTCTGCCGCGAGCCTAGGTAGCTCCCGTTGCCGAGAGTGCACGAACGAGGACGCAAAAGTCGGGATTGAGCAAGGTCACTTAGCAACCACACTCCATTACACTCCAATTCATTGTACCTGCTCATTCTAATAAAGTGAAAGTCAATCACGGAAGATATATACCTGTGAACTAAATATTTCTATTCCAAAGCGAGTTTTAATTGGTAAATACTTACCGAGTTTCAATAATAAAATGCGTCACTGGCGCATTTCTCGGATGTTGGGAATGCGCCCAAGAAAGATTCACAGAACGTGATGTAAAGCTTATTAACAATGGACGTTCAGGTGGATCGGGTACATCTGAAAGGAAAATGATATGATATAGTTTTACAAAGGGGTACAATATATTTTCAGATATTCAAAATAATGATTATTTTTACTTCAGAATGATGCTCGTTTTACTTTTCATAATAAAACTCAAAGCGTCATATATGATGACCTATGCGAACTTAGGGCTTACAAACTCTAGCTTACAAACCTCTTGCTCTTCTGATCCCAATTTCACTATTCAAAATTTTACTTTAAATGAAGAGAAGGGATATTTAATGGTGGAAAGGGAAAGGTATATATACAACAGAAACGTACGCTTATTTCCATATCCCTTTTCAAATAATAGAAGAAATTTCAATGAATTGTTGTTGGGAGCAGTCACTTCAGAGCAAGAGGGTGTACGTTTAAATACTTAGGGCAAAATCCGGCAAAGTTCAGGATATATGAAGTTTTGAGTTTTATTATGAAAAAGCGCCATCATTCTTAAGTAATAAAAATTAACAACAAATTATTACCTACTCAAATGTGCAATTTTCAAGAGTTGGTAAAATCTATACTTTTTTTTTGTTAATCAACAGACGTATTACTGCATATTGTAATAGGAAAGTTTACTCTTTTTATTTTGAGAATAGTAAGATTAAATCAAAACAGAACTCACCTTGTACCAGTAAATCAACAATCGCCTCTGGTATATGACGATCATTTACCAAACAAAAATATTCCGCCGTGTCGGTGGCGAGGGCAGGAACAAAATGTAATCCAAAATTGTCCGAGAGAAGTTGTATCTAGAAGACAAAAATAATGGGATACATTATTAAAAGGTTGTTAAGTATAAATTTAAATCAATAGGGGACTAGAAAACATCAAGTTGATTAAGATAATCTTAATTATAAGCACAAATTTATTAGGCACCCACAGATGTAGAATGAGAAAGAGCGCCCTTCCAGCCAGTAGATGATGTCGTGAGATTAGTGATTGATGCAACATGATCTTACATTACATGATGGTATTCATTATGTTATGTTGTCGAATTTGATCTGACATACACGATATAAGGAGTTATATAATGCGAGTCAAATGATCCGATAGGATGTAAGATTAATATCGTCGATGCCTAGATATGTATATATAACACATAGTCATTGGAATGTATGTGATGTGATATCATATCGCACTCTTTAAAAAGTGTGATTATTATCAGGGTTGCCACTGTGGACATTTTTGTGCTACCAAAATCTAGGGTTACCAAAATAATCTTCATTCTACCAATATTTTTTTTATAAGATCAACATTTTTTTCATCAGTTTTTTTCTCGTTTTTCTTGTTTCATAAACCGACTTCAAGGAATATTGTGACATTATCTATGAGTCAGACTTCATTCAAAGATTCAATAAATTGGCGTATGGTATCAAAATTAACACGGTAAAAGACTTATTTCAAAAGTCAAAGAATGCAACGAAACATTCAAGTAATACGAAAAGGATCATTTTTAAACCCGTCCCTGATCCTGTAACTGTATTTTACAAGGCCAGATTGCATCACAACTCATACCAGCAAGGCAGACTGTGAACAATAATGAGCGCCTATATACTATATGATAAGAAGTTCCAGATCAAAAGTGATCATACAGCTTTTTTATGAAAACCCGCTTTCTCAAGCTCACGAGAATAAGATTGTAGTTAGCAAGCAGTGATGATACTTAAACGAAGGTAAAAAACTACCAAAACTCAAATCGTCCTACCATCCTACCAACGGAAAAAACTTAGCAGTTTTGGTAGGAAAAGCCCACAAAAAATATCCCTGATTATTGCGATGTGCTGTGATCTGATAGTATATCACATGATGTCATGTGATGCGATGCCATATGAAATTATCTGTAATAACACAGGGTTGTTGTATTAATTTCACGAACACGCCCGATGATTTTTATACTTGTTGGTGAAATCTCTGCCATTTGCTAGAAATTATGTGATACATGACAGAAGGGGTTATATGATGCGAGTAGAATGATCGAATAAGATGTGACCTTATGTACTTAGTATGGTATGATATCGAACTATATCAATATTATTATCGTCGATGCCTAGGAATGTATTTGTTAAACATTGTCATCGGAATGTATGCGATGTGATGTCAGTCGCACTCATCAACAAGTGTGATTATTGCGATGTGATGTGATCGGATAGCGTATGACATAATGTCATGTGATGCGATAAAATGATCTGTAATATCACGAAGAATTTCGGTCTTATTGCCGAAGTGTCAGTCTTTTTCTAGAAATCAGTCCAGTACGGTCAGCTAACCAGCCAGCTGGCAAAAAGAAGACGCGAATGCCCTTAATTGTTTTTTAGGCAAATCCTTTTAAATTCAACTAAGAGCTGTATAGAGTAAAATCAGATACGCGTGACTCGGCATCATGTCCCCACCAACAGCGCAGTGAAACGGTGCAGCTGACAATCTATTGTTATTTTCATAATGAATATTTAATAAATGAAAAATTAAAATTGGCTTAGCTTGAATTAACTCGTTAATTTTTGATAAGCGAAAGAAGTCAAAACTCCCACTATTTGTAGAACTAAAAGGAAAGCCATGTAACATTTAAGCAAAAAATAAAGCCAACACACGATAAAAGTAATAGAAATTCCAAAACTTAAGCAAACCACTTTATGAACGCTCAGCAGGGAAACCCTGCTGCCACGCCGAATTCCAAAAGCAAAAACAATTTCAACAAGTAAGGAAAGCTGTCTTCGGCTGTGCCGAAGGCTAAATACCTTTCATGAATAAGCGTCACGATTTTCACTGTTTGATCCCCAGTACAGCCTGTGTGAATTTAACTTTAGCTCATACCGAAATTATCGGAGCTATCGATTATATGGGGACGATGTGTTATATTGGTCCAATCTCATTGATTTTTAACATCGACATTCCACATTCTAAAATAGCAACATTTACGAAATTTCACGTTCCTACCGATATAATTACAGGAGTTATCTACCAAAATCCGTTTATCGGAACAATCGATTGTATGGGGGCTATGTGAAATATTTATCCAATCTCGATGATTTTCAACATCGATATTTCACATATAAAAATAGCATTACGTCCAAAATTTCACGTTCCTACGTGTTTAATTACAGGAGTTATAGCCCAAAATCCGTTTATCGGAATAATCGATTGTATGGGAGCTATGTGAAATATTTATCCCATCTCTATAAGTTTCAACATCGATATTTCACATTTAAAAATAGCAATACTTACAAAATTTCACGTTCCTACGTGTTTAATTACAGGAGTTATAGCCCAAAATCCGTTTATCGGAATAATCGATTGTATGGGAGCTATGTGAAATATTTATCCCATCTCTATGATTTTCAGCATCGATATTTCACATATAAAAATAGCAATACTTACAAAATTTCACGTTCCTTCGTGTTTAATTACAGGAGTTATAGCCCAAAATCCGTTTATCGGAATAATCGGTTGTATGGGAGCTATATGTTATATTGGTCCGATCTTGCTGGTTCCGACAAATGATTCCTATATTGGAAAATGGTGGCCGCATACCAAATTTCAGACAAATATCTCAAAAACTGAGGGACTAGTTTGCGTTCAAACAGACAGACAGACAGACGGACAGACGGACAGACGGACAGACGGACATGGCTAAATCAACTCATCTCGTCATCCTGATCATTTCAGTATACTTATTGATGGGTCTATCTCTTCTTCTTCTCATATTTACAAACATCGGACCAAAGTTATAATACCATTTCATGTTCATGAAAGGTATAAAAAGTCAGTGCAACAGCTACTAAAGCCAACAAAGCCAGCGTTCGTTCGTTCCAACTAACTGTAAAAGTTCGAAAACTTTACATTGCCTTTGAAATTAATTAATTAATGTCAAGTAATTTTTCATGCATTACCCATGCACGGATGTGTACGTATGTATGGGTGCGTGTTCGGTTGCGCGCCACAGCGATAGTAATTTCATGCCGCTTGAAAAGCCACAATTGCACTTTCTGCCGTCATAAACGCCAACTCTACACAGTTGCCGACAACTCTTATCCTTAATTATGCAACCGAGCATACTTTGCCAAGCAACAGCCAAACCCAAACCAAAAGCCAAATCCATAGCCAAAGCCAAAGTAGGCAACCAAATCAGAAGCTGGCAAACATGTAAATTGCAGCGGGGAAATGATAAGGCATTCCGACTGCTATACAAACTTGAAAGTTAACGAGAAAAATATGAAAACTCATATGTAATTGTTTCAGCCCTCTCACACCCTAACCTGCTGCCTTACTCTACGCTCTAATGATTCACTCTACATTTCCGATGTTTGGGTAGCGGGCGGTCGGCCTTGAATGCGGAAGAAAGACAAGTGGCAATTTCACATAAGTACAAACACACATTAAAGCAAGTAAGAAGGGCAGAGTGCAGCAGGAATTAAACTTTTTATACCCATCGTTGGGCTAAAGGTAGCACACTAGATGTGCGGTTTATTTGTTCGGTTTACTTTGCTTTGTTAGTCAAAAAAAATATTATTCTCTTTGAACCTTAGAATTTTCCTCTCGAATTGAAGTCGAGAATTTGGTCAGGTAGTGGGTAAGTACCTGCCGCCACAGACGTACGGGTCAAAAATCAAACTTGGTGGGGCTCAGGCCTATCTAAACCTCTGCTCATCTACTCGAAAAACAATCCCATACGGGTGGGGGCTGTTACGGAGCAGGAATTAAAAAAAAGTAAAAAAATAAAATATAAGAAAAGTTAATAATAAATTAAATACTTAAGATACATTAAAATCAAATAAAAAAATAATAATAAAAAAAATTAAAATTCACAAATAAAATAAAACAAATCAAAACGAAATCAAATAGACTTAAAAAAAATAAAAGAGAAAGAAATTAGATAAGATTAAAAAAGGTCAGACAAGTGAAAAATATATTAGGTACTATACAACAAAGAACTGATCGTAATAGAAAACAAACACTAAAAAAATTTAAAATAATAAATATAATAAAGTAAAATCAAGTAAGGAAGTCTAAGTTGGGGCAAACCAAACCTTAAATACCCAGCGGTAGTTTTCATATGATTTTCGAAATTTTGCACCGCCCACCACGCCCACTTAAAAAAATTTGTAAAAAAATCGTTATATAATGACCAGGGACATTCACCTATAAAATTATATATTTGCCGTCTCCGTTACTGAATTAAGTCAATTTAGGTGATTTTCGAAATTTTTGATATCGAATGTGGGCATGGTTGGAAGGCGATTTTATCCAATTCCAACAGGTATGCTTCCTATTATGCTAGTATACCTTGTACCAATTTCATCGTTCTACCGTAATCAGTATAAAAGTTATGACCTATGAAATTTTCAAATATGCCTCCCTGAAAAGTGGGCGGTGCTACGCCTACTTTTAAAAATTTATCAAAAAATTATAATAGAATGACGAGGGTGCTCATCCTATCAAACTATATAATTTTAGCCATTTCCGTTACCGAATTATATCAATTTATGTGATTTTCACAGCTTTCGATATCGAAAGTGGGCGTGGTTGCAGAGCGATTTTATCCAATTTCATCAGGTATACTCCCAACGATACTAGTACGCTTTGTGCCAAATTCCATCGTTCTCTCGTATTCAGTGTAAAAGTTACGACCAGTCATATTTTCAAAAATGCCTCCCTTAAATGTGGGCGGTGCCCTCTATATCTACCTCGATTATTTAGTCCCGTTACGCAGTACCGTTATGTGGACAAAATTATAATACTCTTGTACTAGTACTAGTAGGCTGGGTATAAAAACATAACAAATTTGAAATAAGAACAAAGCGTATACTAGCACATCTGGGTATAAAAAACATTTCAACATAAATTTTCTTCTCATTTTTAAGTTAGAAAACTAACACATATTTCTTAAAAGAAAAAAAAAAAAAACGAGAAACAGAGTGTGGTAAAATAAACTTTTTCCTCTTGCTTCGAAAGCTCTACTTGAGCTCGTCTATACTTGCACCGCCATCGTCAACTTGGTTAAACGCTTCGCTTGCTAGACTGCCTACTTTCTCGACGGTCTGCCTTTGCTTGGCTGCATAGTTAGCTCAATGTCTGGCTGGTTGCCTAACTATTTGACTACTTGGCTGTTGTCGCGGCCTATATGCATACATACAAAACTAACTGCTTTTGATAAGTAGGCTGGACAACTTTGGTAGCCACTCTAAGGCGCGCGCAGTTTTCAGCGTATATTCCACACCATGCTAAGCTCAAAGATTTAGTAGTTTTGTGAAATATTTTGAAATTATGTGCCGCCTGTGTACCTATGCTCTTCTGTGCGCCTTGCCTAACCCACTTATCATAACATATGTTTTCACGAAGAAGAAATATTTCATGCACTTGTTTCTAGCATAACTTTTGCAGCTATCGGATGCGCATATGAGCGCGCTAGTTAGTGTTGAGTTGAAAGCTATTAACATAATTGATGGCAGAAATCCGCCGGTGAACTATCCATCTAACGAACTAGTCTTGCTCTTACCTGGCGACATGCGCTATTACCCATTTCTTTGGGATTTGATGGCTGTGTGTGACTTTGCTTGAGGGGATGTTTGATTTTGCGGTTTTCTTAGAGTTTGATAACTGCTAGAGTGGGTTTCGTCAATGTAAAGCAATATGCCAACTAACATACATAAAATTAAAATAAAGTAAAAAAAAAATAAAATAGAATAAAAAAAAATAAAATAAAATAAAATAAAATAAAATAAAAAAAAATAAAAACAAAAAAAAAAATAAAATAAAACAAAATAAAATAAAATAAAATAAAATAAAATAAAATAAAATAAAATAAAATAAAATAAAAATCTGTTTTTTTGAGAAAAATTTACCCACGCGCTGCAGGAACCAGACAAGCCGACATATGTTTCGATGATACTGGAATTACATCTCTTCATGGACTTTTCTTCCCGGCATTGTGAGAGTCGAACTCACAACACTGTAGTGACTTGTATGCTAGAAGGTCTAACACCTTAGGCCACTACCCAGCTTGAAGGTAAACCCTTCTCAGTGTCCATTTATGCATATATTTATACTTGGGTAAATTTTTCTCAAAAAAACAGATTTTCATACAATCCCGAATATTGCTTCACAATACCGTCGGTATTTACAGCAATAGACTGCAAGTCAAAAGCAACAAAAAGTTTAAAATAAAATAAAATAAAATAAAATAAAATAAAATAAAATAAAATAAAATTAAATAAAATAAAATAAAATAAAATAAAATAAAATAAAATAAAATAAAATAAAATAAAATAAAATAAAATAAAATAAAATAAAATAAAATAAAATAAAATAAAATAAAATAAAATAAAATAAAATAAAATAAAATAAAATAAAATAAAATAAAATAAAATAAAATAAAATAAAATAAAATAAAATAAAATAAAATAAAATAAAATAAAATAAAATAAAATAAAATAAAATAAAATAAAATAAAATAAAATAAAATAAAATAAAATAAAATAAAATAAAATAAAATAAAATAAAATAAAATAAAATAAAATAAAATAAAATAAAATAAAATAAAATAAAATAAAATAAAATAAAATAAAATAAAATAAAATAAAATAAAATAAAACAAAATAAAATAAATAAAAATAAAATAAAATTAAAAAAAAAATATAATAAAAAAAAAAAATTAAAAAAAAATAAATTAAAAATTAAGTAAAATAACTAAATTGAATAAAATTAAATTAAATAAAATATAATAAAAAATAATAATTTAAATTAAATAAAATAAAATAAGAAAAAATAAACAAAACAACAAAAGACTAAATAATTAAAATAAAATAATAAAACGATTAAATAAAATAATGAAATGATAAAATGAAATAAAAGTAAATAGATAAAATAAAACAAAATAAAATAAAACAATTAATCTATAAAACGTATGAAAAGATGAAAAAAAAAATTTTATGTAATTAATTGTCTAGAATTTTAGTCTGAATAAATTGTTTCATCTCAACCTTTTTGAATTATTTTGTAATTAAAAATAGTCAAAAATATTGAATTACATAATAATGCAAAAGTTTTTTTATTGCTTCAGCTATCAAAGGAACCAAAATATTTGAAACTCCTTCAGGTGTACTACTTTCATTATACACTGTAGGCGAAATAAAACCCATACATACATACGAGCCATTATGTGTATGTATGCTAGTTTAATGCCACAATTTTAATGTTCATCATTAGAGAAAATGGTTTCAAAGTTTCGGTCACATTATTGCTTGGCTTCTTTTCAGAGTTGCGGTAGCGGTAAATGTCTCTGCTTAATACTATGTAACTATGCATGCACGTCAGATCGCATGCCAAATATCACCACCTCACACTGTAGCCCCACCATACGCTCTTAGATATCTAAATTGTGTTAAAAGTGCACTTGAGATTCATGATGTGTGTATGTATTGCTGCCGATTGACAAGGAAGCTAACATATAGTGTTAAGTTTGTATGTAGTTACATACGATCACATTATTTAGTTTGGCATAACCTACAGCAAGAATGTGTTAAATATCATGTTGGGACATTTGAAGTTAAAACTAGAAATGTGATAGTGCAAACAATAAAGAAAAGTGAAGAGGATGGATTTTAAACAGCTTTTAGCAGCACAATTTCTCCAAAACCCCGCTAATAATATATGTATGTACAAATGTAGATACGAAGTTATTCTCATCTTTGTATTCAAAATTGAAACCAACTCTTAGTCATAGCCTTTCTACCTTAAAAAGTTCGAAGCTTAGCATTGCATCCTTAAAACAAATTCACCTTTGCCGACATCGCTTAGGCGTGCTAAATACATCAGGCAGTTAACATGTAAGTGCGTCTTCTCACCTTGCATTTAAGCCAGTATGTGAGTGTATACGTCTCAGTCTGAGTCACTCTGATAGTTTTCTTTTTAGACCCTCGGGAAGCCATTAACTTTTGTTTTATGGACTAAACTAATGATTTGTGTACATGGCCGTACACCGATGTGGTGCTACCAGAGTTTAGAGTGTAAAATAATCGTAAGAGAGTTAGTACTTATAGGTGTATAGTTCTTTACTTTGTATTATTACTAAGAAGCTTGGTTAGCTCACTACCACTTTCTTTTTATTTTTTTTTTTTGGATGACAGCGTACCACAAGGCTAATCCACACAGGATTTGATTTAATGGAATAAAGTAAACGCACGTGCACTTAACTATTGTGCCAAAAGAGTTTGGTAGAAACTTGGTTGATATATGTATGTTAAAGTTATCAGTATATGTTAAAAACTCCATTTAAAGCTATGTAGTAGCGAAAGGAAATTTTTGCGCTCACGCAATGCACTGTATTAAATATTACATGGGTTATAAAGAGGATCTTCAGCAATATTTGAGGAGATTTGGAAGCACCAAATGAGCTCAAATCACCCTCCATGTGTTGTTTCAATCTTAGTGGAGGCTTCAGAATTTGGGTGGAAAGCCTCTCAGCTGGAGTTTCCTTGTCCATTCGTATAACACGACCAATCCAGTTAAGAATTTGGCCTATTATTCGCCGCACTTTGGCAAGATGTGCGTGAAGCCCGTGCAGTTAATCGTTAAATTTTAAACGAAACACGCCGTTGGCATCACGACAGGGACCATGTATTTTTCGGAGAATTTTTCTTTCGATTACTACAAGAACCTTCTCTCGACTAAAACAAAAAATAACCTCTAACGAGATTTTTGCCGAGCTTGTCTTCCAACTTGTGGTGTGCTGCGTTTCAGTTTTTTGTTATGGAACCTTTTAGCGTATCCACTATGGGTTGACAATTGTTTCATATTTGTACCATGTTTAGATGGTGACGAGTAGAAGGAGTTGATGTCTGCCCGTGTGCGTCTCGCTGTCCCGTAGCTTCAGCCACTAATGTGGATTCGTCGAAGCAGACACCAACAAAATCACCACTTGTGACAAACCCAAGGCCTAACCAGAAAAACATTTATACGCACACGTAAGGGTTCAGGGGATTTATTTCCACAGCGCTTTCAATGACCACAAAAAAAAATCATATTTTAGCAAAAGCTACATACTACCTTTTTCCAATTAGGCGGTTGTACTTCCTATTTCCTCACCGCTCTTTACCCACCCTCCATGACTCTTCAGATGGTAACGAAGGGTCCCAATATAAAATTACAACAACTAAATTTCAGACCATATTAGGCAATCAATTAACAATTCATTTTATTTAAATAATAAATTACTCAACTAATAAGAAACCTTAATGGAAAAATCGAATTCATACTATTTTAGTATTAAAAGGTAAAAAGGTACTTAATTTACATATGTCCTAACACTTAAAGGAACAATTTGGAATTGGAACACTTTTTAAATAAAAAGCCTACTATATGAGTATCCATATGTATGTATACTTATAGGAACGAGTTGGAATGGAAACGAAGTTCAAATAACTAGCCTCCTATTTTAATTATCGAGATCAGTGAGGTTAGGAAACGAAAGGAAACAACCAGTTTCCGGTTGATGTAAGTGGGGAAAAAGGAAAAACTAAAATATTAAATGATTCTACTTGAATACTTATATTCGATAATGTTCAAGGGTAAATAAAAGAACTAAAAATATAGTGATTCATATTCCATTGCGTTTCGTTAACCCTCTTAGATTCCACAATCACACAGTGAGAAGTTAATGATCATTACCGAGAGTACGAATCACAATATTATAAGAAAACCCAAAAATATAGGTACATAAAAATAATAAATTAATTAGTCACATGAACTTTTGCTGCAGGAACTCGTTGAAGGCCTCCGACGATATTTCTGCTTAGCTGAAAAAGTAATTTTTTTGCACATAGGTACACTTATTTAGTTCAATTTCTTTTGGACCATGGTTTAATTTTTCTGTGCGAAAATTATATTTTGTCTTTTAAGAATTTCCAATACGATATTGGAATCCTCTCTTCTTCTTTCCGCACTACTCACTTTCCTAATATCACTCATCTCCCTCCATCTCGTGCTAATAGTAGGAATCTCTTTACAAATTGGTAAATTTCACAATTTACTTATTTTCTCACTTCATGTTTCAATTCCAAATTATTTTATTTTATTATTTTTTTCTTTAATAATTTGAAAAATGCAAATATGTATTTTAATTTAATTTTGCTTTTCTAAAGCATATTTTAACTTTTAATTACTATTAAAAAAGGGTTGTTATATTTTTGAAAAAAAATATCTTTATCAAAAAACTAACTTAACCTTTATACATTTTTCTTTCCACTATCTCTTTGACTTATTTTTTTCTCTCTCTTTACATTTTTTTCTCCTATACATACAATTTTTAATGAAATTTATTTTTTTTTTTGAAAAAATAGGAATTTATCTATATTTTATGTAGAATTTTTATATTTCGTTTCACAATATTGAAATTTTTAGGTTAAGATTTGTTTTAAATGTAAAGTTTTCAACTATGGGTTAACCGAAGAATGGAAATATAAAGATTTGGTTTTAACACGAGTAGCGCGACTATATTTAGTAAAACTCCCGACAAAACTGGTATTGGATGGGAAATATTATACTGTCTTTGAGTATTACGATATGCCGCTTTATTTTTTTCTTTACTGCACTCTTGTCCGGAAAATATACATGCACATGTACAAACTCATGAAACAAATTTCAACTTTAATTAACAAAAATTGTACAAATTAGCGAAGGGAACTAATTTTAATTATTTTATTGGCACAATTATCCTTGGGTGGACTGCAAGTTCGTTGAGCCTGGCGGATTCTCGGCTTTCATCTCGGCGTTGTAGTTCTCCGTTCAATATACATAGGTATCCCAGAGCAGGAACATTTAAGTTAGGCGGAAGGTTCGCGTTTAATATAAAAAAAACGCGTAATTGGTTGCAAAATCTACTGATTTGCCCAATACTTTTCGAAAAAAGGTAAACTTTACTTTTTTTTTTCGCACGAATATATAATCCGAAACTGGAGGAAACTTACAAGCGTATCCGTTTGAAGACGATATCCTGGAAAAAAGAGCGCGATCTAGCCAAATCCGTCGCTTTTATAGCTTCGAAAAAAAAGTGGCGTGATTTTGATAGAAAAAGAAAATATAGGTGGAACTTAACGAAGTTTGTGTATGGCTATTTCATAATAGGGTTTTTATATTAAGCTCTTGGCACAACTTTTTCTTAACCCTTAGCTTCCTTAATATCTTTCATATGATACCAGCCAACCTTGCCATTTTCTCTATCTTGCAATTTGAACATGTTGCTACCCTTTGTGGCGAGAATCGAAGACTTTACAAAAACTGGGGCTAGCTTCGAATTAAACTTCTTTGCCTTGTCGCTTAATGCAAAATTTCGACGATATACTTCGTCCCCTACCTTGAAAGTCCTAGCTCTGCTACGAAGATTGTAGCGTTTAGCAGATTGTTCGAACGCTGTTTGAATGTTTTTGACCAGCTCAGTACGCACGAGTCGAAGCTTGTCCAGACGATCTATTACACAATCCCCTCCCAAAGACTCGAGCGTACGCAGCAATTGGTAGTCATCAGCATGGCTTATCATCTGTTGACCAAACATCGCGTAATACGGCGTACAGCCAATGGTTTGATGGTACGATGACCTAAGCGCTTCCGCTATCAATGGGATGTTTTTATCCCAGTTAGTTTGATCAGTTTTAAGGTATGATCTGATACCAGCAATAACGGAGCGATTGACCCTCTCGCTCGCGTTAGCTTGTGGGCTATATAGGGCGGTAAATGAGTGTTTAATACCTCTCAAAGACAGGCAATTTTCAAATTGGGCTGATTTAAATTGGCTGCCGTTATCAGATACGATATACTCGGGTGAACCGAAAAGGGGAAAGATATTTTCTTCTAAAAATGTGCATATAGGAGTGGCCGTGAATTTTTTTATAGGTTTAAGGAAAGGGAATTTGGTTAAGTGATCTAAAACTATAAGGATGCCTATATTGCCTTGTTTGGAACGAGGATACGGACCTAATAGATCAATGTATAATCGTTGGATCGGACGGACGGAATTGAGATTTGCTGTCATCGGTGGATGAAGAACTACATTGGCGGACTTACTCTGCTGGCAAGTATCGCATCTAGAAATAAAAGTTTTGACATCATTTATCATAGAAGGCCAATAAAAGTTTGCGCGGAGACGCTCTAAGGTTTTACCGATGCCTCCGTGGCACTTATTTAGGGGACAATGGGCTCTTTCTATGGTTTCTTGAGTTAAGGATTTCGGAATCCAAAGTTTCCAGCACAAAACTTCTTGGTCTTCAATACCATTCGCATGCTCTGTTCGTTTATATATTTTATTGTCTTTTATCTGCAAGTCTGGTAATTTACTTTGAGATACACTTATTGTTTGCTTTAACTTTTCATATTCTTCTGAGTTGAAAGCATTGGATTCTAAATCAATTTGTGGAAAAAGTGAAACTTCACCCAACTCGTCAAAGTTTTGTCGCGACAGTGCATCTGGAACAACATTTTGCGAGCCACGCCTATGTTCGATTTTAAAACGGTAGCCCTGGAGCTTGAGCGACCAACGAGCTAACCTGCCGCTTAAATCTTTTTGTTTCATCAGCCACTGCAAGCTAGCGTGGTCGGTAATGATGGTGAAGTCCTGGCCTTCAACATACGCGCGGAACTTCTTTACACTAAGGATGGCTGCCAGACACTCAAGCTCAGTCACGCTATAATTACTTTGAGCACGATTCAACTTTTGCGAAAAATAGGCAACTGGCACTTCTACTCCTTCTTCATTAAGTTGTGCCAAAACTGCTCCTACACCTAATTTGCTGGCATCGCATTGTATGAGGAATGGTTTATCGTAATTGGCATTGGACAATATTGGAGCTGATGAAAGTAAATTTTTAAGTAAGTCAAACGACTTTTGTGCTTCCTCAGTCCATTTAAAACTTTTTGACTTCTTGAGCAAGTTAGTCATTGGAGTGGTAACTGTGGCAAAGTTTGGTACGAATCGCCTGTACCAACCAGCCATACCCAGAAATCTACGCAACTGTTTGATAGTGGTTGGTTGCGGATATTGCGTAACCGCGGAGATCTTATCTGGATCCGTTCGCAATGTACCATTTCCTACGATGTACCCCAAGTATTTTACCTCGCGAAGACAAAACTTACTTTTTTCGATGTTAATCGTTAAACCTGCGTTTCGTAAATGATATGCAACATCTGACAAAGTTTTCATATGAGCATCAAATGTTTCGGATATAATCAGTAAATCGTCGAGGTAGACGAACACACTTTCTCTTAGTTTGGGTGGAATCACGCGATCCATGAGCCTGCATAAGGCCTGGGGAGCGTTGCATAAGCCAAAGGGCATTACGCGATATCTGTATAAAGGACGGTTTGGTACCGTGAAACAGGTTAAATCTCGACATTTTTCCGACAATGGAATTTGCCAAAATGCTCGCCTTAAATCGAGCGAAGAAATATACTCGGCTTTTGGTAAGCGACTGAGTATCCCATCTATGTGGGGTAAGGGGTAAGCGTCTTTGATAGTTACGCTGTTTACCTTGCGTGAATCCAAACACAGACGGACTTTTTCACCTTTAGGGCATTACGCGATATCTGTATAAAGGACGGTTTGGTACCGTGAAACAGGTTAAATCTCGACATTTTTCCGACAATGGAATTTGCCAAAATGCTCGCCTTAAATCGAGCGAAGAAATATACTCGGCTTTTGGTAAGCGACTGAGTATCCCATCTATGTGGGGTAAGGGGTAAACGTCTTTGATAGTTACGCTGTTTACCTTGCGTGAATCCAAACACAGACGGACTTTTTCACCTTTACGGACTAAGACGACCGGACTCGACCACGGACTGTTGGGTGATTCTTCAATTATTCCCAATTTCAGCATTTCATCTATCTCCCTGTGAACTAGCTTCTCGACGGCAGGAGAGATAGGAAAATATCGCTGTTTTAGCGGACGGACATTAGGTTCCAATTCTATAACATGTTCTATCAAATTAATTTTACCAAGGCCCTCTTTGGAAAATGAAGGGAATAAATCCTTAACTACTTGCAATCGCTTTTGTTGCTCATACGCCAAGGTGTGCATATTATTTTCGCCGCTACTAACATCATTTTTTGTTTCGCCGCTTTCGCAGTTAATTTGACTAATTAAATGTGGTGCTATGTTAAATTTTAACCAGAAATCTACACCCAATATTAAATTTTGTTTTAGACTTGGCACAATGTAAAAAAGTAACCGTTCAGTTTTGCCTTTATAGGTAACGTCAAAGAAATATGTACCAAACACAATTTGTTGGTTGCCATCAGCCGTTTGTACAGAAGAATAATGTTTGGTATTAATGTTTTTGTCAGCACAGACCTTTTTTGCCAAGTTATTGCCAATACACGACACTTGGGCTCCACTATCTAGCAAAGCTAAATGCGTGTCATTTAGAAGGTTTATTTCGGCATATGGTCTTAAGTCTGAGGAGTTTTTGTTCAATGAACATATCAAGTTATTAAGGTTTTTTCGCCCAGATTTTACTTTTTTCCAAAACTCATTCGAGCGATTTGCAGAGCGCGATTTATTAGGTATATTGTTAATATTTTCAGGTGTATCAAAAATTTCTTTTCTTTTCTCTTGGTAAAATTTTAAGCGTTTATTATAAGGTATTAAATGACGTAATTCTGGTTTATATTGATTAAAAAAAATTGGTATTGGTAGGTAAAGATTTGGTTACTTTTTGCGAGGAACCGCTTTCGAATCCTCGCTCGCTTTCAAGTTTCCCGAAGCGCACCTGGTACAATTTGGTTTATAAATTCCAACACTGCCACAACCGTAACAGAAGATCGTACGTTCTTCTACACAATCAAAATAACGGTGTCCCTCCTTTCGACAGTTCCAACACATGAGTTTGGTGTCGCTCATCCGACGTGTAACTTCGTCAATTTCTATTGGACCTTCTACAATGTCGTTTTCAATTTCCTCTTCTAACTCTATTTCATTAATTTGTCGGCGATTAGCAGGGTTGCGGTATGAAGCTGGCAAGGGGTTGGTATTGGTAGCAGCAGGCTGCCTGGCAATCTCTTGCAACAAGCTTTCATGCTTAATACACAACTCCCTCAACCTAGCAACAGAGGGAATTGAGACATATAATAATTGCTGCCTCAAACGCGGTCTTAAGCCTCTCTGTAGAACTTCGACAAGTTCAGTTTCCGGAAGTGGATTACTCAAATTTTCGGCTATTTTGAAAACGGCATTTCGATACTCATCGAAACTTTCCGACATACCTTGCTTGCGCATTCTTTTGGCTTCTTTTATATCGGTATCAGTACGATGTTGAGCAAAATGAGTTCGCAAAGCTTGGCAAAGATTGGGCCAAACGACTCGATCTACTGAGCGCCTATAGCGCCAATACCAATCTTTGGCTTCATTCGTAAAAACACTTTGCACATGTTCGCAAAAAAGTGTAAAGTTCCCCCCGAGGGTGTCTATTACCTGCGACTCAACCCTGTAGATGAAGTTTTCTACAGACAAGCGGTTGGAGCCATCAAACTTGATATCCCAATTTGATATGAGACTGGCAATTTTTCCCGAATTGGTTACGTGTGAGATGTCGCTAAGGCGAGCGGAACCTACATTATAAGGGTGTTGGTGTGTGTTTGCATGCACATGCATATGTGCTTGAGGGGTTGCGTTACGACTATTCGCAAAATCAGGTGGGTCTTGTGGCCAATCAACTATAGGAGGTAAATTTTGGTGGTTGTTTTGTACAGGTTGCAGCGTTGCGTTCTGTAATCTAGTAATGAGGTTATTCACGGACTGATCTAAGCGTTGCTCTATTTGCGTAAATCTCGACTCGAAGTTCTCAAGCAAAGTTGCTTGTCGTGCAGCTACAACGGCATTGACCATACTACGAATCCTAGTATCGTCGTTTTGGGAATCATTATTGGAGGTATTATTGGTAGCAATTGGACCAGTGTTTTCTTGTTGTTGTTGGGCAGGAGTGTCTATAGCTCCTTGTTGCTGCCTACTTGCTTGTTCTTCCGCTGGAAGAGGCTGCGCTGGTTGGATGGAATCACGCGATCCACCTACTTGTGAGATAGATGACCTTTCCAGATCATCGGCCATACTGGTTTCTGGATTCGCTGATTGTGATCGGGTGGTGATATTATACTGCCGGGGTCTAAAATCTCTAGAGCTACACCGTGCTCTACACTGTGGACAAGAGGGATTTCTTTTAAGCCAATTTATCAGGCAAGTACGATGAAACTTGTGGTTGCAAGCAGTACGAAGAGCATCAGAGTGTAAAGTAAAAAACTCTCGGCAAATGGTACAAGAATTATTCGAACGTTGACCCAATGGTAAATATTCATTACTGTGCCTCAACGGCATATCGAAATTCAAAAAAGTATATATGTATGTGTATTTAAATTTAAAAAAAATATTTAGGTATAATATCTATCAAAACAAATGTAAAAAAAATGTTTCTCAAAGGTTCAAAAATATGTATTTAAACTTTGAAAAGATATTTAAGAAAAAATATCTATAAAAAAATAAATTTAAATTTTTTTTTTTTTCCAAAAGTTTTGAAAAAGTATTTAAGGAAAATATCTTTAAAAAAAAAGGTAACCAGAAAAAATTTTTTTTTTTTTTCAAAGAGAGTTCAAATATAATTATGGTCTTACTCTTTAGTTGTTGATATTTGTCTTATTATTTAAAAGGTAAAAGGCATATGTTTAACTTTTGCATAGTATAAGCTTGTCGTCGTGTGGGTACATGAAATCTTCATGTATTCCTACTTGCAACAACAAAAGCTTGGTGGAAATATGGACATTTAAACATATTAAAACGAAATCCTATTCTCAAATGGTAATTAAAACATGCATCAAGCTTATTGAAATTAAATCCAAAATGAGTTTTCAAACTAAGCAAAATATATCAGTTTTATTGGCAACTAGGGTCGATACTATTGATACGGTTAGTGCGACGTGAATATATCCTATCGCTTGAGACTAAATTCCAATTACCAATGGCAAAAGACCGATGTTGCGCTTATTTATATTTAACTTGCAAAAAAAAAACTCCCTACAGGACAAAATAATAGTTTGTAGAACCCCTAAAAGAGTTTAATTGAAAACGTTGTTGTTGTTTCTACATCTAGGGGCCCCACGTTGGGCGCCATTTTCTGTTATGGAACCTTTTAGCGTATCCACTATGGGTTGACAATTGTTTCATATTTGTACCATGTTTAGATGGTGACGAGTAGAAGGAGTTGATGTCTGCCCGTGTGCGTCTCGCTGTCCCGTAGCTTCAGCCACTAATGTGGATTCGTCGAAGCAGACACCAACAAAATCACCACTTGTGACAAACCCAAGGCCTAACCAGAAAAACATTTATACGCACACGTAAGGGTTCAGGGGATTTATTTCCACAGCGCTTTCAATGACCACAAAAAAAAATCATATTTTAGCAAAAGCTACATACTACCTTTTTCCAATTAGGCGGTTGTACTTCCTATTTCCTCACCGCTCTTTACCCACCCTCCATGACTCTTCAGATGGTAACGAAGGGTCCCAATATAAAATTACAACAACTAAATTTCAGACCATATTAGGCAATCAATTAACAATTCATTTTATTTAAATAATAAATTACTCAACTAATAAGAAACCTTAATGGAAAAATCGAATTCATACTATTTTAGTATTAAAAGGTAAAAAGGTACTTAATTTACATATGTCCTAACACTTAAAGGAACAATTTGGAATTGGAACACTTTTTAAATAAAAAGCCTACTATATGAGTATCCATATGTATGTATACTTATAGGAACGAGTTGGAATGGAAACGAAGTTCAAATAACTAGCCTCCTATTTTAATTATCGAGATCAGTGAGGTTAGGAAACGAAAGGAAACAACCAGTTTCCGGTTGATGTAAGTGGGGAAAAAGGAAAAACTAAAATATTAAATGATTCTACTTGAATACTTATATTCGATAATGTTCAAGGGTAAATAAAAGAACTAAAAATATAGTGATTCATATTCCATTGCGTTTCGTTAACCCTCTTAGATTCCACAATCACACAGTGAGAAGTTAATGATCATTACCGAGAGTACGAATCACAATATTATAAGAAAACCCAAAAATATAGGTACATAAAAATAATAAATTAATTACTCACATGAACTTTTGCTGCAGGAACTCGTTGAAGGCCTCCGACAATATTTCTGCTTAGCTGAAAAAGTAATTTTTTTGCACATAGGTACACTTATTTAGTTCAATTTCTTTTGGACCATGGTTTAATTTTTCTGTGCGAAAATTATATTTTGTCTTTTAAGAATTTCCAATACGATATTGGAATCCTCTCTTCTTCTTTCCGCACTACTCACTTTCCTAATATCACTCATCTCCCTCCATCTCGTGCTAATAGTAGGAATCTCTTTACAAATTGGTAAATTTCACAATTTACTTATTTTCTCACTTCATGTTTCAATTCCAAATTATTTTATTTTATTATTTTTTTCTTTAATAATTTGAAAAATGCAAATATGTATTTTAATTTAATTTTGCTTTTCTAAAGCATATTTTAACTTTTAATTACTATTAAAAAAGGGTTGTTATATTTTTGAAAAAAAATATCTTTATCAAAAAACTAACTTAACCTTTATACATTTTTCTTTCCACTATCTCTTTGACGTATTTTTTTCTCTCTCTTTACATTTTTTTCTCCTATACATACAATTTTTAATGAAATTTATTTTTTTTTTAAAAAAATAGGAATTTATCTATATTTTATGTAGAATTTTTATATTTCGTTTCACAATATTGAAATTTTTAGGTTAAGATTTGTTTTAAATGTAAAGTTTTCAACTATGGGTTAACCGAAGAATGGAAATATAAAGATTTGGTTTTAACACGAGTAGCGCGACTATATTTAGTAAAACTCCCGACAAAACTGGTATTGGATGGGAAATATTATACAGTCTTTGAGTATTACGATATGCCGCTTTATTTTTTTCTTTACTGCACTCTTGTCCGGAAAATATACATGCACATGTACAAACTCATGAAACAAATTTCAACTTTAATTAACAAAAATTGTACAAATTAGCGAAGGGAACTAATTTTAATTATTTTATTGGCACAATTATCCTTGGGTGGACTGCAAGTTCGTTGAGCCTGGCGGATTCTCGGCTTTCATCTCGGCGTTGTAGTTCTCCGTTCAATATACATAGGTATCCCAGAGCAGGAACATTTAAGTTAGGCGGAAGGTTCGCGTTTAATATAAAAAAAACGCGTAATTGGTTGCAAAATCTACTGATTTGCCCAATACTTTTCGAAAAAAGGTAAACTTTACTTTTTTTTTTCGCACGAATATATAATCCGAAACTGGAGGAAACTTACAAGCGTATCCGTTTGAAGACGATATCCAGGAAAAAAGAGCGCGATCTAGCCAAATCCGTCGCTTTTATAGCTTCGAAAAAAAAGTGGCGTGATTTTGATAGAAAAAGAAAATATAGGTGGAACTTAACGAAGTTTGTGTATGGCTATTTCATAATAGGGTTTTTATATTAAGCTCTTGGCACAACTTTTTCTTAACCCTTAGCTTCCTTAATATCTTTCATATGATACCAGCCAACCTTGCCATTTTCTCTATCTTGCAATTTGAACATGTTGCTACCCTTTGTGGCGAGAATCGAAGACTTTACAAAAACTGGGGCTAGCTTCGAATTAAACTTCTTTGCCTTGTCGCTTAATGCAAAATTTCGACGATATACTTCGTCCCCTACCTTGAAAGTCCTAGCTCTGCTACGAAGATTGTAGCGTTTAGCAGATTGTTCGAACGCTGTTTGAATGTTTTTGACCAGCTCAGTACGCACGAGTCGAAGCTTGTCCAGACGATCTATTACATTTTTCCTACAAATTGGCGGGACCTACAGTTTTTTGCAGAAATACACCCGGAGAGTTTGCCAAACTACTGCCGAGGGGCGAACCCGTTTAAAAAAAAATTATTTTTCTAAATAATTGTCTATGGTTACCAGCCGTACATCTGAATAGGTATGATGAGAGATTAAAAGAGCGTGATCTTTGTTCGTCGATATAGGACTACAATATTTAGTTGCCAACTCAGCCCAAAGTATCAATTGTTGGCAAGAATGATTCTATGTTGAATTTTTCGACTGACCATACTTTCGGTATCAACGATGGTTTCCGAATAGGCAAAGTCCGTCACAGTTTAAAATGTGAAACTTTCAACAGATTCAGCACATTTTTTCGTTGTGCTTGTTCACCACAACACCCTTTTCAGTTCTTCATTTAGGAAGGAGAAGGCAGAGACAACTTTGTATTACACCGGCCCACAGATTTAGAAAAAATTTTGGACACAAAAAGAAAGAACCGATTTTTCATGCATTTTTGTGCCGTTAATGGATATCTAAAGTCCGTTTTCCACCATCAGGACGGATTTTTAAGTTCTCGTATGCTGGTTTCAGGGGTTTCCATGTTTATGGGACATTCTAAGCTATGGAGAGTTGCGCTAATGGGGATCATCATCTTTAAAACGTTTAGCCTCATCCTCACGAATATGAGCGATTTTTCAAAAAGTTTTAACTCCCACAGAAGAGTCGGCATCGTCGTCCAAGAACGGCATCAGAAAATTTCTTAGTAATAAGAATAGTGACGACTGTGTACTGAAGAGCTGATAAATCGGTTCTTAGACACAACTGCTTTCTTGCCCTGCGTTAGCTTCAGGATAATTCTTCTCTTTTGAGAACTTGGCTTAAGTTTTTACAACCCTGCACACGTAATGTTTATAAAACTATTTTTTAAGACGTTTGTTTACATTTTGTATCGCAATACTTATCTCACAATTACTCACTAGGAACTTGAGCTATTTTACTTAATTTAATTTAATTTTTTTTTTTTCAATACTCACTCTCGTACTATGTAGATGTGGTATGCGATTAGCAAATTGTGCTATCGTTGTTGTTGAGGTCTTCCAGACCAATGTATCGACCAAAGAGTGTTCGGTCACTCCCGGACATAGAATTGTAACATTCTTGCCGGCTTCAGCTACAACGTTTATAAGCTCCAAATTTGTTACGTCTGAAAAAAGGAAAAAAAAATTAAACTATGATAATCTATAGGTATTGTTATAGATTTGTGATATGGTTAATGAATTACTATGTTCGAGATTTTCCAAATGCACACATAAGGTGACAAACTCGGACGCTGACGGATAGCCTTGTAAACTTTTCACATCTGACGGCGAGTGATGAGCAACAAAACCAATCATTTGTAATACAGACACAACCTTATTTATCTGACATTTCCCAAAGCTGTAGCTCTTTCAAGTAAATCAATATAGTTCAAAGGTTTCCAAAGCTCATTTGAACGCACGAAGTTTATAAATGCAATATTCAAAATTCACAGAGAAAAATTGTACTAATGAGTACAAAATTGCAATGGGTAATTAAAAACAACAACAACCAAATGTGCTAAATTAAATTTCGTCAACCATCCAATAACAACACGTAAACTCATGCAATGCGATGATGAAAATGCTGATGACAAAAACCACTACCCAAAATGCGAAGTAGACCGTTGAAATAATTTTTGATAATATCACTGGAAAAGCAATGCAAACGTTTGTGGTTTAAATGCAATACGAACGAATAACGTTTGTGCACATGGGATCAACAGAGAAACATATCTACCATTTGCATGACAAATGTCGTACTAGGTCCTGTTACAACACACTGATAGGCGCGAGACATTCTACTTTTGGTATATCGGCGCATCGCAGTATCGAAGTGAGCAATCATGAAAAATTTAATAAAAACAGGTAAGGACAGCTGAAGGTCGAGTACCTTTCATAAATATTAGAAAACTATAATCTAACAGAAGTGGCCCATCTTTTTTAATCACATACCTCTTATTGGGACCATATATCTATCTACATATACATATGTACCTATGTATAAATAAGCCACATGAAAAAACTTCATGACGATTTGAATGAAATATGCACCGATGGAAAGGAAATTGAAAAAACTGAGGTATGGGAGAAATATTTTCAGGGGCGTCCCCGAAATTTAAGGATGTGGGGCATGGGGCTAGCCGGATTTTATTGGTCGTGTTTTCGATCACAGGCTATACCAGTCTATATAATTTGATTTGGAGGCATCACACTAAATGCGTACCCGTGCACGGCTGTGTAGCACAAAAATTAGTTTTTTTATGCTTATGCTAGCTGGTGCTCACGACTGTGTCTGTGAAACATACAAAAAGGAGCCAAAAATACGGATTTTCTCAATCTCGACTCTAGCGCCATCTGGTGGGTCAATTTTTTCCAACAGATTTGTTGAATATGTATCAAACATGCTAATATAAATAAAATCAAACCATGAATGCATATTTTATGAGAGGACGTATCCAAGGAATAACCTGTCTAAATTTGGAAAAAATAATCAACAATTCTGTTCCAAAAGAACTAAAACGCCAGGTGGCGCTGTGGTTGAGATATATAGAAAACCCGTTTTTGTTAATTAGAGAAAGGAGTCCACCAAAGCATATTTCCCTTCTTCTTATTTTATGTTCGTGTAAGGTACCTATAGCAATAGAAATACCCCTCATCATACAATAATACGGATATGACAGGAGAATGTGCAATAACTCAACACCAATGGTGTTACGTGAAGATTTTATGTAAATTGAAAAAACGATCAGGAAATTAAACTCGGCTACTCATCAGATTGCACGATTCATAAATTTTCGAAAAATCATACAACCAAAAAGCATACCAAATACCACCTCATCACTCATATGCGAAATCCCCAAACTAGTTTTGTTATGGACACTTCAAATCCACCAAGTATATGAATGGGGGGATACACAAAAGTTCGGCTGATATTTTTTTAGTACTGTTATCAAATAGAAATCTGCACAATCTGCACATAGGCATTGTCGTGCTAACTCGATGGTTGATCTACGGATATGATGCCTCTCACCTCTCATTACACATTTTCTCCTTCCTTACGGATGGAGGGATGGCATGACATAGAAGATTCCACTGTTCATACCAAATAGCTCCCGAGACAGTCGGACAGTGCCGTAAGGGGGTTACAGGGCGTACCGGGCTCATATCCGGTCAAGGACTGTCAATTTCGACATCACTTCCCAAATATTTCGGATCTCTATTCATAACTCATCTAACAATTCATCGAACTTTTGTTAAACACCCTGTGCTCAGATATATTTGTTTCCATCTAAATGCGTTACTTTGCAGATGGACGACGCTATTCGTATATCTGACATGCTGTGCATGACTACCGCAACTGGCATTTGGCAGTTTCAGCATATTTCGTTCAAAGCCATAAATTACGCAAAAACCCAACCGCAGTCAGCTGGCAGCAACGGCGTCATCAGCACAATAACTACATCAAGGACACAATGCGTCAAACGTACTCAGTTGGTTGGTTGGTCACATATTTGGTTATTTAGTTAATAATATGCAAAATGCTTTGGTATTGGAATTTCGTTGTAAAATTTTTGCAAAAATATTTACTGGAGTACGCTGTGACAAAATTCGGAAAAACAAAAATTAGAAAAAACCACACAAAAACAACTAAACTCAAATGGGAGTATGAGTATTGCTGAGAGATTGCGGAAAATTCGAAATTTTATTAACTTTTCGATAATCACCTGCTGACAAGTATTGTTAAGGGACTTTTGTGTAGTCGCGGAGGCGGGCTTAAGAGCTCTGGTGAATACTTTTTGTTTGTGTATGTAGGGTCCTGTGAAGAGAGACAATGAAAAACCTAGCTAACCTTAGAGGATAAAGACCATCTATGTGTAATGGTGGAGTAAATTGTAGTAACTGTGTGTCTTCCTTTCGTATTTAAAATAAGATTACTCTAGCAGATGCGTGCTACTTTGTTTGCTTAACTTACAAAAACGAAATAGCGCTGGCTAGCGGGTTACTTGATTAGATATCAAACTTAATCACACAATCGGGTCGGATTATGCCAATAGATTTCGGGCGTACCAAACGCAGGTGTAGAAAACTGTTTAAAGACTCGCCATGTCATACCTAATGTCAGGGCATGACTTCAACACCTACGTTTATTAATAGCAATTGATTGCCTGCCCGACTTCATCAAGGCGGAACACAACATCAATTAATGCTCTGAGAGCATCATCGCTGCTCTTCACCTGTTGTGTGACAAAGGGAATAACTAATCCGGGAGATTGTCGTTTCTGCATCTTATTTAAATATGCGGTAAGTAGAGTACCGCAAAATAGCAAAACCCATCAAGATCACCATATAAGGCGTTAAATGCGAAAACTGAGGACGCAGAAATGCTTCTTTTTTATTTGCTCTTCCAACAACCAACACTTCCTCGGAATTTCTTTTTCCGAAACTGATAACAGTTTTGAAAAAAAAAACGTAAAAATTAGTCAGGACAAAGGTATGACACAACAACAGCAGCGTTGTACTGCCAGCTTTACCGAGCTCCAATTCGATGCCATCAAGCATAAGTATGCGATGGCCTGATGGTTAACATCTCCGTTCCGCAGCCAAAGCAGTGTGAGCTCGATTCTCGGTAGAGGCAACAAAGCAACATGGGAAAGTGTCATTTAGAACAAAGCTGTAATTAGACACTGGCAAGTATAAGTAAGCGATCACATCATGGTTAGGAAGTATACACCTGGGTTTAGCGTTCAAGAGTTCGATTCTCGGTGAAGTCATAATATAAGAACTCTGAAAATAAATTTTTTTATTTTTTTTTACTTATTTTGGTGGTAAAATAACACTTATTTTAATTATATATAAAAAAAAATTATATTCACTTCACCGATACCTAATCGAACTCAGAACATCTAAAACAATAAATTTTCTGTAAAACAACAGCTTAACTGTTAACTCAAGGTTAATAGTTTCAATGAAGTTGAATCAACAGCATTGAATAATGGATAAGAATTGACCGTGATTTTGGTTGAATCAACCCATATTTTGGTTGATATGACCATCTAATTTTTTCTGTGTAGAAAAGTAGGATAATGCCAGTTCTGATACCTCTCTATGGGCTGAACTATCTGTTCAATTTTGTTCTATAGAGCAATCAATTCTATCATTTATAGCCAAACGGGTAGGAATAGGTACCTTTAGCTCATGTAAGTATGCTTAAAAAACTAAAAATGACTAAACCCTATGAGTACTTTACAATATTTTGTTATTGCTATGAGTCTTGCGTACCCGTTCGGGTATAAAGAGAGCAGTTGGTCTCGCGGATCAGTTTCTTTACAGATCAGTATAACGATTTTTAGCAGGGTGTTTACTTTATCTGAGCTAACTCAAAGTAGGCAAAATATTACGCACATAAATATTGGGTGACCTTTTCTTCAACTCTTACAAAACTTCATTCAATTTAATGTATGTTATCAAGTCATATATGGCGACATATGTATATACAGAAGCTTACATGTAGCGTTTCCAAAGTTGTCATTGTATTTTTATGTATGCCTGTACCCTGCAGCGAAAGCAACTAGTTGAAGACTACTTTACAACTAGTTGGTGCACCGGGCCCAACTAGTCAGTGTTCTATCTTTTTTCCATATAATCAACTGGTATTTTTTACGTGTTGATGTCCTACGAAATGTCAATTGTCAGATTTCGACCAGATCATATCAGTCATCTACTAGTCATGATATACTAGAATTATACTAGTTGTAAAATACCAGGCCCATACTAGTTCCTGGACTAGCATGATTTCCATGAAATGAACTAGTCCTCGTATTAGTTCAAAACGGACTAGTATTAAATATACTAGTATAAAATATACTAGTCCCATACAAGTCCAAAAAGCATTGAACGTGGACTAGTATGATTTCAACCAGAATTTTCATGACTTACCCTTTATTTTATCATTTGCCTTTATTTTATGTTTATTCTTAAGGGAGCAGCGACTATTTGTATTTACCCTATCACGAAAAAGCATCCGTGAAATATAAAAGAAAAAAGAAGCAAAGGATTCGAATGAGTTTTGTATTTTTTAACTGGTATGAATTCAGCCAGAAAATTCTAGTTGTATACTAATATTTTTCTGACTAGCTTGAGGTTTCGCTGCTGGGTATCTATTCGGTTATGTGGGTACTCGCATGCTGTTCCAACCGCGCTCTAATTAGTGTGGTATACAGCATCACAATATCGCATTAAAGTTTACATATATGAGAAATTAAATTGGAATTCATAGTATGTTTGTATTTTTCTTCCTTTTAGTTAAGTTTCACTTTTTCAGTGTTTTTGTGGTAAGAAGCAAATTGCTGTAGTACCACAGCAACCACATCAAAACACAAACACCATCAGAGCCATGAAAGAACGTTGCGAAATTGCCGTAGCGGCTTTGTTGTATACTACACTGCCTTAATGACAAAAACAAGCTTTTTGATAACCAATTTTGGGTTTACTTAGCTTTGAGTTAAAGTACAGTAAAAATACCAACGAATGTTTCTTAGTTAGTTTAAAACTTTGACAAGATTTCACTTGCCTCTAAGTATTAGTTTATGTGTAAGGAGTAATAATATTTTTATATTTAGCATTTACATTTCTACAAACACGAACTCATTTTGAAACCATTTTCGCTACCACAACTACTATTACTAATTAGTTTGATTTTATGTGGGCAATTTTATTTTAATTGCAAAAAAGTCAAGCATCCAGTTAATAGCAGGTAGTTAGCTAAAATAAATAAATAGAAATAAGTGCAGCCATTTACTGCTTTCAACAAGTTTATTCAAGTCCACGCAGTGATAGACGTCGAAGGCAACTCGAGTTTTTCTGGCTCAACTTTGCTCTTGAAGCTGTAACAGGTTAAGCTTTAACCTATCGGTATTCAATGCTACTATATCGAATATATGCCCTTGAACTGTTCAACTGAACCTACTCTTCTGACATCAAACTCGGTCTGGTCCAACCCTGTTTCCTGGGACTACCGCTAGAAGAGCTTGACGATGACCTTCTGAATGCATTAACAAAGACTTCTAATTTTTAGGAGCCCTCTGATGGACCTGCGGAGAGGCCCGCTCTGCTAAAATTGTCCACTCATGTAAATTATCAGGATCTTTCTTGTTAATTTAACATGATGACAGAAAAAAACCGCGAAAATATTCTGTGTGTGGTTTTAGCGAGGTAGCGGTTCTAGTAAGCACCGTTTCAGGCCCATGACTTTCCCAGTTAGCGTATGACGTCACGACTGCGCTGCTCAGGCAGCCATCTTGAAGTCGTCCATGGTTGCCTCCACAATACAATTACATTTTACATAGCACCAGCGATAAAAGTAGAGTATGGTGGCAAGTCTGTAGCAACTAATGCCGAAGCAATCAGCTTAACTTTAGCTCATACCGAAATTATCGGAACTCTCAATTATATCGTCGCTCCCAACGAACACTAATACGGTTCAGTTAGCGTGGAAGACTAACACGGTTCGTTCTCTGCGTGGAAGACTAATACACTTCAGTTTTCTGCGTCGAAGACTAACACACTTCGTTCTCTGCGTGGAAGACTAACACACTTCAGTTTTCTGCGTCGAAGACTAACACACTTCAGTTTTCTGCGTGGAAGACTAACACACGTACGTATACTGAACTTTTCTGTCAAAGTCAAAGCTTGAGGTAAAGTCAAAATAAAGCTTTATGTAACTAACCCTTTAGTCTTCCACGCAGAAAACTGAAGAGTGTTAGTCTTCGACGCAGAAAACTCAACCGTGTTAGTCTTCGTTGGGAGAGACGATATGGGGGTGATGTGTTATATTGGTCCAATCTTACTGGTTTTTAACATCGACATTCCACATTCTAAAAGAGCAATAGTTACGAAATTTCACGTCTACCTATCTAATTACAGGAATTATCTACCAAAATCCGTTTATCGGAACAATCGATTCTATGGGGACTATGTGAAATATTTATCTCATCTCAATGATTTTGAACATCAATATAGCACATATAAAAATAGCAACACTTACAAAACTTCACGTTCCTACCTGTTTAATTACAGTAGTTAAAATCCAAAATCCGTTTATCGGAATCGATTGTATGGGAGCTATATGATTTCTATATTAGAAAATGGTGACCGCATACCAAATTTCTTAAAAACTGAGAGACTAGTTTGGGTTCAAACAGACACATTGACAGACGGATAGACAGACAGACGGACATGGCTAAATCAACTCATCTCGTTATGCTGATAATTGCGGTATATTTATTGATGGGTCCATACCTTCTTCTTCTTATACTTACAAACAAAGCCAAAGTTATAATACCATTTCATCTTCATGAAAGGTATATGAATATATGACAGATGGATTCGAAGAAAAGTCTACGCCTTGATGCTCGGCGACCTTTATTAAAATAATACGGTAGGCTTTTCAAGTTATTATCCCTTTTTTTGCTAACAAGTTGTACTTACTCATTCCGAAGCAGCTGAGAAGTTCTCTTTCGACGAACAAAGGTTCTAAGGCCTTTGTCTGTCGTATTACCTACTTACCTATCCTTATGTATGGCTCAGAATTATAACGTGACGAAGAGCTCTGTTATCTGAAGGAACAATGTGAGAATGACCTTAGAGGACGAAAGGAAATGAGAAGGAAATGTAGAGCTACTGAATACAACAATTTTGTCATACCACTTTTAAAAATCGGATATGAAATAACAAAGTTTGAATTTGAAAACCATTTGGGAACGTTTGAAGTTCTCTTATGCTATCATTATTATGATATCTTACATCCAATAGAGCACCAGGAGCCTTAGCAGGGATCCACCTATCGATGCGGTTATGGAATCTTCCTTCTTTGGGCAGGGCACACCTACCTATGAAGCAAAAAATTTGGAACGCACAAAAGTTTGTCATGTCCGTATAATATGCATCGTCACCAGTACTTAAATCTGTTCACCCACCAGCTCATTTGGCATTGTCCAATAATCTTTTCAACGCTACAGGTTTTATAATGTTTGTTTGTGCTTTGCCTGCGCTGTTTTCAAGCTCCATCTCAGTTGCTGTCGGTGTACGCTTATATTTTTGATAGCCCAAGGCGTCGACTTCGCCTGCAGTTTCACCATGTTTTCCTTCGCGCACAGGTAAACATGTGAAACAATGTAACGCCCATAAAGTCAACGCCCCCGGCCAGTTATGCGAAAACTGGCGAGATAAGCGAAAAGCGTGTTCTAGCGGACATCAAGGTAAGAAGGCTATCCAGCAATTACACAAAAAAAAAGAAAAACCACTGCTACTAAATAAAGTAAAAATGAGTTTACATGGCACACTGCTCCACAAAATCGCACCATGTTTAATATGAGTACAACAAAAAGGACGAAATAAAACCACCGAATACGTATGTTTGTATGTTTGTACACATCTAGAGCAATGTATGCTTCTCATATTATTGTTTTGCTGTGGACGCCATTTTCCTTAAATTTTCCTTTTTAATTCAGCTTTTTATTCTCTTTAATTGCTTCTTCTTCGTGATGTTTACACAGTTGTTTCCGCAACTCCTGCTCTCATGTTGCATGCTGCATGATGCTGTTGTGCAGTTAGCCCACTTTTGAGTGCATTTCGAGTTAACATGCACTCATAGCAATGTTTGTATGTACGGGTACTCTTAAGGTTGCAAATGTAATTAAATCTCCATTAAATAATGTTTACGTGTCCCACATTGCAGCTGAAATGCACTTATGCAAACTCAAGCACCGCCATTATATGCCTAGGTTCTAGGAAATATTTTCTTTAGTTGGGCGGATAACTTTACATTTTATGTTGTCTTAAGGCATTTTTTTCGCTATCGAAATTTTAGTGTTTTCATAATAAGTAAAAGAAGTTGTGAAAATTCATATCGTAGAATATATCGTCGCTCCCAACGAAGACTAAGACGGTTGAGTTTTCTGCGTCGAAGACTAACACAGTTCAGTTCTATTTTTTATTAAAATTTCACTCTCCATAAAAAATTTGCATCGCCGCTTAAGAAGTTAACTTCAAAAACTAAATTAACCAAAATGAGAGAAAAAAATTTAAAATAATAATGCAAATAAAATTTGCATACTTTAAGATATTAGATTTTTCTACCTCTAGCATTTTAGGTTGTTGGTACAAGAACTTTGGCGACCTGAAAAATACTATTTGGGTGAAAACACAAAAGTAGTACAACTTGATGTCATCAGTCAATCAATCGGAAAGTTTTAAAGTGATTTGATATAATACATCTAAAATCTAATCTTGGCTTGCGTCATGATGACGCTTAACCGCCTAGGCGATTTTGGCCGTTTCGAATCAAAGCACGCCAGTCATTCCTTTTTAGCGATAACTGACGCCAATTGGAAACCCCAAGGGAGTACAAGTCATCCTCCACCTGTTGTTTCCATCTCAGTCGAGGCCTCCCCCTTCCTCTGCTGCCGAATTCGGGTGTCGATAGTAAAACTTTCTGTGCTGGAGCTTCTTTTTCCATTCGCATAACATGACCCAGCCAGCGGAGCCTTTGGGCTTTAATCCGCTGAACTATGGTCAGGGCTGCGTAAAGCTCGTACAGCTCATCGTTGAATTTCCTTCGATACTCGCCGTTGGCCTCACGGGAAGGACCATAAATCTTCCGGAGAACTTTTCTCTCAAATACTCCAAGGGCCATCTCATCTTCTCTGGATACTGTCCATGATTCCGAGCCGTACATCAGGTATGATGAGAGACTTATAGAGCGTGATCTTTGTTCTTCGAGAGAGGACTTTACTTCTCAATTGCCTACTCAGTCCAAAGTAGCACTTGTTGGCAAGAGTGATTCTCCGTTGGATTTCTAGACTGATATTATTTTCGGTGTTAATGCTGGTTCCCAAATAGACGAAATCTCTCACCGTTTCAAACTTGTAGCCATCAACGGTGACTTGGCTGCTAAGGCGCAGGTGCGCCGATTCTTTCTTTGATGACAGTAGGTACTTCGTCTTGTCCTCGTTCACCGCAAGACCCACTTTTTTCGCTTCTTTATCCAGCCCAGAGAAGGCAGCACTTACGGCGCGGTTGTTAAGGCCAATGATATCAATATCATCGGCATACGCCAGCAATTGTACGCTCTTGTAGAAGATTGTGCCATTGCGATTTAGCTCTGCTGCTCGAATTATCTTCTCCAGCATCAGGTTGAAGAAATCGCACGAAAGGGAGTCGCCCTGTCTGAAGCCTCGTTTGGTTTCAAATGGCTCAGAGAGGTCCTTCCCGATTCTGACGAAGCTGTTGGTATTGCTCAGCGTCATTTGGCAAAGCCGTATAAGCTTTGCAGGGAAGTCAAACTCAGACATGGCGGTATACAGGCAACTCCTTTTTGCGCTGTCAAAAGCGGTTTTAAAATCGACAAAGAGGTGGTGTGTATCGATCCTTTTATCATGGGTCTTCTCCAGGATTTGGCGTATCGTGAAAATCTGGTCGATGGTAGACTTACCAGGTCTAAAGCCACACTGATAAGGTCCAATCAGTTTGTCCACGATGGGCTTCAGTCTTTCACACAATACGCTAGAAAGAACCTTATATGCGATATTAAGATGACTGATTCCGCGGTAGTTGGATCGGTTAGCGGGATCGCCTTTCTTGTGGATTGGGCAGAGCACACTTAAATTCCAATCTGGAGGCATGCACTCGTCTGACCATATTCTGCATAAGAGCTGATGCATGCTTTTTACCAGCTCTTCGCCTCCGTGTTTGAACAGCTCGGCGGGTAGTCCGTCTTTTCCAGGGGCTTTGTTGTTTTTGAGCCGGGATATAGCTATCCTCACTTCTTCATAGTCAGGTGGTGGGACGACCTTTCCATCGTCAGGGATTGGGGTATCGGGTTCAACGTCTCCCTCGCAGGTTAGCAGTGAGGAGAAGTGCTCCCTCCATAATTTAAGTACACTCTGGACGTCGGTTAACAGGTCGCCATTATTGTCCTTACAGGAACTTGCCCCGGTCTTTAAACCTTCCGTCATCCGCCGGATCTTTTCAAAGAATTTTCGGGCACCTTTCCTGTCAGCCAGCGTCTCAAGCTCCTCACACTCACGCCTTTCGGCCTCACGTTTCTTTTTTCTGAAAAGGCGTCTCTCTTCCTTCTTCGCCTCACGATAGGCAACTCCTTTTTGCGCTGTCAAAAGCGGTTTTAAAATCGACAAAGAGGTGGTGTGTATCGATCCTTTTATCATGGGTCTTCTCCAGGATTTGGCGTACCGTGAAAATCTGGTCGATGGTAGACTTACCAGGTCTAAAGCCACACTGATAAGGTCCAATCAGTTTGTCCACGATGGGCTTCAGTCTTTCACACAATACGCTAGAAAGAACCTTATATGCGATATTAAGATGACTGATTCCGCGGTAGTTGGATCGGTTAGCGGGATCGCCTTTCTTGTGGATTGGGCAGAGCACACTTAAATTCCAATCTGGAGGCATGCACTCGTCTGACCATATTCTGCATAAGAGCTGATGCATGCTTTTTACCAGCTCTTCGCCTCCGTGTTTGAACAGCTCGGCGGGTAGTCCGTCTTTTCCAGGGGCTTTGTTGTTTTTGAGCCGGGATATAGCTATCCTCACTTCTTCATAGTCAGGTTGTGGGACGACCTTTCCATCGTCAGGGATTGGGGTATCGGGTTCAACGTCTCCCTCGCAGTTTAGCAGTGAGGAGAAGTGCTCCCTCCATAATTTAAGTACACTCTGGACGTCGGTTAACAGGTCGCCATTATTGTCCTTACAGGAACTTGCCCCGGTCTTTAAACCTTCCGTCATCCGCCGGATCTTTTCAAAGAATTTTCGGGCACCTTTACTGTCAGCCAGCGTCTCAAGCTCCTCACACTCACGCCTTTCGGCCTCACGTTTCTTTTTTCTGAAAAGGCGTCTCTCTTCCTTCTTCGCCTCACGATAGCGTTGCCATACACTGCGGGTTGCGCCCGTTCGCAACGTCTCCCTGTATGCAGCGTCCTTTTTTTCCGAGGCTGTGGTGCATTCCTCATCGTACCAGTTGTTCTTGCGGGCTCGCCGAAACCCTATAGTGGCTTCAGCGGCGGTACGTAATGAGTGAGAGATATGCTTCCATTGCTCGGTTACATCGTTAGGTCGAGGAATGCTCTCCGATAGCAGGTGTGAGAGTCGAGTGGAGAAATTATCAGCTGTCTGTGTCACGCGCAGCTTCTCGACGTCAAACTTTCCTTCCGTTACTGTGCGTACTTTCTTCGCTGCACAGAGGCGTGTGCGTATCTTGGCTGCAACAAGATAATGGTCCGAGTCGATATTGGGACCGCGTAGGGTACGCACGTCTAGAACGGTGGAGCTGTGTCTGCCGTCGATCATGACATGATCAATCTGGTTTCTTGTTCTTTGATCAGGGGACAGCCAGGTAGCTTGGTGTATTCGCTTATGCTGGAACCTGGTACTACTGATGACCATATTGCGGGAAGCGGCAAAGTCAATCAACCTAGTGCCGTTGGGGGATGTTACATCGTGGAGACTGAATTTTCCAACTGTAGGACCAAAGACTCCTTCCTTGCCCACCTTGGCATTAAAGTCGCCGAGCACGATTTTGATATCATGCAGGGGGCAGCGATCATAGGCTTGTTCAAGTTTATCGTAGAAGGAGTCCTTCTCTGCGTCGTCCGTCTCCTCAGTCGGGTGTGGTTGCTGTGTGACCTTGCCCAATCCCGACTCTTGCGTCCTCGTTCGTACACTCTGGGCAACGTGAGCTATTCTAGGCTCGCGGCAGAAAGAGAGGGAGCCTCGGTGGGGCCACTCTGACATACTTGGTTTAAGGGCTCACCGAGGTCTTTTGCGCAGCGTCTGTTCACCATGAGGTGCGGCTGCAAGCGGGCGTCTGTCTTGAAGCAAGCGGCTCGCTATATAAATGTGTAAAAATATTTTCAAAACCCCGAAACGGGTTGTGCGCTGGGTTTGGGACCCGCCACGTAAAAAATCTAGTCCAATGAAAAAATCGAAAAAGCCTCGGATGAGAACCCCCTTTAATGTTGACGACCCGCAAAACGATATAATACATCAGTTTATGAAAATTAAGAACCCTATTCATATATCCCCTCAATTTCAATTACATATTCTATAGGCTAGTTTGTAAAATTATGGAATAAACCCTCGTAACATCAGTCCCCTGGCGTGTCACAATTCCTTGAACGCTTAATAAAGTTGTCGTAAAACCAAATATCCTATATTTATTCCAATATTTCTTGTTTCTATTCATTATTTTATATCTGTTCAAGACATATTTAATAGATTTACTAATATGATCTATAATAATCTTATTAAAAAAAATGAATAAACTTTGTCATCATTTTTGGCCGTCATTCTCCTGGGCTAGGTTAAAATGTGAAATTCTCGCAAAATATTGCCGGACGTTGAATAACTCATTGTGCAGGTTAAGTGGCAGTGCTTCAGTGAGATGTAGAAGAACAAATATTAACGGTATCCATTATGATATCAGTTCTAGCGTAACTTTTACCCAGTCTATTTATACGGTTCCACTCAAATCGTCATTCTCCTGGCTAGTTCCTATTTTCTTAAGTGGCTATATTTCGTTTTAATTTATACATGGTTAAATGTGAGTCGTATGGACATATTATCTTAAATGTTTAAGGTTTAGCTAGGACGTTAACTTTAGATGTAATCTCATATTTATGTGCAATTAGTCATTCTCCTGGATTTTGTAGTGATGGTTGATATACATATACGATTTTTTTTGAGTATGTAGTATTGTAGCTCTTTGAATTTTAATATATGAGCTACAAGTTTTAAGCCGACTAGAAAGTTCCCTGATTTTTGCGAAAAAACCAAATATAGGTATAGATACATATAGTTAAGGAGAGTATAACCGTATTTTTTTAGCGGGGTAATAGGTACTTTGATTCTGGTGACTTCGTTGCTGTTATTCGCGAAAAAAAATTTAAAAAAATCCAAAAACTCACGAAAGGGTTAAAAAGTGACCGGCCCTGCATAGGATAGTGTAATAAGAAGGTAAGAAATGCATACCGCGCAGCGTATATGTAAAATGTGGTAAAAAATTATGTTTTCAAAATAAGCCCCAAAATTGTATCACTTTTGTATTTTCACCCATTTATTAAATCAGTGTTGTGCTTTAAAGTGGCAGACTAATTATTTAAATACTTTTATTTGTCATGCAACAACAACAAGAAAAGAACTCATTAGCCAAAAGGGATTCAACGATTCGTATAAATGGATGAACGAAATTAACAGAAATATATTTGTGCAAATGTTTAAACTTAAATGCAAATATATATGTAGATACATATGTAAATATGCAAACATAAAAATGTTGCACATTAAAGTACTTTATGCTATCAACTAAATGTTAATTTGACTCATTATGTCTACGAGTTTGTTCACATTATACGCTTGAGTGACATTTACAGCTGTCTTCATCTGTCAACACATGTGTAATATGTAGGTGTATGTGAATTCTAACTTGCTAAATTAACAGTAGAACAAAGCAAAGGTTAGGCTACTAGGAAAAAGAGGTGGTATTGACTTGAACTCCTTTGATGCTTCCGAAAGGGTTCAGTTATTGCAAAAGTAAATGGTTCAAATCGTAATAAAATAGTTTAAGAGTTAGCTACACCCTTTTCGAAATTTAATGTGGACAAAATAAATCATTATTATCTACGCCGAGCACCAATTTGACATTTCCTGAGCGAGGGGCATAAATCGTAGCTCTCAACGGAGACTTTCACGGTTCAGTTAAGTGGGTATAACATGATATGCTTTGTCAGATATATATGCCACTTTTCGATATGGATACAAATGAGAAATGTCTTCTGACAAATCATATGTACGAACATAAGCAATATAATGGTTTATATTTAAATCTGACATAGCGTGTAAACGCAAAGCAAATTGAGCGAATTTGACCCACATATGGGTAGGTACATATGGATGGAAAACCTGACAGGTACATATGACAACACATATCGTGTATAACAACCTTTAGCGTGGAAGACTAACACGGTTCGTTGTTTTAGTGGAAAACTAGCATAGTTCGCATATAACTGAACCGTGTTAATCATCGACGCAGATAATGAAGTATGCTAGTTTTCCACATAGAGACGAGTGTTAGTTTTCCACGTAGAGAACGAAGTGTGCTAGTTTGCCACTCAGGGAACTGAAGCGTGTTAGTGTTCCACGTTCCACGCGGTCCCCTGTGTGTAAGGGGTTTAGAATATGCCCGAGTTAGACATACCCGTCGTACGAGGCGACTAATATGCACATAGGTAACGACGTGCTAACTCGATGGTTGATCTACGGTTATGATGCCTCTCACCTCTCATTACCCATATTCTCCTTTCTCACGGATGGAGGGATGACATGACCTAGAAGGTTCACTGGTCATACCAAATCGCTACCGATGTTTGTAAATATGAGAAGAGGAAGAGATGAGCCCATCACTAAGTATACCGAAATGATCAGGATGACGAGATGAGTTGATTTAGCCATGTCCGTCTGTCTGTCTGTCCGTTTGTCTCTTTGAACGTAAGCTAGTCCCTCAGTTTTTGAGATATTTGGCTGAAATTTGGTATTCGGCCACCTTTTTCTAATATAGAAATCATTTGCCGGAAACAGCAAGATCGGACTGATATTACATATAGCTCCCATACAATCGATTGTTCCGATAAACGAATTTTGGGTTATAACTCCTATAATTAAACAGGGATGAACGTAAAATTTTGTAAGTGTTGCTATTTTTACATGTGCAATATCGATGTTGAAAATTATTGAGATGAGATAAATATTTCACATAGATAAATATTTCACATAGCCCCCATACAATCGATTTGTTTCGATAAACGGATTTTTATAGATAATTCCTGTAATTAGATAGGTAGGAACGTGAAATTTCGTAACTATTTCTCTTTTAGAACGTGGAATCCTGATGTTAAAAATCAATGAGATTGGACCAATATAACACATCGCCTCCATATAAACGATAGTTCCGATAATTTCGGTATGAGCTTAAGTTAAATTAACACAGGCGGTACTGGTCATCGAACAGTGAAAATTATGACGCTTATTTATGAAAGGTATATAGCCTTCAGCGCAGCCGAAGACCGCTTTCCTTACTGGTCTGAAATCCTTCTGTTTCAACAGCTTTGAGAAACTTGCCAATTGCCTTTTGTTTTTGTTAATTTAACTAATTATGCTTTTTTGTGACGCTATGTAAATAAAGAGTGCTGAAATTAGAAAAACCATCCACGACAAAGACATTTACATAAATCAAAAGAGATGGTATTTTAAGCTTCAACCCAAATTCAAAATGCGTTAAACGTATAAAAAAGGGAACATCCCTTTCTTCTTTTAAGTTGATGAAATTTAAATATTTATACGATATTTTTTAATGCCTCAAATATTCCCAAAAAAAAAAGGGATGAAGAGAAATTGTACGCACATACCCACCAAAAATGTCAACAAGGCTACGTTAAAAGAAAAAAAACCATTCTAGGGCTTACGATAAGATACAGAGAAACTGCTTTCAGGCGGACTTTAATTATGCGATAATAGATGCGACGAGTAGGTAGCATACCTCAACAAAAATTTGCCAAAATTGTTTGATGTTTCATGAAAGTTCTGAAATTGCTTAAAAATTCAGAAAGGAAAACAGCTAATTAACCAAATCAAATGTGTTGTAGATTGAAAACACCCCTTGTACTAATGTATGTTGCACGCATGCATGCAGGGATTATCCTGTACAAAAAAGCAAGTGTTGAACAATGCATGTGTTCTTGAGTGGGAATTAGAACAATTTAAAGCAAATGCATTACATTAGTTCATAAATACTTGATTGCATTTTGATATTCATGAAATAAAGTAGAGCATATTAATACGAAATTGCAAGGAGCAAATACATAGGGTGAAATTAAAAAACGACATATGTACCTAGGGTAAACTTTCTTATTTGAATTTGTTACTAATTTTTAAAGTTGTTTCAAAAAAATATTCATTTTGTTATGCGTGTATAATAAAAACTTCTATTTTACTATTTTACTAGATAGATTTTCCGCTCTTACCTCACAATGATATGCGCTAATTCAGAGATTATATGCAAAACCAAAGTTTATATTTTACCTCTTCACAGCTTTTTAAGCAAAAGTTAAGAATAATTTATACGCCAAGGGAAGCTTCCCTACCGTACCCTTAGAGGTATAGGACACGCTCAAACAATTAGGAACAGTTCAAGCCTGGCATTGCATAAAGTCGAAATTTTTATGCCAGTGTGTTTCTTATATGATTTAATTTAATTAAAGTAAGAAAAGTCCTAAGTAACAGATTCCATGCGCGCCCCCCCCCCTGCTTTCTTTTAGATTCCAAAGTTATGGATTTGACAAATATTTTTTAACAGAATTGGGGCGAGTTGAGTTTGGTGAACTTGTTAACGGCTGGCTTTATGTAAAAAAGCAAAGTTGGATAAGGATATTAAAGGTATAGGTGTGTTCAACAAAAATTTGTAAGTGCATTTTTGTTATTTTGTCCTCCTTTAATGTTTTTGTCGTAGGCACTTTTGGTAAAAAAATAATATAAAATGTTATTATTTTCCATATTTTTTCCTTTATATCAGCCATCGCCGCGTAGTGTCTCAGTCTGCTCACTGCCACTCTACAGCAATTTCATCTTGCTCTTTGTGACTCACAACAAGTACCCAGATTCGTGAAAAAATACAAAAAATCATTGCAATATTATTCTAGGAATACCGTTCATCGCGCTTCGCTGTGAATGTATAACGGTACACACATGCGTTCATAAGTAGATACGCATATATGTAGCTACATATGTACGCATATACATACGTTGTTGTATTTGTTTTTATTTTTTAATCGCGCTGCATACTAGTTTCGGCGACTATTTTTTTTTTGCTTAGTTTAATAAAATTTCTTTCGAGTATTTTTTTGTGATTCCAGGAACGATATTATTGTAGAAAGTATGACGTTGTTGTTGTAGCTCTCAGTAGGTTTAAAGCTCTGGTTATCCCTGCTTCATATACATAAACACTTTTGCTCATATTTGCTCGTTTCTACAAAATTCAACTTGAAAATGAAGCATTTTTTGTTGAAATCAAACTATCCATTTCGAAAAGGGGCGATTTCGGGAAGCGATTTCGTCCAATTTTATCAGGTATACTCCCTATAATGCTAGTATACCTTGTACCAAATTTCATCCTTCTACCGTAATCAGTTTAAAAGTTATGACCAGTGCAATTTTCAAATATGCCTCCCTGAAAAGTGGGCGGTGACACGCCTAATTTTAAAAATTTATCAAAAAATCATAAAAGAATGGCTAGGGGGTTCATCCTACCAAACTAAATCATTTTAGCCATTTCCGTTACCGTTAGTTTTCGATATCGAAAATGGGCGTGGTTGGAGGGCGCTTTTATCCAATTTAATCAGGTATAATCCCAACCATGTACTAAATTTCATCGTTCTACCGTAATCAATTTAAAAGTTACGACCAGACGAATTATCAAAAATGCCTCTTAAAAAAATTATGGAAAAATCATAATGGATTGACCAGGGGGATTCACCTATAAAATGATATCATTTTAGCCATTTCAGCTACCGATATATGTCTGTTTAAGTGATTTTCGAAATTTTCGACATCGAAAAAGGGGGCGTGGTTATCATCCGATTTCGCCCTTTTTCAATAGCAACCTACGTTGACCAGAAAGTACCTTGTATGCAAAATTGCGCGCAAATATTAATTTTTACTCAAGTTATCGCGTACACGGACAGACGGACGGACGGACAGTCTAATGTAGATATATTTTATAATAAAAATATATACGATTATGGTATAATACGTAATTTTGTTACATTTCTCCAATTAAGCTTATGTCGGATTAAAATGTAATTTACTTATTTTTGTGTTTTCATTAAAGATTATATAATTCGATTTTGTGTTTCTAATGAATTTTGTGTTTCTAATGAATAGAAACGCTGAGTAAGTTCATTTGATTCGTTTCCAAGTAATAACTACAACCACCCTCGCTTAGCTTATTTTAATTCCTAACAGATGTTCGAATTAAATTTGTGTAGATATTTTCGTATTTGAAAAATGTAAAGCCAAATATAAATTTCGTTGATGCCTATGCAAAATCACCTATCTACCAGATGCAAAACATTCCAACTGACGGAAGTGCCAAAATGATATTTGGTAACCCTGGATTCCATGCATCGAGTTTCATCAATAAAAATAATAAATTAATTAAATAATGAATTCCAGCAAAAAATTACCCAAAAAAGAAAACTGCCCAGCGAATGTAAGGAGTGTAGTTAAATTTTAGCTGAAAAACCACGCATCGATTCGTAAAAAACAAAAATTTCAGCAAATTTATTTGAAAAACCGTCTGTAGGCAAAATAATTCCACAAACAACATAGCTACTTGAAAACCTTGGTTAAATTTTATGTTTTTCAGGTAAATATCACATTTTAAAAACAGATCCAAAATTTAGTTGCAAGATTATGCATACGATTAAAAATTTGACCTTTTCAGATAGGTGATTTTGCATTGGGTAGATAGGTGGCTCTGCATAGGCATCGACGATTTATAAATAAAGATATGATCAATTTTTTGTATAATACTGCATTTATACATATTTAGACCAAGTTACTAAAGATTTTTTTGTGCCACATAGTAGTCCGGTCAAAAAAGACATAAAAATAGTGGTTAAATAGCAATAGTTCCCACAGAGCCAAATTTTGATGGTGAGCTTAGGTTCGCCGTCAGAAAGAAGCCATCAAAAGATCCCATGGATCAAGTGTGTTCTAAAAAATATATTCGGGGTCAAAGGTCAAAATTTTAGGTATTTTGAACTTTTCTCGAAAACAGTAAGTTTTTTAAAAAATTACTTGAGACCAAGTTGTGGACCTGGAAATTCTCTACAAATATCAGTAACCAGTTCTGAGATATCGCGATGGACTATTTAGGATTTTTCTCGAACACTTTAGCAGGCGTAGAAAAATTTTCTATGACCGTTTATTTCATACGAAATTTCAACGACAATCAAAATAGTTTTTTTTCGTAAAGCCTACAGTTCTCGAGCTTGAGCGACATTTTCTCCATGCATAATATCAAAAACCAGCAGTCTGGGAAAATTGAGTTATCTTGTATAACAAAAATTATCACGGAGCGAAATTTTTATGGCGAGCTTAAGTTGGCCCCCAGAAAGAACACTACATAAGTCCCCATTGATTTCATGTGTGCTAAAAAAGTTATTCGGGGTCAAAAGTCAAAGTAAATAAAAAAAAACATATTTGAGGGTTTTTGGTTACTCTTAGAGAAAAAATGACAAGACCACATCTGTTTAGAATTTCCAGGTCTACGACTTGGTCTCAGTTAATTTTTCGAAAAAACTTACTGTTTTTGAGAAAAGTTCAAACAATTTCTTTCTGACGGCGAACCTAAGCTCTCTTACAAAATTTGGCTCTGTGGGAGTTATTGGTATTTCAAATGTTTAATTTGACCGGACGCGGAACAAACAAATTACTTTGAAATAGATGGGTACCGTACCTAGTTTTTCATGAATTTTCTAAATATGTATCTCGATTAGTGCTTTAATAAAAAAAGCTTTAAAAAAAAAAAAAAAAAAAAAATAAGTAACTGCAGAACCCCAAATGTAGACATAAAATAGATAAAAACACACATAAATATTACATTGTTTCCATAGTATCTATACATCACAGCTTTCTCTACCTTTTATCTATAATTGTTTCTTTTCATTGTTATTGCTACCGCCAATTAGTGAGTAAAATCAATCGTAAATCTGTAAGGATGTACAAAACCTTCACAACATAATTGTTTTTTTTTTCACGGCTATGTATGTAAGTACACTCGCACATGCTGAGCAGCAGCAGAAAACAGGGATAACATCAAAATAAAAATAGCAATAACAGGGGAAAATAATCGCTTGTCCAACATGGCGCACCCCAATTGCTTATGTCAGCTGCCAGACGAAATCTTGATGTTTTTTCATATCTCTTTCAGATTTGACTAGGATAAATATAACACAATTATCATGTAGTTTTATTGTCTAACACTCGTGTTGTTGATGTTGTTGTAACCGTAAAACACTATATTCAAAATTTCCAAAGTTGCTTGTACCTAGTAGTTACCAGCTTAAAAAAAAAATTCTAAAATTAAAATAGACTAAAGTAAAAAAAAAAAAATAAAAGAGTTTTAAATGAAATAAAATAAAATAAAAATAAAAATAAAAAAAAAGTAAAATAAAATAACAAAATAAAAAAAAACTAAAATAAAATACAAAAAAATAAAATAAAATAATATAAAAAAAAAATAAAACAATAAAAATAAAATAAAAAATTAAATGAAATAAAATATCGCAAAATAAAATAACGCAAAATAATTTAAAAAAAAATAATAAAATAAAGCAGAAGAATATGAAATAAATTGAAATAACATAAAGTTAAATAGAAGAAAATAAAATGAAGCAAAAAAAAAACACTTCATATATAATAATATTTTCAAGTAAGGATGTGTTGATATTAAATTGGTTGCTCTTCCGCTCAATTTCAATCATTTTAATGTAAATTTGTAAGTGTTTCATAAAATCGCCACTGACAAAGGCAACGACAACAAAGACATACCAATTATCAAAAGGGTTCATCGCTGTCAGTCTCAATGCATATTGTCAACGATTGGAAATTTTTTGTTGTTATTTCTTTTGTCGTTGCTTTGTGCTTTTTGTTCTTTAATAAGAGTTTTTTTATTATAAGTTCCTCTTCTCATTTTCCGGCAGTAAATTTCAGATCCTTTACTTATATTTGCAGTTGATGATTTGTTTTTGTCAGCAATGTTTTTTATATTTTCTAGTTAATTTTCCTGTTCCGGGATATATTTCTGATTGATGCCAAATCTTTAGGGATATTAGTGAGTACATAAGTTATTGTTGAAACGTCATCAAATACCATCAGCGCGTTTTCCAATAACAAGCAATAATGTGAAAGCTCGTTTGTGCGACTGTACATCGTCAGTCAAAGGACAAAGCAGCGGATCAAGTATACTATAAAGAGCACAGGTCTTGTTAAATGTTTGAAGAAGCTGCAAACTAGCCGAAGAGTTTTAAAATGCCAATCAAAGGCAAGGGAGCTTCCAAACCACAATATCTCTTTTAATTCACTCTGACAGTAGTCGACTATCAATTCTTTTCAGGGCAACAACGCAACATTAAGAGGTGACAATCGATTGCAGACAGCCGTTAAATGACTGTTATACGGCTCCCTAGCCATAGTGCGGCTCCTGGACCATAGTGGTGTCCCAAATATTTCTGCACCACATAAGTATTTCTACTCCTCTTGCTACGAGTCGATTCAAGCTTCTCTCGGTTTTCGCCGAAAAGGCTAATACGAGGTGGCAACTGGATCCTACATGTGAGATGTCCAGACAGACTTGGCCTCGCATTAATTAGAAACGAAAAAGGTTTTGTTGTTGTTGTTAAAGACAAAAACACTCCCCGAAAGTCTTGGGGAGTGATGACAGTCCTTGGTCGACTGTCTTGGTAGCGATTTGGTTTTGGAACATTCTAGGTCATGTCATTCCTCCATCCGTAAGGAGGGAGCAGATGGATAATGAGCGGTGAGAGGCATCATACCATTCCTAGAAATCAAATGACAAAGCTCTTAATATAATGCTAAAAGCATAACAATAATGAGCTGTTTAGAAATACAAAACTACAAGTCTTTACCGCTAAGTGCTCGCGGTATGCTTTTGCAGGATTAGCTTATAATACAAATGATTACAATTGTTTAATGAATTGGAAATATGTTCCAATTATCTAATATAATAAGCGTACTATCTTTTCACTATTCCACGTACGCCTTTCAAAACATTTGACAGGCAGCAAATACAACCAGGAGCGGTTCGTAGCAGCTGCTCTGAGAAAACAAAAGAAGATGTTTCTTGGAGTTCTTAGTATTATTAATATTATTGCAATCGTGGCACTTACAACAATGGTTATTGCTTCTTTTTTGTGTTACTTTGGTTGTTGTTATTGTAATGTCAATAATTGGTTTTTGTTTTCTTATTCTTTTTTTTTGTCGTTTACGCATGCAAATGTTTTGTTAAGAATATTTTAAAAGATTATTTTTTTTTTGTTTTGTTTTTATCTCACATTTACTTACTATATCATGTCTACTTGCTCCACTTAAACATATTTGCAAGCTTTTACTGTATTTGTGCTTTTAATTTGTATAACCAATCTAGTTTGCATTAACTTTAAAGCACTTGAAACTTGTGTTGTTTCCCAGCTACTTCTTCTTAATCTTCTCTACTTCGTTCCCCGCATTTACTTTCTCTTGGTTACTTTCAATTGTTTTGCAAGAGAATGTTCCTATTTTCCCCTTTTAATGCGAAAACTTTCAACTTCCTCTACTATTGAAATCTCCGCTTTGCTGCCTTGTGCTGCTTCCTGTTGGCTAGTCGCAGCTTATTTCAAGCAAGCCAGCAGCTTGCAACGGTCTCTTGAGACACCTAGTCCAAGCCATTTCTTATATTGCAGCATACGTTTCCGCTGTGGCCAGTGCTTTGATTTAATTTTTTTTTTTTTTTTTACAAATTTTACTTTTTGTATGTCTATACTCACTCAGCGTATGCTTTAAGGCAATCGTTAGCGGATGTCCTGCTTGGGTGAGCGCCGTTTCGAATGTGCACTACCCATTTCTGCGCCGGGGAAACACTTTTTTTTGTAAACGGGAGAACAATATTTTAGTAAAGTGTTTTTGTATTTCAGCGGGACAACGGTTAAGAGGTATTTAAAAACCAGTTCTTTTACTGGTACCAGTTGGATCGTAGCCTTTCGAAAAATTTTTTGTTGGCTTGGTTAAAAGTCTCCTTTACTCATCTCTTGAAAGAGCACTATGATTGCACTAACCAATCAAATGATGTATTTTTTATGCTCAGTCGCTCACTTGCAAGCAATGAGACAATAACATATGTCACGGTGGTCGCTAGTGAGCGACGGAGCAAAAACAGATGACATAATTTTATTGGTGCGTTGACTGCTTTTTCACTAATACAACCTCAGTTACAATTTTATCGGGGCCGCCGTGGTTTAGCGGTTAAGTGCTTGGCCTACTACACCAAGTAGTGTCATATCAATGCCCGGCAAAACCAACATCAAAAATTATTTAGAAAATTTTTTTTCTAAACGGGGTCGCCCCTCGGCAGTAGGTTGATAAACTCTCCGGGTGTATTTCTTGTAGCACACTACAAGTTCTAAGATAAGCTCGGTAAAAATCTCGTTAGAGGTTATGATAACCTGTTGGTATATCGCCGCCATTATCTAGTTATCTAGTATTTTAAATCATTTAGGATACCTCGCCCTCTATCTTTCTCTTCGCCTTCAACTCTATACTGTCTACTTCCGTTGGCGTGAACGTAGCATTTATCCTCCGCAATTTTCGGATATATTTTTTTTTAGCCCCATCTTCTTTTGTTTTGGTTCACATAGTCAGACATTGCACTGTTTCAAAAAAGTTTTGTATATCACACATTTTATTGCACCCCTGTGTGTTGTGTCGACTGAATTTACCCGCTTGCCATACGTTGCTAAGTGAGTCGTTGCGCATGGTGGCTGCCACATTGTATGCAGTTTGTGAGCACCATAATCAAAGTAGCGTAACCGAAGTAATATTCTGCTGTAGAATTGAATAGAGTGAAATTGCAGTATACAAAGTATTTTAACAAATTCATTGATTTTGGTGTGAAGGTCAAGGCAGAGTGGGAATGAAAAGAAGACTGGATGTGTGATAAAGTGAAGTTTGAAATTCTTCTGGTAAAACTGAGCTTCTTAGGTTAATTAAATAGAAAAAGCCCTTATTTCTACACCCACGTAGCCTCAAAAATGTCGTATAAGTTTTCAAAATCGAAAAAAGTAAGGAGTTTCCATCAGCTTAAAATTGCTAATTAACAGGAATAACGTCCGAAAATGATATAAAAATCCGGTGAATGACAGAAGGTTTTAAACCCGGGTAAACTACTGTCAAAATGAGAACAGCGAAGTGGTGGTCGTTGTTCAGAGAGTATTAAAACTAACTACTCATCCCGTTTTAAAATTGATCAACAATCCAAAGAAGACGCCGAGAACGACCCCACAATCGAAGCCAATGGAATTGACGAGGACCTGCGGGTTAGGAATTTAGAATATGCCCTAATATGAACATATATAATAACGTTCTACTTGATGGTTGATCTACGGATATGATGACCTAGAAGTTTCCACTGCCCATACCAAATCACTACCTACCACGAGAGTTGAGCAAGGGAGTATAGGAGTGTACTGGGTTCATATTCGGCCAAGACCTTTCAATTTCGACATCATTCACCAAAACCTTAACAGGACGAAAAGAAGTTGCCTTTATGTCGATATGTTCGAAACTAAACTAGGTATTTAGGTAATGTGACCCCCTACAACTGTTGGATTATGCCGACCACATCGACATCATTGGTCTCACGACCCCCACTAACTTCTGCTTTCTCCAAATAAGAAAACGAAGCGGAAAAAATATGTTTGGCGGTAAACAAAGGTAAAACGAAGTACTTGCTGGCATCAAGCAAAGAGTCAGAGCATTCGCGTGTTGGCAACCACGCAACTGTTGGCAACCATATTTGCGCGATAGTAAGCGACTTTCTTTACCTCTAATGCAGCAGTAAACCAACAACAATGTAATCCTGGAAATCTATCAAAGAATAACAAACAAATGCTACTTTGGGCTGAGTAAGCAATTGAGAAGTAAAGTCCTCTCTCGACGTCCTGCTATATGGTGCAGAAGCATGGACAGTGACAGCATCCGGCGGCTTTGGGGGTATTTGAGAGTAAACTTCTTCGAAAGATTTATGGACACATAAACATTGGCGACTGTGAGTACCGAAGAAGATTTTATAATGAGCTGAATGAGCTTTAAGCAGACGTCGACATAGTTCAACGAATCACAACGCAGCGGCTTCGCTAGCTAGGTCAAGTTGTGCGAATGAACGAAGATGCTCCGGCCCAGAAGGTATACTTATCGGCACCCACCGGTGGAAGTAGAGGAAGACCACCGCCCCGATGGAGAGACCAGGTGGAGGTAGATCAGCGATGACGCGGTGTCTCTAGTTGGCGCCAATAGGCTCAACAACGAATCGACTGCAGATATATGTTGGACGGTTAAAATAGCCTTGGCGGCTAAATGGCTGTTTTAGGAAAATGAGTAAACTATCTTAAATTAAGAAAGCTTATTTGAGCATGAGCCACCATAAATTAAAAGCTTTCGATGTTCCATTTGCATTATAAAATCAGCAGTGTTTATACTTGGATTAAGATTTGAACCGTATATCATGACGTTTGCTCTTGATTGAAGACGGTTTATGCTCAATGTTAGAAAGTTTTTTTTCCAAGTGTAGAGAAAAAACATGGTAATATCTTTCATCCGACTAACTTCGAGCCCTTGGCTGGAACAGTGTTGTTTCCACCGACGTATTCCAGATAGACTTTATGCAAAAGCCGGATGCCTCTTCGCCTATCGTTTAATAATTCTATATTACGAATATTAACGAATCTCTTCATTCTTCTCAATTTATCTCTAACATATTAGAAGTTAACTCCGAAACTAGTTTAGATATTAAAATTTTTCACAACGCTTGGTATTGCAGGACTCATTAACACCTTTCGTTATTATTCTAATATTTTTTGGGTCATCCCTTTTCCACATATTGGGTCGACAACTCCAAGACCAGTCGAGTTATCAAAATGAAGGATGTCTTAAGTTAAAAACTGACGCCTATTTAGCCAACGCTTGCACAAAATTCAGTTTGGCAGTTATTGGATGATGCGCGCCCAAAACACAAAAACATACAGACCACAGAAGAATTCTGTTAAAAAGCTAGCTAATATTTGCTCTTTGGCGGAAATCCCAATCAAAAAGAAAATAATTGTTGACACTGTTACTCATTTAGTTAGCTCTGATAAAATTACAATCTACACCCTGAAGAAATATGAAAAGTATCTTAAACATAAATAATCATGGCAAAAATAATATCCGCTTCCACAATGAGTTATGATAATTGAAATTCAGCTTAAGTATATGAGTAATCGTGTCATTAAAAATAAAGTATTACTCGCGCCAAAGCACGTGGCCGCATCCCACACTGAAGTAGGTATTGCGTGGGATGACATGGTGAAGTCCAACAATCACGAGCATGAGGCGAAAGACAAAGTAAGCCAAATAAATAGACAACTGATAGACATCATCTAACTGTGCTTACGTTGTTAATTTACAGTGAGAAAGTGAAATCTGGGAGTTGAGTATAAGCAGATCGCCAGTTGGATATGCACGTAGGCGGAAGACGTTGTGGATGGCCAGTAGACTGGAAAAAGCTTGTTTCAGCAGATAATGTTTGTAGTTAGAAATGCGTGCACGTACGCCTTTGTAAATAAATGCATGAATTTGTAATTCGCATAACAAAATATAGCAAAGTACATTTAAAAGCTCACAAAGCCAACTTAAGTTCTAACCCTAAAAAGATAATTTTTCAGGAGATACTTACTTACTTAAATTAGCCTTTAACCGCCTAGGCAATTTTGGCCCTCCAACATGTTTCACCAGCTGGTTCTTTGTTAAATCAACAGGCGCCAATTGCAGATACCTCGTGATCGCAGATCTGCCTCCACTTGGTTCTGCCCTGGGAGTGGTTCTCTCCCTTATGCTCTACTTCCACCGGCGGGTTCCGATAAGAACACCTTCTAGGCCAGGGCGGCTTATTCGCACAACGTGATCTAGCCAGGGAAGCCGCTGTGATTTTATTCGCTGAACTATGTCGACATCTGCGTAAAGTTCACAGAGATCATCATTATATCTTCCTTGGTACTCGCGGTCGACAACTTAGAATCTTTCGAAGGTAAGTATCCGTGTCCATGCTTCTGCACCATATAGTAGGACAGGTACGAGGTAGAGTGTTGTTTTAGTTCGTCGAGAGGGGACTTTACTTTTCAGTCGCCTACTCAGCCCAAAGTAGCATTGGTTTGCAAGAGTTATTCTTCGATAGATTTCCAGGCTTACATTGTTGTTGGTATTAATGCTGCTTCCTTGGTATACAAAGTCCCTTACCATCTCGAAATTATTGTTGCAGTGACGTGGTTGCCAAGATGCGAATGCGCTGACTCTTTGCTTGATGCCAGCAGGTACTTCGTTTTACCTTCGATCACCACCAAACCCAGTTTTTCCGCTTCTTTTTCTAATTTGGAGTACGCAGAAGTTACGGCGCAGTTGTTGAGGCCAGTGATGTCCATGTCGTCGGCATACGCCAACAGTTATACGGTCTTGTAATATATTGTTCCAGCGCGATTAAGTTCTGCAGCTTGTTTTATGTTCTCCAACATAAAATTAAAGAAATCGCACGATAAGTTAGGTTATAGTTTCGAACGGCTCGGAGAGTTCCTTCCCGATTCTGATCGAGCTGGTGGTGTTGCTCAGCGTCATTTGCAAAGCCGTATAAGTTTTTCGGCAACTCCTTTTCGTGCTGTCAAAGGCGGCTTTAAAATCAACAAAGAGATGGTGTGTGTCAATCCTTTTCTCACGGTTTTTTTCCAAGATTTGACCTATTGTAAAAATCTGGCTGATGGTAGATCAAAAGGTTTACGTCAGGCTTTAGACTTCCCCACAATACGCTTTGCGTGGAAAACTAACCTACTTCGTTCTCTGCGTGGAAGACTAACACACTTCGTTCTTTGCGTGGAAGACTAACACGTTTCAGTTCTATGCGAACTATGCTAGTTTTCCACGCAAAGACCGAAGTATGTTAGTTTTCAACGGAGAGAACTGAAGCGTGGTAGTCTTCCACGCAGATAACGAAGTGTGCTAGTTTGCCACGCAGAGAATGAAGTATGTTAATTTTCCACGAAACGAACGAACCATGCCACTCTTACACGCACACAATGAACCGTGCTAGTATTCATTGGGAGCGACGATATGCGATACTCAAAAGGCTGATTCCACGATAGTTGGCACAGTTTGCGGGATCGCTTTTGTTGTGGATTGGGCAGAGAAAACTTAAATTCCAAACTTCAGGAATGCATTCATCCGTCCATATTCTGCATAGGAGCTGGTGCGTACACCTTTCCAGCTCCTCGCCGCCGCATTTGAATAGTTCAGCTGGCAGGTCATCAGCGCCCGCCACTTTATTGTTTTTTAGTCGGGATATAGCTATTCGTACCTCGTTATAGTTGGGTTGTGGAACCTCTAATCCATCGTCTTCGATTGTGTGGTCGGGCTTGTCCTCTTCTCTGGTTTGTTGCTATGTTCCTCCGTTTAAAAGAGCAGAGAAAATAACTGCTATATAATTATGATCAAGAAAAAATAATTTTTTGGAATGAACGAGCCTCAGGCGATGGAACAAAATTTCATAAAATCTATTAATTATTGTGAATATAGAAGTTGTGTTGCTCCAATTTGTCCATTAAAACCACCAAACCACCAAAGACTTCCGCTGGTTTATTATAGTTAATATGTAGTTATACGAGTTTCAGTATGCACAATTAAATTAAATTTAATAAATTTCATTAGCCTTTGAATTATAAATATTTACGTGCTTGCATGGTTTTACGCATTTGCTTCCATATAAAATGGCTTTCCGCTGCACAAAACATTATAAAAACAAAGCAAAATATTTATTTAGATTTTAATTTGCGTGAAAAATATGCCTGCACTAAATAGCACTGGGAATCCATTACTAAAACCAGAATACCACTAAATCATTTTGAAATATTCATTTTACCCATTTTATTACCATCTTTATTATGTCATGCCACTCTTATGGCTTTATATGAGTTTTGCTAGCAAACAAACAGAAATACTCGTAATTCAAATTTTAAATAGCCACACTTAAAGCTGTCATTAAATTTCAAAATGCAGCAGTAGCAGCGGGCAGGACTGGAAGCAACGGAATGCATAGCAGCACAATACTCGTATAATATACAGCAATAGCAATGACAGTCAAAATAAGCAACATATACATAGCAATATTTTATGTAAGTAAGTAAATACAGTACTGAGCAGTACAATAGCAACATAGCGCACAAAAGCAAAAACAGCGACCCAAAATTCGTTAAGGACCCTGCCTTAAATGTTACCAACTTGAAAAAAAGTTGATTCATAAAATAAGTATTCGTCTTAAAATTTAAGAATATGTAGTTAAAAAAGAGCCAAGTCAAACTTCACTTTTCATTTCTGCGTTAAGTGATTTTGCACTGTCACCGACGTTTTGAGACCAAAGTCGCGGGTAATGCGGCTGTAGGTATACAGGGAATATATTTCCCAGACGTCAGCTTTGAGGACGAAACTGATTAAGCGTGATATTTCTATCCCGTAAACCCGAAGTATGGCCCTTCACATTAAAACCAGACTTTTGGTCGAACAAAACAAACGGTCTAAGTGGAAAAAGCACTTGTAAAAACTGAGAAAGCACAACAAAAAATCAATTGCCATTCACGATAACGCCTTTGTTGCCCTTCACGAATCGTCGGGTAGGCTAAAAGGCGAATGAGATAATCTTTCGATTTAGTTGTGAACGGCATTTTATCGCCTGGAAGGGTACGAAAACACGTACGTACCAGATACACTCCGAAAGCATTTCTTTCTCGCGCAACTTCCAATCTGCTAATCTTAACAACACATAAATCTTTTTAGTCTTAGCTTAGTCTGGGACTTTACAGAAACAGAAATATTATGCTCTATCAGAAACTCCCACTAGCTAGCCGTTAACAAAATGCTATCAGCGATTCCGTAGTGACAAGTTTATTCTATCGACTAAGGCTCGGTTTTTAATGCAATTTTAAATCACAGACCAAATTGACTAGAGTTTATCCCTGCCAATTTAGCCGTTTAAACAAAGTTTAAATTCGTTCAGTAGCTTCAACTTTCGCTGAAAAACTCGGCCTCCATCTCTCACTCACTCTTAGCCATTCTCCAAGCTTTCATTCTCCTCCAATTTTCCTCTCTTCCTCGCACCACTCACCCGCTCTCCCTCCCACTCCTTTCCTCTCTTCATTTCTTTCGAGCTCCTATGTTCTCATTCACCTCCCTCACTATTTCACTCTCCGTCTCGCCGCAATCTATCGTCCTATTCTTACTCTTCCTCATCGCCTTTCTCTTCCTATCCACATTTTGGTCGATATCTTGGAAACGAGTTCCCATTTGGGACTAAAGGAAGATTGCCAAATTGTACAAACACCTTGTAAGGTCACAGCTTGTCCACATTTAGGACGATAACTCGAACACGGTATAGTATCAGATATCGATAATCAATTATCCGCAAAGAGAACTGAACCGAACCTGTTGAGACCTAGCCAAAGCGAAGCTAACGCAGGCCTATCCAAATGGGAACCGGTTGAGAATGAGTACTGTGAGGACCAAATATAAACACGTTAATTTGGCCCACACAAAACGCAAACACACCATCACAACAAGTCGCAGAAACACAATCAAAACAACATGTTTCAGCAACATAGTAACCATGGCAACGCAACAATTGGAGCTAGCAACACCAGAATCCGCAGCTATAAACGAAGCGACACAGCAGCACAGCAGGCAGTCAGCACGGAGCTGTGGTTGCGACCAGAGCTACTACTGAAGCACTTCTCGATTGTGGATCGGTGATTACCTGCGCAAGAAAGAATTGCTTCATAGGAGTGAGTCGTGGAATTAGGCTAGTGAATGTGTCGGTTATACCACCAAACACTACTTGAGACCTCGTTCGCACCCGCAAAAGCAAAGGCCACGCCACCGTAACGTGCAAACCGCGAACAGGCGACGCCCGCTCACCTGCGTCCAAGTGAACCGCGCCGCAAGTACTCCGCGAAGCAGCTACGTCAACATCCAGCGCTGCGCAGATACGCTAACGTTAACATCGAACGCCAGCAGAGCAGCAGCACACGACGCGAGAAGGCGACGCCAGCAGAACGACGCCAACGTCGACGCAAGCAGAGTGCCGGTATAAGGCGCGACAGAGAAACGTAAACGCAAGCAGAGCAACGCCAACGTAAGGCAGTGACGCCAAGCGCGGCAGAATTAACGGGATCCGTCTAACGGAACACGGCCGGACCATTAAATTACAACGCTACATTTATAAATGAATTAAGTGAAATTATAGGAATAAGATTAGAGTTAAATAAAGATGATATGAAAAGCGATTTGCATGGTGTCCCATACATATTTACAAAATTATTGTAACTGGACTCTGGAGACGGCGAGTATACCCCTGCAATTATCAAAGAAGCAACGGGGCAACAGAAAAGCTTCGTTACAATTGGCGCCCGAGCAGGGACCCTGCAAATCATTGAACGTCAGACGGAACATTCCTGACTATACGCCCAAGTTACAAAATGGCCGAATCGATAGACACCACGTGGTTGGACAACATTTCAAAGGATCGACTGGTATCCATCGCACAGGAATTGGGTATCGAGCAGACAGGCACCGCCCGGGAAGTCCGAAAACGAATATTAGCATTGGCATCAAAGGCAACAACGGACCCGGAAATACAAGCCAAATTTGCATCGTTGGAGGTCACCTACCAGGACGCCGTAACCTCCAGTGAAGACGAAAGTGAGGCGGAAAAACTAGATCCCCCGGACACCGGCATGAACTTGAGCAACATGCCCTCTAAACAGAACATACCGGCATTTCCTCATCGGGACACTCAATCCACACTACACAACCCGACATCAGGAATAGCACCAGCCGGCACCAATATGACTCAACAGGTAACCCAAGCGCCAACCGTTGTATTTGCGCCCATCATCGACCAGGTACGAAAGTGGTCGGTGAAATACGAGGGAGGACGAGATCCGTTGGCTTTCGTCGAACGGCTGGAATAACTATCGGAGGTTTACACGCTTAACATGGATCTCCTCCCGAAAACCATGCCCGAGCTACTAGGAGGCACCGCCCTTCAGTGGTATCGTAACAACAACGCACATTGGAGTAGCTGGGCGGATTTCAGACAGGATTTTTTACGTTTTTTTCTACCAGCTAGATACTTCGAACGCCTCGAGGACGATATACGGCAACGAAGGCAACACGCACGCGAGAGATACAAAGACTACGTGCTAGCGATACAAAATTTGATGAGGCACGCCGGGTACAGCCACGAACAACGTTTGGAAAGAATCTTCCGAAATAGCCAGCCGGATTACCTGCTCTACATCAAACGTAGGGATTTCAGCAATCTCACAGAGCTCCTCACACTTGCCGAGGAATACGAGAGCATCCACGAGGGATACCGACGACCCTCAGACACAACCCGCCGCGAAGTAGCACGACATGTCGTAGGTGACAAAACCTTGGTTTCAACACCACAGCCAGCACCACCGCCACGACCAACGAGCACACAGCACCACTCGCCTCCGGAAAATCCGAGAATTGACCGCAACAACGTATGCAGAAGATGCGGTGAACAAGGACACTACGCCAATAGATGCCGAAATCCACGAAAAATTTTCTGCTGGGAGTGCGGCCGTAACGACGTACGCACCATAGAATGCTGCCGCCAACGTCAGGGAAACGACAGAGGGCTACACCAAAGGCAAGGCGCGGTGAGCCCGCGGAACCCAGCGCCGAATCAGCAGCAGCAATGTACCAGGAACATGGCCGCCTGTACGCCGTAGCCAGGCTCGGAGCGGAATCAGCCGAAGCGGTCATCGATACAGGAGCATCGAGAAGTTTCGTCTCAAGCAGCCTAGCAGAGCGTGTGGTAAACTCGGGAAGCGGAGAAATGGTGAGAGTGGCCATAAAAATAACGATGGCAAACGGGACTAGCACCACAATCTTCGACGCCATAAGGACTGAGGTGCGCCTTGGAGACGCGTCACACCACACAGTTCTCCACGTTATGCCCGGAGCAATCGACGACATCATACTTGGATTAGATACACTAGGGAGCATGGGAGCCACCATATCCTGCGGAGGAGGGCACCTCGCATTATCCAGGCCGCGTTCACAACATACGCTGTCACCAGGCGAACCAACACAGATCACAGAGGAGGTAACGCCACCAGGCAGGGGCAACATTAACACAGAGGAGAGGATCAACAGGATCAACGGTGCCTACGGCGGGGACGAGGAGGAACGAGTACGTGACTTCCTGACAAAAGAGCTCCGAAAATTCGAGACCATAAGCGGGGTGACGACCATAGCCGAGCACAAGATCATCATGACGGACGACCGCCCCATCAAGCAACGTTACTTCCCGCGCAACCCAGCTATGCAGAGCATCATCAACGACGAGATTAATGAACTGCTCCAGAAGGGATACGTCGAGCCGTCATGCAGCCCACACAGTGCACCTATCGTACTAGCTAAAAAGAAAAATGGGAAGTGGAGATTATGCGTGGATTATCGGCAGCTCAACGCCCGGTCCGTACCCGACGCATACCCCTTACCCAGAATACAAGCTTCGACAAGCGAAATACATCAGCAGCTTAGATCTGAAAAATGGTTACTGGCAAATACCATTGGAACCCCAGAGCCGCCCCTACACAGCCTTCACGGTACCAGGACGCGGGTTATTCCAGTGGCGTGTTATGCCTTTCGGCTTACATTCCGCGCCTGCAACGTTTCAAAGAGCGCTAGACCAGGTCATTGGACCGGAGATGGAACCTTACGCGTTCGCATACCTTGACGACATAATCGTCATAGGATCCACGCTGGAAGAGCACTTTCGCAACTTGAAGGAAGTACTACTACGATTACAACGCGCCAACCTCAGGATAAACCCAGAGAAATGCGAGTTTTTAAAGAAGGAACTCCGATACCTAGGCCACGTAGTAAGCGACAAAGGAATTCACACCGACCCCGAGAAAGTTGCTGCCATCAAAGATTTGAAACCACCAAGGAACGTGAAAGAGGTACGTCAATATCTCGGTATAGCATCGTGGTACCGACGATTCGTACCCGACTTCGCCACAATCAGCCAGCCACTCACCGCCCTGCTGAAAAAGGGCAAACACTGGAAGTGGGGGGCCGAACAACAGGAAGCCTTCGAGGTTCTAAGGCAGAAACTGACGGAAGCACCGATACTCGCCTGCCCGGATTTTACCAAGACCTTCACCCTACAAACCGACGCAAGCAACTTCGGACTAGGAGCCGTGTTGACACAGGAACTGGAAGGCGGAGAACGCGTGATCGCCTATGCCAGCAGGAAACTTAACAAGGCAGAGACCAACTATTCATCCACTGAGAAGGAATGTCTCGCTATCGTCTGGGGAATACGTAAAATGAGGCCATACTTAGAAGGGTACCGGTTCAAGGTAATCACGGACCACATGTCACTAAAATGGCTAAACTCCATAGAAAGTCCCTCCGGCCGTATAGCACGATGGGCCTTGGAACTCCAACAACACACCTTCGACATCGAGTACAGGAAAGGAAAGCTGAACCTGGTAGCGGATGCACTATCACGACGGCCATTGGAAACCTTACGACTAGCAACGACAACAGAGCCACAATGCAAGTGGTGGTGCAAGCGAGTGAATGAAGTCCACACTAACCCGGAGAAATATGCGGACTACATAATGCAAGATGGACACCTGTACCGCCATATTCCCTGCCGGTCACATGATGAAGAAGCGGTCCCCTGGAAATTTTGTGTACCCACACCACTACGACGACGAGTGTTAGAAGAAAACCACGATATTCCAACCGCTGGGCACATGGGCATCCGCCGGACAGTAGCGCGGATTGCCAACCGGTATTACTGGCCCGGAATGTTCCGGGATATAAGTCGATATGTACGTCAATGTGAGTCCTGTCAAAAATACAAGGAGACACAGCAAAAGCCGGCTGGAAAGATGCTCTCGCAGGTAGCTCAAGAACCATTTGCCACGATATGCGTCGATTTCGTTGGGCCACTTCCGAGATCCACACATGGAAACACGATGTTACTTGTATTTTTCGACCGCTTTAGTAAATGGGTGGAACTGATCCCCATGAGGCGCGCTACAGCAGAGGGTCTTCGCCGCGCATTCAGAGAGCGCATCCTCGCCAGATTTGGCGTGCCCAAAATCCTCATATCAGACAACGGCGTACAATTTACGAGTACAATGTGGCAACGCTACCTAAAGGAGATGGGGATACGACAACAATTTACGGCGCCCTACACCCCGCAAGAAAACCCAACGGAACGGGCGAACAGAACAGTCAAGAGGATCATAGCACAACTCACCAGGTCACAACACAACAGATGGGACGACCTTCTCCCAGAGATCGAGCTTGCCATAAACACCAGTGTCACCGCATCTACAGGGTATAGTCCAGCCTTCCTCGTACAAGGACGGGAACCGCGACTACCAGGGGCACTGTTCGACGAAGTTAACATCGGAACCGGCACGACTACAGCCACGGCCGATGAAAAACACACCAGGATGCAGGAAGCCTTTAAGATAGTGAGGCAAAACATGGAGCGAGCGGCGGCAGATCAAGCCAGGCACTACAATCTACGGCGGAGAAAATGGACCCCCGAGATCGGCGAGCTAGTACTCGTAAAGGAGCATCACTTGTCCAAGGCCACTGAGGGATTCGCGGCAAAGTTAGCTCCCAAATACGACGGCCCATACCAAGTTCTAGGGTACACCTCCCCAGTCATAGTAAAGTTGAGAAAGAGGGACGGGGGAAAGGAAAGGACGGTCAGCATTGCCGAATTAAAGGCATACCATACGGCAGAGACCCCCACAAGAAGTTAAAACAAATTTAAATAATTAAAATCAAGGACGAGAAAAAAAAAATGCAGGCTCCGGTCATTCGATCGCAAACCACTGAGGTGACAACAAGTATATTTTGCTAAGAATTTTTTTTTTCCCCGATTAAAACTAATCAACAACCGACATGGAAAGTTACAGCAATAAACTGACCAACAGCATCAAGCGCATGCGCAAGCGCTACGAGGAAGAGGAGGCAAAACGCCCGAGAATCGTTTTGATGGAGGGAGCTGCAGGCGCCGACGTCATCAACAAGCGCACCACTAAACGCGCAGTAACGGCCGCAGACTTCACGGGCGTCGCTACACCAGCACGCGCTTCAGTCACTGACGGCCACCGCAAGCACGCAGTTACGGGAACATGCGTCACGCGCGCCCCTGAACCACCACGCGATCCAGGCGCTGACGACAACCGCAAGCGCACTGTAACATACGCTGACGTCGTGCGCGTTACTGCGCCTACATACACGGCAGGCTCCGACGCCAACACCAAGCCCGCCCCAGTACGCACAACCACAGCAGAAGGCGGCACCCGCGCAGCGTTGCGCGCAACAGCCGCACAAGCAAACTGTACCACGACCAACGCATCGGCACAAGCAGCAGATGGCGACAACGCAAAGCGCGCAACTGAAGGGGTAGATAAGGACGCCACCGCGGTCAATGAATCGGCCATCGCCGCAACTTATGCCGAAAACGAAGCCAGGCGCACAGCGGAAGCAGCCAGACGAGCAGCAGAGCTGATGGTACGCACAACGCGCAGAGCAAAATGGAAGGAAGCCGCTACCAAGGCCTACGACAAAATCAAATCTGTACCGGCAACAGGCGTACTCAACCGGATAAATACAGAGGATGAGGAGATGCAAGTCGACACACCGGGTAGTGACGTACACAAGGCAGAACAATCGCCGCCAGTAATAGGGGTCTCCTCAGATGAAGACGCGGCCTCACCAGAAAAGGTATTGTTAGCTGTAATCGAGCTCTCCTCAGATGAAGACGCAGCCGCACCAGGCAAAGAAGGGCCTAGGACAATATTCCCGGCAAGACGAGGCGGCATACCCCTCTATGAAAGCGACCTCAACTCGCTCAAAGGGTCACACTGGCTGACCGACCACGTCATCGATGCTTGGGCAAAGGGACTGGAAGAGTTACACGAGCAACAAAATACTACTCTCAGCCCTTTCGTGGTCGGTCAGCTAACTCAAAAAGGAAACCAGGAGGAAAGCTACAGACGCATACATCGCTGGGTCCGGAACGTTGACTTGTTTGGCAAGAGTGTGATCCTTGCACCCCACAACGTAGCCAAACATTGGTACTTGCTGGTTCTGGCCAATGCAGCAGTCACACACCACGTCGCCGACAAGGAGTGCTGGCAGGAGCGGTACGTATGGGTAGCGGACTCAATGCACAGGGCAAAAGTTCCGCACGCGACGCAGGCCTGGATGGATTTCCTACGGTGGGAATACATGCAGCGTTACGGGCATGACGGGTTTAAAGCCCAGGAGGTGATATTGGAGGTACCGCAGCAAAACAACAACAACGACTGTGGCGTCTATGTGGTAGAAAATATGGAGAGGGTACTGAGGTACACGGGACGCGGAGAAGGAGGCCCAGGGCTGATTCGACAGCCGTTCACGGAAGAAATGGCAAGCCGAAAGCGCAAAGAAATGTTGGCCAGGTTCCTACAGGAAAACCAAACTACGCAGAAGACGACCCAAACTAACACGCCCATAGACCAACGCCACACAGCACCAAAACCAAACACCACAGACATCCATCAATCCCGACACGTCCCACCACCAGAAGGAGAAACGGAGCCACAACCGACAACAGAAGAACAACTAGTAGTGACGGTCGAGGCACAAGACGCAGATGGGCCGATGATGGACCGATTCCCGGAGATAGCAAGCGAGGTACGAAGAACTTTCCGACGCATTGCAGCAGGCGAAAGCCGTACCCGAGTAAGGTTCCGCACACCAAAGTACGCAGTCACCGTAGTAAAAAGTAAGGCCCACATACGAATACTGGGTACCGAAGGCTGACTCTCCGAAGTGGGGGGGGAGTGTGAGGACCAAATATAAACACGTTAATTTGGCCCACACAAAACGCAAACACACCATCACAACAAGTCGCAGAAACACAATCAAAACAACATGTTTCAGCAACATAGTAACCATGGCAACGCAACAATTGGAGCTAGCAACACCAGAATCCGCAGCTATAAACGAAGCGACACAGCAGCACAGCAGGCAGTCAGCACGGAGCTGTGGTTGCGACCAGAGCTACTACTGAAGCACTTCTCGATTGTGGATCGGTGATTACCTGCGCAAGAAAGAATTGCTTCATAGGAGTGAGTCGTGGAATTAGGCTAGTGAATGTGTCGGTTATACCACCAAACACTACTTGAGACCTCGTTCGCACCCGCAAAAGCAAAGGCCACGCCACCGTAACGTGCAAACCGCGAACAGGCGACGCCCGCTCACCTGCGTCCAAGTGAACCGCGCCGCAAGTACTCCGCGAAGCAGCTACGTCAACATCCAGCGCTGCGCAGATACGCTAACGTTAACATCGAACGCCAGCAGAGCAGCAGCACACGACGCGAGAAGGCGACGCCAGCAGAACGACGCCAACGTCGACGCAAGCAGAGTGCCGGTATAAGGCGCGACAGAGAAACGTAAACGCAAGCAGAGCAACGCCAACGTAAGGCAGTGACGCCAAGCGCGGCAGAATTAACGGGATCCGTCTAACGGAACACGGCCGGACCATTAAATTACAACGCTACATTTATAAATGAATTAAGTGAAATTATAGGAATAAGATTAGAGTTAAATAAAGATGATATGAAAAGCGATTTGCATGGTGTCCCATACATATTTACAAAATTATTGTAACTGGACTCTGGAGACGGCGAGTATACCCCTGCAATTATCAAAGAAGCAACGGGGCAACAGAAAAGCTTCGTTACAGTACCCAAGTAATGAACTGGCAGACAATTTCCATCGCCAATGACATGGCGATATGTTATAGTGAACGGTTGAAAACATTGCTTGGGTATTGTGCTAGAACTAGCTCTTATCGTCAAATGGTTTAGTTCTAGAATAGTTCAGAGTCAATCCAATTTCCAACAGGGGTTGTTTAGCTTTAGATTTAATCTTAGCTAGGCCAATTAACTGCAGGGTGATTGATCTGGAGAGTTTTGAAGAAATAAATTGCAGGGCAAACATTTGAATGACCTGCGTTGGTATTTTCTTTCACAATATTGTCGAACTATTGGTCAGAAAATGCCTGGCTTGGCCAGCTTTTACATTTGTCCCTCAAATCTGGCTGCAAAACGCCGGTTGCAGCGGTGCAGGATTTAAATGTGCGGTGATCAGTGGTTATACATATAGTGAAAGTGTGTACCCTTTAGGGTTGATTTCTAGAACTAAACTGATGCTTTTCTCAAAGTAAGCTCGAAACCTTTATTGCATGAAATTAATTGACTTTGTTCAACTTCTACAGTCAAGAACTAAGTCTGCAATCCATGAATAGCTGAACTAGGCTCTTGAGGTTTTTAAGCTGGGCAAATAAATCGAGGTAAAGTCTAGAACGCCTACACGCTCAAGAGCCTAGTCATGCAGTTCAGTCTTTAGTTAATACGAGGATACTACACAGAGAAAAATGATGGTCATATCAACAAAAAAAATGGGTTGATTCAACCAAAATCACGGTCAATTCTTGTCCATTATTCCATGCTGGTGATTCAACTGCATTGAAACTGTTAACCTTAACTTAACTGTTGTTTTAACAGAAAATTTTCTTGTTTAAGGGCTCTATACATAAAATAAAATCAGTGCTATGTAAACACCAAAAGGAGTCAAAGTAAAAAAAAAATATATATATTTTCAGAGTTCTAATATACACTTCGCCAAAAATCGAGCTCAGGTGTCTTGAACGCTCAACCCAGGTGTCTATCATGATACCATCGTATTGTTATGCTTGCCAGCGTAAAATTACAGCTTTGTTCTAGATGACACAAAACTTTCTCACGTTGCTTTGTTGCCTTCGCCGAGAAACGAGCTCAAACTATTTGACTGTGACAGTAAGGACAGTATCTTCTCTGTTGGATTAACTACAAGAGTTTGTTGTTTCAACCCACCTTTTTTTTATCAACTAAAACTTTGTCAGTTCTACTAAATTTAATTGGATGATGCAATAAACTTAAAATGACAGATCCTTTGCTGTTGAAATAAGTAGAGGAAGTGGTTGTTAGAACAAAAAATTTAGTTTGGTCAACAAAAATTTTGTCAGATTTACCAAATTTTGTTAATTAAAAATTTACAGATCTATTACTGATCAATCAACAATTCAATGCAGTTACTTCAACAAAAAATGTCGTTCAAATAACAAAAATTTGGTCAATTTAGCAGAATTGGGTCAACTTCAGGATAACAGTACGAGATTGCTGATTTTAACAGTGCCATTTATCGCTACAATCTTCTAATATTATCGATAGCCAATAGTATCGATATTTTCTGATCTCTTATAGCCTTTGTGAGAAGATGATGATAAGGTGAGAGGGGTTGAAGTGGAACTGAGATGGATCTAGTTACGACCAAACTAGCTCTCACCGAATTTCCAGCAAGGCATGTCTGCTCGCATGCACACACTTACATAGGTGCTGCTCGCTTTAGTTGATGTATGCGTGATTGTGCAGCCCTTTTTTGCTCCATCGTGTTGGCCGTCATGCCAAGTTTGCCCTTGCCGTACGCCTGCCACTGACAGTGTGCACCTTATTGTTGTGCAATGACTTTCGCTCCAAAAACCGACGGAAATGATAAATAGGACAACAGACTTGGCAAGCGAACAAAGTTAAACTAAATGTGCAAGCGAGTAAGCAACAGCTGTTGTTGCAACGTTTGTTTGTTAGCACAATTGCTGAGTTGGATGCTGGAGCTGCTGGTGCTGCTGTTGTTGTTATTGTTTGTTAGCAATACTTTATCAAAGTGGGTCATTTGGTTTAGCAGACTTTAATGTATGCAAGTGTGCGTCTGTGCATGTGCAAGCGAATAAGTGTGGCATTGTGCCATAGCGCCAAGACTGCCACCAATTGCTGCTCTTCACATTTTCAGACCCAAACAATACACCCACAAACAACACTGTGTGAGTTGAGACAGAGGACGAACTGCACTTGAGCGTACCGAATAAGCTGTTCAAGTATCGATTGTATTTGTGTTGTGTTTTGCACCACAATGTGCTACCCCACCCACTCTCAAAATACCTTTCATTTCCTCGAAGCGAATGGCGGCAAATAAATATAGAATCTACTTGAAATGACTTTAACTGACTAGGATTTATTTTTATTGAGACGCTGTAAGCTTCGTCCATGTGCCAGGCATTTGTTTTCAACATTGTTTATTATTGTGGTTTTTGTTCGTTTATTATTATTATTATTATTATTATTTTTGTATTATACCATTAGTATTTTGAGCTTCAACTTCTCGCTTCTTTGTTCTTCCGCCCTAATCCTTAACAGAATTTGGCTCTTCATGCTGGTATAAATCGGTTTCAACTTCACTTCTGAAAGAGTTCGCTTAATTTCTGTACGCCAAGCTCTGTTGATTCTGAAGAAGTTGGGATTGTAGTTTCCGTAACTGTGGTACAGCATTTGCAATTAAGAAATGTTTTAGCTTTTTTATATTGTGGCTGCTTTTTGCAATATTGCGTATTATTTAATCCAAGGTATAATTATTTTTAGCTCTACGCAATTTCATTCCTGTTTGCGCTCTTCTTTTTTTGTGGAAGTCTTAGGAAATTGACAACATTTAAAGTCATAATCAGCAAGCTTTTCTATACTCAACTCGATTAACAAAATGCGGTTTCCGTCTGTTGTTGTTGTTAACGACAAGAACACTCCCCGAAGGTTTTGGGGAGTGATGTCGAAATTGATTATCCTTGGCCGGATATGAACCCGGTACGCTCCGGTACTCCCTTGCGATACTGCCCGACTGTCTCGGGAGCGATGCGGGTTTCGTCTCTTTTTGCCTAGCTCGCCGCCAAAACTGTTCTAAACCCGATTCTTATTAAAAAAAATAAAGAATAACCAAAATTAGACGATAGTACGGTACTTACTTAGGTCATTGACATTTCGCGGAATATTCTGTGAACCCCAAAGGGTGCCTCCCTTGGACCTATACAAAAATTTAAATACAAATTATAAATTCAGCGCTAAAAATCACTTCATGAAAGTTGAGGCATAAGGTACCCACTTGAAGTCGCTAAACCCTTAGGGGTACCCCCGTCCGCTCAAAAAAGCAAAAAAAAAAAATTAAATAGAAATAGATCTACCCCTAGAGGAGCCTACCTCGAACCTATACTTAAATTTTCTTAATGTTTATATTCAAATCTATTCAAAAATATAACTAAGTTTATGAATAAAAAATATTACGAAAATGTTTAATCAATCCTTGACAACAGTAATCCTATCCTGTAGTTTTGCTAATCATTATTTCGCACTTCTTCAGCTTCGTCCTCGTTACCAAAAAATGTTACGTATACGTCATGTCATTTATATACAAATTTGTGTTAATTTTTCGTATTTAAATCAAGGGGGCAAATACGTGCAAACATTTTTTTCTGGAGTCGAGAAAAAATATTCGAAACTTTCATCTGATTATAGTTAGAAAGTGTAGCAGGCGTTAGCACACACACTTTTTGTCTATCCAATGTAGAAGAGACATTTTTGAAGTGTAATTTTAGCTGGCTAGATTTTTCCTTCATTTCAAACGTTATATGCTGAGTATATACATAGTTAAAGTTTGCAAAAAATCTTAGCAGTTTTATTTGAATAAAATTTTTCGAACTGAAATCGGAAATTTAGATATTCATAAAAAAAAATTCAGTTCATAAAGCGGTTGAACCACTACGCCACGTGGCGTATGAGTAACTAAACAATCAGCATTTTCAATTCCACAAGATTAAGTGGATTGGAATTTTAAAAGTACCTATAACATATGGGTGGGGCAGTTTGAGCTCTCAGGGTTTTTTAAAAACAGGTCTGTTTTTTTTTTTGTTTTTAAGTGAAATAGTTTAGTGTATAAAATAAATTTAATTACAGCGTAAAGTAAAAGTAAATTAATCTCGAGTGATTTAGCCCGGCGAAAATTCAACCAGATATCATCTAATTTTATCTAATTCATACAAGTTTAAAGCTTTCGATACATCTCAAGAAGACCATTTTCCTATTAATTTTTGGTGGGTGGTAGTTTTTTTTTTTAATATTTTCACGATAATGCTTTGTTGCCATTTTCCTCCACTACATTCAATTTCCTCTCTCAAACAAAAGCTGAAAACTAAAAACTAAAACAAAAGTGTCAGCAACATTCAATGTTCTTCTCTTTGTTTGGCAATTTCTAATTAAAATTAAATTTTACACAGCAAAAAAAGCCAATTGTTCGATTGTTTGCAAAAGGCATTGTTTGGGAGAATTACCATTGTTCGTCTCGAAGCTGTCATAACAAACATTTTTTTTTTTGGTTTTGATTTGTTATAAGATTTCTATTGGCATTTTCTACTTTAGCTTTTGATTTTATTTCAATTTTGTTTTTTGATGCGTCTTCGATTGTGTGGTCGGGCTCATCATTTGAATTTTTCCTCTGTTCCTCCGTTTAAAAGGACAGAGAAGATATCCCTACACAACCTTATAGTACATTTACCCTGCACCAAATTTGGCGAATTCTAATGCGCCAGTTCGACACCGTTTACACTGGCAAATTTGCATTTGGCTTCACTTTCCCTGTAAGAATCTTCTATCAGGACAAAAAGCCACCGAAAGAAAATTCATTACCGTGATGATTTAAACACCTGTAGAGTAATAATAAAAGAAAAAGGCTTCTGTATTTTTCTGGTAGAATTGGCTCATTTTCTTAAGAAAACTATTTTTTGAACTGAGGATTGTATTGTTCGATAAATGAAGTCAAATGTGATGGAATTCCAAATTCGGAAAATGAGATTTGTATGGAAAAAAGCTCCAAATTTGACAAATTGGGTGCAGTGTAAATGTACTATTAGTACGTTCTGAGTATCTGTCACCAGGTCGCCGTTGTAATTTTTACAGTTTGCCCCAGGTTTAAAACTTCCGTAATTCGTAATTTTTTGATACTTTTTTTTTGAAGTTGCTTGTGCTGGCTAGCATCTGAAGCATATGTCACCTGCAGGATAACAAATAGCTCCACAAAAAATCTTGCCACTAGATGGCGTTGATTCGAGATATTTACATCTGATATTTATATTTCAACACTCAACAGCGTTGTATATGCAGGTTGAATTTTGTGTAAATGAGCAAACGATTTTATATAAAAGACAATACTAAAATATTAGTAAGTAATTTTCTATACTTATTTTGTTTCAGCACCCGTCAGCCTAGTGAAAACTCAAAAATTATTAGAAAATTGACTTTGAAAAAACTTAAATTTTTTCCATACAAAATTTATGTGGTTGGGTGGTAAGGGGTAAGACCTAGTCGACATTTTTTTTTTAATCACCCTTATATACATATTATGTACAAACCATTTCCTATTTTCTTAAAAATTCAAAAATTTCCAATTATAGTGACATTTGTATTTATTATTATTTTTTCTTTTCTTAGAATTTTGATTTAATTTTTTATAAGCTCAATTACATGTTTCAATTTCTTCAATACATGTCATTGTGGTTTACTTTTTCTCTGCATCTATTTTTACGAGTACATATTATGTACATTATGGTGGTCCTTATTTGTATGGAGACAATTTTATCATCAGATTTCCAAAGGCCCAACCCATAAATCGATAGTATATAGCCGAAGATATCACACAAAAAAGTTTATCACGATTGGAGATGATTTAGGCCTATAGAAGGGGGTCAAATTTCAAATTACTCTATGGAGACTCAAAAAATAAAAGTGATTTTTCTTTTTATCTAATACTCGAAATCGGTTGCACTATGGTCGGATATATCACATGCAAAATCTGGTCCTGATTGGAAGCGCCTAAGGCGTGTCGCAGGGGGCTAAAGTTCAGACTACCCCCTGCGACACGCGTTAAGTGTTTCCAATCGGAACCAAATTTTGTATAGGATATCTCCCACGATAGTCCTATCGATTCCAAGTATTATATACAAAAAAATAGGTTTAATTTTTTGAGTCTCCGTGGTATGGTCTGAACTTAAACCCCCTTGCGACACGCCTTAGGCGTTTCCAATCGGGACCAGATTTTGCATGTGATATCTCCGACCATAGTGCTAGCGATTTCGAGGATTAGATAAAAAAAAAAATCAATTATTTTTTTAGTCTCCATAGAGCAACCTGTACTTTGACCCCACTGCGATTCGCCTAAACCATCTCCAATCGGGATAAAAAGTGTTGTGAGATATAGTTGACCGTGATGCAACCGATCTAGGGGGTGAGCCTGGAAAAAATACTACATTTGATTATAAGGACCATCCTATTGTACATATATGTATCCAGCTTAGTTTGATTTTGTAAGTAAAATTGCTGGGACACAGATTGTTAAAGACAATTTAGGATTTGTGGTTGAAAATTAAGGCGAAATTGAGAAGAATTGTTAACTTGATATGAACAAAGAAAATGTTTGCTGTAAGATTATGATAAAATAAAGAACTACATACATATAAATTAAATTCATTAATAGTAGAAGTTAAGTTAAAAAAATGTTGCGTATTAAAATTGGAAAATTTAAAATAGACAAAACTGGAAAAAAATAAAAATATTTTATGTTGGTCAGAAGTTGCCAACAGTGTACTAATATCATTTATATTGCAAGAAATCCTATCACTTTCCCGAGAAAACACAAACCTCTCTATATTTACACTTTCGTTAACAAAAAAATGTTTCGTATACGACATATCACTTTTATGAAAACTTGAACTGAATTTTCGTCATTAAATGAAGTGGGGCAAATATGGGCAAAACTTTGTTTTTGGAATCGCTAGAAAGTATTCCCAACTTTCATTTGATTATTATAAAAAGGTGTAGTACGTTGTAGCACACAAATTTTTGTCTATCCAAAGTAGTATGAAGTATATTTTTTAATGGTTTATATCAATTTTAATGTTTGGTCGATTGCACTGATTGTTTCTTTATTTAGCCAAGAAAGCTTTATATTTTCGTACAAAAGCACCATTTGAATACAAATTTGTTGACTTCTGCTACCATTTGTATGTAAAATATTTTTATCTAATCTAAAAAAAGCTTTAAGTGAAAGAACTTCACGTACATCCCTTACATCTAAGTTCAGCGGCAATATCTAGTACACAGAGCGCAAGCCAAAGTAAAAGTACTGAACGAGTAATCCTTAAATCACGCGATTAAATCAAAACTAAAACTGTTATGTAGTTATGTCATTACTTTTTCATACTGACCAAATAAAAACGTTTCATATCAAAATTTGGAAATCTTAACTATCTAAATTAAAGCTAAATGTGACTATCTCAATAGCAATTCAACTCAAACTAAAACGCAAAAGGATCGCACAAAACCACAATACAAAAGTATGCGCAGCAACAAAAAATACCATTTTATCAAACCAAAGAAACCAAAATGGCGCCAAATCAGCAATTCCTAGAACAGTGAAAACATTCGTACAATTGTGGAAATACAAATGAAACGCTATTTCACATTTAATGTATCTTAATTTATTTTCTTGCTTATTCGACTACAAACATACTTGATATATACGCCACAAATTCCGAATTTCACAAATGTCAGATAAATGCAACTAAAATCTCTTCTACAATAAGGCAGAAAGCAGCCTATTTAATTATAAAACTTATATCTTTGTATGTATGCACATTAGAGCGTATCACCAAAAAAAGTTGAAAATGTTTCCCCCAATTTGAACACTTACCTTATGAGGTTTTTTTTGTTTTTTTTCTATAACTTCTATATTTCTAGTTCGATTTTCAAAAGTGATACATTTTTAGAAAGGTATTCACCAAGGCAATATTTCATCAATAGAAACTTTTAGCCCTTTTTTTCTTAGTTTTCCGGAAAAAAAAATTTTTTGGTTTTAGTAAAAATTGCATAAAAACTGAACTTGGCATGAAGAGCTAAAAGTTTCTGTGGATGAAATCTTGCTTTGGTGAATACCTTTCTAAAAATGTATCACTTTTGAAAATCGAACGAGAAATATAGAAATTATAGAAAAAAACAAATTTCGCTGTTTTTACAGGGTGACAAAAAAATTAATAATTTTTTTTTTTGAAAACCTCATAAGGTAAGTGTTCAAACTGGGGGGGAACATTTTCAACTTTTTTTTCCTCCATACACCGTGCTACGCTCTAATGCACATATTAAGAGGTTGTATAAAGTTACATAGAAAATAGGCATTTCAATTCCCTTCGTGTTCAGCACACAATTGACTCCCCACATACGCAACGTACAACCAAATAGATATCCTCTTAAGTACTAAATAGAGTTGAAAGCCGCACGTCCATATTTACATTAAATCGTTTGGAATTATTTATGGGTCATAAGCGGTGACAATTATTGTAAAACTGTGGAAAGGCAGATATTAGGAAAACTTAACATAGTCGAATGCTATGTCGTATATGACGTACTGAAAAAAAGTTTGTATGACAAGCGTGAGGGGTAGAACGAATGTGTTTTATGCTGTTAGATATGCTCTCATATAAGACGCAATACTGAAACAATTAGGTTTATTAGCTTAAGTTTAACTAAATATGTGTGTTTCTGGAAATATATGTTTGACCCTTGTTAGAGCATATTTTGTGGAATTTCTAAGACTTTTTCAAGAATTTATAGGTGACACTCAATTTTGGAGGCCATTAACAAGAAATGTTTATTGAGCGTATATTTCTGAGTTGACAGAACGAATTTAAACAATGAAATTTATGTTTGTTGTTGCAAGAGTTCTTGGGACGTTTCTAAATTGTAGCTGTAATCTAATCGCAACAACAGAAGATCTGTTCAGAATGATGCTGTTATTATCAACTACGGTTAAAATGATAGGTAGTGAAAAAAGCAAAAAAAAAAATACATTTTAAGCCAATAATAAAGTCGTTTCTTAAGTAATGCGTACTAGTTCGGGAGCTTACAAAGATAAGATTGTATTCCGCCTACCGGTTTTTTTTTAGTTCCAGACGAGACATACATTAGTCCTGAATAATTTCTGAATAGTTTTAATGATATCCTAGCAATACAAGGACTAGAATTAGAAGCTAGTGTAGCTCTCAAATCGAGAAAAATGTTAGAAAACTACACTAAAAGTCGGCTTTCATGGAGAATGCTATACTGCCGTCCATAGCAAAAAGGCAAGAAATCCAACTGCCGTCATCAGCAGGAAGCTACTGAAATCATTCAACTGCCTTGTGATTTTACTGCCTTCTTGCTGGCAATTGGGTCTACTCCCCTTTTGCTAATGGCGGCAGTATTGTTCTGGACAGTTTCTCAAATCGTTCTCCTACTTTCTACCCTACAGGACGTCATTAGAATTCGCATCGTCTTCTAATCGTCCTCTAACCTTAATGTTTGCTGGGAGTTCACTGCTAAATATGAGTTCCCCACCCTCATCGTCCTTGACTTTATAAGCTAAATTTTATGGATCGAAAATGCGTTTGAAATTGGCAATCATAATAGATAATCGTGCCATTGATTTTTGAGTAAATTTCCGGTATGCTAGAGACTTGAAATTTACACATTTTTCAGAACCATTTATATTCTAAAATCTTAAAAAAATTATCTAAAATTTCAAAACCAAAGTCACAGAAACCACGTCTTTATTTAAGAACAAATTTGCTGCTGTTTTTTTTTGCACCTTTAAAGGTACTACTTTCAAAAATTGTAACATCTTTTTTTTACCACGCTTTTATTAGGTTCACTTGTATGATTGCTTGTTTGTTTGTTTGTTTGTTTATTTGTTTGTTAGCTTGGTTGCTTGTATGTATGTGACTCTCGTTCGGTCTAAGCCCCAGTGGCCCAAAAACCGTAAAATGTCCCTACAATATGGGTATCAAACGAAAGGGGAAGACCCCAGGTTTCATTTGGACTTCGATATATTTCGATAAATTTATCGATAACTGAGTTATCGGTCAATATATGATTGCCCAAAAACCTAAAAAATTCCTTACAATATGGGTATCAAACGAAAGGGGAAGACCGCTGGTTTCATTTGGACTTCGATATTTTTCGATAAATTTATCGATAACTGAGTTATCGGTCAAAATGTGAATGCCCAAAACCCTTAACATTTCCCTACAATATGGGTATCAAACGAAATGGGAAGACCCCCTGGTTTCATTTGGACTTCGATATATTTCGATAAATTTATCGATAACTGAGTTATCGGTCAATATATTATTGCCCAAAAACCTAAAAAAGTCCTTACAATATGGGTATCAAACGAAAGGGGAAGACCCCAGGTTTCATTTGGAACTCGATATATTTCGATAAATTTATCGATAACTGAGTTATCGGTCAAAATGTGAATGCCCAAAAACCTTAATATTTCCCTACAATATGGGTGTTACGTGCGGCCAATGGCAATGGCGGGATGCTCGCACGTAATAAGTATGGAAAAGAGAAAGAAAGAAAGTGCAACGAGTTAATAAGTAAACAAAACACTTGCCTTTCTATTTCATACAATATAATAGCACTCTTTATTGAATATTGTGTACACAGTTAATTATTGAAGAATTAATGTGTACAATTAATAATCTTGTTTGGAAATGCAAGAAAAGTAACATGGAAAAATTATGGAAAATTTGGATCTTACCTGGAGTGGCTGATGATGGTGCTCGTATAATCGAAAACGAAGTGAACGAGTGTCTAGATAAAAATCAGCTCTGTACCTCCGCCGAATCCTACATTTGTAGGATTCGAAGGGGTAAGAGCTGTTATCGGTATAAAGATAAAAAAAGTGATAGCGCGGCCGATACTGAGGTTTGCTACGAGGGGCGACCGATATATTTAGACCGATGGTCTAAACATGCCGGCCCCCCTTGCGATACGCAATATGAAGGAACGCGAGACCACCAGCAACCGCTCCAATCTAAAACTTAAGCTAAGACTACGACTATGTGGATGGTGGGATGACGCCCCATAGGCTCTCCATGGTAGCTGCTACAAATTGCCCTGTTGTGGATGAGAAAAGGATTAGTAAATGGACGTGGTTTTGTTATGTTCATTGCACCTTAAGATTACTGTCGTCCAATATAATATCTGGGGTGGATACCGCCTATTGTTGGCACGCCCCCGATATGATTAGACCGAATATTGTGGCCTGGGCCAGTAGGCCGTTGATAGTGGATGGCGGTGTGCCGTTCAGCATGAGGCTGGCGTACACATCAGCTCCCAACGTGAGGCGCACTGGTGAGGCGCGAAAGAACTCGGGGTCCGCCAGCTTCATAAACTGAAACGGCACCGCAACTGTTGCATCAATGGTTGACGTCGGGTTCATCCGGTGGTGACGTGCGACGATGGTGGCTTGGGTCGTGACCCTTCTGCCCACCCCAAACTCTCCTCCAAATCGTTCCAAGTCGAGCTCGGTAGCGGGCTTCGCTGTCGATGACCGAGGTGGGTGAAGACGGGTCGATCAGGGCGCGGACAAAATGTAGTCTGCCGCCGGACTCAATACAAACGGTCGCAGTTGGGGCGATGGCGACAAACGATCGCAGGATGATGTTGGAGGTGGGCGTGTTGGCTGCTCGACCCGACCGAAATGCGGCGGGAGGATTTTTCTGGCGGACGAGTGTTTTGTCGGTTTTGTCGGTGGCCGGATAAGGTGCCGTCCGACCCGCTGTAAGGCGTGATGAGCGGAAAGGACGTGTTTCCGTGTCACCCCGTCTTACCTCAGTGGGACGGCGAGATGGTCGGAAAGGACGCGTTTCCGAGCCACCTCGGGTTTCCGAGCCGCCGAGCTGTGGAGTGCCTGTCGGTGCTGACCGTATTGCCTCTTCTTCTTCCTCTTCCTCTGCGACTTGATCTGCCCAGGATTTCGTGGTTTCTGTTATGGCTATTGATAGGGCGCCATCAGAAATTTCTCCGTCTTCTTCGTCTTGCGGCGTGTATTTCGATGACTCGCCTCTCACTCCATCGATGTGGAGTGTGGTATGGTGTGGCTCGTCACACCGGTAGCAGCGGTCCTTGCACGGACATGCTTCCGGGCGGTGGAATGGCGACAGGCAATTGGGGCAGTACTTGTGGATAAGTACTGCCCGCAACCGCACTTCAGCCGCCATCCGACGGTATTGCTGGCAAAAGCGGATGCCGTGGTTATTTCCGCATACGCGGCACGGGATGGCAAAGGGACGAGACCTCTCCTCGGTTTTATCGCGTGTAGCGGTGAAGCGAGTCATTCTAAAAATTAATAGCCCGTTATTTTATGTGAATTTTTGTATGGTTGGGTGGCTTGTGTCCCTAATATGGGTTTTGCCTTATGGGCTTTGAATTGGATATTTTTCTTATTTATTTCGACATTGATATTTTGGGCCTTTTTGCGCTTCATTTTGGGTATTTTTGTGCTTAATTTACCAAATTTGTTGCGGTGTATATGTATTATTAAACTTCAGTGAATTTTTGGGTAGGTTTGGATATTTACCCCCATCTGGCAGGACCATTCGTATTATCGCAGAATTTTTCCGATCTGGTACTGTTTGTCAGTTGACAATTTCCTGCCACTCAAGGAAACAGGAAATAGGTGCGTGAACACTTTATATGTGCTGACACTTCAGAGTACGCACCCTCTGAAGAAGTTCTAAAATTATGTTTTTTTTTTTGGAGGTAATAATTTTCGCTCTGATTCCATTTACTTTAGTAATTAGTAATGGTGAGATCTAGATATTTTGCTAAAAAACTTAATTTTTCGCTTCGCGAGCTTTGGTCTACGTGGTGATTATATGACCAGCTGATCGCGCTGTCGTTGATCACCAGCTAACATTACCCACCCTTAAGTCTCACCAATCGGAGCCCGAACAGCTGACATGCTCCCTCAACAGTCTGTGCTGCCACATCTCGCCGATGGCTACTAGTACTCTTGCGATGTTAAGGCCCAGGCAGATGCTCCACGGCAGCTGCTAATAGTACATTTACACTGTTCACCCCGTCATTGTGGTGACATTTCCCATACCGTGTCACGAAGGACCAATGTTACGTGCGGCCAATGGCAGTGGCGGGATGCCCGCACGTAATAAGTATGAAAAAGAGAAAGAAAGAAAGTGCAACGAGTTAATAAGTAAACAAAACACTTGCCTTTCTATTCCCTACAATATGGGTACCAAACGAAAGGGGAAGGTCCCAGGTTTCATTTGGACATCGACGTATTTCGATAAATTTATCGATAACTGAGTTATTGGTCAAAATGTGGTTGCCCGGAAACCTCAAAATTTCCCTACAATATGGGTATCAAACGAAAGGGGAAGGTCCCAGGTTTCATTTGGACAGCGACATATTTCGATAAATTTATAGATAACTGAGTTATGGGTCAAAATGTGAATGCCCAAAAACCTTAAAATTCCCTACAATATGGGTATCAAACGAAAGGGGAAGGCCACAGGTTTGAATTTGGTATTTTTGAACTGGTGTGATTTCATTCAGAAAAATTTATTTGCATACTACTATGGAATGGATATTTCCTGACTAGTATGGGTTCAGCCAGAAAATTCTAGTTGTATAGTAGTATGAAATGGATATTTCCTGACTAGTATGAGTGCAGCCGGAGTGTAATGGGGTGTGGTTGCTGAGTGACCGCGCTCAATCCCGACTCTTGCGTCCTCGTTCGTGCACTCTGGGCAACGTTGAGCTACCTAGGCTCGCGGCAGAAAGAGAGGGAGCCCCGGGGGGGCCACTCTGACATACTTGGTTTAAGGGCTCACCGGGGTCTTTTTCGCAGCGTCTGTACACCAAGAGGTGCGGCTGTAAGCGGGCGTCTGTCTTGAAGCAAGCGGCTCGCTATATAAATGTGCAAAACTTTTCCCTCCCAATCCAGGGTGTTATGCGATACCGTGCCCATTGGACGTTTGCAGCCGGGAGGCAAATCGTGGCTGTAGTCGAACGGAGCCTCACTGATACCGGGCCGCCTCAGGGAGTAACTATGGTCTTACCGCGGTATGGGGCTCTGCCGCGGCGGACGACACACTTCCCCTTACACTACCCTTGACCCTAAGCTGGCCTTGTCCGGCGAGGGGTCGTACGAACAAGATGAAGAACACACAAAATACAAAGCAATTAACGACTTCGTTTACTCCGCAGCAGAGAAGAACTATGCTGGAGCAAGCGAAAACACAACGCCGGAGGACAAACTCCGCCTCAAAGTTAACTGGGAGGCCGACAACGATGGAAACTACGGGTCAGTCATCCCCCAAACTGCTATCAAGTAAGAGTGACTTGATGGGAGCAAGCAACAGTGCGGCTGCCTACGCAGTCAAGCAGAAAACGGCGGAAGCTAAGCTTCCATCAAGCGCTGGTACGAAACCCAATCTCTTCACATCTGGGGCAATGGTCTCACGACCTGGTTTCAGAGTTTCGAAAGAGAAGGACGACGCCGTAAAGGGAGAGACCGCGATGGCAACTACGAGTCTGAATCCCCCCAAAGAGGCATCTCCCCGACGCTTTGCGTACTGGGATAAAAGAAAGGCCGCAAGGATCCTTAAAAAATATGAGGGAGCATCGCAGGAGAAGCTGTCGCCGGAAGAAAGGAAGATGGTGGAGGAAGCGAAAGCTCTGATACCAAATTTCCAGAGGCCCTATGTGCCTAAGAGGGTGAACGGTAATCCCTTCAAACGCCAGAGATCGGACGGAGAGGTAGACCCCCATCCGAAGCGGCATCAGGTCAACCCCGTAGTGGGAAAACTCAGCTTTGCTGAAGTAACCAAGGACAGAATCCTTATAGGTTTCATTGACCGAGGTAACGACCGTTGGTCCATCCCCAAAGACCAGTGGCTGTATGTCCGGAATGAAATGGGCAGGGCCCTCCTCCACTTAATGCGTGAGTCTCCGGGTAGTCCGCCGCGAGGTACTGACGCGGGCTGGCACCAAGGTCAGATCAAAATATTCGCGTGCGAGGATGCAAGAACTGTCGCACTGTATAAGGCAGCAGTTGCAAGACTGGGTGAAGTCTATCCAGGGGCAAGACTAGATGTCGTCGACTGGAAGGACATTCCTGCTCGGCCAAGGGCAAGGGCATGGATTCCTGCCGTCCCTGCAGAACCCGAGAATATTCTTGAGATGCTGCAGGTCTGGAATCCGTCTCTCCCGACGCAGGATTGGGGCGTCAATCTGGTCGATGATGTGGTTGGGCCCAATAGACAGGTGGTTATCACTCTGAATAAGGAGGCGCTCGAGCCCCTTAAACGGTGCAACGGACGAGTGCATTACGGCTTGGGTCAGATCGTGATCCACGTATACCGTGGCGATGCACAGCGCGCTGCTATTCCGGACGCTCCGGAGGACTCGGAGATCGAGGCATCGGAAGGGGAAGCAGAGGAGTCCGACGCGGAAAGTATGTTATCCGCCACGTCAAATTGCGATGGTGCTGCGAACAACTCGGCGATAGAAGAAAGCCTGCTTGACGAAGAAGGCCTCGACGTCACGATCGTGGCTAAACCTGAGCACACTAACGTTGATGATGCTTCAGACAGCAGGGTTCCCGCCACGCCAAATCGTGCAGGTGCTCTGAACAACTCCTCGTTGAGAGACAGCCCCCGGAACAGGCCAGACCTCGACGACACGCTGGGGGCAGGGATGTCTGAGCTCTCTCATGTTGGTGGTGCTTCAGATAAATCTGCACAAATCTAAAGCAGCCTCGGCTGTTTTAAGCAGTCGTCTTTCTAAAGGCGACGTAGACGTGGTCCTTATCCAAGAGCCCTGGGTCAATAGCTCTAGGATCTGTGGATTGGGGACTAAGGGGTACAAGCTCATCCAAGCCAATGATGAGGGCAAGGTCAGAACCTGTATTTTGGTAAAGTCTGAGCTAAACACCTTTCTATTACCCAACTACTCAAATGGTGACGTTACAGCTGCCAGCTTAACAGTCGGCAGCACCAGCCTAACGATGGCGTCGGTCTATATGCCCTATGACGCCGAAGAACCTCCTCCACAAAAGGAGGTGAAAGATCTGGTGGATAATTTCTGTACGGGCCATCTTATTATTGGAGCTGACGCTAATGCTCATCACGTCCAGTGGGGAAGCTCCGATATTAACGCTAGGGGCGAGTCTCTGTTTGACTACCTACTAACAACTAACCTGGTGGTTTGTAACGTGGGTAACGAGCCTACTTTTATAACTAAAGCTCGTAGGGAGGTTATAGACCTCACTGTTTGTAGCGAAGGCGCTTATGAGTGGGTCAGAAAATGGCGTGTTCTTGATGAGCATTCATTTTCTGACCATCGGTACATAGAAATTGTGTTAGACTTTATTGTTGAGCAGCCAGTTATGAAACGAAATCCACGCAACACTAACTGGCAGCTACATAACCAAATATTAGCTAGGGACCTACAAGTATTACCTCCACAAGCCCCCTCATCAGTGGGAGAACTGGATGATCTGGTAACGACCTTTACAACGGCGCTCTCAAATGCCCTAGAGCAGGCTTGTCCAGTACCAAAATCACGCGGCAAACATAGACCCCACTGGTGGTCTTACGACCTGGATTCGTTCCGTATATCATGCAGGAAGCAATTTAACAAGGCCAAGAGCATCGGTACGGAGCCTGAATGGCTCGAATATAAAGCTAAACTGAGGGCCTATAAAAAGGCTCTAAGGCAAGCGAAGAGAACATCGTGGAGAAATTTCTGCACCGGGGTCGAAAAAGTCGATGATACAGCGAGACTTAGACGAGTGCTATCAAAAACTCAAACAGCCATTAGCTATTTACGGAAGCCTGACGGATCTTGGACCAGCACGGAAGGGGAAACCCTGGAGCTGCTCCTGAACACACACTTTCCGGGGAACTTGTATGATGCACCTGTAGCATCTGCAACAAACCTGGCGGTAAACATACCCATTACGGAGGAAAGGGTAAGGTGGGCAATCAAAAGCTTTGAGCCGTTCAAGGCAGCCGGGCCAGACGGGATTTTCCCCGCACAACTTATAAACACGCTGGAAATATCAGCTAAATGGCTGGTAGTTCTCTATTCAGCCTGCCTGGCTCTTAATTACATTCCGTGCTCCTGGAGAAGCGCCACGGTAGTCTTTATTCCAAAGGCTGGGAAGGCCTCACACTATGAGCCTAAAGACTACAGACCGATCAGTCTCTCGTCTTTTGCACTTAAAACCTTCGAGAGGATAATTAGCGATTATCTCTCCTCTACTATTGATAGCAACCTTATTTCTAGCTATCAACATGCATACACCAAAGGTAAATCAACGGAAACTGCGCTCCACAGCCTAGTCTCTATTGTTGAAAAATCATTGCACGAAAAGGAGTACTGTCTCGTGGCCTTTCTGGACATCGAAGGGGCTTTCAACAATATAAGGCCGGAGGCTATTAACACTGCTTTAACAAACCTGGGCATAAATAGGTCTCTTATTGGACTAATAGATCAACTACTAAAGGGAAGGAAAATAGTTTCTTCACTGGGAACAGTTGATCTTTCACGCTATGTCACAAGAGGAACGCCTCAGGGTGGTGTTCTCTCCCCGCTCCTATGGAACCTCACCGTAAACTCGCTGCTACGAGACACAAGGTGGGGGGGCGGGAAGATAGTGGCATATGCAGACGATTTAGCTATTGCATATAGGGGCAAATTCCCACAAACCCTGTGTGACTTGATGCAAGTAGCACTGCGAGAAGTTTCTTCATGGTCCTCTCGCTGCGGACTTAGCATCAACCCGGGAAAGGTGGAGCTTGTCCTTTATACCAGGCGGTACAAGATACCACCGCTGAACCTACCAGAACTAGATGGCGTGCGCCTGAACTTAGCTGATAAAGCCAAATTCCTAGGTACAGTTCTAGATAGAAAGCTTAACTGGAAGGAGAATGTCATCCAGCGCCAGAGGAAAGCGTGCATTGCACTTTACACGTGTAAAAGAGCCATTGGCAAAAAATGGGGGCTCAGCCCCAAAATTTGCAGATGGATCTACACTGCGATAATCCAGCCAATTATGCTGTATGGAGTCGTGGTATGGTGGCCTGCGCTAGGAAAGGCAACAAACCTAAATCTGTTAGGAAAAGTCCACAGATCGAGCATGATCTGTATAAGCGGGGCGTTAAGAACAACGCCCAATGAAGCTCTCCAGGCCATTCTTGGCTTTTTGCCACTCGATCTGGAAGGGTACCGGGCAGCAGCGGCATCGGCTCTGCGTCTAAGGGAAACGTCCGTCTGGGGCGCAAGCACTATTGGACACTCCTGTATTCTAAGATCTTACAGCTTTCTCCCTCTGAGCACAGATCGGTGTGCGACCACAACAGTCGGAGATTGTTGTTTTAGAATAAACATTCCCAGCAGGGAAGACTGGGAGAACATAGATCGGTGTCCCGCTACTAATGGCGGCACTTTTATATACACCGACGGCTCGAAGTTAGACGGCAGAGTCGGAGGAGGGGTTTACTCAAGGGATTTGGACCTAGAACTCTCCTTTAGACTACCTGATCACTGCAGCGTCTTCCAGGCTGAAGTTTCTGCAATCATGGACGCCGTGACTTGGATAGGTAAACGCACCATCGGACAGGATATCTGTATTTTCAGCGACAGCCAAGCGGCCATCAAATCCCTTGGCTCTTACTCGTTCAACTCTGAACTGACGCTCAGCTGTCGTCGATCTCTTCAAGAGATGGCCCAACAGAACCGCGTGAACCTCACATGGGTCCCGGGACACAGGGACATTGAGGGAAACTGTAGGGCAGACGAACTTGCCAGGCGGGGCACGACCAAGCAGATTCTTCAAGATAAAGAGCGCATAGGTATGCCGTTTGCCACGTGCAAGCTAATGCTGAAGGAGCATACACTCCGCGAAGCCAACGAAAGATGGCTACAAGCCCCAGGGTGCCGGATATCCAAGCAAACCTGGCCAAAATGCGATCTTAAAAGATCTAGACACATATACGCCCTAAAAAGGAAGGAAATCTCCATATTAATAGGTGTTTTAACCGGGCACTGCCTTATTGGTAGGCATGCAGCAAGGCTAGGCGTTCCCTACCGACGATGCTGCAGGAGTTGCAAAGATGATGAGGAAGAGGAAACGGTGGAGCACCTCATCTGCAACTGCCCGGCCTTAAGCGGAGCGAGAAGGCGCTCTCTGGGAGTTCCCTTCCTGGTTAGCTTAAGCCAGGTCGCGGAGCTAGACATAAAGGACTTGATGGCCTTCATCAAGTTATCAAAATGGTTCGAGGAGGGGTAGCGGTGTCGGTTAGGAGTGTCAGTCCCGGGTTTCGGCTATATGGAGAGTCCCAACAGCACTGGGATTTTCCATATGGCCGGGCCCCGGGACTGACTTTCCTAGTGTTTGGTGGTATCACAACGGGCCTTTTATTACTGGCCTAGGTGTGCCTTTGCGGCAGCCACTTCTACCTACCCTACCATGAGTGCAGCCAGAAAATTCTAGTTGTATAGTAGTATGAAATGGATATATCCTGACTAGTATGAGTTCAGCCAGAAAATTCTAGTTGTCTACTAGTATTAAATGGATATTTCCTGACTAGTGTGAGTTCTGCCAGAAAATTATAGTTGTATACTAGTATGAAATGGATATTTCCTGACTAGTATGAGTTCTGTCAGAAAATTATAGTTGTCTACTAGAATTTTTCTAACTAGTTAGAAGTTTCGCTGCAGGGTTGTTCTGGAACTCATCAGAGCAGCGGACTGTATCCGCTTAATAGATCAAGCTCAAACAATTATAACAACGAGTGCCTTTCTAGGAACTAGACGAAAGTCAGATAGCCGAGAACAATAACTTGGAGGTAAACTAACTAGGACGAATTTATAAAAAATTCAAAATAAAAAAACTCTAAAACGATTATCCGGATCAAATTTTCTTAGAGGTGGAAACATGCTCATACTCGTACACATACGTATCATTAAATTAAATGACTTGTCTTCACATTTAGATCTAATGTGACCTTCCATACATATTTTACAAAGTAGGTACAAGAGCAAAATTAGTTTAAGCAAAAGCTTAAAGAATATATGCGGAGTTTGCATGACATCACGAAGTAAACATCTTTGCCATGGTTGTTCACATATTTACGTCAATTTGTAAATATATATCTATGTTTTTCCATCGAATCATATGAAGACAAATGCAAATTAATACACATATAAAATATTGGGCATTGGTTAATATTTACATTTGAGCTTATGCGACAAGAAGGCAATATATTCAAATGTTTGGATTTGATGTTTTGGGGAGTGATGCCGAAATCGACAGTCCTTGGCCGGATATGAACCTGGTACGCTGCAGTATTCCCTTGCGGTACTGCCCGACTGTCGTGGTAGCGATTTGGTATGACCAGTAGAACCTTCTAGATCATGTCATCCCTCCATCCATGAGGAAGTAGAAGTTGAGTAATGAGAGGTGAGAGGCATCATATCTGTAGATCAACCATCGAGTTAGCACATCATTACCTATGTGCATATTAGTCGCCTCCTACGACCGGTATGCCTACCTCTAGCATATTCTAAACCCCTAACCCGCAGGGGCCTCTTTAGTCAATGTGTTCATTCTTAATTAGGAGATCGGGAAACATACAGATAATATTTGCACTTATATGTATCTACATATGTAGATAGATACTGAAACGTACCGGATTCATATCATCATTCAGTAACATTTTATAAACCTTCTGAGAGTGTTTTTATCGTTAAACTAACTAACAACCAGTGGCGTATTTTATGTATCATAGTGGAATTACCAATTTTCGAAAAAAAAATTACCCAAAATGAGATAACATTGTCTTCTGCTGCAGATCTAGTTCCTGAGATATCGGATAAAATATGAAAAAACCTATAAAAACCTAAATTTATACTTCTCATTCTATCGATTTAACCTTTGGACTATATATGCTATCCTTATTCCCATCAACAAGTTTTACCTTGATCTCTATAAGTATCTTAAGCCACTATGCAAAAAACGTTCAAAACGAATTGTAAAAATTAAAGTTTTTCACAAAATTTAAAATTTAACCACCTTAAAAATCAGAAAAAACTAGGGACTAAAAAAAAGTTCATATACCAAAGGCGATTCAAATACGAAAATTTTAAGTACACCAGTACAACATAGTGCTGTGCCCTTGACTTTATAAGCCCCGCTATATGAAATAAAATAAAATAAAATAAAATAAAATAAAATAAAATAAAATAAAATAAAATAAAATAAAATAAAATAAAATAAAATAAAATAAAATAAAATAAAATAAAATAAAATAAAATAAAATAAAATAAAATAAAATAAAATAAAATAAAATAAAATAAAATAAAATAAAATAAAATAAAATAAAATAAAATAAAATAAAATAAAATAAAATAAAATAAAATAAAATAAAATAAAATAAAATAAAATAAAATAAAATAAAATAAAATAAAATAAAATAAAATAAAATAAAATAAAATAAAATAAAATAAAATAAAATAAAATAAAATAAAATAAAATAAAATAAAATAAAATAAAATAAAATAAAATAAAATAAAATAAAATAAAATAAAATAAAATAAAATAAAATAAAATAAAATAAAATAAAATAAAATAAAATAAAATAAAACAAATTAAATTAAATTAAACTGAATAAAATAATATTAAAAAATAATAAAATAAAATAAAACAAAATAAAATCAACCAAAATAAAATAAAATTAAATTACATAAAATTAAATAATATAAAAAAATAATATAAAATAATATACAATAAAATTAAATAAAGTAAAACTAAATAAAAATTAATTTTAAATTGGCAAAATTCTGGATACGCCACCACTAACAACCTAACTTTACCTACTATTTGCTACTTCACAAATTCAGATTTTCCTTAATCGATTTGGGATCTAAATTAAAGAAATGTTCTTTCATGCTCATAATGTAATTGAAAGTATTTTTCCTTAGCCTAACACACATTTCATTTTTTATGTCTTGCATAGACGTCTTGTCACTCAACTAAAACATTTCTTACTCAGCATGATATCAACTTTGATCTACAGAAGCCATATTTAAGCCAAATAATCATAATTACATGTAAGTAGACAGATAAGTACATAAAATCACAAGCATAAGCATACATTTGGGTGCATCATCAACTTGCTTGCATGTGTGCTCTATCAAGCAGAAAGTTAGCTAGTAGATAAAGGCTGCTGCATTACATATTTGTATTTTAGGCGTATGCAGGAAGGATATTTACATGCAAATATTTACATATAAGTATCATACTGACATACGTACATTTATGTATGTATGTTCAATAAACAAAATTCCCAAAATGAACATTGTTCATACATTTAAATATTTAGCGTAGGGCAATAAGTTTGTAGCTTATATGTGTTGTTGTGATTTAATTTGTTCTTGTCAAACAAATCTCTCTGTTCGCTCTTTGGAAGCAATTTAAGGATATATTATATAGTTGAATTACATAATTAGCTGTCAGTTATTTAAATACCACTCATGTTTGACTCATCAAATTTAGATATGTATATGCCTGTCAAAAATCGTAATACGATATTTAAAACAAGTTAATTCGATTTGTGGGTGGTCGCAGCATTTAAGTGGGTATGTTCAGTAAGCTTTAATTAACTCGACCACAGCGCCACCTAAGGAATGAATTAAAATTTTCAAAAATTTTATTTTCATCGTTTCCTCAAGTATATACTAAGTAACAAGTCCCTTGGTTGCCAGCCGATTAGTTTAAAGCCTGATGTGTGCGCCACTGACCAAAATTTTTTTTGAGTAGCAGTTGTTTTGTAACCGGGTTCTAAAAACTGTGTACAGTTTCAAGTCTGTGGCTTACCGGGACGTTATTAAAAAATCCTTCGCAAGACTCCCCCTGTGTGTTAGAAATTTTTACTTATCGTCGTCAGAAAATTAGTTTAAATTCTATTAAAATTACAAACGAATTTTCGAAATAGGTCGATCCGTGCTCCACCTACCGGATTTTTTTGATGATGTTCAAGTTACTCAAAAATCCTGTTCAAGACATTTTTATTATATCCATCTAGCGAAATTTTGTGTACAACAATTGTATTGTTTTTAATTGAAAAAAAAAAAAACTAATGGCGGCGATATACCAACTAGTTATCCTAACCTCTAACGAGATTTTTAGCCGAGCTTCTCTTTCCAACTTGTGGTGTGTTGCTTTTGAGTTTTCCTACAAGTTGGCGGGACCTACAGTTTTTTGCCGACTCCGAACGTCACTTGCATAGCAAATGAATTTTTTGCTGATAAGCTTCTCATGGCAGAAATACACCCGGAGAGTTTGCCAAACTATTGCCGAGGGGCGACCCCGTTTAGAAAAATTCGTTTTCTAAATAATTTTTGATGTTACCTTTGCCGGGCATCGAACCGCCACGAACTCGTGTAACCGCTACACCACGGCGGTCTTTAATTGAATGCGCGCCTCAAATAATGTTGTAACCAACATTTTTTTTTTAAATGCTTTTTTGTGGATTCTTATTCCAACGGCATTGTGGGCTCTTATTTGTGTATTTTTTGGTTTCAAGCTAAGCCAAGAGCTAGCGACATAATGGCGACTTCTGTTTTTTTCTTCTACCAAACATTTTATATTTTGTCGTTTACAGCGTTTTTTGAGGCAAGCATTCAATTTGTTTATCTATAAGTCATGTTTCTATAAACTAGCTTCCGGGAGGTTGCTTAAATATGAATCACAAAATTTTCAATTCATCAAGTTTTAAATGACTTTACCATATATCTCGATCCGTGCGCCAGCTACCGAATTTTTTTTGCTATTATTGCATTGTCATGGAGTTCTGAACTATGACTTAATATAAAGGTAGTAAAAAAAAACAATATTGCCACTCTTTTGAGTTTCGAACAAGAGTGTTGGCATCTCAATTAAGATATCAGAAATTGAGAAAATTTTTCCGGATTTTTGTGGTAAAATTAGTAAAGATTATCTGGCATCAATACCCCTATATGATGTGGCTGAGGTTAGTTCAGCCCTTTTTATTTTGTGGTTAATGTGAGAGGTTAAAAAGGCTCAATTACCAATTCAGATTTTGCTAATCAAAACGCCTTTCACTTTAGATAAACAACATGCAAATCAAAACTCAGATAATAATAAATATAAAATATTCATAGCAAGAAATGATGTTTCGTATGCAAATTAACAATATAATTATTATGAATATTTATTTTTCCCATCGGAATAGATAAGCTGCTAATTATTAGGTTTTGAGGCGAATAACTTCAGTAAAGCGTATAATATATTTTCTTAAAAATTTGTTAAATTTAGTGATTTATTATAGCATTTTCTTTCATGTCGGTTTGTGAAGTTATAACGTTTAATACGTACTTATGTAAACAGACATATAAAAAGGGGCATTCCATCTTATAGACACGAAATTCTAATTTTCGAATGTAACAAGTTAGGGTCAAAAGATTTTCCGATTATCAATTTCTAAGAGCTATATTGATGACACTCATGTACAGAGTTCGGAAAATGTCAAATTCAAACGCCTAAAATTATGCTAACATAATTGCCACAGCTTACCCAATTTTATAAGCTTTTCTTTAGTTTCACTTGACGTTTGTCTGTAATGGAATATTGCAAGTTAAATTTGATACACTTCCCGGTGTCCGATTGAGCTGAAATTCTGCACCCATGTATAATTCCGATGACAATGCAATATTAGGAAAAAAAAACCAGGTTGCGATAGGTGGCGCGTGGGTCGCTATATTTTCAAAAATCGCAATTATGGTCAAAAAGGCTGAAATTCGGAACATGTATTACTACCATGAAAAGAAATATTTCCGTTAAAAAAATTCCGCTAGGTGGGGCTGAGATCGCGGTAATAAAAATTGATTTTCGTAATTATGGACCGATTTGGCTGATATTTTACGTGTGTTAGTTAATTAATTTCCAAATGTTAAAAAAAAATTGGACCCGCTAGGTGGCGCGTGCGTTTCTTACGGTGTCGTTTAATTCGTTTTTCAACAAACTTCCCGTTGAGGTAGGATCTATAACAAAAAAATTAATTTCGCTTTCTCGGCAACTGCTTAACCGATTTGGATAAAAATTGGCATATAGATAGTATGATTCATTCTAAAATTTTATACAAGAGTACTGAGGCGGTTTACAGGGTTGTCACCTTTCTCATTGTTTTTTTTTTTTTAATATTGGGCAAGATATATGGGTGTTGAATGAAAGGCCTTTTCGGCAGTATTCCAACGATGACATTTTCAAGCAGAGTTGCCACCTATTGTTGCTTCATGACCACATTTTATTTATTTTTCTATAGATTTGGTAGGTGTTGCTGTTTAGGGTGAGTTTCGTGGCTGCCACCTATTTGATTTTGTTTGCAAATCTGTTTTGAAAAGCTTATACATATGCATGTATGCACTGTTGTAAGTAAAATTTTTTGACAGCTTCGAGGAGTACCGAACATGATCGGTAACACAGATACTAATGATTATATCTGTGATGATAACTGGCTAGTCCGGCAGCTTCGTTCTGCCCAAATAGATCTTTTATTGAGTACAATTCCAAGTGTATATCTATATGTAGATTCTGTGTCCTTGAGAAGTTGTCAATAGTGATAAATAGTAAATTTTTTTTTATTTCACATCAAAAAGTACAATAATTTTTTCTTTTTCACCTAAAATTTAGTTTCTACTTCCAATAACTCTGTCTAAATTTTTCATTGATATCCTTATAAACATAAAGTAAAAACAGTTCAGTTTTAATAGGGAATGTCACACCTCTTTTTCCAATTTTTTTCCGTTAGAATGGGATTAATAACGTATGTATATCTCAAAATCAATTTTCAGGTCCTTAACTTAAAGACTTTGAGAGATATTTAGTTTCAACAAGGAGGTTTGTGTGGGAGATGCCACGCCCCTTACTTGAATCGTTTTAGAGATATTCAGCCATAAATATTGAGTATGTACGGGAGGGCATGCTGTTGATATCGTTTATCTTCATGCCATTTAATAACTCCCTACTTTGAACCCTTTTAGGTATATTCATCTTGAAAAATTAGGTTTGTGTTGGAGGTGCCACGCCCCATTTCCCGATAACTCCCACTCTTTTCTTTGATAGTGGTATTGCCATTGTATATCTACATAAGGATTTCCAGGTCCATCCCATGAATCCTTTTAAAGATAATCCGTAAACATGCTTTTGATATCTATCCTTTGTCTCCATACAAATTTTCAGCTGCCTAAATTGAACCATTTTAAAGAAAATCTACCTGAAAAAACTAAAGGGGCATAGTCATAGTCGAAATAAAGTAGGTATTAAAGTTAGCGTCAGCTTTTTCGAGAGATAGGCCGTGGGGAATGGTGTCAAAAAGCTGATGCTAACTTGAGTACCCACTTTATTTCGACTATTACTATGTCCCAAAGTTTTTATGAATGTCCTCTTTCTTGATAACTACAACTTTTTTGGGCAAATATGGTATTGATTTCGTATATCCCATACCAATTTTCAGATCCCTTAGAAATTTAAGGGTGGTCAGTTGGATATGGAAACTTGAGATGGAATTACCCATGTATACTTATAATCTACTACTATCAATATTGATTGCGTGCATTGGCCCAATTATGTGCTAACATTCAACCAGGCCAATAAATATGTTTTATGTGTGGGTATGTGCGTGTGTGTGAACAAGTGATATAGAATGAAATATGAAACTATCTGCTCTATGGCACGCAAAACCATTTAAGTTTACTAATATATCATTGCAAACAAACATTCAGCGATGGTAAATGCCCACAACAACAAACAACACACGATCATACACATATATGTATATATTTGTATGTATGCACACGTATCTACTTGTGTACCTATGTACATATGTTTATAATAAAAATATATATTAGCTATTAAATTTATTTACTTACCGCCCGCAAACAAATCAAAAACACCTTAAAAGTCTATCAAAACATAAGAGCCAAGAATGTGGGCATTGTGGTGCTCATAAGAAACGCAATAGAGTAGAGTGGGCTAGCACTGATACTAAGAGGTGTGCACCAAAAAACATATGTGCGCGTGTTTGTCTGTCATTTTGTTGTTATTTAATGGCACGCAAACAAATCATACATCTTAGCATACACCTAAGACAAATGCAAACACAAAGCGCAGCTTAACTACAAAGTTGTTTGTTCTTGCGCCCGTAAATATGCTCTTTATACTCTAAGGTAAATATACTGGCTCATGGGTGCGCATGTGTATGTGCTTACATGTTTTTGTGCATATTTTTTCAAAGTAAATATTCTAATGTATGTGTTTGTGTATGCTTGTAAGTGCCATTGATATATCGTTGTGTTTATGAAAGTTGTTTGCTACAGATATCTTGTCTTATGTCCTTAGGCCACATAGTCAACATTATTAATGGTTTGCACGGTAGCATGTTTGAGGCTTAGGCATCCTTGAGCTTATAGCACACATGCACGTACCTACATATAAACATGCAATAAAACCAAAATGTCTTTAACCTAGTTTCACCACTTTCCTTTTCGTTACACAATGTCTTCTTGAGTTTCTTTTGCATTTTCGAGTTTTTTTTTCTGTGCCAAAGCTTACGCATTGCGTGATGCATAGCTTTGAATGAGCTTGGCGTGCTTCACGTTGAAGTGGTGTTGACTTCGTAGAAGATAGATTTGTTTGCAGCTTATATGTATATTTATCATAGCCTGGTTACGATTATATTGACGTTTAATATAATTTTTTCTATCTAATCGCATGTGAGTATATAACTAGACTATGGATAATAAGATGTACAAACATATGTAGGTGGTTGTGCATGTTAATTTATGCGTTCATGTACCCATTTTCCCTTTTAAGGTTTATGAGTCAGTTTTTTATTGATTTCTTCACGAAATGCTAAACCATTAAGTAATATATGCGTCTTAAGCGCCTATAAATAGATAACTCAAGTTAATATTGAATAATTCACTATGTTACTATGTACTATCTGGGGAACCGCTGGACCGATTGGGATGAAATTTGGCATATAGATAGTATTATTGATACTAATATTATCCACTTGGGGGTTGACACTTGGGTGGTGTACAGGGTTGCCACCTATCTAATTTTTTTTTAAATTATGGAGTGAAATATGCCAATATGGGTATGAAATTAAAGTTATTTTCGCCGACATACCAACCAAAGTGTTTTCAAGTAGTGTTGCTGCCCAGGGTTACCATTTACCGTAGTGTATTAGTATTGTATATTTTTGGATTATTTTAGGATCATTTTGGGATCATTTACAGGTCACTTTGGGATAATTTTGGGGCTATTTTGAGATCATTTTGCTTTCAGTTTTGGATCAATTTGGGACAATTTTGGGGTCATTTTCGAATAGTTTTGGAGTCATATTGGATTCAATTTTGGATTATTTTGGGAACATTTGAGGGTCTTTTTGCGGTCGTTTTGGGACTATTTTTGGATTATTTTGGGAACATTTAAGTGTCTTTTTGGGGTCGTTTTGGAATAATTTTAAGATTATTTTGGGATTATTTTAGGGTCATTTTGGGATAATTTTGGGTAAGTTAAGTCAGCGCTAAATCAATAGCTCCGAGCAAGCTCGGTCCCCCAGGTACTTTCAATTATCCTTTAAATTGTAACCACATATCCATATTTGTTAAAATTTTTCAGGAGGCGCTACAATCTTGGATCCTTTTTAAGGATATCCTGAGCATGTGGTGCAGAAAAAAACCGATTTACTTATTACGAGAAGAGAACGAAATTAAACACTTAAGATGGCGGATCGCCGAAACCGGTTTGTTAAACCAAAATTGACACGGGATGACGAAAAATCGTTCCAATATACATTTATTACGAAGTCTTTAAAAGTGTATCCTTACCAATAAGAGAAAAACAAGCAGATAAATCATTTAATTAGCAAAACGCAGTGGAATATAGTATGATTTTACTGATAACTTCAACTGCAAGTCGGAACGGCTTGCTCTGGTCCGAGATGCATAAAACTTTGTCTGAATAGTTTTTCATGCATAATGGTTTGAATAAAACAAGTTTGAAATTTTGGGACAGTCTATTACGTATATCTGTCAACTAAGAAAATTCCTTAGTAACAGATTCGAGGTCGCCACCCTGTGCTTACTGTGAGCTTCCAATTTGGCTGAATGGAATTTGGTGAAGTTTTGAACGGCGGGATTTATGTAACAAAGGAAGGTTGGATATGGATATTGAAAATATTGGTGCGTTGTTATGTTCTATAGAATATAACTAGAAAGCTGACGCTTGCTGAGGTGAAAAAATGATAGATAACTACCTAATTCTAACTAATATTCCAGTATTGTACTGTAAAAAACAACTTGGGCTCATATTAGCTCCTTTCTACAAAATTCAAACTGCAAATGAAGTCTGAAATCTGAAATCCGACACTTTATACTGTTTTGTATTGTAAAAATTTGTTTTGCGGGCTACAGCTTAATATTTTTGAGAAAAAGAAATTTTCTTTAAGTTACACCGACTTCCTGTTAAAAGATTTTGTTGAATATTGTATGAGTAGGCATGCGTCCAATGTTCTGTTTTTGCTAACATTTCATTAGAATTAAAATAAACTTGTAAGTCATTTCCTAATAATTTACTTGTTTTTATGTTAGCTGTGTGCAAATTTTGATTCGAGATCCTCATTTCGTTTAATTTGGGAAATTGAGTTTCAGCTTTGTCTCCTTCTTAACAATTACCTAGAAATATTACTCATAACACATGTTGTACTGGTACATTAAGCATGAATCTATTATATTAATAGGCTAACACATTTTACATATAAATAATTGCCAAGCTTAAACCCATACTAAATATGCATAAATATTTATGAAATGCATATGGATTTGTTGGCATACCTCTAAAGCAGTGCACAATTATCTAATATATAACCAATACTGCTTCATTTATCTGGAATAATCGAATGAAAATTTCTCATGCAACTTGAATTGGTTATCTGACAATCAATTTGTAAATAAAGCGATAGCCCAGTGGGAAGCGTCGGGGGTAGTGGTCGAGCGGTTAATGGTTCAAGTACAATCGGCCACATTTTTTATTTTTTATTTTTTGTCATTGAAAATTGTTTTTATTTTTTCAATATATAAATATTTCTTATCTTGACTTTTTTAAAATTTTTATGTTTGTGATATCTATTTTCGAGAAAAAAATTGTTGAATATTTTTAGTTGACGGAAAGCATATGCATACATGCCACCCATTATAGAAATGCGATAACCGCTTATTCAATTTGGGTTTTTTTGTCTAACTTTTGATGATATAAGATCGAAGTTGCGAAATTTTTTCAAACACAGTAGTCTATATATCGGACTTCGGTAGATTACTTCTATAATTTTTAGTGATTTCTACCGTTTGAGACAAAACGATCGCATAAATTAGTGGCTATTTGTTAAGCACAATCTCATCATCCGATTATTCAAGTGCAAATTAAAATCTCGAAATCCGAATATTTGCATGGCATTTGCCATAAATAATTTTGGAAAGGGCTGCTGTAATTTAATATTTTTATTATATAATAACAGCCACTATTTTTTAAATTATTTGATGGCCTCATTTTGCCTATAGATGAGTTTTTAATGTATACATTTAAGTTGGTCGAGGTTCGGCCACGGGCCTAAAGGCAGCTAATGACAAAAAGTTGATCAGATGTTTGAATAAGTTCAACTATTTTAAATTGGTCGAATTTCGACCACGGGATATACTAGTTATTATAAATTCTCGTAGTTTGATGCTTATCCATACAGTCGTTATGGTGAAATTTTCAGAAAATATCAACCTTATAATCATTTACAATTTGAACAAAATATGTCTTTACATATGAGCGTAGGTATACGTGTGTATAATAGAGCAATTTTCAACTCAAAATAAGTTGAATGACACAGCAGATAGAACATTTTAGAGGTTTCTTAAGAAATATTCAGAAATATAAAATCGATGATTTAATGCAATCCAATTATTTAGACATACATACATACATATGTTTTTTAGTTACTCCTTTTACTCATAATACTGTATCCTTGCAGTTTAAGGACTTCATAAAAAGTTAATCGGTATTTTTTTCTTTATCACATGCTCAGAATCTCCCTCAAAGGCTCGAAAGTTGTAACGAATCCCGAAAAATTGCAACAACATGTGGATATGTGGTTACTAACACTAGTTTACAGCCAACAAATACGAAGATGTTCATGTATATGGATGAATTAACACTGATATGCCGAGCACAAAACATATTTTTAAAATTTTTTGTATGGGTAGGTTTTCGAGATATCGGTAATTTAACTAAAAAGTAAAAAATAAATATAGTTTAAGGAGGGAAAACACGCGCTTTTAAAGCATATTGCACTAAAAAGGTAAAAATAAATTAAATAAAAAACGAAGATTATGGAACAAAGTGGACCACGCTTTTTCCATAATACTACTGTGTAGGGGTTTTAAAATTATTTTTAACTTTTTAGTTCAATACACTCTAAAAGCGAGAGTTTTAGTTTTTTTAAACTATATTTATTAGTGGCCTAGTTAGCATGAATACTTCCAGAGATATGCAACATGGAAAATCTCATTTGTATACATATTTTGCACATTTGCTATACATACATGCACAAATACAATATTTCAATCTTATATATTATATATGCATTAGAGGCAGGCTAATGTTAGCTCACTGTCCCTCCTTTTACAACACTCCTTCCTACCTTTCTTCGCCTTCACACTATCTCCCGCCCTTTTTCTCTTCATTCCTCTCTTTTCTTCTACTACGCCCCTCTTCCACCATATCCCATTCGTATTGGCCCCTGTTAATATAGGCATAATTCTACCAACGTACTGAATTAGAAGGAAAACGCACTATGTATACGAAATTTTCGAATTGATCGGTTCCCTGGTCCACTTCCCGGAAGTAAGAAATTGTGAATCTACACCATTCTCAAATACACCTTGTTCACATTTCGTTATTTTTGAATTTACTTGTACTGGCTACACGCGTTTTTTTTTTTAATTATCTCTCAGTATGTGGAAGTAATGTTCTTTAAAATTATTATCCGTCAATTTCCTAAAGACCCGATATGTTCTAAAGAGTTGTAATCTAATAAAAGTCCTTAAAATATACAAAACTGATTGTAGTAGAATGATGAAATTTGGCAGATTTCCGGTGGTATAGGAAATATACATACCTCATGGAACTGGTAGAAATCGCCCGCCGACAACGGCTTCTTTCGACTTTAACTCTGGATATTTAATGTTCAGTTTACCCGTACTTACACTTCTTTACTTGTTATCAACAAGGTTATTGATGGATTATAAATGATTTCCACTCAGCGAAACCTGTATAAATATTGTTTCGTTTGAACATGGGACATTACTTAAAAACGATAACGATGTCCATGCGAAGTTGTTTTGTTCGAACAAAATGTGGCTTCCTTGTTTTACGCTCGGGTATACCATTATAAAAAAGTCCTTGTCATTTGATAATTACCAAGAAAATCATGTTCAATAATATTACTGCTATCATTAACAATCACATCGCTCAAAGTTAAGGATAACGAATGTAAGAGAAATGGAAAAAGTAAAAAAAAAATCTAACGTGCCAGTAGAAACCATCCTTTTGACAATAACACTCGCAGAAAGGCCAGCTATATGACGATACACAGCAGACAAATTTACTCACAATAAGTAAAGGTCAAGCATTGCTTCCGTTTCCTGCCATAATCGGTGTTTTCTGCATTACTAGGAGATGACAGTAGCCAGATACTAATTTTATATTAGTTCAAAGAATATACTAATTATTTAAATTTGTTAAGTAAAGACGAATTAAAGCAGATATGGGGCTTTGGATACCTACTTGAACATTTTCGATTTTTACCAATTTGCAGCTCAATTAAAGCTCAAGCTTTAAGCTATGATATCTCACTACTTGTTTGCCTCCCTGCAGGATAAGTACTATTTTCATATGTAAACCTACTCTCATACAAAAAAATGCAATGTACGCAACTGCGTAAATGCATTGTAAAACGCTCAAAAGGGATAACAACGAAATGCTTTCTTCAAACAAACCCCGTCTGCATGTATGCACTTGGGTATAGTAAGTGAGTAAATAGGAAGCAGATATTTACATCATACATACAGTTTTGGTGAAAGATAATAAATATGAGGTGATTTCTTTTAATAAAACAATTGATTGCTGTATGTATGTATGAATTTGCGCGTATGTAATCCAGAATGTCTATTAAGGTGATGCTACAACTTACATTTTATCAGCACTTTAAATACTCACCATAACAAACTACAGCTCAATTCCACCCAAACATTTCGGTATTTTAATTTACAACGATTTCACATTTGCCGAAGCCAAAGTATTAGTTGTTGGACCTAAATCCGTCTTGTATGCCTCTTATGTATCAAGAACATGACCTTCTCTTCCCCCCCGACCCACCACAACTGCGCAGAAACTTGAGAATTGTTTATCATCTCAAACAAGCGATAAAACAAATGAGGAGGTTCAAACCAAAACGCAATTAATTACCACATACTTTTTTTTGAATTATGGATGGGACTCGATTTCCCCTTCTGAAATCTATGTAACAATATATTTGTAAAAAGCTGGCGATTTAGCCATTCTGTATCGCCCTTAAAAATATGATTCACAGCAAAACGCAATAACTCCATACGATTTTAAAATTTACTAAAGTGAAAACGAAACTATATACACAGGCTGCGCCTTTCGTATACTGGCCGTGTGTAAGAAGCGTGTCAAACATTATTATATGAATCAGTGCAAATGTGAGTTCTGCGCATGCGCAAGTTTTGTTTGTGTTAGTGAATTGTAGTAGCGCGTTTAAAAAAAATATCAAAGGGCTCAAAAAGGGTCACTATCCCCATTACACAAATTGTGCATAGTTTTAGTTATAAATTCTTTGATTAGTCGATTAAATAATGAAAATACCAAAATATAATGCATAAGTGGATGTATTTACTATTTAAACATATTGAATTACGAAAATAAAAGCATTAAAATTCATGTTTTTGAAGTGAAAAAAAAAATCAAACATACTTGTACATAGTATTACGCGTTATTGCTTTTTGGTTTTAATTTTTACAAAACAATTAGGGCTCATTTGCATAGTAAATAAAAAGTAAATCACAAAATAAATAAATACAAATGTTCGTATTTGTTGTTTAAAAAATAATAATAAGCTACAGAGAATTTTTTCATTTGGTAAAATAATGTCATATCCGCTACCTTGGGTATTTTTGGCATGGTTTAATGTTAATTAGTGAAAGGAGTGATAAGAAAAACGAAGTGAATTTATTTACATTTTGTTAAAGTATGCATTTATTTATGCCCCTTTGTTTACAAAAGTTTAACGACATCCTTGAGATTTTGTCTCCTTCTCTCATGGTATATCTGTACTGTAATGTTTGACACGCTTCACTGTTCGGTATTATCTATATAGAAGTATTACATATATGACTATATATAGAATTTTTTATTTTGAAATGACACATAAAACGCTGAAATACGTAAACTCAATTTTTGGCCGTAGATTATGAGGGTGTTCATACCCAAGTGTGCGTCCGTTCCTTATTACTTAGTATATTTACTCTACTTCGCGGAAATAAAGTGTCAATCCTGCCAAAGAATTCTTCTTCGAAAGAAGAAGTTAATCGAAAAGTAAGCTTCTCTATAATTCACGCATCTGCTTTATAGCCCAGACTCCTGGATGCTGGTATTTGTGGTGAGGCGACTCACGGACTACTTAGGGCGTCTTATGGTAATAAAAAAAGATGATCTGACCCAAACAAAGCTAAAAAATGGGGTAGAGCACATTCCTTGATAATTCAAACAAGTAAGCAAATCGTTGGGTCGATTGAAATTTTTAATCACTTCACCACAATCATCTGGACATAAACTTTTTGTTGATCGGAACTTGCTAACACTTTCTGTTAACAGAAAAATGTTACGTAAACGTCATGCCACTTTTATGAAAATTTTAAGTGACTTTTCGTCAATTAATCAAATTTATGTGAAATATGGGCCAACAATTTTTTCATGAATGGATAGAAAATATTCCAAACATTCATTTTATTTTACTTAGAAGGTGTAGCACACTGTATCAAACATACTTTATGTCTATCCAAAAAAGAACAATTTTTTCTGGTTTATATTTGTTTTAACCATTACTGGCTCTTAACCGTTTAAACAGGTTTGGACATCTAACAGCGCGCGCAAGTCTCTTCTTCTACAGCATTTCTCTTTCATAATGGAACACCCTAAGGTCATACAAAAGTGCATACAAACATACATACATACGTAATTCCATTTCAATGCGTGCGCATATGCAGGCAATTATTATTAATGCCAATTTAAAAACGCAAATGGACCATTGCAAGCGTTAAGTCAGCAATAATAGTACTTAGCCGAAGGGAAAATCTGCATCGAATATCTATAGAATATATTGTTTACTATTTGCAAGGGAAAACAATGTGAGAATACTCCATGTATGTAAAACATAAAAAATAGCAGTCGCACTTTACGCTGTTTCATTATTTTACTTTTACAGTTGACAATGTTTGCGAATGAGCGGGTGATTGCAAACAAAACTGCTGTTCTCGTCACTTACATTGTCAAACATTCATGTACAAAATAATGTGCATAGATATGTACATATTCATGGGTAAACATTCATCAATGGCCGCAGAAAATGCGCACCCTTTACAAGGCTGATTGACAAAAAGGATTAAAAGTTGGAAATACAGATTTGAAGGGAGCATAGTCATAGGCCGCATTCCGTATGCTACTACGTAATTTTAATATGGGAATTAACTAAAGGTGAGTATGAGTGCCTTAATGAGCGATATGGTTCATTTCGATATTTCAATTGGTTTCGGAGATATCTCCTAAAATGTGAGAGAAAAATGAAGAAATATGGGTAGATGCGTAGGTACGGGGCCTATATAAATCTGGACAAAGAGAAATAATTCCAGAACACACAGAAAAATTTTCATGTAAAATCAACACTTAATTCCTGTTATTAATTCATGCAAATTTAACAGAATCAGTTTAACATGGTTCATGTTGACAAAAATTATTCTGTGTGAAGATCTACATAAGTACTTAGTATGTATAAAAGGGCTAATATTATTTTTTGCGGGCTATGTTTTTTTATATAAAAGTACTTTTTAGATATGTATGTGTATATGTTTGAGTGATAGTAAATAAATATCGAATAAATTAAGATTATGAAGAATATACAATAACATAAGATTAGCTACTTTGGCAGCTTTATTGAAAATACCACGAAAAATGTATTAAGGTTGTGCGTACAAACATGCATACCACCATTTCCATTAATCGAAATCATCAATATATTGCAGAAGCATAGCTTTTGATTGATTGCCAACGCACAGCGTCGTCCAGTGTTTTTCGCAATTACGGCCCTCTTTACTTCGCCTGATTCGTTTCAGACTCTGACTCATGCGTGCATGTGATATGGTCATGAATATGTCAACAGCAGGAAGTATAAGGAGTATTGAAAGCAGTCTATATCTATCCAATTCACATTAGCGATCCATTTAAGCCGTTGAGGTTTCGTTCGACACACTATGTCATTATTCCTCCTAAATTATTAATTTAATTAATTTAGACAATTTTAGCAGCAGAGCTAACCCATTGGAAACATTTCTAGGTTGGCCATATTCTCAAAATAATATGTAAGCTAGTTAAGACATATTTAAAAAACTGTTTGAAATTGGTCAACCCATTGGGAACCTCCCTTGGACCTATCAAAAAAAAAAAAAAAATTTTAACACAAAAATAATTTTCAGCTCGAAAAAGCAAGATGTTGTCATGACACATTCATTAACAAAAAAAAATTTACGTATACGTAACAAGTTTACCTAAGCGGAGCAAATATGGGCAAAGAAACTTTTCAATAATCGATAAAAAATATTCCAAACATTCTTTTTACCACGCTTTTATTAGGTTCACTTGTATGTTTGTCTGTTTGTATGTATGTAAACTCTCGTTCGGTCTAAGCCCCAGTGGCCCAAAAGCCGTAAAATGTCCCTACATTATGGGTATCAAACGAAAGGGGAAAACCCCAGGTTTCATTTGGACCTCGATATATTTCGATAAATTTATCGATAACTGAGTTATCGGTCAATATATGATTGCCCAAAAACCTAAAAAATTCCTTACAATATGGGTATCAAACGAAAGGGGAAGACCCCAGGTTTCATTTGGACCTCGATATATTTCGATAAATTTATCGATAACTGAGTTATCGGTCAATATATGATTGCCTAAAAACCTAAAAAATTCCTTACAATATGGGTATCAAACGAAAGGGGAAGACCCCAGGTTTCATTTGGACCTAGATATATTTCGATAAATTTATCGATAACTGAGTTATCGGTCAATATATGATTGCCCAAAAACCTAAAAAATTCCTTACAATATGGGTATCAAACGAAAGGGGACGGCCCCAGGTTTCATTTGGACTTCGATATATTTCGATAAATTTATCGATAACTGAGTTATCGGTCAAAATGTGGTTGCCCGAAAACCTTAAAATTTCCCTACAATATGGGTATCAAACGAAAGGGGAAGACCCCAGGTTTCATTTGGACTTCGATATATTTCGATAAATTTATCGATAGCTGAGTTATCGGTCAAAATGTGGTTGCCCGAAAACCTTAAAATTTCCCAACAATATGGTTATCAAACGAAAGGGGAAGACCCCAGGTTTCATTTGGACTTCGATATATTTCGATAAATTTATCGGCAGCTGAGTTATCGGTTAAAATATGATTGCCCAAAAACCTAAAAAATTTCCCTAGAATATGGGTACCAAACGAAAGGGGAAGGTCCCAAGTTTTATTTGTACCTCGATATATTTCGATAAATTTATCGATAACTGAGTTATCGGTCAATATATGATTGCCCAAAAACCTAAAAAATTCCTTACAATATGGGTATCAAACGAAAGGGGAAGACCCCAGGTTTCATTTGGACCTCGATATATTTCGATAAATTTATCGATAATTGAGTTATCGGTCAATATATGATTGCCCGAAAACCTAAAAAATTCTTTACAATATGGGTATCAAACGAAAGGGGAAGACCCCAGGTTTCATTTGGACCTCGATATATTTCGATAAATTTATCGATAGCTGAGTTATCGGTCAAAATGTGGTTGTCCGAAAACCTTAAAATTTCCCTACAATATGGGTATCAAACGAAAGGGGACGGCCCCAGGTTTCATTTGCACTTCGATATATTTCGATAAATTGATCGATAACTGAGTTATCGGTCAAAATGTATTGCCCGAAAACCTTAAAATTTCCCTACAATATGGGTATCAAACGAAAGGGGAAGACCCCAGGTTTCATTTGGACTTCGATATATTTCGATAAATTTATCGATAGCTGAGTTATCGGTAGAAATGTGGTTGCCGAAAACCTCAAAATTTCCCTAAAATATGGGTACCAAACGAAAGGGGAAGACCCCAGGTTTCATTTGGACTTCGATATATTTCGATAAATTTATCGATAACTGAGTTATCGGTTAAAATATGATTGCCCAAAAACCTTAAAATTTCCCTAAAATATGGGTACCAAACGAAAGGGGAAGGTCCCAAGTTTCATTTGGACATCGATATATTTTGATAAATTTATCGATAACTGATTTTTCGTCAAAATTTGAGGCCCAAATAATTTAAAATTCCCTACAATATGAGTATCAAACGATAGGGGAAGGCCGCAGGTTTCATTTGAATTTCGATATATTTCGATAATTTCATAGGACATTTGACTAAAAAGTAAAAAATAAATATAGTTTAAAAAAACTAAAACTCACGCTTTTAGAGTGTAATGAACTAAAAAGTTGAAAATAATTTTAAAACCCCTACACAGTAGTCTTGTGGAAAAAGCGTGGCCCGCTTTGTGCCATAATTTTGGTATATCGAGCGCAAAACGCTTTTCCCACATAATGCTAGATTTTTTACTACAACAAAAAAAAAAAAAAATAACATCAAAACATACACGTATTAACGAACATAGTAGCAATTATCCCACGAAATCAAACATGCAGTGTTGGTGTAACTAGTATGACACGCTGCGGTTAGAAATTCCTAATTTCTCCTCGGTTCAATGACCACTATAAAGGGAAAAATGAAAAATTTCTAACAACAAATGCAAAGCCGTACGTCTAGTTCCTTAAGCAAGAACGAAATTGCAATCACGGTAGCTGGTATTGTTTGTTTGTGAGTTGTTGCTCAGTTTGTTCGTTAATAACAAAAAAATAGAATAATTTAAGAAAATAAATTATTCGATCGGTCAAATAGTCCATGAAAAATTTTCTACAAAAATCATCAATGCTTTTTTGATAAATCACTATTGAAATGGCATTCATATAAACTATTGATAAATTCTAAATAGTTTAAAAAAACAAAATTTTATATAATTTGACATCTCGTTTCAGTGGTACTCGAACCATTACTTTTAATTGGGAGCAAATAATATTTGATAACTCGCTCATTCTGAATGAATATTGCATCAAACTCGTCGCTATCAATAGTGATATTGTCACAACATTCAATGCATTTCTCTCAGTGTCATATTTATCGATAACTGAGTTATCGGTCAAAATAAGATTGTACAATAATATTGAAAATTGCCTACAATGTGGGTACCAAACGAAAGTGGAGGCCCAGAGGTTTCGTTTGCACTGCGGTATACTTCGATATATTTATCGATTACTTCATAACACATTTAACTAAAAAGTAAAAAATAAATATAGGTTAAAAAGCGAAAACACACGCTTTTAAAGAATATAGCCCTAAAAAGGTAAAAATAAATTAAATAAAAAACGAAGATTATGGAACAAAGCGGACCACGCTTTTTCCACAAGACTACTGTGTAGGGGTTTTAAAATTATTTTCAACTTTTTAGTTCATTACACTCTAAAAGCGTGAGTTTAAGTTTTTTTAAACTATATTTATTTCCTGTTCCTTTAATCTCAAATGCGTAAAGTACATATTTACATTATAAAATTCTGGTTAAATCTCTCATTAAATCAATATAATTACTTTAGAATTTTCTGCTTTGTCTACTTTTGTATTTAAAAATATTTAATATGGATAAAAAAACGATGCTGTATTAAAACACACGTACGCTTGTTAAAAAAAAATTTAAAAAGTAAGCTAATTATACAGTGCTAAAAAAAATTTAATACACTTTTAAAGCGACCTTGTAGAGATTGTTCATCTGGTCGAGTTCTACACGAAACACCCTTCAATTTGTAAAACCCCCAAAATCTGGTTTTAAGGCCAAAAACCAGTTTTTTTCAAAGTTTTCGAGAAAAAAAAAATCATTAAAAATCAAATTTTCAACCGATTTTGAAATTATCAACGGTTTTAGGTAGATAATGGTTGACACTTTCGAGATATATGCAGTTTATTGTTCATTTGAAAAGGTTGTGACATGTTTTTCACGCGAGAAGTTGAATTTTTTTAGGTTTTTCCGTTTTCGGCGCCATTTTTTTGCCACTAATTGACAATGAATGAACCTTATTGGGCATGTGTCATCGGGAGGCATTCACTACTTTATTATACTAGTATTATTTTTTTGGAAAGGACTTCAAGTTTTCAAGATATGCAGCATAATCCAAAATCAAATTTTTTGGTCTCAAGCGCCCTACAGGGGTACTATCTGTATGAAGACGGGTCGATTTGAAAACCATCCAAGTGACACGGAAAATCGTATTTTAGGGATCAAAATAAGATACTTTGCCGAAGGAAGCATACCTCTAAAACCAATTCTGATGTCGCGACTTTATACTTTTGACTTTGAGCGTCAAAGTTTGAAAAATCCTAAGTTGACCCATTTAGAGTGCCCAAATCGTGCTAAAATGTATGACCGGCCCCCACTAACTTTGTAGGGCCGACCCACACATGAAAGTAGCCCATCCCCCAAGACCCCACCTGTGGAGGTCCCCATACAAAAATAAAATAAAAAATCACCATTTTTGGCACTTTACGTGAATTTGGGATAGGTGGCAACCCTGTAAATATCCACAAGTGGCAACCCTGAAGTGTATAGTTCCCGAGATAGTACCGGATATACAAATATGCAAGTTTAGCTGGTTTAAAGATAATGTTGTTTTTTATCTAGAATAAGAATTAAATTAGAATTAAAAACATTTTCAGCTAAAGTGTGGCATTTTTGAAACAAATTTTTAAAGAATATCCAAATGATGACTTATAGACCAAATCAACAAAAAGGCGCCACAGCAAAAACCCAGCGAAAGTGACCATAGATCGGTCACTCGGGCAGAAGACCATCAGTAAATATCCAGACAAGCATTGCGGTGGAATCCACAAGTAAGTCGACGACCGGGTACACCAGCGAAAACTTGGCGCAGAACTGTGAATAAAGAACTAGAAGAAATGATGTCATGAAAACACCACAAGAGAATACGGCTCAATTCTAATAGGAGTTGAGAATGCTGATGATGATTGTTTCAAAAATAAGATTTTCTAATCAGACTAATCTGATTCTATTGAGCTCTTAGCTGTTAGATATTTATAGATTGATAAAAATACGTACCTATCTCTTTTATTTCCTATGTATATGTGCACGTACAACAAAATATCTAAAATAGCAGACATTTTGCATTATCCAGTGTAGTCAGCCTGAAATGCCATATATGGCATTCTTTTCACTAGTAACTTGTAATTAATTAAATTGATTTTGTTTGATACAAAATATGTAGAATGAATTGCAATTGCATTTGTAAACATAAATAAATATATATAATATATGTATATATTAGAATTTGTTCGCACATTCTAAACACTCCCACATTATTCTGAAATTAGTTATAGATGTAATGTAAAATAAATGCTGCGCACCTGTTGTTATTTTTAGAGGTATTCGCAACGTGCAATAGCCAAATACATGCACATACATATCTATCTATATACAAATATCAACATTGTGTGAATGCGTTCAAACAATGTTGCGTATACGCCATGTGTTCCTAATGTTAGCTAGCTAAGCATGCAACAGTCAACGATTGCAAGTAGCTCTTTGAGTGTGTGTGTGTGTGTGACAGTCGAGAACAAAAGCATTTTAGTAAACAGCAGCTGAATGCATTTTTCATTGCAAAAACAAAATACGAAGCAACTAATGCGCTATAATCAAACAACAAAGATACGCGCGCACACACACATACAAACAATAAGCGGCATTTACATTTACAGGCTGCAATTGTGAGTGCTTTTATAATAACTATTGCATTTTGTTGTATAGCGAAAAGTGAAATGCTGCGGCTTTGGAACGTTTGTCCTTCGAATATTTGTTACTTGTTTGCCGCCTCATTAGTTGTTGAAAACCAAAGCTGTGCCAGAACATATATATGTATCTAAATGCCATATGCTGTGCTCATTTAGTATTGAATGTAGTATGTCATGCATGAAGAAATGCTGTAAAGCAACAATTTAAGTTTATGTGTGCATACGCGTTAAATATAAATCTATTTTTATTTACATATATTAGTGCGTTTGTAGTCAAAGTGATGGAGAGAATTCAAACAAAACCACCTGAATTTTATGTGATATAATTATTGGATTTGCATTTAGGTAGGTAGTAAGAAGGAAATAGAGGAATTGTAAAAAATTGTTTAGTTTCCACCAGTAAGGACTTGCCGTGAAGTGTGCTCGTATGTCGCAGGCTTCGTGATCAAATGTCCTAAGTCCATTTATTTTGAAAAATGGGATTTCAATGCAAAACGATAGTACAGTTATTTATAACGTTTATAAATACATCATTTAAAAAACTGTCCAAAAACTCGATTTTAGATATTATTATGTAGTGATATGCAAATGTTCAAAGTCCACCAAAAGCAAAAAAAAAAACGCACGTCCTAAAATCCGTTCAAAATAAGTTTTTATTTGTTTCAATCAATTTTTTCCCTTGAATCGTACGAAATTATGACTTCTGACATATTTTAAGCATGACTTCGACCGAATGGTTGTCAGGGTTTTCGTTATTAGGTATTTGATTTTTATCTTTATATGACAAATTATCGTGGGTTTTTAGTAAAGAATTGGCTGAAAAACTACTTCAACGATTTTTACCAAATTCTGCCAGTTTATTCGTTGGATAAGTCCTCTCATATAGTATAGTATATATTCGTTATTGAAACTTCAGCAGACAAAGTCGCGGGTAACTTAATTATTTAGTACCTGAGTGACCGAGTTTGATCGGTATTCCTCGAATTCGTCACCAAATTTTACCGACAATAAAAGCTTTCCCAAATAGATTTAAAAAATGCCAAGTAGGTGTCAACCCGGGAAGACACCCCAAGTGGCCCTGGAGGACAGCACTGCTTAAAATTTACCTATTTGGAATACGGCCAAAAGTACCTTTCATTTGATACCCATATTCTCATATCTTGCTCAAAAATTTAGATAGGTACGATCGACCTAAATCGGCAAAACCCATGTACATAATCTTAGAATGATTCTTGCTGTCTATATACTAAATGTTACCCAATTCGGTCCAGCAGTTCCCGAAATATAAGGAAAAATAAATAAAATGGGGTTAGGTGGCAACCCTAGGTGAGAACCCTTCTTGAACTTGTCATATTAGAAACTCGGCCGAAAATACCTTTCATTTGATACCCATATTGCCATACCTTGCTCAATATTAAAATAAAAATTAGATGGGTGGCAACCCTGTAAACTGCCTCTAGTGGCAGTACCCATGCATTTATTCTTAGAATGATATCTATATGCCAAATTTCATCGACATCGGAAACAAAAAAAAAAACAAAAAATTTATTTGTGAGAAAATGTTGTAGGTCCATGTAAATATGTATAACAAAATTATAGAAAGAAAATGTTCTAAGTCCAAAATTTGCTTAAACCACACATATGTACATATGTACACTAGGGAGCGGCAAAAAAAGTCGATTTTCGTTGTTTGGGAACGGCACACAGAAAATCGAGTTCCTAATCAAAAATTGAGTATAATGAACAAATATGAGTTTTTTAACATCAAGGAAAAGTGTGCCTCGTCATCGTTTTTCTTTTTCATGAAGAGTTTCTATGTAAATGAGTATATCTCCTGAACCGAAAATCGTACGAGCAACTTTTACACCAGTATTTGCAGGGAATTGAACGCTGTACAAAAATTGTCTGATAAACTTTTTCATTAATGTGACCATTACAAAGTTTTTCGAGGTCGAAAATTTACAATTTTCTGGAACCCATAAGGTTTTGTGAAAGAAGCGCACAAGTTAGGGCAACAGCTTTTGCCTAGAGGGTACGTACTATAAGCATTTTCAGTTGGGAGCTACAAATTATGACTGGAGAGTATGTATGTATGTATGTATGTATATGTATTTCCTCATACAAAACCCAAAAACACGTTCACGAAAAGTAAAATTGCAAAACAAAAATTTACAGACAACAGTTAGAATGTCAGTGGTTGATGAGTGCTCGTAGTTGGGATACCGCATACATATGTATAGCAAATTCTAAGCTATGAAATTTTTAGTATCATACCACAAGAAAATCTAGGTCAAATGCAAATTTAGTAAGCAAGCCCTTCGTCAGCAACAACAACTGAATTTATACATGCGCAGCTAGGAAAAACAATGATATTACCTACAATGCAACTTTTTGTTTATACATATGAATGTAGTAGATATACAAATATACACAGATTGAAAAAATATATACCAATAGTTTCTACCAAAAAGTTATACACATTAGCAAAAATATATATAAAAAATATACGTTTTTTTTTACAGAAAATCGAGTTCTTATTAAAAAATGGAGTACAGTGTCCAAATATGAGTTTTTTTTATGTTTATGGGAGAGGTTGTCTCATCGCCGTTTTTCATTTTCGTGAAAAGCTTCTAGGTAAATGAATATATCTTCCCATGAAACGATCTTACAGCCAACTTTTACCCCAGAATTTATAGGAAATTGAACGCTCTTTAAAAACGGTTTTTTCAACCAGAGCTGTTAATTTTGATTAGTAATTAGTAATTGATTGATTAGAAAATTTTTTTAATTACTAATGATTATTTTAATTGCTTTCAAGAAAAAGCAATTACTAATTGATTACGATTAGAAAAAATCAAAAAAAAATCAAAAAAAATCAAAAAAAAAATTAAAAAATCAAAAAAAAATCAAAAAAATCAAAAATAATCAAAAGTAATCAAAAACGGCTTTTTTTGATTACTTTTGATTTTTTTGATTTTTTTGATTTTTTCTTGATTTTTTTTAATTTTTTTGATTTTTTTTGATTTTTTTTTTGATTTTTTTTAATTTTTTTGATTTTTTTTGATTTTTTTTGATTTTTTTTGGATTATTTTAAAGTTTTGTTGTTAAAAGTATAAACATCTGTGTATCTTTGTATGCAAATATATACATCTACTTGCACTTTGGGGCTCATGGATTTCTAGAATGAACCTTGATCGCTAAGTATATGTACATATGAGAAAAAATGCCAGGTTTGATGGTTATATGGGTTGTAGTGGTGAAAATTTGTCCCTTTTATATCTAAACGGGTAGTGTCGTGCATTTCTCGTTTAAAACCCTATGGGTACGGTCGGATGGTTCTATTCGAACACTAATAAGTATGCTACACCAAGTAAAACGTGGGCATACCAACTACATATGTATGCCCAAAAGAGACTAGTAATGATCAATTGATCAAAAATTAAATGGTTATTATCCATAGAGAGAGGTCCGGGATTAATAACTTTAGGCCAAAATGGACGACGTAGTCATTTTGTTGGAGTAGAGAATAGTAGAAGTAGAATCGTTTTATTATACCCAGCTGTACTTGTACACAGGGTATTATAACTTTGTTAGGATAACGGTTGGTTGTACAGGTATAAAGGAATCGAGATAGATATAGACTTCCATATATCAATATGATCAGGATCGAAAAAAAATTTGATTGAGCCATGTCCGTCCGTCTGTCCGTCCGTCCGTCTGTCCGTTAACACGATAACTTGAGCAAATAATGAGATATCTTCACCAAATTTGGCATGCGTACTTATTTGGGTTCAGAATAGATTGCTATTGAAAATGGGTAAAATCGGACCATAACCACGCCCCTTTTTCGATATCGAAAATTTCGAAAAACGTATAAAATGGGTTAATTCAATATTAGAAGCAGCTACAATGATAAAATTTGCAATATGTATTGATTTAGATGTTCTAAGGCCGATTTTATAAAAATTTTTGAAAAGGGGGCGTGGTACCGCCCACGTATATTTGAAGAAATTTTAAAATTTTGACTCTTAATAACTTCAGAACAGTTTATGCTAGTATAACGAAATTTCGTAGAGGACATACTATTGTTGTGGTAAATTCAGCTATAGAAAATAAACGAAATCGCTTCGCGACCACGCCTACTTTTTCATTAAAGTTATATTGAAAGGAGGTGGAAATATTGAAAAGTCCATATCTAATTAACTGATTTCGCTATAATAATATAATTTGGTACATACATCAACTTTCATATTCTTTACATAATTTTTTCAAAATTTTGGAAAGTGGGCGTGGCACCGCCCACTTATGAGTCAAGCAATTTTTAAATTCGACTGCTAACAACTTCAGAACGGTGTGAGATAGATTTACGAAACTAGGTACCAGGCATGTTATGTTTATGTAGAGTACTACCAAAATAAGAAAAATCGGTGAACGATCACGCCCACTTTATGTGCACAGCTGGGTATGTAATGTTCGGTTTCACCCGAACTTAGACTTCCTTACTTGTTTTTATTCATTTTTGTTTAAGTAATGCTATTTAGTAATATTTGCGAATAATATGTAAGTAATAATGTAATGACAATTAAAGAACAATAACACAAATAGTCAACAATAACGGTATTCAGTTTAAAAATAATTCATGTAGGTGGACATGAGTGCTATCAACGGTTATTTCTACTCACATTGAAAACGAACGTTTGAGATCTGAGAAGGTGATTGGTTCTCAAATGCATCTCAAATTGAGATTAGCTAAAAATGTTTGTTGGGATTACACCGTTACTTCTTGCTTCACCTATACATTTGTATGTTTGTGCAAGTGAATATTTATGTATGAACATATTTTTCTACAACAGTACTGGAAAAAAATCAAAAAAAATCAAAAAATCAAAAGTAATCAAAAGTAATCATTACTTTTGGTTATTTTTGATTACTTTTGAATTTTTGATTTTTTTGGATTTTTTTTAATTTTTTTGATTTTTTTTGATTTTTTTTTAATCAATTGAAAAAATAATCATTAAAAAGTGAAAGTAATTGGTAATCAATCATTAGGTGGCTTCTCAAAAAAAAATCAATGAAATGCTAATCATTACCGATTACTAATCAATTATTAAGAGGTCTGTTTTCAACTTTTTTCCTTAATGTAACCATTATAAAGTTTTTCGAGGTCGAAAATTGACTAATTTCTGATGTTTTTAAATATTCTAATCTTGGCAGTCGAATATCTTTGAATTAATGAAAAACAATAAAAAACACACTTTTTTTGATGGTGCATGAAAAAAATTTAGACAATAGTCTAGCAATTTCTAGTGTTATTTTTGAAACAAAAAAAAGAGTTTCACAAAATATTATGGGTTACAGAAATTATTCAATTTTCCACCTCGTAAAACCTTGAATGGTCTCATTGATAAAAAAGTTTATAAGACTTTTTTCTGGGCGGCAACACTACCTGAAAATATTTTAGTTGGTATGTCGAAATACCTTTAATTGGTACCCATATTGGCATATCTCACTCCATAATTAAACAAGTAAGGAAGTCTAAGTTCGGGTAAGCCGAACATTAAATACCCAGAAAAAATTATAGGTGGCTCACTTAACAAAATTAACTCATCTTTTAAGACTCGTTAATAGTAGACAATTCCTTACAAATTTAACTACCAAATTATACTATAATTATACTATTTTACCCGTTTCCGTTTGCGAATTCTGGTGATTTTCGAAACGATACTAGTATGCTTTTTGCCAAATTCCATCGTTCTATCGTAATCAGATTAAAAGCTACGACCAGTCAAATTTTCACGCCACGCCCCCTATAAAAAATTAATTAAAACATCATAAGAGAATTACCAGGGCGATATACCTATGAAATTATATCATTTTAGCCATTTCAGTTACCGAGATATGTCAATTTATGTGATTTTCGAAATTTTCGATATCGAAAGTGGGCATGGTTGGAGGGCGATTTAATCCATTTTCATCAGGTATACTCCCAACGATACTAGTATGCTTTTTGCCAAATTCCATCGTTCTATCATAATCAGTTTAAAAGTTACGACCAGTCAAATTTTCAAAAACGCCTCCCTTAAAAGTGGGCGGTGCCACGTCCACTATAAAAAATTTATGGAAAAATCATAAGAGAATTACCAGGGGGATTCAGCTATAAAATTGATTTTTTGCATCACCACTTCTTGTTTATCTAACCTTTTTAACTCTGATTGTTGTTGTTATTGTTGTAACGAAGGGTAGCCATGCCCGAGCGTGTACTTATCCTTACCCTTACTCTCTTTTATCTCGCTACATACATACATTCATAAATCACTTCATATACATAGACTGCACTTACTCGTACAATGCAACAGTCTACCATCAACAACGTAAACAAAAAATGTTGCAATAAAACTAAAAGTAATTACAGTTTCAATTCTACTCAAAGCTTGAATACACTACACGTTAATTCGGATTAGCGCAAGACAAGATGTACTTAAGAGGGACTTTCGCTTTATCTAAACCAAATGTTAGAAATATTTGTTGCATAGACGTTTGTATGTTTAGTCATTTTAACATCATATAAATTTTCTATTTAAAACTGCTTAATAGTTTTTCTATGTTCACATTTGCAGTATATATCATACTGCCATCTGTCAGTGTCATATTTCGTTTGGATTTATTTGACAGTTAAACACGATTTGTGATACAATCTTTTTTCGACCTAAGTGTGAACTCAAAACAACAGTTGCTTTAAAAAATAACGCTTAGTTAACATGAATAATAAAAATAAAACCGGAAACACTTGACTGTAGGAAAGCGGCAGTCTGACAGCTAAAGTGGCACTTAGTGGCAGACGATGTGGTATTAGTATTTGCGATGTGAGCTGTAAAAAAACGATTGCATGCGGCTCATGCGATATTGTTAATTGTACCTGTAACTGACATTAAACATTTGAAACATGCTATAACATTTGAATAGATGAATTTAAAGAAATGTTTAAAATCAATGATATGAGTTTATATTTTTGATTTTTGAGATATAGTTTTCTTTGTAGCCCGGCTGTTCAGTACGTACAGGCTTAAAATACTGTGCGAGTTTAAACTTAGTTTAAACGGCCAAACTGGTATGCACAAACTCTAGTAAACTTTGTCTCTGGTTTAAACGAATTTGTGTCGACATATCTAATGCTCAAATAAGAAAAACAGCACACCACTGAAGGGTTTTGAGAACTGACCCCAGCCCTTATTTTTGATCGTAATTCGCTCTGCTTTTGAATTTAAGGGAAGGACCATAAATCTTCCGGAGAACTTTTCTCTCCAATACTCCAAGGGCCATTTCATCTTCTCTTGACATTGTCCATGGATCTGAGCCATACATCAGGACAGGTGTGATAAGAGACTTATAGAGCGTGATCTTTCTTCTTCGAGAGATGACTTTATTTCTCAATTGCCTACTCAGTCCAAAGTAGCACTTGTTGGCAAGAGTGATTCTCCGTTGGATTTCTAGACTGATATTATTTTTGTAACTATCAACAGTGACATGGCTGCCAGGTTCGCCGATTCTTTCTTTGATGACAGAAAATACTTCGTCTTGTCCTCGTTGACCGCAAGACCCACTTTTTTCGCTTTTTTATCCAGTCCAGAGAAGGCTAAGCGCTGCCCGTTAAGGCCAATGATATCATCAGCATACGCCAGCAATTGCACGCTCTTGTAAAAGATTGTACCATTGCGGTTTAGCTCTGCTGCTCGAATTATCTTCTTCATAATCAGGTTGAAGAAATCGCACGAAAGGGAGTCGCCCTGTCTGAAGCCTCGTTTGGTTGCAAATGGCTCAGAGAGATCCTTTCCGATTCTGACGGAGCTGTATTGCTCAACGTCATTTGGCAAAGCCGTATAAGCTTTGCAGGGAATTCCAATTCAGTCTTAGCGGCATACAGGCCTCCTTTTTTCGCTGCCAAAAGCGGCTTTAAAATCGCCAAAAAGATGGTGTGTGCCGATTCTTTAACACGAGTCTTCTCCAGGATTTGGAGTATCTTGAAAATCTGGTCGATAGTAGACTTACCAGGTCTAAAACATTACTGATACGGTCCAATCATCATTCATCCATCTTACGTACATATAATATAGGCAATCAGCTTGGTTCTTTTGTTGAAGTGGGATACTTACCTATAATGAAAAGAGAAGACACAAGCACATTAGTGAGATCAAATAATGAAGAAGTTTTGCTTAACTATTTGTATACTAGGCTGGGCCAAAAAAAATCGATTTTCGTTTCTTTTCGACGGCATACAGAAAATCGAATTACCAGGTAAAAATAACCAAATATGAGTTTTTATATTAATGGGAAAGCGTGCCTCATCGACGTGTTTTCTTCCTTTGAAAAAAATATGTTATAATTTTCACGCGAGAAGTTGAGTTTTTTGCAACATTTTTCCGTTTTCTCCGGTTTTGACGTAATTTTTTTGGCACTAATTTGCAATAATTGGTATTTTTTGGAGATGTATTACCGAAAGGAATTCACAACATAACTATATAACAATTTATTTTTTTTGAAGAGGAATTCAAGTTTTCAAAATATATAGCATAAACAAAAATCTAATATTTTGGTCTCAAACGCCTTACAGGAGTACCGTGTGTAATGAGGCGGGTCTATTTCAAAATTGCCCAAGCGACAAGGAAAATCGTATTTTTTTAGGGATCAAAATATGATACTTTGCCTAAGGAAGTATGCCTCTAAAACGAATTCTGATGTCCCGACTTTGTACTTTTGACATTGACCGTTGCAAATTATGAAGGGTGTTTCGTGTATATTATTATTATTATTATAAGGCCTTATTACACCGCGACTTTTTAAATTTGAGCACCTCCTCAGGTTTCTTATTCCATATAGAGAACGGATTGAGAGTGACACCTACTAGGTCACAAACTCTCTTTCGCAGAGTTTGTGAACCGGCGTTTCATCGTACAGTTCGCAAAACCGACAATCTGTTGTATCTGACAGATTAAATTTACTCCGGTGATAACGTAGACTACAATGAGCCTGGCCGATGCTCTTTGCGATGGTTCTATAAAGAGTTTGACCTTCCTCTGTCCTACGCTGTTAAGCCAATGCTGCCTAAACTGTTTGTCTTCTCAGTTGATTATGGTTTCCCTTACGTGGGCCGTGGTGAGCCCACAGAAGGGTTCCGGACCATAAAATGCTGTTAAAGCACCGTGTTTTGCAAGGTGGTCCGCTTTTTCGTTGCCGTCATGCCCTTCATGCCCTGGGACCCAAACTAACAAAACTTTGTTTTTGGCCCCCAGATCATTAAAGACTGTGACGCACTCATCAGCAAGCTTCGAAGTTATTGTGTACGACTGTAAGGTACGTAGGGCGGCCTGACTGTCCGCATTATGTCGATTCGCTTAGAGGATAGTCCTCTTCGGAGGCATTCTCTGCCACAGATATCTATTGCATGGATTTCCGCTTGGAAAATAGTGGATAATCGGTATCGTTTTTTGCAGTTTGGTCCATATATACCAGCTCCCGTTTTACCATCTTCCAGCTTCGATCCATCCGTATGCCAAATCTCCGAATCGGATTCAGCATATGGGTTCCCTCTTTCCCAGAGCAATCGATCTACGATTGAAACCTCAAAGTTTCTTGTATAAGTCGACCAGATTAATAATCTCTACTAGTTCGCTTTAAGGGTGTACTCACTTTTTTTTGCAACAAAGTGTAATATTTTATCGTTTTTTGACAAAAAGCTTATGGGTTTCAGAAATTAGTAAATTTTCGACTTCGAGAAACTTTGTAACGTTCACATCAATGAAAGAGTTTAGAGGACCTTTTCTTAGAGCGATCAGTTCCCTGCAAATACTGGGGTGAAAATTGGCTGTACAATTTTTGGGTAAGAAGATACACTCCTTATCATAATTATAGGACACCTCGTTCTGACATGTTCTTAGCCCTTATGTCATTTTATTTTATTTTTCATGTTTTGCTTATAGAATTCTAAATTGAAAACAGTAAAAGTCTCCGCTCTAAGCGTTTACCCTGATTTTTTTAAGTTAAAAAACGGTTTGGTAAAAGTTCAACATTTTTTTCAAATATTTTGAATCAAAAAACCGAAAATGCCTTTTTGTAGCTTGTACAATTCTAACAAAGTGTAAGTTTTAAGTGTCTCAAAAATCTCCTTTAATTGTTCAAAATTTTTAGATCTATGGAAAAAAATGCCTGATGCTCTCAAATTTTAACAATTAAAGGAGATCTTTGAGATACTTAAAACTTACACTTTGTTAGACTAGAATTTAACGGGCTACAAAATGGCATTTTCGGTTTTTTGATTCAAAATATTTGAAAAAATTTTGAACTTTTCCTAAACTTGTTTTCAATTTAGAATTCTATTATCAAGAAATGAAAATAAAATTACATAAGGGCTTAAACCCTGTCAGAACGAGGTGTCCTATAATTATATTCTCTTACATACATAGAAGCTTTTTACAAAAATGAAAAACGCCGATGAAGCGCGCTTTCCCATGAACAAAAAAAAACTCATATTTTTCTTCATTATCTCCAGATACTAGTTTGAAAGTAGCAAACAACTAGTTGGTTTGGCTACAGAGTAAGAATGTGATTAAATTTGAAGCGTGTAATAAAAAATGTAAGAGTCTGCTAGATATATTTTAGCGCAAAACTTTGACCGATAAAAATATTTATGCGCACCCAAGGAAGTTACAACATGTTTCAACAGCTTCCACACATACCTCTGTCCTTACATACATACTCCAACTGATTAATAAGTAAAATGAAAAATTTCCACAAAATGAAGTATATGTGTACCTACCTTTAAAAACACCTATACAGATAGTTAAAGTTGTTATTGCAACTTTTTGTTTTTTTTTTTGTAGTGTTTTTTTAACCTTTTTTGAGGGATTGGTGTTGGTATGTAGTAAAACTGAAATAGTTTCGCTAACATTAAAATGCAATTTAATGCACCTGCGGTTAGTGTGAGAAGCGCATAAAACTTTTCTGCTGCTGCAATAACCACGACGAAGACGAACTGGTGTGTGTGTGGCGGCATAGTTTTGTAGCAGAGTGTGTGCGCAATTTCGGTTACTTGTATGTTGGGGGTATTGAGGAGGAAGGGGATGCATTGCATAAGTTTCAAGCGAAGCCACATATTTAAGTAGACGAATCAAGGTAAAAATGTATACACACATACTTATAAATACCACATACCAGACTGCCACTGCGGAAGCACCCACCCACCGCATAGTAACTTACGCAACTGACACTCCAAATATATTCGCAGTTACTTTTTATGATAGTAAGTACACGAGGTTGTATGTTAATACTTACAGACAAACATGTTAACTAGTCAGCAAACATTTAAAGTAGATACTAGTATGCATATGTAGATATATTTAAAAGTACACATTTACGCCAACAGGAAAGTAAGCACTTGAGGCGCAGGGTGTGTGTGCAGTAATAGCAACTTAAATGCGCTTTTATATTTTTCCAGGGCCACACTGGGTTCCCTATCTATCTTTCACTACCGTTATCTATCTTATTCTCTCCCTCTCTCTCTCTCCATCTCCCTTCCTGTTTATTTTCTTTTTCATGTTGCCTGTCACACTTTCGCCTAAAAACCTATTGCATTTGTTGATTTGTTTATTCGAAAAAATTTATAACTAGTTGTGATGAGATGAGGGGGTATTTTATAGAAATTTAAGTTAGTTGTTAAATTGGATTTTTTCTTATAGGGGTTGCCACTAATTATGTTTGAGGTAGGGTTGCCACCTAATGCTATGTTTTACGGGGAGTGAAATTTGAATATGAAATAAAAAGGCAATGGCAATGAAAACTGTTAGTGTGCCTAGCGTTCAACAGATATCGCATCATTATATTAGGAAGAATTTCTACTCAGGTGTTGCCCCTTACAGAGTTGCTACCTATTTTTTCAATATTGATAATATATTACAATGTGGGTGTCAAATCAAATGAATTTTCGGCCGTAAGCCAACGAAGATATTTTCAGGCAGGGTTGCACCTACCACCAATTTATTTATTCCGTCGTGCATATGTCGAATAAATTCCTGCTATTTCTATCAAAATCGGCCTATAGATAGATTGCTTCAGTCTAAAGCTGATGACCCAATGTACGCTTGTTTTGCTTGCCTTCCTTAGCTAGGCTTACCTTGCTTTCTTTTTAAAGCTTCTATGGCCCAATAGAAGCTACAAAAGTTGTCAAAAATACAGGATGAGACAAACAAGACAACAACAAGACAAACAGCGAAGCATGTAAAGCGCTGTCAAATAGAGATTTGGGCTATTCGAAGCTTTGAAGCGTTTCAAGCAAGCAAAGTAAGGCTGCCACAGGGCCAACATTCAAGCATTTCAATATAGTTCAAAATAATTTTGACATTTCTCGAGGCAAAGCCAGAAAAACAAGCGTGTATTGGGCCATCACCTTAAGACTTTCTACTATGTGTTGCCACTTCGGCCGGTTTACAAGGTTGCCCCTTATTTCATTTTTATACCTTTCATGAACATGAAATGGTATTATAACTTTGGTCCGATGATGGTAAGTATGAGAAGAAGAGATAGACCCATCAATAAGTATACCGAAATGATCAGGATGACGAGATGAGTTGATTTAGCCATGTCCGTCTGTCTGTTTGAACGCAAACTAGTCCCCCAGTTTTTGAGATATTTGGCTGAAATTGTGTATGCGGCCACCATTTTCAAATATATGAATCATTTGTCGGAACCAGCAAGATCGCACCGATATTACATATAGCTCCCATACAATCGATTGTTCCGATCAATGGATTTTGGGCTATAAATCCTGTAATTAAAGAGGTAGGACCGTGAAATTTTGGAAGTATTGCTATTTTCATACGTGAAATATCGATGTTGAAAATCATTGAGGTGGGATAAATATTTCATATAGCCCCAATACAATCGATTGTTCCGATAAAAGGATTTTGGTAGATAACTCCTGTAATTATATAGGTAGGAACGTTAAATTTCGTAACTATTGCTACTTTAGAATTTGGAATGTCGATGTTAAAAATCAATGAGATTGGACCAATATAACGCATCGCCCCCATATAATCGATAGTTCCGATAATTTCGGTATGAGCTAAATTTAAATTCACACAGGTTGTACTGGGATCAAACAGTGAAAATCGTGACGATTATTCATGAAAGGTATTTAGCCTTCGTCACAGCCGAAGACAGCTTTCCTTACTTGTTTTTATTTTTTTAATATTGATAAGATATGCCAATATGGGTATAACATAAAAGGAATTTTCGGAGTGGCCACTTATCGCAACTAGTTAAATATTGAGCAATATGCCAATTAGAGGTATTTTCGGCCGTATACCAACGAAGAAAGTTTCAGTTATTCCTTCGTATATGGAACAATCTTTCGAGAAAGAGAACTGTAGAATGACCGTAAACCTTCGGAAGCGTTTTAGCGATAAAAGCAAGAAATCTATTTACTATAAAGATATAAAGAGAGCTTTACTTACATACATCGTTTATGTGCTGCATCTGGTTATATAAAGTTCATTTGCCCTAGAACTATTTTTCCCCGCATTCTCTTTCTGTCTGTTTATGTTATGTAATTTATGCATAAGTATACATTTGTGCTGTGTGCGTTTAGGTGCTTCAGTTTGTTTCAAAATTTGTTTGTTTTGCGGCATTTATGGCACTTTCCACTACAATTAAACAGGCTGTCGACTGCCGGATGCCGGCTGTGCATTTAAAATTTATTGATAAAACTTTGGCAAAGAAAAGCGCGCCAACATAAACACACAATCGTACGACGTAAATATTTACACACTTAGATAGTTCGCAGTTGTTGCAGTTTTAACGGTGTATGCCAGGGCCCGGCAGAACTGGAAGTGAGGGTGTATCAGTTAATACAGCCAAATAAAGGGCGCAAGTGAGAATTAATAGTGAATTTGTAGTAAATATTTGGTTTACCTTAGCTAATTTGTTACATAACGTCAATGGCCTGAATCAAATTGTCTACTTGTGTGGTTTTTTAATTCTTTCCAAAACCCCCCACCCCCCCCCCCCCCCCCCCCCAAGGCAATGGTGCACCATGGCGTATGAGTAACATTTGTCATATGAATGAGATATGTACAGCTAGAGTGAATACAGTGGAAGCATTGTGAAAATAGCGTTTGGTCGGCTCAAATTTTTTAATACATATCTTAATTAGTCCTAAGATACTCCTAGAAATATGTACATAAGTAAATCACATAAACTACATTAAAGACTTAAACATTTGTTGATAGAAAGCTTAAAAAAACTTATTTTGTGGAACATTTCCATACTCATTACTATTCAAGTCACACCTTATAAGAAAACTGATGACACTAAACGGTTAGCTCATCATTACTATGGGAAAATTCGAATAAAAGAATTTAGCTTGAAGCGAGGATGTGTGAAATAGATAAAAATAATGAGGGTGATGTGAAGTGGAGTTCAAGCAAATAAAGGCAGCATGTGTAATTACTTAACGAACAGGACTAAGAAAGACACTAATTTAGGGGTAATAATGTGTGTCGTCTAAGCTTTAAGTAAGAGGAAACCGAAAGCTAATAAAACGAAAAAAAATTAGAGTATAAGCACGAGAAGGGTTTATAAGAGACAAATATTCCCAAAGTTTAAGGATGTGCAACTATTAGTTTAACATTTTGATATGACTTATTCCCCCTTTCGCTATCAATCTCTAGCTTTTCTTCGTATTAAGTGACATTTTGAACTCGAAACATCATTTGGATAACAGATTAGTATAGTCCGACAACGCGTGGGCTCTGCGATGTGATTTGGCAAGATATAGCAGTATGTAGTTAGGTACTTTTTTCATAATTAAATAAGACAATAATATTTTACTTTTCGTTTCCTTTTTTATCATTGGCTATTTATTGAACATACGATGTTAGTTAATTATGTGCTTTGTTGTGACATGAGCTGACATGTTGATATATTGGTAGTACGATGTGATCCATACAGGAATATGTACATGAAAAACTAACTACAATTTTGATATTGTGATTTAATTGCTTGAGCAGCATGAAATGAAGCGTTGTGATATTTTGCAAAGGTATTAAGTAAATTATCTTAATGTTTTATTGAGGGAAAACACATTAAATACTTACGATTTTTTTCTGAGGGCTATCTCAGCTTAATATGTAAAAGTATAGGTTTATGGGACGTAATCTATTTTTTTCCCAAGGAGACATTTGCTTGTACTTGCTTTTGCACTTAGTGCAGAATAACAAGAGTAAGTTCCAAGATTGACCCTCCTTGCTGTACATACATTCATCCTATAAAATTTTGTTCACAATTCGCACCGCTTTTCGAGGCCAAAGTAAAATTTTAAGTTTATTTAACAATTTGCGCCGAGATAGCAACAGCGGAACTCATCAACTTACTCATAACTAAATCCATTTGTCTACTGACTTACCTCGGAAAGATTTAACGGTCTTTGTTGGTATTAGAATCACCACGAACACTTCTTACCAGAAAGCAAAAGTTAATTTTAAGTTGCATTGCGAAGCCGTCCGATTAGAAAAGATACAATAATCCAAGGTAAGATAATAAGAAGACAGTTTATGCAGGCACTCCGCTAGTGAGATTTCTTTTATGAGTAGTTTCAATTGTTAGTCTGAAGGTGACACAACCTTCGGAAAACAGTGAAAGCTCCGCTGAGTTTAAGAAGACGTATGAGGATTAATTCCTTACAACACTCAGAAAAAAAACAAGAATTTTGTACTTAAGTCAAGCCCAAATCAAGAAATTTGGTCACGAAAGTACAACATTCTTATATCAAGAACTTTTTTCTTAGATCGAAAATTCTAATCCCAGGAACTATTTTGTCTGAATTTAGGAACGCTCGGGCTGTTTCAAGAATAATTAATTTTTAGGATTAGTTTGTTATTATTATTCCAAGAACGTTTTGGTTTCATTTTAAGGGGTTGTGAGTTCTATTCTCGGTGAAGTCAATATAATTAGTTTTCTAATTTAACAAAATCGAACCAAGGAGAGGAGATTAGGAATTTCTAAACCGCAGTGTGTAATCAATACCCAAACACTGCTTAGTGTGCCTGCAGGCAAATTGCAACTATATCTTCGCCTCTCCCTGGTTCGATGACCAGTACAGGTGATGAAAAATTTCTAAGCAACAATACAAAGCGGTTTGACAACATCCTTCAACAAGATCGAAATTGCAATAATCGTAGTTGGCATTGTATGTAGCATTTTTCAACTTGGTTTCGCCAAAAACTTAAAAGAATAATTTGATAAAAATTATTTGACTGGTCAAAAGTACACAAAATTTTCAAAGTTCGTTAATTATAGAATTTTATTTTTCTCAGAGTGTATTGTATAAGTTATTGTTTCTTTAGTCTAAGGAAATCTTTAGCCACATGATCGCACGCCCAACTCACTTTGCCCTACTCACCTTTCTATAAGTTCTTGTTTTTTTTTTTTTTAATGCAGTAACTCCATGTCATATATCGCTTCGCCCACTACATTCACTAGCAAGAGAGTAAAAGCATTTATTTCAAAGAAATACAAATTAATATAAAAATAAAAAAAATAATTGCTAAAAAAAATTCGCTAACGCAAATTTAATAAAAGTGAAGAATACCCTGCAGTCAATAGCCTGAACAGATGCTTTTAGAGATGTTAAGCCATAGCAGTATTTTTGGGTAAAATAAAGCAACGCAGCACATTGAGAGTGACCTCACCACAAAACACAACCTCAACCCTTTCGCAAGTTGCATTCAAACAATATTGTTTGCAAGCTGGAGCGGAAATACGAAGAAAATTGCCAAACAACAGCTGCTGTGTAAGTATGCAAGTGGCAAGTGCAACAGAAGCGCAGCATGACAGCCACCAAGCGGGAGAAATGTCATGCAACAATAACAAAAACAATAAACGAAAACACAAAACTTAAATTAAACTTATTTAAGTGGCCTTTCAAACGACTTTCATACATACATATCTACAGACATGCATACATATCTATGTGTGGTTGTTGGTTGCAGCTGAAGGGGATACTAGGTCAAATTGGCGGGAGATATATTTTATCTGTTTACGGCATGACAAGCAGATAAGTTTAAAATGTTCAAGCTAAAAGTGTGCAAAACCAGTTTGCACAACGAAAGAAAGTGAAATAAATTGAAATTTAAATTGGAAAAGAGCTTAAACAAAGTGAAATAATTCAAAATTTTCGATCATAAAAAGTCCTCCTTTTGGGCAGCAATATAACACAGCACGCGACAATTCAATGGAGAAGATGTGGCCTTAAATAGTTGTGGATGTTTTGGAAAAGGAACTGACGCTCGGGGGAGATGTATATAAAGAGGAACAGATGGAGATAAATATAGAATTTATATAAAGATGTAAGAAGGAAGGGAGATCGATTAAAAACAGGTCTGATCCCTTCCTTTTCTGACCAAAACTAGTAGAACTGTCAAAATTATAAAATCCAGTGCGAGAGCAACACCAAGGAGTACGGGATCGCCAAAATGGTAGAACTGTCAAACTAATCGCTTGACAGTTCTACAACAAGTAGTCAGAATTTACCAGAAAGAAATCTGCTGAGTAATACTTTTTCTGCTCTCACCAGTAAGAAAAGTGGCGTAAGGAATCTCTCCTGTAGTTCGTGACTGTTTCTGACTATTTATGACTGTCAAATTGGTGTAAGGGATCACACCTAATAAGAATTAGGGAAAGAGATAAATACAGAGATAAAGATCGGAGTAGAGATAGGGATATGGATAGAGAAAAGGATACTAATACGTATACGTATAGAGATATAGCTACAAATTAACATAAAAAAAGATAGAAGTAGAGATAGAGATGGTAATAAAGAATGGCAGATACAATCATTGAGGTGAGAATAGAACTATAAACAGAAAAATTTTCATGTAAAATCAACACTTTTTTAACACCTTTTCGTGTCATTATTTTACAATACTATCGCTCATGTTATTTTAAAATGAAGCTTATGTTGAATAAGTTCACTTTGTATTAAATTAACATGACTTCCTGTTAAAACAACCTGACTTCCTGGTAAAACTACATGACTTCCCGTTAAAACAACATAGCTTCCTGTTCCGCTATCTCATGTTAATTTAAAAGGATCTTTCTTGTTGTTTTAACATGATTCATGTTAAAAAATAAACTGCAACATTTTTTTGTGTGTACATTTAAAGAAAGATACTCATATAGAATTAGAGATAGAAGAGATGGGGATGAGAATAAGAAAAGACATGAGATGGAGATCGAGATAGGGATAAAGACAGAGATAACGACAGAGATGAAGATCGAAGTAGAGATGGAGATAGGGATAAAGATAAAGATGCTAAGAGTGATACATATAGAGATAGAGCTACAAATAAATGGAGAAGTAGAGATAGATATGGTAATAAAGAAAGAGTTAATACGGAGATTAAGATAGAGATTGACAACGAGATAGAGTAAGGGATATAGATCGAATTATAAATGGATAAAAATAGAGATGAAGATCGAAGTATTTAAAGATAGGTATTAAAGAGAGTGATATAGAGATTCATAAAGAGATATTGCTACACATAGAAATAAAAAAGAGATAGAGGTAGATATGGAGATAGTTATAAATTACAACTAGAGCTTAAGGGTAGTGCTATAGCTATAACTTTATAATAACTTTATCGCACTTATACAAAGTTTATTAAGTACTAAAGATAAAAGTACAACAGACGTTGAACCTTACGGCCACACCACCTATCGACGGAATACTTGACGGCAGTACTGGGGGGTACTTTGACGGTAGGAGTTTTGTGATTAGATTCAAGTACCACACTGATATACGGCTTTCGATACCTTCTCGTCCGAAAAACCAAAAATGACAAAATTCCACTCGGATATACTTATGTCCATTGCTAACGCTCTCAGTGCGTGACGGAGAGTTGCAGCACATTCGTTCGCTTATGAACTCAACAAGGTGAGGAAGATGCTCTCCCTTACCGCTGCCAAACTGTCGGAAACGATGCTCTCATTAATCACATCTTCCTTCTCATCCTGACAGCTTCTGTACAGGGAACTTGTTCGTGCACGCCATTGCCGGAGCATTATTGCGATATCCTGATTTCCCGTGAGTAAGTACTACAACTGCAGATCTCTTTATTTTGAGAAGAAAATTTGTGTTTTTTCTGTATAAAAATTCATTCCAGTTTGTTCATTGGAAACTCGTTGTCTTGGAAGAATGTTTTCCAGTGCCCGTCGCACGGTGTTTTATGTCCTCTTTAGACCTCTCAATATTGCTGTGCCCGGTGGCTCAGCAGAGAGAAATTTTGGGATGATGCAGAGCCGATTTAAAGTTCTATTTTTTTTTCAATCTACGAGAATATAAGCTTGCTTAGTATAAATACACAGAGAAAAATAAGCTGGGAATGGATAAAACTTGACCGTGATTTTGGTTGAATCAACCCATATTTTGGTTAAATCAACAGTTATTTTGGTTGATATGACCAAATCGCTGTCAATTCTTATCCAACACCAGCTCAATTTTCTCTGTGTGTACTTTGAACTTTTACTCCAATATTCTCGAAATTTAAATTTTTAAATTTAGCAGCTTCATCGCTTCATATATACTCGTATTTTCTACTCCATATTAGTTGCTCAACATTTGCAACTTAAACCAGGGAATGCACTCTATAGAGCATTATGCGTGAATTAAAAATTACAACTACCAATGTTCATGTATTATTGACTGAATGCGTAATTAAGCAACTAAATGGCTGTGTAAATGTAAAAACCCCGTCACCATTGCCGACTCTCCTCACAGCAAGCTGCTAGCAATTCAACAGCAAATTCAATGAATGTGAACTTCAACCGGTGCGCCGCATAATTAATAGTGTAACGCCCACAATTGCAATTTATTTATGTACGTATATGAAAATGTATGCATGTATGTGATACATATATAAAATCGGAAGTACGACTAAGTTAACATTGACGCTGGTGAAAGCGCTTGTAACATGCTTGTTGACATAAATATATTGGACCGCACACAAGTAATTACCAACAGCAACAAAAACAAAAACAGCATGAATGCTCACCTTCAGGCGAAAATAAATGGGACAAATGGGCATTGAACTGGAATTAGGTTAGGGTAAAGTGTGGAAGCGTGTAATTGAAGTGTGGCAAATGGTTGAAACTAACTCAAGTATTTGAACACCATTCGACGACTGGATAAGTAAGTGGACCAAGTTTATTGTTTGACTAATGGTTGGCAAACCAATCTAATGTACCCATATAAAATATGCTTTGATACCTTTTGCGGTTGAATTCATGTTGTAAGCAGTTTTGTTGGTTTGCCAATATTCGGGTAAATTGTAGGGGTATTCATGATAGTTCGTAAAATAGCCACAGCTCATCATTTTGCTCTGATAAGTTTAAATTGAGTACTTCAATAAGGGCAGTCGTCATTAATGTGTTTAAGGGTAATTATCATTTCCCATTTCGTTACTATGTAAATCAACACACATTTCAATATACTAGAAAATCTCTTTTAGGAGACTCTGGCTATTTTAGAAAAAATTTTACACTGAGAAATATTTGAGTACATATGTATGTATGTATATAGGAATTCATTCTAGCGAAATCAGTCACATTGTATGATTGGTGGAAGAAATTTGACATTCCAGGATAGTTTTTTCGTTGAAGGAACTTCTAAAACCACCTGTCTCATATACTTGTCAGCCAAACGAACTTTTCTTAATCCTTACTGCAATATAGAAACTAATCAATGTATTTGTGAACTTTAAGTCTTATACTTCTTCTCAGAGAGCTTATTGGCATTGTAGCCACCTGCTAACCACAATCAAATTAATCAAAACCAAAGCGCATACAGCCGATCTACATGCATGCATACATATATAATATACACATTGACAGACGTATGTACGTAATTGTTTATGTGTGATTAATGAATTGGCAAACTTTAATCTACACACACATGCACCTATGGAAATACGCCTACTCAGATTTGCTGGTATTAGTAGGTATATGTAAGTACAATAAGCGACTACATAAAACGATGAACGGAAGTGTGGGTGTGTGTGTGAATACATATGTTTGTGCAGCTGTTCGCCGCTTGTTTGCCAATTTGGTCATGTTTGTCGATTTGTGAAATTGTTTTACCAAATCTCCGCCTACTTGCTAATTTACTCATACCTTTTGGCGTTTAGGCATTACAAAATCCCGAAATCGATTATATAATTTCACATTGTGTTAACATGAATCGCATATGTACGTATGTTCAAGGTGTAGTGGGTATTGTTTAAGGTAAGGATAAATTTAATGGAGATTCAGGCTCGACGATTGAGAGCTCACACGCACTCGCTGTAATGGCTTGGACAGTAATCAAATGAAATTATAAGAAGAGAACGTCAAGGGAGAAAAAACATCAAAATAAAATAAAAGGAAATTCAATGAAATAAAAAAATAACATAAAATAAAATAAATTAATAAGTAAAAAAAAATTAAATTAAGAAAAAAAACCTAAAATAAAAATAAAAAAATAAAAACTGAATAAAAGAAATAAATTTTGAGAATTTTTGCTTTTGTTATTATTCACAATTTTTGCATTTAATTTAAATTTTATAAGCAGAAAAGGTAAAACTTAGAGAACAACGCCACCTTTTCTGCTTATACAATTTAAATTAAATGTAAAAGTTGTGAAAAATGCCATTTCACAACAATAACAAAAGCGGTCTTGAAGTCGCAAAAATTCTCAAAATTTTCTAAACATACAGACCAATAAAATAAAATAAAATAAAATAAAATAAAATAAAATAATATAAAATAAAATAAAATAAAATAAAATAAATAAAATAAAACAAAATAAAATAAAATAAAATAAAATAAAATAAAATAAAATAAAATAAAATAAAATAAAATAAAATAAAATAAAATAAAATAATATAAAATAAAATAAAATAAAATAAAATAAAATAAAATAAAATAAAATAAAATAAAATAAAATAAAATAAAGTAAAATAAAATAAAATAAAATAAAATAAAATAAAATAAAATAAAATAAAATAAAATAAAATAAAATAAAATAAAATAAAATAAAATAAAATAAAATAAAATAAAATAAAATAAAATAAAATAAAATAAAATAAAATAAAATAAAATAAAATAAAATAAAATAAAATAAAATAAAATAAAATAAAATAAAATAAAATAAAATCAAATAAAATAAAATAAAATAAATAAATGCCCTTGAGCAAGGCCGAAATTACGTAATCATGGTAGCTTGTAATTATTGTTACTTTTCCATCTTGTTCACTAATAATAAAAACATAGAATAATTTAAGAAAAAATTATTCACAAACGGTCAAAAGTCCACCAAAGTTTCAAAGATTCTCAAATTAATGACCACAAACTCATAACATACATAAAATAAAATAAAATAAAATAAAATAAGATAAAATAAAATAAAATAAAATAAAATAAAATAAAATAAAATAAAATAAAATAAAATAAAATAAAATAAAATAAAATAAAATAAAATAAAATAAAATAAAATAAAATAAAATAAAATAAAATAAAATAAAATAAAATAAAATAAAATAAAATAAAATAAAATAAAATAAAATAAAATAAAATAAAATAAAATAAAATAAAATAAAATAAGTAGCAAATAGCTATTAGATTCTACTTGCCTATTTTCGATAAAATCGATATCATTAGAGTAAAATTGCAAACTTCCACTCCATCCATAAAGTGATCATGATTTGGTACTTTATCTGATCAAATAACAATGCAGGGAAGGGAATCACTTTGCATGGAACATTTATGGACTCACCACAGAGGTTATTTTCAACTCGTATAAGTTTCGCAGTGCTTCGAAATTTGGGCTCAGAGGCCGGGGGGGGTGAAATACCCCAAACGGCAATAACACAAACTTTGTGTTATTGCTCAACTGAATGTGAAATAACACAAAATCTAGCAAAATGTTAAGATTTGGTTTATTACCACTCGGAAAGAATTCAAATTTTGTCTTATTGCTCAAATATAGTATTTCATTTCAGACAGGATCGCAAGGGGCTCATATCAAACCTGCTTAAGTCGTTGGGGCCAAGCCGCGCACGACCCGCTGCGACCGGTCGCTGCGATCCGGCACATGCCCCGCGCCGCTGCGTGCAGAGTCCGGTCGTCGTTGCTCAACTGAATGTGAAATAACACAAAATCTAGCAAAATGTTAAGGTTTGGTTTATTACCACTCGGAAAGAAGTCAAATTTTGTCTTATTGCTCAAATATAGTATTTCATTTCAGACAGGATCGCAAGGGGCTCATATCAAACCGGCTTAAGTCGTTGGGGCCAAGCCGCGCACGACCCGCTGCGACCGGTCGCTGCGATCCGGCACATGCCCCGCGCCGCTGCGTGCAGAGTCCGGTCGTCGTTGCTCAACTGAATGTGAAATAACACAAAATCTAGCAAAATGTTAAGGTTTGGTTTATTACCACTCGGAAAGAAGTCAAATTTTGTCTTATTGCTCAAATATAGTATTTCATTTCAGACAGGATCGCAAGGGGCTCATATCAAACCGGCTTAAGTCGTTGGGGCCAAGCCGCGCACGACCCGCTGCGACCGGTCGCTGCGATCCGGCACATGCCCCGCGCCGTTGCGTGCAGAGTCCGGTCGTCGTTGCTCAACTGAATGTGAAATAACACAAAATCTAGCAAAATGTTAAGGTTTGGTTTATTACCACTCGGAAAGAAGTCAAATTTTGTCTTATTGCTCAAATATAGTATTTCATTTCAGACAGGATCGCAAGGGGCTCATATCAAACCTGCTTAAGTCGTTGGGGCCAAGCCGCGCACGACCCGCTGCGACCGGTCGCCGCGATTCGGCACATGTCCCGCATCGCGGCGCGCAGCGGCCGCTCGTCGTTGCTCAACTGAATGTGAAATAACACAAAATCTAGCAAAATGTTAAGGTTTGGTTTATTACCACTCGGAAAGAAGTCAAATTTTGTCTTATTGCTCAAATATAGTATTTCATTTCAGACAGGTTCGCTAGGGGCTCATATCAAACCTGCTTAAGTCGTTGGGGCCAAGCCGCGCACGACCCGCTGCGACCGGTCGCCGCGATCCGGCGCATGCCCCGCGCCGCTGCGTGCACCACCTTATTTAACATCTTTTGTCCCTTTTAACTTCAAACGCAATACTTGACATTTTTTGTTAACTTTGTGACAATCTATATTTAATATAAATGTGATTTAACAAAAATTTTGAAAAAATTTATAAACACAACAATTATTCACGAAATAAGCATAGTTATGTAAAGTTTTGTAAAATGTAGAGAAAGCATCATTAACAACTGCTCGGCAAATCGGACAAATTATTTCTGTATTTCCTTCCTCAGCATTCTTTTTCATTTGCTGAAAACAGTCATTGCAAACTTTAAAATGTTTGCATGGAACAAACAAAAGTTGCCGTTCTTGTTCGCAGCATATAATACAAAGGGTATAATCTTGTTGAGGATCGTCTAAACTCTCTTCTCTTAACTCTACCTTTATCTACTTTTTGTATAACACTTGTTTTAATATATAATGGCCAGTTGAGAGTAACAAAGAATGTATCTACAATATATGTATGTATGCTTATATATTACTGGACTTATGCTACAGCGGTAAATCTACATATTTATACGACAAATGTGCGGTGCGCACACAAAATAAGTCAGTGATGCGTTCATGTCCACTTTTTTGCCTTTTTGCACAAACGTGGGAACAAAAATTTGACTTATTTCTCAAAGTGATGCAATAACACAAATTTGTGTTATTTCACATTCAGTTTAGCAATAACACAAATTTGGTTTATTGCCGTTTGGGGTATTACACCCCCCCAGAGGCCTATATGCACCACCTTTAAATTTTCAAAGCTTCAGTACATTCGGTCATTACCGACCGAATTTTTTAAAAACTTACGTAATCTCAATCTCAATATAAACTTATATTTCTCATTATCAATTTGTCTTTTCTCAATATCAACTTACATTTTCATTATCAAATTTTGTTTTCTCAATATAATTTTGAAAATGTATAGAAACCTACTGCCCTTCCGATACAATTTGTATACTCTCCATTCCAATGCTTTCCGACTTTAGTTTTCTTTGTTTAATTCAAAATCTAAAAACTGAAAAACAATCACTTAGTATCAGAAAAATACCCACCCAGCAAACAATTGGAGTCATAAATGAGTCAGAAAAGAGTCCTAAATAGGAGCGTTTACGCTCTTTATGAGCTCAATTATGACTCCGAAATGAGTGTATTTCCCTTCCTGCAATGATCGCCCGATAAGATCTAAATTTCATATATTGTATGAGCCTGAATAGGAGTCATATATGACTCTTATTGGCCTCAGAAACGGCTCATAGAGAGCCTAAATAGGAGTCTAATATGACTCCTTTGTGAAGCTTTTCGGATGCACTTATGACTCGTACAAAAGTCATATATATGTATATACTGCACTTTTGGGTTCAAGAATGGCGACTTTGCAGCATTGAACGGGGTAGAGGGGGAGGGGAGGCAGGCTGGAATAAAACATACATGGCATTAGATATTTGTGGGAAAATTCAATTGGGTATTTGTGGGGAAAGTCCATTAGAAATCTGTGGGGAAAGTCGATTAGATATCTGTGGGGAAACCCCTTCAAATGTGGAACAATGAGCCATGATCTGCAAAAACGTAAAAATGCATGAAAAAACACCAAGAAACACTTATAGATATATACGTAGGCATACTTATGAGGCCAGGAAATATCTTCAACAACGAAGTCCAGAACGATGTTTTTGTAGCAGGAACAGTTTTGAAATAAAAAATTTTCACAAACAAAATATGAATATTTGTTCCAAAGCTGCTTTGTTAAATGAACACTCTCGGCAAAAGGCTCATAATTTTCATCAAATCGGAGTCATAAAAGGCTCTTATATGATCATATTTCTGATGCTCATATTTTTTACATATTTAGGACTCATATCGGACTCCTCAGTTATGAGCACTCCGAGAATGTTTGAAGGGCAGTTGATCAAATTGATTGTCTGTGTATTTGTAAACTTATTTTCACTTAGAAGGCTCTGCTTCAGTACTCTCCATTAAATGACAGAGCAAGTGAAGCACGTCAATACATTTATATACAATAGCTAAATATGTTACATTGTATTGCAACAACAAGTGAAACTATAATTGTTGACATGCTAAACTTCACGGTGTACCGCTATAACAACAACACTAATACTACAAAAGCACTGCATAGCTACTATAACCAACAGTGAAGCGTCATTCGCGCCCTAAGCGCATCATTTCATACTCTCACACACACACACACGTACGTGCAGATTCGCATTCACTCAAGCTTATTTGCTTCATACACATTGTTGCATGCAACACACTCTCATAGTTTTGCCACATTGGCAGAAATTTGCATTGCTGCACTAAGCTTCGCTGCTTTTCTGCAACTTTTTAGATAAGAAGAGAATTGCGCCCGCTGCTGCTTTTGTTGGCTGCTGTTGATTGTATGGCTCTTGTCTCCAACGATGCGTTGCTGCTGCCAATGTATTTAATTGTTGTTCTTGTTGCTTTCGTTGCGGGAATTTGTATGAGCTTGTTTATTGTTGTGGGTATGTATGTGTGTATTAGGGAATCCAATTTCCGAGATTTCTAGCCTCTCGGGATTTTCGGGATTTGAAAGTTCAATCCCGGGATCCCGGGATTGTCCCGAATTATAAAAATGGTACCCCATATAAAAATAAAATAAAATAAAATAAAATAAAATAAAATAAAATAAAATAAAATAAAATAAAATAAAATAAAATAAAATAAAATAAATAAAATAAAATAAAATAAAATAAAATAAAATAAAATAAAATAAAATAAAATAAAATAAAATAAAATAAAATAAAATAAAATAAAATAAAATAAAATAAAATAAAATAAAATAAAATAAAATAAAATAAAATAAAATAAAATAAAATAAAATAAAATAAAATAAAATAAAATAAAATAAAATAAAATAAAATAAAATAAAATAAAATAAAATAAAATAAAATAAAATAAAATAAAATAAAATAAAATAAAATAAAATAAAATAAAATAAAATAAAATAAAATAAAATAAAATAAAATAAAATAAAATAAAATAAAATAAAATAAAATAAAATAAAATAAAATAAAATAAAATAAAATAAAATAAAATAAAATAAAATAAAATAAAATAAAATAAAATAAAATAAAATAAAATAAAATAAAATAAAATAAAATAAAATAAAATAAAATAAAATAAAATAAAATAAAATAAAATAAAATAAAATAAAATAAAATAAAATAAAATAAAATAAAATAAAATAAAATAAAATAAAATAAAATAAAATAAAATAAAATAAAATAAAATAAAATAAAATAAAATAAAATAAAATAAAATAAAATAAAATAAAAAAAAAAAAATAAAATAAAATAAAATAATATAAAATAATATAAAAATTCTTAAGCGATAGTGGCGAAAACTACCTACATAGTTATGTTTTTTTTTTTAATTAAATTTTTTTCATTTGGTCTCCGACAATTCGGGTATGCATAGTAATAATAAAAATTTCATCAGAAATTATTGCATTAATAGTGTCATCTCTTAAACTGGACCTGAAATTGTTGCATATGTAGCCTGCATTTGAAAAACATCGTTCTGCCTCAACACTTGTGGGTTGAGCTATTGACGAAAAGTCAAATGCATTCTGAAGGTAATAGCCTTTGCTGTCCCCATTACAAAAAATATCAATAACGGGCTTGTCAACTTCAACCACTTCGTCGGTGATATTAGTATGGTTTTCGCTATGAAGCATGTTTTCTGTATTACGAAGGATGCTCTCGAGCTCCCTCCACAATGACTGATAAACTAATTTACTCGGATTATTTAAAAAGGCGAAAACATCGGAGAGAATTGTTCTCCGTTGCTTTATTCTTTTAACGAGTTTTTGAATGCAAGTTCTTGCTTAAAGCAGACTTCTTAATTTGAATTTTTTCTAACATAAAATTCATGGCAACATCGCACTTGAATAAGTCCATATTGCGTTCACACAAAGCTTCAATAGTTATTTTTACTGGGTGAAGAACATGAGTAATTTCTTTAATAGTATCATACTCATTTTTATTTTTTTCGGTGAACCCGGGATTTAGGACTAGTAATCCCGGGATTTTCGGGACTTGAAAAACAATGGGATCCCGGGATCCCGGGATTGGAATCCCTAGTGTGTATGCAAGTCTCTAATTGATACTGAGTGCATTCACATGTGCGCTATTTTCGCCACCTTGGCGAAGTAAAGACAACGATACAAGAGCAGAAAATGAAATAATTACGTATACGACGTGTACCAAAAACCTATATTTCTAGAAGCCAATGTGTATACATATGTATATATGTATATATGTTTGCATTTAGGTGGTACCCATGGTATTGTTGGAGTGAACTTAAAAAAACCTAATTATGTTTTCCCCATCCACCCTTAGAGCTCTCATTTATTTTATTTTGTTTTATTTTATTTTTTTAAATTTATTTTACTTTTTACTTTATTTTATCATTTTTTAAATTTTTTCTTTTTTTTTAAATTTTTTTATTTATTTAAATTTTTATTTATTTTTTTTTTTCATTTTAACTTTTATTCTTTTCTTCAAATATTTTTTAGCATATGTATATGTATATTTTAATTTATGTTATTTAATTTTATTTATTAATTTTTTTTTATTTAATTTTTATTTTTTTTTTATTTTTTTTTTTGTTACGACCTTAAGCTTTTGTGTTTTGGGCCACCCTACTCTAGACGCACATAAGCACATGTACCCATACTCACAATGGTTTGGAGCTCTTGCACTTATCATGTACTTCTTAAGTAGCAATTTGTTCCACTGCATGTTTGTTAACTGCAGTAGGTGGCGCTGCGGACAGAGAGACCAGGGGGTGACATTGTTTGCTGCCGCAATACGTGCATAATTTAGTTCAAAAGAATTTTTAATGACACAAATTTGTAAGAAAATCTGTAAAATTATGTGCGAGTGCGTGCCAAATGTTTATGCTTCCATACTTTACAAAACTTTACTAATTTATTTTCTTTCTGCCTGCAGTGGCATTTCTTGCGAGAGACAACTACCGCTGCTTGGAGAATAATTTGCTATTTAAATAAGGGAATATAAGTTTAAAGTTTTACCTACATTTGTTCGCCGTAGATATTTTCGTACTTACCTATATGAGTGTATAATTAAATTATTTTATTTGTTTTTATTAAAAGTACCTGGGTGACCGAGCTTGCTCGGCGCTATCAATTTAGCGCTAACTTTACTTACCCAAAATAATCCCAAAAAAATCCTAAAATTATCCCAAAATGATCCAAAATGACTATAAAATGATCCCAAAATGATCCAAAAATGATTCCCAAATTAACCCAAAAACAACCTTAAATTTACCCAAAATGATCCGAAAATTACGCCAAAATTATTCAAAAATGATCCAAAAATGACCCAAAAATATACCAAAATAATCATAAACTAACCCCAAAACGACCCTAAAAAGACCCTCAAATATTACCAAAAATCACCCGAAAATTATCCTAAAATGATCCAAAGATGATCCCAAAATGATTCCAAAATTGTCGCAAATTAATCCAAAATTTAACCCAAAATTATCTCAAAAGAGCCTCAGAATTATCCAAAAGTGACCCATAAATGATCCCAAAAAGATCCTAAAATAATCCAAATATGATCCCAAAAATGTGCAATATAAATACAATACGGTAAAATGGTAACCCTGGGCGTCAACCGTACTTGAAAATATTTTAGTTGGTATGTCGGTGAAAGTAACTTTCACTTGATTCCCATATTGGCATATCTCGCTCCATAATTTAAAAAAAAACTGAGATAGGTGGCAACCCTGGACACCGCCCAAGTGGCAAACCCCAAAGGGATAGTCTTAGAATCAATATACTCTCTATATGCCAAATTTCATCCAAATCGGTCAAGCTCTTCCATAATACCGGATATACAAATATATATACTTCGGTAAGGTGGCAACCCTACTTGAAAATATTTTTGTTGGTATGTCGCCGAAAAAACCATATTGTTATCCATATTGGCATATCTTGCTCCATTATTAAAAAAATTGAAATTGGTGGCAACCATGTAAACCGCCCCAAGTGGCAATCAATCATACCATCTACATGCCAAATTTCATCCAAATCGGTCAAACTGATCCCGAAATAGTACCGGATATACAAATATACTGCGGTAAGATGGCAACCCTAGGTGGCAACCGTACTTGAAAATATTTTAATTGGCATGTCGCTGAAATTACCTTACTTTTGATATCCATATTGGCATATCTTGCTCTATAATTAAAAAAATGGAAATAGATGGCAACCCTGTAAAAAGCCCCAAGTGGATAGTTTAATAATCAATCATACTATCTCATCCCAATCGGTCTCGAGGTAGTACCGCATATACAAATATATTGCGGTAAGGTGGTAACCCTAGGTGGCAACCCTACTTGAAAATATTTTAGTTGGCATGTCGCTAATAATAACTTTCATTTGATACCAGTATTGGCATATTTTTCTACAAAATTAAAACAAAATTGAGACAGGTGGCAACTCTGCAAACCATCATTTCCCCGAAGGAAACGTGAGTAGAGTGACTCATGTTAAATCGAAGTTTGCTCGAATTTTTGGGTATTCATTTATATTTTTTTTTGTTAACTATTCTATGAAAAATTAACTACCTTTGTTAAATTTTTTATGCCTCAGTCGCATCTATTTTCATTAGTATGTGTCAGCAATACCAAATGCAAACACTCATGTCTATAAATCAAATGCATATATGTAAACAACGGAGTATACACTATATACGAAAAACGATTGGCCAATATACACATGTGCATTAGAGTGGTTCGATTTTTATTTTTATAAAATCGCCTTTGCGGAAAACGTTCTACGGATCATTTAAGCAACTTTACTGAAGAAACTATAGGTTTAAAATCCAATTTGACAATCTGTATTTTCCGGCAAAGTTTAAGCTGTGTGACAATGACAAATTTCTTTTTACGGGACATTTCTAAAGTCAAGCATAAAAAAACCGCTATTTCAGATACATGATCCAAAATCTGGAATTAGGGGAGAAGGTAAGTTTTTCATTATGAAACTTTCTCATTAATCAGTCAAAACTAATTTTATACCCATGAACACAACAAAATTGCACCGGTCAAATCAACAATCTCGAACTGTTATCCTAAAGTTGAACAAATTCTGTTAAATTGATCAAATTTTAGTTACTTGAACGGAATTTTTTGTTGAAATAACTGCATTGAATTGTTCATTGAACAGTCCTATATACATTTTAATTAAAAATATTTTGTAAACCTGGCAGAATTTTTGTTGATCAGACTAACTAAATTAGTAGAACTTACAGAGGTTTTGTTGATCAAAAAAATTTTGTGTTGAAACAACAAACTCATGCAGTTAATCCGACAACGAAGATACTATCATTACTGCCATAGAATAAAGCTATAATTAGACGCCGGAAAACATATGTAAGTATACGATGGTATCATTGTAGACACCTGGGTTGAGCGTTCAGCACACCTGAGTTCGATTCACGGTGAAGATATTATGAAAAATAATTTTTTTTTTACTTTGACTCCTTTTGGTGTTAAAATGACACTTATTTTAGTTCATATATAGAGCAACACCTTAAACAATCAAATTTATTGTTAAAACAACAGTTAAGTTACGGCTAATAGTTTCAGTAACACAACAGCATTGAATATTTTGGTTTATATGACCAGCTCGTTTTTCTCTGTGTAGTTTCTTAACTAAAGCTTATCAGATTGACCCGTGGAACATTTCGCGCACTGGCGATTTTCTAGGATTTTTCACTCCTTTAAAAATCAACCCACTTTAATGTGAATACGTATTTTACGTCGTCATTGAAGCTTAATTGCCTTTAATTTATTTTTGACTGTCACAAATCAAACAGTCAATAAAGTCAATCGCCTTAATTACGTATGTACTAAAGATATTTATCAATATGTATTATATATACATAGTTAAACACTGGCACAAGTATCTATTTGTTTTCACATATAAGGAGGAAACACAGAATGACGGAAGTTTACTATTTAAGGCAATCCTAAATTGAAAGAAACGTTATATTCGTTTTCGAAGGGGCACTAATAAAGGAGAAAATAGAAGGTGACAGCGATAGTTTTCCAGTATTTGTTATGTTGGAACTATTACTATGTCAGATCGGGACAAAAAGTAAAGCAAGTTCAAGCTTAATTCGTGAATGGCGGGTAAAAAAAATTTTTACACATATTTATGTACCGGCTAATGTACCAAAAATATGTAACAAAATGTTGCTTCGAAATTTGAAATAACATGTTTGTGAAGTTTTAATCATCTAGGATAACGGTAACCAGTGCCGATTTTAAGTTAAAGTGTTAGCTAGCAGCTTATACTAAGCTCGAAAAAAATAAATAAAGGCTTCGAAAATAACATGATTTTAATATTTTGGTCATACATAAAGTACCGTGTTACAAATCTCCACCTGTGAATTTTTATAAGGACAAGAGGATCCTTTACAAGGATATTGAAAAAACCTATTCACTATAAAAGTACATTAGAATTCCAAAAGTGTTTTTGTAGATTGCGTAACAATATGTTTTCTAGCAAAAATAATTGAGTACATCTTGAAACTTTGCAATTATAGTGCACTTTTTATAGGTCATATACGGCGTATGAGTAACATTTAGCTTTACGAGTATGAAAATTTCAGGTAAATTGTATTCATGTTTTGGTTGATATCTCCGAAGCGGATGGAGATATTGAAATAAAACTTACACTACTGAACTCCTTTATTTGATTTAATATATTTATAAACATATTCAGAACTTTTATTAGATTAGGTACCACTTTTAAAAACAAATGGAGTTTTTAGAAAGTGGAAGGATAATAATTTTAAAATACATTACTTCCATGTCCTGAAAGAACAATTAGAAAAAAGTATATTAAGCCCACGGGTCGCCTGGATCCGAATTGCATAAAACTTTGTAAGGTAGTTTTTGATGCATAACGGCCAAAATTAGGGGGTTTGCGTTTAAATACAACAGCTTTGATTTTTTGGGACAGTCTAATGTACATCACATTCACATGTGAGTGATGGCCTCCAATTAATTACAAAACAAGAAAAGTTGGATTTCTCATTGTTAGCGTTTTAACATTAACTTACCGCTAATAATTAATAAGAGCCTAAACAAACCCATGCAAACATACCATAAGCTTAACATTCGGACACATTCACCATTTTATAAATAACACTGCTGTATTCTGACAATTTATCAAGAGTTTAAAACAATTAGTCAATTATATTCAATGACAGGTAGGTACGTCAATTAGTTATCTGAATTTATTGTAAATAAAATATCTGAAGTTTATATGGTGAGTAGATGCTTTATTATTGATTGACTAAAATGTGCTTAAACCAAAACCAAACGTGAGCTGAGTAATGAACTGATTGGCAGCTATGTCAAAATACTCTTTGCAAGGGACTTTTTCAACGAATAAATTTGTGCCATTTTCAATCAATTGCAAAAATCAAAAATGTCACCTTTATGTGTCAACGCGCTTCGAAATTTATTCAAACACAAACCACGTAATATATGTTAATATGTTTTTTGCTGAGTATATCCCCGTAAAAATCGTGAGTGCTCTATAAAGGCATACAAGAAGTACGGGTTAAAGGTGCTCCATTATCAACACACTTAATAAAAACACTTAAATTAAAGTTGTATTGCGTTACCCTAATAATACACCAAAAAAAATGGTACCTGTAAAATTAACAAATTATCCTAAACTTTTTGTTGAGGTAACTGCATTCAATTGTTGATTGAAAAGTTTGATTGAATTTGTAATTAACAGAGTTTGGTAAAAATGTGATAATTTTTGTTGATTGAACTAAATTTTGTGTTAAAACAAAAATTGCCTCGAGTTAATTCAACAGCGAAGTTTTTGTTGATCAAACAAAATTTTGTGTTGAAACAAAATAATCCTGCAAATATTCCATCAGCGAAGGCACTGTCATTAGTTTATAAGTTTACGATGGCATCATGGTAGCCACCTCCGACGGCAACAAAGCTTCTCTCGTTGCTGTGTGTGATGTAATTAAAAACAAAGCTGTAATTAGACGCTGAGAAGCATAATTTAACGATGGCATCATGGTAGACACATGAATTGAGCGTTCAAGATGCCTGATTTCGGTGAAATCAATATAAGAACTCTGAAAAATTATTTTTTCTTTAATTATTTTTACTTTGACTTCTTTTGGTGGTTTATACACGGTTAAAAAAATAAGCCTAAATTTTAAACCCTTTTAAAGTTTAAGCGATTCTTTAAACTGTTTTTTTGGAATATCTTAAACGTTCTTAATACCCACAAAATTTTACATTTTTTTATTTCGATTTAAGATCTAAATTAAAAATCAGTCTAAATTTTTTTTTGTTGGTTTTTTTGAAAGGCGGCATAGCTCAGCGGTAGAGCAGTTAGCTGTGACTCCTGAGCGCTTCCGTTCGAATCCTGCCAAGTGCCAAATTTTTTTAATTTTATTGTATTTTTAAAAACTTTTGGTTAAAAATTAAAAATGTGCGGTTGAAAATTAAAAACTTTTGGTTTAAAATTAAAGCCTTTCGGTTTAAAATTAAAACCTTTTCGGTCTACAATTTTTGTTTTGTTTTCATTTATTTTTGAAAGCTTATTTAAGATTGAATTTTTCCCACAACATTTATGTAAGCGATGTAGCTCAGTGGTAGAGCAGATGGGCATGTTGCGGGGAGTCTTGAATCGAATCCCAGCAAACCGACAAAAAAATTAATTTTTCTTTAAAAAATTGTTAAAACATTTTTAGTTTAAAATTGAAACCACATTCCTTTAGCCAATTTTCTTGAAAACTGGTCTAGATTCAATTTCAAACCAAATTTGGTTTGGTCATATATGTAGTCCAAAAAAGTTTAAAATTTAGGCTCAAAATGTTAACCGTGTATATAAAGCAACTCCTTAAACAACAAAATTTTCTGTTAAAACAACGGTTAAATTAAAGTTAACAGTTGAATCAACAGCTTTGAACAATTGATAAGAATTGACCTTGATTTTGGTTAAAACAACCCATATTTTGGTTATATGACCAACTCATTGTTCTCTGTGTATATACTATTTTAGCTCTTACTGAAGTGAGACCATTCCACAGCCAAGATCGGCTATCTGATGATGTGAGAATGTTTTAGTTTGTTTCGCAAAATGATATAAGTTGGTACTATTACTGTCATCAAACAGTAAATACAAAGCTCGATCACTTGAAAGTAACAAAACTCCAAACGAACTAATCGTTTCTCATTATTGCTTGACCGAAGCGTCAAGAGATGTCATACAAAAAATACGATGCTCTTTTTTAATAATGGTCTCACTGAGTTAAGACCAGAAAATTATATTAGCTATCTGCACTATATAAGTACTCCAATATGGCCAAACCGAATAATCCTTTTTAAAGATATCTGAATGGATATATCTTTTAATAAAAATGCCAAATAAGTCACTTTTCATATATAATTTATTTGTTCGCCAACTTTTTTTCATTATTTGAACTACTCACGCAAACCAAGTGTTCAAAGGATATACAGAGCGTCTCTAACTAACTCTACTAAGCAGTGAATAAATAAACAAATATTTGCATGCTAATAAAGGGATTCCTGCTAAGTTTTCTACGCAAACAAATATTTCATATGAAATATATGGAAATATGTTTGTATGTATATCTAACCTTGTATGTATGAGTGCATATGCGCCCCTATTTTTAAAAGATGAAACTCAGATTTTGCAAAACTAAAGGGTTCTCAAGGAGACTAACTATACAATTTCGTATTCATTAATAGACAATAAATAAATTTTAGAATATCTAAAACTTGCATGTGATATCTTTAATATGAAAGCATCGAAAACGGGAAGCCTTCCCAGACACAATATGAAGATGGAAAAACTAATGCGCTTAAAGAAAAATAAAGCCAGGGTATGTATAAGGATATAAGTGAGAAGCATATTCACAAGACATACCGCAGGACGCAGTGATAGTCTTCAACTTACCCAGATAATCCTAAATGTTCAGGCGTCAAGCATGAGAGCCTTCTTCTTTAATCCCGCTAGCCTCATGACAGGCCATCAAAGCTTATGAAATATTAAAATTATAGCAAAAGATTGGATTTAGTTCTCTGAAGTCTAGCCTACTCAAAGTTATCGGCTCATTTCGGAATTATCGACCAATATTTGAGCGGTATAACATCTGCAGATCTACTAGTACCCAAATAAAGTTTTGAATAAAAGTTAAATTTAAGTTTGAACATTGACCTTAACGAGTATTCTGATGCGATGCATGTGTTGTGGGATACCCGAATAACAGAAGAAGCTACCAACACAAGTGGCACAAGGTATGCGTCTCATCATATCGTCATTAGATGATGTAAAGTTTTCTTATTACTACACACGTAGTTGCTAGGGATGCTACGGAGCTAGTATTTCGAAATCGCAAGTCGAAGCAGGGTTAAACAGGATGTTGAATAAAAGAAACATTTTCCTTATACATATATACACGACATGATTTCTCAATCGGGTTTCTATTTCGAAACCAACCTTTTATCGATTCCATTATAGCTCCGCAATCAGTAGATTAAGAAAAAAGTAAGCTATACTGTGTTTGTACGATATCGGTCTCGTTCTTAGTCCCATATTGGAACCCTTTTCCGGGATATCTACTACAGTTAGGACCAGGTGTGGCCCTGGAAGGTGTTTATACGCTATGGGTATCATATGAAAGGTAGTAATGAAGGTTTTAACACACAGTGGTTCTTAGTCTTATATGGGAACCCGTGTCCGAGATATCTGACAAAATGTAATTGAGGTATGTCGCATTGAAACTTTAACACAATTGTACCAAACTCAATACTTATTTTTGAGAGTTGGTTTGTAGTTACAACGCACGCGAATGTTTGGGGCAAAAAAAATTAAAATACATATTAAATACATGTTAAAAGGGCTCAAGTAAGAAATTTGAAAATTAGTATATAGATCTGCTATATCAATACCGTACCCACGGAAAATAGTTGGAGTTATCGTGGTAACGGGAGTTTCATCTTATTGTAAAATCTACTTTTTCAAGTCAAAAATCCCCTAAGAGGGTTCATATGAGACCTGGTAATTGCTATCAAGACACCGCATACTCAATACCATGCTAATGGAAAAAATGAGAGTTATTGAAAAGCTGGGCGTTTCATCTCCATGCCGAACCAAATTTTTCAGCCTTTAAAAGAAATGTAAAAATTTCTTTGCATGCCCAAGAAAGAGTAGGTCCCTAGCGAAAATGTCTTATGCTTGAAAATTGAAAATGCATACAGGGCTTAAAGCCTCTACGCATTAGCAATTTGAGTCAATGTATGTACCACATGCACGTAGGCACAATATGTGACATTGCGGTATTTTTGGTATTTGTCACAAACAAGCATACATTGTATATGCATATCTATTTAGCCACAATGGAATGAGCTTGCAAATGAATGGCTTGGAGTTGCCAGTTTCTCCCCAAGGCGTCGCTCTCCAAATTGTCACATTCAAAGCAGAAACGCATGAAATGACGAAAATATTTACTATGCAGATAAGTAGATGACTTCGCGGTCGAGAAAGAAATTTCCATTGTGTGTGTGTTAGTGTGGTTGAGTCTACACCGCAATTGTAAAACTTAGGATGCCACGATATACCCACATATAAGCATATTCATAAGGGGCATATGTATACAAATATATGATCTTATATCTTCACGCATAACTATATGAGCAATCAAGTTATACAGACAAACAGTTTGGTTGTGCTACCATAATTCGACTTGATGTGTGCGAGAACTCAATTATAAATTCCATTTCGTTATTGTTTTGCAATTTGTTTTTGTATCACCTGCTGTCTTTAGATGGCCTAGTGTTGTAAGAGGGGAGCCCTATTTGATTACTCAGAAACTTGGAGAGTAGGTATATAATAATTTAAACTGCGAATAATGAAACTCGTACAAGCTGAAGAATCCGTTGTCCTGAAGATATAGAAGTTTAAGTAGTCCTGCATAATTCGGATAACATATAGCTCGTGAAAAAATAGGAAAAAAGCGAGCTTATTTAGAGTAATTTTATTCTTCTGAAAGCTTATGCTGTCTTAGTTAGCCTATTAAAGACGCTATGCTAAGGATTTGAAGGGCCAATTTACTAGAAAAATCCTTGCAATATTAATTTTTCGATTGGTTTTTTGTTTTAGTTCAATGATAATTCATTCGAATAATTTTTTGCGATTTCAGGAACGACGTTGTTGTAAAAATTATGAGATTGTTGATAGGATTGATAATGTTCATTTATGACGTAATTTGTGTTACCATTGACTTATTAACAATGATTTTCACCGCGCAAGGGCACTTTTTTTGTTGAAACGAAATCACCATTAGGAACTTAATTCAACCCTACGTGTTGGGGGTCTAAGTATGCCTGTTGTAAAAGGCGACTAAAATCCAGAGAGAGCACCACTCAGATACCTGGCGCCCTCTGGTTGTAATCTGTCTTGCTGGGATATCGGGGGCTATGTCCCAGCTGACCTACATTCCCTCACACTCGTGGAAATTATATGGAGCTATTGTATTCAAAAAACGAACTGCTCCCAAATGATCAGGCCAATTCTGGCCTTGCGGTTCATGTCGAATCTAAAACTGAAGCCGCAATTTAGCAGTGCTGAGCAAGCCCCCCCCCATACAGAAAACCGTAAGCGGTTTGAAAAGACTCATGGCTAGGGGTTTAAATTATGAAAACGCTCTAGCAGTTGCCAAACAGCCTCAAGCAAAGGGAGCACGGAGGGAAATCTATGGATCGAACATCCATAATTATTGATATCACATTAAATATAAATTGATATTTCTGTCCCATCAATGAATATGGATGTTTCATCAATGCTTTTTTGATAAATCACTATTGAAATGGTATCCATATAAAAAAAAAAAAAAAAAAAAACTATTGATAAATTCTAAATAGTTTAAAAAAACAAAATTTTATATAATTTGACATCTGGTTTCAGTGAGACTCGAACCATGCTCCTCTGGCACGTTAGCCCAGTATTCTACCATTCGGCTACGGCATATTATACAATTTTTAGAAAAATGTTCAATCAAAAGAAATTAAAAAAATTTTGAATTTAAAAAAATTGCTCTAACAAGTTGGAATATTGTTAGAAAATCCATAGTAAAAATTGTTGAACTATTATGATTATGCGTCCCAGAAAAATTTACATTTCGTCCATATAAGTATATTAATACGCTGTCTCTACCATTATTACTATGTAGTAAATATGGATATGGATATACCGACAATAGAAATTCATATCACGACCATAGATATTGACATGCCGTTCAAACATATTAGTATTCTATCCATAAATATAAAAAATAGTACATCATATCGAAATGGTTGACATGTCATTTTACTTTTTATTGGGAGCAAATAATATTTGATAACTCGCTCATTCTGAATGAATATTGCATCAAACTCGGCGCTATCAATAGTGATATTGTCACAACATTCAATGCATTTCTCTCAGTGAGGCGACTAATAAAAAGCAGGATCCAATCAAATTCTCTAAAGAGGACAAGGCAGATGGGCTCTCTCGATGGTGCGGTAGAAAGACGGTCGGAACGTTTTAAGGATGCTCTGACCACTGGTAAGCTGGGAATAGGTAATCCCACAGGGTTATCCTACTATCGCCAGGGAAAAGAAATTACCTTTATATAGACATATATTATTTAATTAGTAGACCCGGTAGATGTTATCCCGCCCAAAGTTAGAGGACTGATTAAAATATTGCTCGATAACTTCGACATGGGCCGATAACTCCGGAATCGGTCGAGTTATCGAAATAAAGTATACCTTAAGTTTTAAGTAAGACGTCTAGTAATGTAATACTAAATGTTTCATTTAATTCCATTTAACAGTTTTTGAGTGATACGGCCACAAGCATACAGAAAGCCAGACAAAAATTTACAATTTTAATATATGTAGAGATATGGGTGATTTCCATGTCTACCCGATGTTTAACACACACGTTTTATTTTCTAACAACTATGCACCTTCCCACTAAATTGGGTTATATATAATTTCTTATTAGCACTACTTATATACGAGAAGCTCATCAAAATACAAAGTTTAAATTGGGGAATGAAAATTTAATTTCAGATTTTAAATAATTGCGCTGAATAAAGTTTTACCGCTGCTCAGCTAAACTTAGTTGCAGGCAAAAATTCATTAAATCGTAATATTTTAAATTAAAATAATAACTTGCGGTGCCCACTTTGGCAACAACTCATTATATAATCAAAGAAAGCTTTTACTTTTCGCCAGCGGAATAAATTTTCAGTGGAAAAAAGAGAATAATTTTCCATATTTTTTTGTTCTTTATCGGTTGCTTTTTATCGGTATAAAAAAAGTAAACGAAAAATATAAATAAAATGGCTTAAAATAACATTTGACTTTCATAAAATTAAACTGAATGTTAAAAAATTATAGCCAAACCTCGTATTTCAAACGCCAAAGAAAAGTTTCAGCGCTATCGCCGAGGTAGAATGATATTAGTGAAAGAGCAGTCATCGCACCAATGAAATCATGTTATCTCTTTTTGCTCGCTCGCTCACTAGAAAGTACCAAGGCAACGTTGCTTGCAAGTGAGTAACTGAGCATAACCCGCGACATCAATTGATTGGTCAGTGCGATCATGGCACTCTCACAAGCGCAGCAACAATTTCATTGTTCGATAGGTCAAGCGAAGAACGTAATAATCTGTGTAAATTTGGTTCTCAGATTTTCGTACAATTGTCCCACCACGTTCTTAGGCCTGGCTTAGACCTGTACAATGTACGAGTTGTTCTAGATGGACACCAATGCTGACTGCCTCAAAGCAACTATTTCAAAAGCCATTCGATCTATATCGCGTTATCGGAAACTATCTGAATACTATTATAGACAAATTCTTATTTGAAGCTCAGATATTGATTCCATTCTACAATTTCTGTTTGATATCTCGGAACTAGACTCAGTGGGAATAACAAAATGTGACATGATTATAAACCCAATTTTACGGAAGTACAATTAAGTCCATAAGTACACATTGACATCTTTTTATATATCTGCTAATTATGCAGGCAACATAACATAACATACTGACATAAAATATTAGTATAATTCTAGCATCTATTAAGCTTAACTATCCACTATAAGTTTACAACTTCAAAATCACAATGTTACACCATCGTACAAAGTCAATGGGAATGATAATGTTGGACAATTCCGTACAATCGATTCAAACGTTCAACTTGTGACACATTACGAATATGTCATTAACAACAAAGGAGTGAGTGCCGGCGGGAGTTGTAAAGACAATTCACAAAACGACCTGATTTCTGTTACTGACGACATGGCCTGCGGTCTATCAATTGCCTATGCACTAAAACGTTTTCTATGTAGTTATGTATGTGTAGCATATGGGGGATATGCGGCAGGTTTTTAGCTAGTAGGTTTGTATGCTAACTATACTTTCTATACATACCTAACTATACTTTCTATATATACCGAGTTGAGCGAATTTGTTTGAGCATATTCTTTAGACCGTTTCAGAATTGTAATTACACCCGTAGTTTCTTTATTCGAAAAAATGTATTTTGTATACCTGTGTAAGGTGCCACGTTCCCCTTTTCTCATAACTCGAACTTTTTTTGGATAGGGATATAGATACCGTCTATTCCTATACTAATGCCCATGTAGTTGCGATGGGCATTTTTATGGATATTCAGTCTTAAAAATTAAGTATGTGTAGGAGGTGCCACGCCTTTTTCACATAGCTCCCATGTTGTTGTTGTAGCGAGGTGTAGCCCTGTCCAAATGTCAGACAGGGTCACCCCGACTTTATTGCTCTTGGGTGGGTCGATATAAGAAAACGGCCCGGGTCGTTTCGGCACGATGGGTACAGCACAAGTACTGGTACCGTTCTCGTAGAACCGGCAATACAAGAAACTAGCCGTGTAGGCCATGTAGGTCATTTAGCGTTACCCAGGGTGCACCAACGGAGAGGCGACCTACTCTTACACCCCTCCCATAGAATTGAGTCGTTTACCTGTATACCAACCTTTATCCCACAAATGGTTATTTATTTACCCTGAAAAAATATGTTAGTATTAGAGGTGCCACGCCTCTTTTGCGATAACTCTTTTCTCCGAGAATCGCATTGATATCGTTTGCATCTATTCCAATTTTCAGGTCGGTGTCATAAACCCTTTTGAAGGAATTCCCATTTTTTCCCTCAACTCAATTTTTTTATCGTGAGCATAGTAGTGATATCGTATATCTCCTCACAAATGTCCAGTTCTCTACCTTGAGCCCTTTTAGAGATATTCAGCATGAAAACCGTTTTCCTTAAAAAAATTTTGTAAAGAACATTCGATCAATATATCGGATACGTCCAGAGTGGACCACATTTAGGTCAATATCTCGGAACCGGGTTCGAAAATGAAACTAAGATCCATGTTAAAACCCTCACCAACCTCTTTCAAACTTTTATTAACACCTTTCATTTGATACCCATATCGCAGAAATGACTTCTAGGGTTACAGCTGGGCCCTATTGGGTTTCCAGGCCTAAATCACCTAGGGATATGCAATTTATCTTAAAACTTATTTTCATATTCCCCAAGTATACATATATGTAAAATTTCATAAAAAAATACCCAGCCGTTTAAAAGATTTCAGCTGTGGAACACCGTGACATGAGATTTTTATATATTGGAGATAAAAGAAAGCTCCCCACATAAAACCCATTTCCAAGGTTTTTATAAGACCAACTCTTTTCCAGATATTCTGGCGAGAGCATAAACACATCAAAGCACTATACATCTTAGTTCAGTGTTAAGGAGAAACGAATATGTTCTCTGTTCACCTAACACTAGGATTGAATGGATCAATCATAATGTAACATAGTCAAAAGATCTGCGAAGAACAATCACCATTTATGGATAAGAAAGAACGAAACCTAAGGCTTTATTCGATCTGTGACTTCCAGACATTTTTGAAGGACCAACCGCTACCCGACTGGATTATGTCTTCTTTAATGCAATAGGTAACATCTGATATCACCGCTCCACAGAAAAAAAGTGTGCGCCCAAAAGAATGATGATCATTCGATGCTGACCGAACTAAAGGTGATGACTCATTGTATATGCTTGCTAATCACCTACATAGATGAGAGGGAGATGATGAAACCGAAAAACAATCCCACAAAAGAGCACTGATAAAGTCCTATTCAGAGAACCATACCAAAAGCTGTAGCTTCAAAAAGCTGAATGGGCCTTGCCAGTGGGGCTTTATACCTGTACTGGGTTAGAAAAAAGAGGTATAGTAGAAATAAAAAAAAAAACTTCATTTTGAAAACAGTCTTATGTACCTATGTCATATTGAAAGCAAGTTGGCTTATGAAGAAGTATTGTACATTTTGCCATTTGTAATGCTATTTAATGGAACATATTCATTACTCAATATTAATTGGCTATTTAATTTCACCACAACATATGCTCAATTATCATTAGGACTTGGGTAAGATTGCCATGGTTTCAAGTGATAAACAGGTAAAACGGCAAACATTGAAATGATAATCTTATACGTCGCCAGTTCAAAAGTACCCTGTAATATAGGGTGTTGTTGAAAAAACTCTGAGATAGAAAGGGCCTTTAACTCTCAGCTGAGATAGCCCGTTTTCGAAACCACGGCCTTGAAATTGTACCTTCCATATATCCGACGAAAAGTACTGCATGTCATGTTTATGCTTCTTCATAAATAAACTAAAAAAATGTATTGACTTCATCCATTAAAACGATTTCCAAGAAAGGCACTCTGCACGCACAACAAACTAGAAAAGGAAACCACAATTTGTTTATGTTTCCTACTTGGCAGTTTGATTAAAAACCATTAAAATATTTACCATTCGCCATCATTCATAACAATATATTATGTCAAATTCAATAAAAGATATCGATTTAATGTACGACTACTCAATGCCTCTTGATGATGAGTGAGTGATTCAACGCATTGAATTTTGCTGACTAGATTTTCCCAGCCATTTTGTACTTTCTTAAGTATTTGATCTTTGGAAATTTTGAATTCATGTCACGTAAATGGCATAAAAACACAATACGCATTCCACCAAGAAGAGAATGGAGCAAAATATATGCTTCCTGCGGCTAAAAGTAGCAGTCACATTAATATTAACCTATTCGCACAAAATCGTATGCGATCCCTGCAGGAAAGGTTAGTCGTTATACTTTTAAGCAAGTGGCACGGGGTCATGAGAAAGCCACAGTCTTTCTCAAGTTAAAGATAGAGAGTGAGCATAGAAGAGAAACATGGAGAAGGAGAAAGCAAGAGACTTGGGAGCAAATGAATGAATAGCCCTTTAGGCTAAGCACTGCCTCTCGGCTTTAGTTCAGCGCCCGAAGATTGGAAGAGAGAGAAAGTGGCCAATCAACAACAATCAAATTTTGTTATTTTTTTTTGCTCACTATTATGTTGCTAGCATGTGAGTGAATTGCCATAACCAACGACATCTATTGATTGGTCAGTGCGATCATAGCGCTCACACAAAGCGTCAAAAAAGAGCGTGATAATCTATGTGAATTTGATTCTCAGATTTTCGGACAATTGTTTCACTAGCTTCCTTAAGCGGTAAACAGAATTAGTCCGCCAATACGTTAAAACAACTGACAGCTAAGTAGACTGTGGGTGTTTGTGTGCGTAACAACAGATATACCGGATACGGCAAAATGGAATTTGCCCTAAGATCGACGTAAGTCCCATCTGAAGTATTTGCGGACTGATTCTGTTTGCCGCTTTAGCCTGCTTTAGTTGGACTTGAGTATCCCTGCAGGGTCTGCGACTTATTTACATACATGTGTATCGGTGTATGTATATTTTCTCAAATGACTTTGGAGCGTCACATCACGAGAGTGAGTTGACTCTGATAATAGTTTTGTTTTTACACAAATAAAAGCTCACTGCAACATATCGAAGGGAAAATTTTAGTCAGTAAGGGTGTATGATTGTCACTAAAAAGGCTAATGAAAATGCGTAGTTACGCATACTCCATACGTACAAAAACTTAGTATAACAACAATCTCATAATTTTTACAACAACATCGTTCCTGGAATCACAAAATATTATAAGAAAGAATTATTTTGGAACTAAGACAACAAACCAAACCAGCTGAAAATTTTGTGTTCTATGAAGATTTTTCGTATTTTTCTTGCAAAGTTGGTTTGTTCTTGTCCAAAAGAGCCACTACGTGGCAAGACGAGCAGTAAGTCATCCCTTTTCAGAGACAACTGATTCCAATTGGAAAGCCTATGAAAGGCTTAGTCATCCTCCAGTAATTTTTTCAGCTCACTAGATGTCTTCATCTTTCTCAGCTTTCAAACTCCACAAGACCAGCGAAGCCATGAGAAGCACTGCACATCTTTCAATTATCTTTTTCCACTTAAACTTTAAGGGTAGTGACATCTTATTTCGACACCATTCAAAATTGCGACAGGTATGACGAAAGCCTGTCGCGCTTTTCTCAAAAATTGATTTGAAAAATCCACATAGAAATGGGTCGTGTCGAATTCGTCCGCATTGTTCTTCGTTTTGATTGCATTGATGCATTATTTTTAACCTCCTCGTTGCTTCATGTGTGAACAACTCAGCGGATAGTCCAAACTTTACCATTTTTTGGTGGGTCGATTTTTCCATCGCCAGGTATTGTACCTACCACAAATCGTCATCACGTAATTCAGCAAGGATAAGAAGTGTTCCCTGCAGAAGTCAAGCACGCTCTGATCATCCTATGTCAATCATAATTTAGTCAGGGGTTTGCCTTGGTCTAGAAACCTTCTATCGTCTGCCGGATCTTTTTTAAGTTTTTCAGCTTTATCCCTATATTTCACCTCCATGCGGAATCCTCCATTTCAAATATCACTCCTCGGTCGAATTTGGCATTACTAGATACGTTTATGCTTTCATCCCCCCTGTACTTGGTTAGAAGATATACGGATGCCATGATGACATGAGATATACATAAGTAGATCTGATCAAAAACCTATCTTCAAACAAATTTTGTATCGCAAGTTGATGAAACTGTTATTCGATAACTTTTTTAATAAAAATGCAAATACTTCATATAATGACGGTATTTCTTTTCTTTTCCAAATAATTGCCATAACCGGCAAGGGAGCCTTTCAAATAACAGAACCTTTTTATATAAGAAGCCAAAAAATATGTCACACATGCCTTCGTGTGCCTTTTTTCAATCACTTCAAAGCTTTTTTGAAGGTTGACGATCTCTAAAATAAATACGCGTCGCACAAAACTCGTCCTTGCTCGAACGTTTTGTTTGACGTTTTGAAAGGTGTCAAAAGCAACGAAATTTTCTTTTACTTTTCATTACAAAAAGGTTGACACATGGCTGCGTAAAACGTTTGTATGTATGTATGTATGTAAATGGCTTTAGTATTTTAAATGGAAAATCAAAGAAAAATCATACAAGTAAAATGAAAAAAAAGTTAGCGCCATCAAAAAGTGTGAAGCAATGAGGTTAATAAATGTAAGTAACAGTAGTAAGCAACAAAGTATAAACTACTCGTAAGCATTTGCCGTTAAACATACATTTTATGTAAGCGTGCGTGCCTTGACGAGAATACCGACGAAGTAGAGCAAATAAAAGATGAAATTGTGAGGAAGGAAGTAAGAGGAAAGCACGAAATCAAAGCGACAGCTGGCGGGCTGACGAATTGAAAATATATCTGTATGTGTAGATGGGTGGGTACAAAAAGGTCGATAGGGCATGTGAGTTCGCGCGTATGTGGGTGTGCAAATGTTGATTGCAAAATGTAAAAAAAGTTAACTCCTATTGTGGGTGTATGCGGGAGGAGTTTTCGTGCGAATATGGAAGTGGAAAATGCGACGCTAGAGAAGGAGGAAGCAAATATTAAAGTCATTGAAGGCTACGAGTTAAAAAAAATAAAAATACAAAGTTGAGTTTCCTTAAGTGTGCGGTATAACTAGAGGGCTCCAAAACGTGCTAAATTGGTGGCGAGACATTTCAAGGAAATTGGGATCATATGAATGGAGGTGCATTTGGGGGGAAACAAGAATAAAAATATAATCGCGTGATCAAAAAAGGACAAATTCCGAGTTATCGATATAATGAATATACATTTGCGTTTTTATTAAACATTCTTGTGATATCGGTATATAAAAATTAGAGAGATATGAGAAAAATCTGCATTGTAAGACATTTTCTGGAAAAGAAAACTCCATAATTTTTTTTTCAACCGGTGGTTTCAGGCACCTATATAAAACAAAGGGGTCGTATCTACTTGTGATGTCATATTCCTAACAAAAGTCCAATGAACAGGTGATGTAACAGGTTACAACCTATGTCACATTAACTTGTGAGGTCACATCACACATTGCTGACACATCAAATTGTGATCTCACATAACATATTGCTGTCACATCAAAATGTGGCACAGCAACTCATATTGTTGTCACATCAACTAGAGATGTCCTGTCTCTGACCCTTGTTGTTACATCATATTGTTGTTACATCAACTAGTGATGTCCTATCCCTGACCCATCAACCAGTGACGTCACATACCCGGCCCTTGGATAGAACACAGGGCTGCCGGATCACCTGACAAATATCACATGTATTGGTGATGTTAAAGGCACCACGTCACATTATCCAGTGATGTCACATCACATATATCTGGCACATCAATTAGTAATGTCACATCACCTTTTGTTATCACAACAACAAGTGAAGTCCTATCCGCGACGCGACTCACATATATAATAGTTGTCACATCACATATTGCTGTCACATAAACTAATGATGCCACATCATACATTCACTTCAACTAGTGATGTCCTATCAACTAGTGATGTCACTTCCTTGACCCTTGTCATATGAAATAGTGATGTCATAGCTCTATACTATATTACGTCCCCGACTCATGAAATAGTGATGTCACATTTTTACGCCATTTAACTTCAACTAGTGATGTCACATGCCCGACCATTGTCAAGTGAAGTAGTAAAACACAAAACATGTTATTCTTCAAAAAGGCGACAGACCATAAAATTAAATAAATTAAGTTAAGTAAATGCTCAGCGAAGAGAAAGGGCCTTAAATCGAGCAATGTGTCAACGCACCAAACCATGCGTCTACTTGCACAAATTTTCGTGTTTTAAAGAAAAGCTTGATCCATTTTTTTCTGGTTAAAATAAATGAAAAACGTATGCTACCCAAGTTGGCCCCGACTATAGTAAAGAATAATAAAAAATAAAAAAGCTCTTTTAATGCGCACTTACATTCATATGTATGCATGTAAATAAATGGAAGATGTTCGCAATCAAATGTTCACTTTATTCGCAAAAGTCACTTAATCATTTATAGCGAATCGGCACTCAGAGAGTCATTTATTTAGGCGTATGAAATTTAATGTCTTATGGTGGTAGAGGTTATTTTACTTTTTTTTTCATTCCTACTGATATATTTATACACTCCAATTTAAATGACAAACGTCAAAAAAACTCATACAAAGTAAAGAAAATTGAATAAAAGTCTTATCAACTAAGGGGCTGTGTACAAAATGAGCACAGCAGATGTTGAGCTGAAGATTGGTGGTGGCTGTTAGACACAATGACGCCCGCAGTAGTCATTCACATGTGCGCCTTTAGGCTTACCATTTTATTTTCATATGAACTCAATCTCTTTTCAACTAAACATATGGGCGTGGCAAAACCCCAGCCGCGACCTCTGCTATATTTGAGCAACAATAAAGTTTTATCCTCTGACTGATGTTGTCGCCAATAGCTGATTATCATGTTACCCGAATGCTTTCAAGTTGATTAGATTATAAAAACTTTACTTTACTTCAATTTACTCATCTGCATACTATTTATATTTGCATACTATATACATGTATGAGTTAAAGCTACCACGGAAAAACATTGTGTGAGTCTAGTTCGCGAGGGTTATTATCCTCGATATGTCTTTACTGGATGCAGGAAAGTATCATTGTGGTCTGTATATCCAACTAATCGTTTTTTTGGCATTCAAATACCGTGTTTGTTTTGACTTACACATCCCACCAACTACGTATTTGAATATTTTATAGCGTGATGGCATATATTTATTGTGAATCTTAAGCCCTCTCAATTTAAAATTATTGCAGACAAACATAAAGATATGACAAACTTAACAGGAGTTTTCTCTGATAAATTTATTTTAACTCGCACCTGAGCTTTTTACGAATTCAGATCAAAATCTATTCCCACCCAATAGTCGCATAAAAGCGTCCAATTGAGAGCACAAGCAAAATTGAAAGTTGAGATGCTGTATAAAATTGAATATGTAATACAGGTTACTTCCCGGCCAAGAAGGATTGCTATTGGAAATGGTATATGGGTGTTTCCATGAAATGGTCCACCGTGACTTAAAATATATGTAAAATTACTAAAATATTTATGAAGGTAAAAAGTGTCACGTGCGTAATGTCACGTGAGTAATCAACAATTTTTTTTTTAGCCAACCCAAGATCAGTTGTTTTCGAAGCAAACAAAGTAGGTCGCCTCCCAGTTGGTGCACCCTGGGTAACGCTAAATGACCTACATAGCCTACACGGCTAGTTTCTTGTATTGCCGGTTCTACGAGAACGGTACCAGTACTTGTGCTGTACCCATCGTGCCGAAACGACCCGGGCCGTTTTCTTATATCGACCCGGCCAAGAGCAATACACTCGGGGCGACCCTCTCTGACATTTAGGCAGGGCTACACCTCGCTACAACAACAACAACATGAAGCTCCATTATTAACCTTTATTAAAAAAAATTACCGGAACAAAAATCTCCTACAATTCGCTTACTTTCGCATTTTTTCACGGTTCTAAAAGAAACTTCCATTTTTGTCATGTGCGTAAGTCAACTTTGATTGACTGGAACTTGGGTACCCAGTGCTCAATTTTCCAATATTTATACTTTTTGGAAAAAACTCATCACATGCAATGAAGCGATCCTAAAAGATGTGACTTCTTCCCATTATATTTCTATTTTTATTTTACAACATTCAAACGCAAATAAAGCTGGAATTATTGGTGATGTTTGTCGTAACGCTGTAGTCGTATCCAATCAGCTGATTCGACCAACCTTATGGGATTTAATGCAATCGATTATTGGTGCCATATCGTAACGCTAAGGTCTTAACCGGATCTTAGCCAACCAATTGGTTTTTGGTTTTCCGCGGTAACGATAAACAGCTGATTACCTTTTTTGTTCATTTAATTTATTTGTTTTGCATTAATTTTTCGAATTTATTGGTTTTTGCTATTTGGTGAGTTATCATTTTACATTTTTTAAGAAAATATTAATTAAGATTGTGTTCATAGCTTTTTTTTGCAGTCAATCAGCTGTTTACGGTTACCGCACCAATAATCGATAAAAATGTATCGCATAGGGTTGCGTTAGGGATACGACTACAGCGTTACGACAAACATCACCAATAACTCCAGCTTAAACGTGTACAAATGTCGCGTGCATAACCATGGAAACACCCATATTTCGGATGATACCCACACCTCTATTTTTGATAGATTTCTAAAAACTTATATGAGATAATTCATTGCTGATGGATCTGAAATGGTAAAATTTGTTAGCTATATTGAGTCGTTGATGAAGCTGAGCCACTCACTTGTAAGCAATGGCACAACAACATACGCTTTTGCTTTGGTACCTGCTAGTGAGCGAAAGGCTGGGCCCTAGTGTAAATGTATTACTAGTGAGAGCGCCGTGATCGCAAGTAAGCGACTGAGCATAACAAACGACATCCATTGATTGGTCGGTGGAATCATAATGGTCTTACAAGCGTAGCAACAATTTCATTGTTCGAGATGCCAAGCAATGAGCGCAATTTTCTGTATGAATTTGATTCTCTGGATTTCACATAATTGTCGCACTAGTTGACGAGGCTTGATTTAAACTTCAAAACTGTATCTATAGATAAATCGACTTAGCTCGTTGAACGGGTCACACTATACAGTAACCGTACCGAAGTAACCTCCAAAAACTATTTATGCTCTTTCGAAGTTCGAAATTGGATGAATGCTTTGAAATTAAGGCAAAAATATCCCAACGTGTATTGAGGATATTTCTACTTCTCCTGGTACTTACAAGATTTTGACAGTGGACCAAGGTTATAATATCATTTCGTATTAGTTAAAGTAAAACTGTAGTAGATAGCCAAATACACCAACTTTTTAGCTTTTGCTTTGATTGTATGTTCTTCCTTTAAAATGTGTAAATGTACCGTAGGTACTCACCTGAAAATATACGAAAAAGAGAAATTTTTTTAGTAAAAGTATCATAATTATAATCTTCACTTATAATATAAAAAAAATTTATAGGGCCATTCATTATTAACCCTAGAATGTTAATATACGTAAATATTACGTCTATTATTATGCCCAACGGATTTTACCCACCATCCCGCCCGACCGACACGAGGGGCGCATCCGCATAACGCGCGGATTAAATTTGCCGAGTGTTTGAAAGGCGGAGGTTTGTTAAGCGTCGAGATCTCAAACTGCTCAGCTACAGAGAAAAATTCATCAGCTGAGTGTAATACGAAAATAAATAGATAATAAAAATACATAAATTGATACTACGTAGAAATCAATTGTTAAGAGAGAATAGGATAGTTTTTTTAATAATGAAAAGCGAGTCCGAAATATCAAAAGTGTCTGAATGAGAGTTATAATTTTCGCACAAACACTGGAACGGCTCGTGTAATTGATAGTTGGTTCTACATTGCTTCAGAAGAATAGGTTTAAAATGTCTTAAGGCTCGTGAGGGAACATTAAAGTTAACTTCGTTCAAAAGAGGAGGGCTTGAAATCCACCCGTTTAGGAGTTTACACATGAATATTACACCTAGCATTTCTCTACGGCTAACAAGGGTAGGGAGATTGATAAGTTTCAAGCGATTAGTATAAGGAGGAAGGTTACACGAAGGATCCCATCGTAGATCTCTCAATGCAAAAAGTAAGAATTGTTTTTGAATAGATTCTAGCTTATCTATATGAATTTGATAACGCGGATTCCATATAATCGAGCCGTATTCTAATATTGGTCTAACTAATGTAGTAAAAAGGGTCTTAGTAATATAAGGGTCGCTAAATTCTTTTGACCACCTTTTCACGAAGGCTAAAACACCTCTGGCCTTATTGGCAGTAGCCTCGATATGAGGATTGAAACTAAGTTTACAGTTCATCATCACACCCAAGTCAACAAAAACATTAACGTGTTCAAGAGTATAATTGTTTATCGAATAAGAAGCTGGTTGAAGAGTTCCACGAGAGAAACACATGAATTTACATTTTGCCAGATTAAGCGGCATATAGTTTACGTTGCACCAACTAACTAAGTGGTCTAAGTCCGTTTGAAGCAAAGAACGTTCCTCCGTCAACGCATATGACTTAAATAGTTTCACATCGTCAGCATATAACAAGATTTTAGAGTACTTAATTGTTGTACACATGTCGTTTATGAATAGCAAAAACAGAACCGGGCCAAGGTGACTGCCCTGAGGGACACCAGAAGAGACATCAATGGCATTTGAATACGTATTTTTTAAAATTACACGTTGTGTTCTACCACAAAGATAGGAGGAGATCCAACGAGTAAAACCAGGTTGAAAGCCTATGAGATCAAGTTTATGTATGAGTAAAGCGTGGCAAACTTTGTCAAATGCTTTACTAAAGTCGGTGTATATAACGTCAGTGCTTAAATTATTTCTAAACCCATTCGAGACGTAGGTAGTGAATTCAAGTAAATTAGTTATGGTTGATTTGCCTTTACAAAATCCATGTTGAGAACTTGCAATAGGTGTTGGGATCGAAAATGCTAGATAATTGGTAATGATGGCTTCGAATAACTTGGGAATGGCGGAGAGCTTTGCTATTCCACGATAATTTTCTACGCAGGACCTGCTCCCACTTTTATAAAGAGGTATAAGAAAAGATTCTTTCCATGAAGTTGGGAAAATCCCACACTGTAAAGACAGATTAAACAACTGTGTTAAGGGCTGGTAGATGTATTCAGCACACTTTTTAAGAAAGCATGTCGGGATTAAGTCGGGGCCATATTTGAAAGACTCCTTTAAGGCCTTTAGGTGTAATAAAACATCTTCTGGGTTTAAATGAGGAACATGGATTGAGTTAATGGAGTGTGGTAAATAAGGGTATCCGTTAGATGATAAATTTATTCCAGAAGAATAATTGGACTTGAAGAATTGAGCAAAGAAGTTGGCAATCTCTAGGTCGTCACTAGAGATTTTATCTTTAAATTTCATAGATGAAGGAAACCCTTTTACCCTGCGTTTAGCGTTTACGAAACCATAAAATGTCTTCGGATTGCAAATAATGTTCTTTTTAATTTTACATAAGTAAGCATTGTAACACTTTTTATTCAATTCTAAATATTTATGGCGCAAAACAGAGTATTGTACATAATCAGAGTGTAAACCAGTTTTTTTGTATAGTTTAAAGAAGCGTGACTTTCGATTTTTTAAAGATTTGAGTTCTTTAGTGCACCAGACTTGCATTGGCTCATCATTACGTAAACAGATGCGCTTTGGTACAAACTTTTCAAAGAGGCTGTATATGGTACTGTTGAAGTGAGATAAGTTTCGCTCGACGTCCTCATTGTAATGAGGCCAAACAAGTTTGGAAAGTTCTTTATTTATCTTTTTGAAGTTGGCTCTAGAGAAATCAAAAGTTTTAATAGAGTCATAAGGTTTCGTAATACAATCGCGATTATAGTTTATGATTTCGTAGGCTATTTCAAAAGATGGATGGTAAGCGTCTTCGGGAAGAACTAAAGGATCACATCGATTTACAGTGAATTTAGACAAGTCATCAACAAAGGCCAAGTCTAAGACTTTTCCTAACTTGTTCGGAATAACATTAATCTGACTAAGACATAGATTGGTCATTTCGTCCAAAAACTCATTACACAACTTAGATGACACTGGGACAATATTGCCATCAATTATTCTCCACGAGATGTGTGGCAGGTTGAAGTCACCCAAAACAACTACTGAGTCCACGGGCTTAATCAAAGAACTTACAGTTTTTATAAGTGAAATGTGGTGCATATACACTGATAAATCAGATGACGGTGGAATGTAACTAACAGCTAAATAAATATGGCCTGTGCCAATTCCTATACGTATGCATTTAAATTCTATGTTTTCAATATAAGGTAAATTAACATCTTCAGATGGTATTGAAGAATGTACAGCCAATAGGACCCCGCCCCCGGTTCTGTCTAAGCGATCGTTTCTATAAATCTGATAACCATCACAAAAAATTTCGGAATCAAAGACATGTGGTTTTAACCAAGTTTCAGTGAAAGCAATAATTCTATAGTTACAATTGATCGTTTTTAAGTAAAAATCAGTTAATTTGGTATTTAAACCTCTAACATTCTGATAATAGATATTCAAGAAAGAATTTAGAATTAGTTTTTTGGATCAGTATTCTGACGAGGAATTTGTACAGCATCTGGGTCGTTCGCAGTTGACTTAGGTGAAAACTCGCGAATAAAAGCACCAGGGGGCCAGAACGACTGATCCAAAATCACATCGTAATCTTCATCAAAAACATCAATCCTAAATGAAGAAATTTTTCGCTCATAATTAAATTTAAACTTATGTATTACTAAACCCTCAGCCTTAATTTTCGATTTGATGTAAGACTTAAGGTCGTTGACGGAAGTGTCTTTCTGAAATCTAGACACGAATATCGATTTTCGCGGTGGAACCACAACCAGCTTAGTAGCCGTTGGTTGAACTGAATTGGCAGTATTTTGTTGTACAGGGGTTCGATTTGGGGCCTCGGAAGTGGACTGAACCACTTCCAAGGAAGTGGATGAACCCACTCCTTTGCAAGTAGGCGGCACCACTTCTTTGGAAGTCGACGCAATCACTTCTTTGAAAGTGGACGGAACCACCCCCTTGGAAGCGGATGGAACCACTTCTTTGGAAGCGGGTGGAACCACTTCTTTGGAAGCGGACGGAATCACCTCCTTGGAAGTGGACGGAACCACTTCTTTGGAAGTGGACGGAACTACTTCTTTGGAAGTTGACGGAACTACTGCTTGGGGACTGGGTGAGGCCAAGTCGATTAATTCCAACATTTGCGATTGGTGACCTAGCTGGGGAGGGTTTAAATTCAGGGGCTCAGGCAAACTAGGTTCTCGATAATTTAAATCTTTCGAAATGTTTTTTTCAACAACAAGAGAACCATCTAAACACTTAAAAGACCTAAAAAGTTTTTCGTAATGGTCAAATTTCACGGAAATTTTAGAAAACTCCTTACCGATTTCAGAAAACGCATTTCGAGTTTCCCTAAAAAGCTTGAAAAGATCAATTTCAGCTGATCTACATTTTACACATGACCAACGAACACCCTTGTTATCATTTATGGCATCTACAATCCTACCTGTCAACCCTGCGCACTTCATATGACCAAGCGCATCGCAGAGCCAGCAAGACACGTAGCGTTCGGATTCGCTTTTTATTTGACACTTTTCGTAAATACAGTACATTTTTAAAACGACAAAAAAAAAGTTCTGTTATTAATTAAGAAAGGAAAAGTTCAACTAATAATTTATAAAAGTTGGTTTTAATTAAAAGCAACCCTGAAAGTTTTATAGGCAAGTGTTTATATAGCAGCGAGCAGCTTGAGAGTCACTGTATTCTGACACTCAACAAACAACGCAAACAGCTGTAATAAAAGAAAATAGCAAAGTCCAATAAAAACAGCCGTTACAGTTTACCGCAATTCCGTATAGCTGTGAGCACTCGGCAGTTCTTTCTTCATTTTAGTGTTGCATTAAAAAGTGAATAATTAATCAATAGTCAGTTCCGTGTTCGCTTTAATCGTTCTTACAAAAAAAAGTGTAAACGTAAATTTTACGTAGTCTTAGCATTAACGTATGTATTATTGCCCAAACTTTCTATACAATTGAAGAACAGTTTCTGTGATAAATGATGAATTTGCCTTCATTTTTATACCCAGCTGTACTTGTACACAGGGTATTATAACTTTGTTAGGATAACGGTTGGTGTACAGGTATAAAGGAATCGAGATAGATATAGACTTCCATATAACAATATGGTCAGGATCGAAAAAAAATTTGATTGAGCCATGTCCGTCCGTCTGTCCGTCCGTCCGTCTGTCCGTTAACACGATAACTTGAGCAAATAATGAGATATCTTCACCAAATTTGGCATGCGTACTTATTTGGGTTCAGAATAGATTGCTATTGAAAATGGGTAAAATCGGACCATAACCACGCCCCTTTTTCGATATCGAAAATTTCGAAAAACGTATAAAATGGGTTAATTCAATATTAGAAGCAGCTACAATGATAAAATTTGCAATATGTATTGATTTAGATGTTCTAAGGCCGATTTTATAAAAAATTTTGAAAAGGGGGCGTGGTACCGCCCACGTATATTTGAAGAAATTTTAAAATTTTGACTCTTAATAACTTCAGAACAGTTTATGCTAGTATAACGAAATTTCGTAGAGGACATACTATTGTTGTGGTAAATTCAGCTATAGAAAATAAACGAAATCGCTTCGCGACCACGCCTACTTTTTCATAAAAGTTATATTGAAAGGAGGTGGAAATATTGAAAAGTCCATATCTAATTAACTGATTTCGCTATAATAATATAATTTGGTACATACATCAACTTTCATATTCTTTACATAATTTTTTCAAAATTTTGGAAAGTGGGCGTGGCACCGCCCACTTATGAGTCAAGCAATCTTTAAATTCGACTGCTAACAACTTCAGAACGGTGTGAGATAGATTTACGAAACTAGGTATACAAAACAAAGAATAACAGCATTTTATGTGCACAGCTGGGTATGTAATGTTCGGTTTCACCCGAACTTAGACTTCCTTACTTGTCATGTTCAATCTTAAGAAAACAGCGACTATTTGCATTTACCCTATCACGAAAAAGCACCTCTGAATTATAAGAGAAAAAAAAAGCAACCGAAACGAATGAATTTTGTATTTTTTAACTGGTATGATTTCATCCAGAAAAATATAGTTATATACTGGTATCGAATGGATATTTTCTGACCAGTATGAGTTCTGCCAGAAAATTAGAGTTGTATACTAGTATTTTTCTGACTAGTTTGAGGTTCAGGGAGATTCCAGTTACGGAAAAATCGTTCTAAGGCTAAGGTAAAAATACAAAGTTAGAACGACATCTCATAACATTTTTTTACTTAAAATAGTACATAAATAGCTACTGCATAACTATAAAGAATGCTTATTATTTCTATGTAACTATATGCCGAAAAACACATAAACTAGATATTGCAATGAGTTTGTTGAGCTCAAAATTAATTTCAAGTAGTATTTCCACCCTCATATTCAACGCTCAAATAATTTATAAGCTCTAAGTACCTGGATATTACCAAGGTTATACATATAGATATAAAACGAAATTGCGAAGGATATTTAATATTCGCTTAGTGCTATTTTAGTAGCAAATGTTAATGCAGCAATACTAATTAACATGAATGTATGTATGTGCTAAGCTGAGTGGAGCTAAACTTAAACGTTGTATAGAAATGAAAAAAATCTTGTTTTGCGTTTGAATGTATAAATACTAAATATTACAGTTGTACCTTCTCTAAACACAACCAACGAAGATCTGGCGTACCTTAGGAAATGTTGACGCTTTTACAAAATACTGCCATCTATATACTATTTATACATAAGTACTCGCAAACAAATTTTGATGTTAAAACAGCACTTCAAGGTGCTGCTGTGTATTTAAACTAAAAAAGTGCTATTTTAGCACCAAAAAAGAGTCAAAGTAACAAAAAAAAAAAAAAACAAGTAAGGAAGTCTAAGTTCGGATGAACCGAACATTAAATACCCAGCGGTAATTTTCAGAACGGGATAACAATGATATAGCCCCTAGGAGGATTTACCTAAAGTTTTTACTATCTTTCCGAATTATGTCAATTTATGGGATTTTCGAAATTTTCCATATGGAAAGTTAGCAGGGTCGGAAAGGGATTTCGTCCAATTACATCAGGTATGCTCCCTATTATGCTAGTATACCTTGTACCAACTTCATCGTTCTACCGTAATCAGTTTAAAAGTTATGACCCGTGAAATTTTCAAATAGGCCTCCCTGAAAAGTGAGCGATGACGCGCCTACTTTTAAAAATTTATCAAAAAATCATAATAGAATGATAGTGGTTTCATCCTACCAAACTATATCATTTTAACCATTTCCGTTACCGATTTATGTAAATTTTTGTAATTTTCGAAATTTTTCAGTTTCATCATGTATACTCCCAACGAAGCTAGTATGCTTTGTGCCAAATTTCATCATTCTACCCTAATCAGTTTAAAAGTTACGACCAGTCTATTTTTCAAAAATACCTTCCTTAAAAGTGGGTGGGACCACGCCCACTTTAGAAAATTTGTGGTGATTCACCTTTAAGAGTGGGCGTGGTTGGAGGGCGATTTTATCCAATTTCATCAGGTATACTCCCAACGATACTAGTATGCTTTCTTTCTATCGTAATCAGTTTAAGAGTTACGACCAGTCCAATTTTCAAAAATTTTTCCCTTAAAAGTGGGCAGTGCCACGCCCACTATAAAAAATTTATGGAAAAATCATAAGAGAATGACCAGGGGGATTCACCTATAAAATTATATCATTTTAGCCGCCGAGATATGTCAATTTGTGTGACTTTCGAAATTTTCGATATCGAAAAAGGGGCGTGTTTATCATCCGATTTCGCCCATTTTCAATAGCAACCTACCTTGTCCAGAAAGTAACCTGTTAACAAAATTTCATGCAAATATCTCAATTTTTACTCAAGTTATCGTGTACACGGACGGACAGACGGACGGACATGCCTTAATCAACTCCTCTTTTCATCCTAAGAACTTTCATATATGGAACTCTATATCTATCTCGATTATTTTGCGCCATTACATACTACCACCGTTATGTGAACAAAATTAATATACCCTTATACTAGTACTAGTACACTGGGTAGAAAAAACTATTTACACCACACTTAGTCACGTTGCCTCACCACACTACTATATTGCCTTCACCACGCGTCGAACTAACAATTATTAACTGCTTAGCGGAGCTGTCTACCAGTAGGCTATCGTGTACTTATGTTTGCCGACGTCAAATTGTAGCTTTGTTCTGAATGGTAGCGACGAACAGCTTTTATGGATTTACACCACACTTTTTCACTTTACACCTTTTTAGTGTAGCAAAAGAACGTTGACACCAAAATAGTGTTAGCTTCACCCCAAAAGAGTGTAACCTTTGCACCATTTTTTTGCGTGTAGTTTGCTGAGTCTCATGACAGCTTCTCGTGGTTTGCGTGTATATCTTAGCAACATAGCGGAAACCTGCAAGGTATGTAAATCGCTTGATGGAAGGCGTTATTTGGAGAATTATTTACGTTGACTATCGAATTGGATAATTAAGTATGTCGATGTTTAAGTACATGAATAATATTATATTTTTTTACTTTTAATAGTGCTTGTCGATCAAGTTAATACTTGTAATTATGTACCCACGATAACTTGAGATATTAGTATATCTTCACCAAATTTCGTGTGTACCCTGCAGCGAAACCAACTTATTGAAAAATACTTTACAACTAAATGGTGCACCGGGGCCAACTAGTCAGTGTTTTGTCTTTTTTCCATATAAGCAACTGGTATTCACCGTCTAGGGCCACACCTGGTCCATGTTTTGATCAATATCTCGAGAACGGGGTACTGTATGGGACTAATAACTACACAATGTTAAATCACTCGTTAACACCTTTCATTTGATAACCATATTGTATGAACCAGTTATAAGGTTACCCTGGTCCACATTTTGCAAGATATCTCCAAATCCTTCCCGATTATTAACTTTTTTGTTTGCCTATAACCATGTCCGGCTCCAGCAAAAACTACGTGCTAAATTGTATGATCCGGCAAGCTGAAGTCAACCATATCATACTAGGGGTCAGGAAAATAGTAGTTCGAGAGATATTATACTCTTATTCGACTTTGAATTGATAATCAGGAAGCTAATGAAAACCTGAGGTATTGTTGTTTTGGAAATTTTTATTTTATTTTACTTCTCTTCACAAATTACTACAAATGTAGTCTATCGGGCATATGAAGGTTAATAAAAGTTTTATCTGGCAGCTTATACTAAGTCCGGGGTAAAGTCCATTAAGGATTCGAAAGACACGTAATTTTAATATGTTGTCCATATTTAAAGTAACAAATCTCCACCTTTGAATTTTTATAAGGACAACAGGATCCTTTACTAGAATATCGAAAAACGTTAAAACAGACATTGGAATTTCAAAAGAAGTTTGGTTGATTGCGTAACAATATGTTTTCTAGCACAAATAACTGCGTATATCTTAAAATTTGGCGATTATAGTGCACTTTTTATAGGTCGTGAGTAACATTTAGTTATTCAAGTAGCAAAAGTTCAGATAAATTTGATTCAGCTTCTCAGCAAAAATTCATTTGCTTTGCCGATGCCGTTCGGAGTCGGCAAAAACTGTAAGTCCCACCAATTTGAAGGATAAAATTTCAAGCAGCACACTACAAAATGGAAGAGATGCTCGTCACAAAAATATCGTTAGAGTTTATAATGATACTATAATGATATATCGCCGCCATAATAACAAATACCGTTTTACTAGCTATGAAGTCTGTAAATGATAAGGATACAGCAATATAGAATTCAGTAAGATCCAGATTGCATCGATCAGGATAGTTTTTGAACCATAATGGTCAAAATTGGAGGGTATGCGTTTAAAAAAAAGCACATTGATTTTTGGGACAGTCTTACATAAATTTATCTTTATCTCAAGTTAATATGTGTGCTGCGCCATTGCAGCGGAAGCCATCATAAAATACATTTATTATGACTTTAGTCACAAACGACCACCTCATCAATTTCAGCGCACGCCATTTAAAGCCACGAACACTATTATTTCCACACATACAAATAAAGTTTAATAGTGTACGTTTTGGTAATAAACGGAAACCGAATATTTTAATAACGGGTTCTTTGAATTTCTGCACACGAACTACACGATTAAACAGCCATCAATCTGGTAGATAACTTCATTGCTAGTGTGGTGAATGTTATGACAGGAATTATATATTTTTTTTTATCTCAACGGGAGCTCTTTTTTCTTCTCTTTAAATCTGGGGAATCCATTTAGTCTTTCTCAAAAAGTTGTTGGGTTCTTTTTGAATCGTGTTTTGGCTAATTTGGATCTTGTTTTTTTAAACTGTACCTCAACTATTTAATAACCGGTTTTGAATTTCGGGTTTCCCTTCACCAAGTTTTTGCATCACAAATTCACGTGTATTAAGTATCTAGCATTAATGTCTCTATTAAGTATGCGAGTGCAGAAAATTCAATAAAAACTACACTCGAACATTTTATGCCATTTTGGAAGTGGCAATAATATAAAAGAGAAAAATTAAATTTTCCTAAACTAAATATACCGTGAAATGTTAATATACATATGTATGTAGTTACGTGTAGGGCCGGATTAACACCTTCGGGGGCCGTAGGCAAGAATCCTGTCGGGGCCCCTAGACAATGCATTTTTTGAAGAAACCGTGTAGATTTAAAGCGTATATTTGACAGCAAAGTAACATTTTAGCATTTATGGTGGCGAATACACCTATAGATTTTTCGATGGTCAAACATAATCTACGCCGACTTATTGGTGGTTATTTACGTTATGCTTACTTTCGTAAACTGACATCCCCTTATCGAAGTGGTCGAAATTATATGAAAATACATATGTATGTATATGCCACGTACGGATTTCTCAGGATCTTTCTCGAAAACTTTAGTGTACGTAGAAAAATTTTGGTTTACGGTCTATTTGTCCCCCCATCGACAATGAAAATAGTTATTTTGAAAAGCTCATAGTTCTCGAGCTAGAGCCACCTTTTCTCCATCCATAATATCCAAAAATACTAGTTTGGGAAAATGGAGTTATCTTGTATAACAAAAATTCTCACAGAGCGAAATTTTTGTAGAGAGATTAAAAATAAACAAGTAAGGAAGTCTAAGTTCGGGTGAAACCGAACATTACATACCCAGCTGTGCACATAAAATGCTGTTATTCTTTGTTTTGTATAGTTAATGGTGTTAAAATTAATAAAAATTGCTTGACTCATAAGTGGGCGGTGCCACGCCCACTTTCCAAAATTTTGAAAAAATTATGTAAAGAATATGAAAGTTGATGTATGTACCAAATTATATTATTATAGCGAAATCAGTTAATTAGATATGGACTTTTCAATATTTCCACCTCCTTTCAATATAACTTTTATGAAAAAGTAGGCGTGGTCGCGAAGCGATTTCGTTTATTTTCTATAGCTGAATTTACCACAACAATAGTATGTCCCCTACGAAATTTCGTTATACTAGCATAAACTGTTCTGAAGTTATTAAGAGTCAAAAATTTAAAATTTCTTCAAATATACGTGGGCGGTACCACGCCCCCTTTTCAAAAATTTTTATAAAATCGGCCTTAGAACATCTAAATCAATACATATTGCAAATTTTATCATTGTAGCTGCTTCTAATATTGAATTAACCCATTTTATACGTTTTTCGAAACTTTCGATATCGAAAAAGGGGCGTGGTTATGGTCCGATTTTACCCATTTTCAATAGCAATCTATTCTGAACCCAAATAAGTACGCATGCCAAATTTGGTGAAGATATCTCATTATTTGCTCAAGTTATCGTGTTAACGGACAGACGGACGGACGGACGGACGGACGGACGGACGGACGGACGGACGGACGGACGGACATGGCTTAATCAAATTTTTTTTCCATCCTGATCATATTGATATATGGAAGTCTATATCTATCTCGATTCCTTTATACCTGTACAACCAACCGTTATCCTAACAAAGTTATAATACCCTGTGTACAAGTACAGCTGGGTATAAAAAGTTATTTGAGGGCAAAAGTCGAGAAAAATGAATACAAAACTCCTCCTACTTAGATTTTAATCGTTTCTTGTGAAACTACGCTCCTGACAAAAAAATGGCTCTGTGGGAGTGTTTTGTATACAAGATAAATTAAATTTACCCAACTAGTATTTTTTTATATTATTCATGGAGAAAAGATGGATCTAGCTCGAAAACTAGGGGCTTTACAAAAATAACTATTTTCATCGTCGATGAGAAACTCCGTGACAAATAAACGGTAAGTGAAAATTTTTCTAGGCCTACGAAAGTTTTCGGGAAAATACTATGGCATATATTTTCATATATTTTCCCCGAGCAAACTTTACAATCGCGATATCTCAGAACTGGTTGCTCTTAGAGAAAAATTTTCAGGACCATATTTGTAGAGAGTTCTACAACTTTGTCTCAGGTAATTTTTCGAAAAAACTTACCATTTTCGAGAAAAATATTTAGAACCTCAAATTTTGACTTTGACCCCGAATAACTTTTTTAACACACATGAGATCGATGGGGACTTTTGAAGTTTTCTTTCTGACGGCGAATCGAAGATCTACCAATATTTGGCTCTGTGGAAAATAATGATTTTCCAAATGTTTATTTTGACCGCACTTTCATGCGATATTAATCGTGAATTGCTTTAATATTGTTGTTGGAAAATTTCATACCAGTTTTCAAATAAAGTTTTCGTTCATCGGAATATGTATTTTTTTGTGTGGGTGGCGAGGCCCCGGGTTTATACGGGGCCTATAGGAAGTTGTCTAGTCTGCCTTAGGGTTAATCCGGAACTGAATCCGGCACTGATTGCGTGTTATTCAGAAAAAATCTCACTGTCTGAGATGAAGTGAAGCTATGAAGAAGTGTGACGATAAAATATTTTACCTTCATCATACTAACTCAAATAGGGGATTCATCTCTCCCTTTGCAGGATATGCATGTAATCAACATAACCGCTTGCGGCTAAATTTTGTGGTTAGCAATAATTTTCTTTACTATTTTATTTAAACGCTGCCCATATACATGCTCCATTTAACCTGTGTAGCATAATTTGATTTTTTGTTTGCTCACTTCCATGTGTACGAACATACATATTATTTGGTAATAGTATACATCATAAAATACCAATTCAGCTTATCGAGGTGTGAGGTGGCATCACATAATGCAGAAATTCTTCAGACCGAAGAAGTGCATGAAGACATCATTTATTTGATAGAAAATTGAAGAGGAAAAAGAAAATAATTTTTACTTGCCTGAAATCTATGTACATAGATATATGAAAGCCAAAGTACAGTGGCACAATTTCATAATTTTGTCATTATAATCTAGATGGCTTGAGATAAAGAGCAGGAGAGAGAGCAATGAAGATCGAGGTATTCGGAGAGTGATATATAATAAATCGATGGGGAGCAAGAAAGAGAGAGAGTGAGAGAGAATTAGAGATGTAGAGATATACCTAGAGATAACGCCTGCGTGTTAGGAGTTTAGAATACGCCCGAAGTAGGCATACCGGTGGTAAGTGGTAACTAATATTCACATAGGTTTATGATCTACGGATATGATGCCTCTTACCTATCATTACCCATCTTCTTCATCCTTACAGATACAGGGATGACATGACGAAGAAGGTTCCACTGGTCATACCAAATCGCTACCACGACAGTCGGGCAGTATCGCAAGGGAGCACCGGAGCGTACCGTGCTCATATCCGCCCAGGGACTGTCAATTTGGAAATCATTCTCCAAAACCTTCGGGAAGTGTTTTTGTTGTTAAAAAAACCTCAACAACAAAAGAGAGAGAGAGAGGGATAGAGATATGAAGAGGGCATTAGAAAGAAATTTACACCTAGAGGGAGAGAGATATACATAAGTAGAGGAAGAGAAGTAGAAGTGGCATATAGAAAGAAAGAAAGAGGAAGATGAAGAAGGAGAGGAATATTTGGAGGTGGACGGAGAAAGGGGCAAATAGAGAAATTCAGATGGAGCAATGAAAAGGTAGAGGAAGAATGGACGGACTAAGAGAATGAGAGGCTGATTGATGAGGCGGAAATGGAGGCGGAGAGAAGTAAAAAGTATTTGGACTTGAAAAAAGAGAGATAGATGGGGATATATAGAGACAGAGAGAGAGAGAGAGTAAAAGGAGCTGATAAAAGTAGAGATAAGTAAAAAAAGTTAAAAAAAAGACGGAAAAAGACATTGATGGAGATAGGGTTTAAGATGGAAATGGATTGCAGATATATCGATGCGCCATGCGAAAACTAACACTTTTTAAATTTTTTACGAAAACTAACAATGTGTTAAACAATGTGTTTAAAATTCTGTAGTACATTTTCTTCAGAGAAAATATGAAAGTGTTACTTTTCGTCAGACACAAATTAAAAGAGTTAGTTTTCATGAGACAAAAAAAAGTGTAGAAAGTTTTTGTCAGACACAAAATTTCACAAAATTATGTAGATGGAGATGGATATACATAAAAATGAAAATGGAAGCATATGGAAATGTAGATGATTATGGAGATGGATACAGAGCTGCAGATAATTTTGGAGACAAACATGAAGATAAATATAAAAAGGAGATGAAGATTGAAATGGGGATAGAGAAAAAGATAAAGATAACATAAATCCGTGAAATAAAAATGAAACACTGTGCCGCACTACGCCCATGCAAACGCTTGCCGAAATTTGCTCAAATTATGCGGAAATGTGATTGCATATACCGCAGGCTAAACTCTCTCTTCCCCCATACATACATATGTACATATAACCTGCCATACACATACATATATACAAGCACTTAAGCATTTAATAATAAAATTTTCAAACCAATTTATGCTATGGCTACAAATAGCACACAAAATTCATGAGGCTATCAAATACTGAGTTGTGGCGGGTGGCGGTTGAAGTCGCTGGTGTCAGGTGGGCCTTACCATTTAGTTTTTTCCTGCTACTGACATACATAGCTTTGCATCTCCAGGAAGAGAGAGTATATATGTATAACTGTGAATTTGTGTGCAATGAATTTGTGTGAGATGAAGTGCAGCCGCAGGGCATAAAGGGGTGGAATGCATGGATTTTTGGGGATATATTGAAATCTTGTAAAAAAAAAATTATAGCACTTTTATGCAGTTCAAGGAAGCACTCTATTGTGTATGTAAGATTGGAAATTGCTATTGAAAAGCTCATCCTGGTTTTAAATTTGGATATTGAAGTGAAAGGCCATAAAACAAAATTTTGAAGTATGAAATTTAAGAGGCGCATGAATTTTTGATTTTCATAAATTTATATACCCCAAAATAATGTTTTTTTTTTTTTTGTTGGAATTGCAGCTTCATTGGTTGCTATGGTTGTGGTTATTTTCTTGCCATACGTATGTGTAGGGGACCTATGCGTTTTCTGAATTAAGAGTGCGTTTTTATTGCTGATTGGTATTTATTGAACTATCTTAAATTAGGTATAGGTGAACTACGCATACGAAATCTCTTCATCCTATAGACTTGTACTGTTACTGTGTTTCTTTTGAAAACAAAACTTTCGAATGCATTGATTAATGTGATGTATGTTCGGACTTAATGGTCAAAGTGGTTCCATTGAGGCGCTACCTTTCTGTCCGGGCACTTGATTTTTAGAAGAGAGTGTTAGATTTAAAACTCAGTAAAACATGAAAGTTTACTTTTAATACCAGTCGGTATTGAAATTAAGCCTTTTTGGAAATATCTATTTATTTATTTGTATGGAAAAAAGCGCCAAATTTGCCAAATTTGGTGCGGTGTAAATGTACTATAAGACTATCTACTTGGGGATTGCCACCTGGGGCGGTTTACAGGGTCGTCACCTTTCTCATTTTTTTTATTTTCAGCGGCATTTTCAAGTAGGGTTGTCACCTTACCGCAGTATATTTGGATATCCGGACTATCTCGGGAACCGCTTGACCGATTTGGATGAAATTTGGCATATAGATAGTATGATTGATTCCATGATTATCCATTTGGAGGTTGCCACTTGGGGGTGTACAGGGTTGCCACCTATCTCAATTTTTTTAAATTATGTTGTTAGATATGCCAATATGGGTATCAAATGAAAGGTATTTTCGCCGACATACCAATTAAAATATTTTCAAGTATGGTAGCCGCCCAGGGTTACTATTTTACCGCTTTGTATTTGTATTGTATATTTTTGGGATTATATTCGGATTATTTTAGGAACATTTTGAGATCTTTTAGGGGTTACTTTGGGATAATTTTGGGCTCTTTCGAGATCATTTTGGGTTCAATTTTCGATTAATTTGGGACAATTTTGGTGTAATTTTTGGATCATTTTGGAGTCATTTTGGGATCATTTTTGGATCATTTTGGGATAAATTTTGGGTAATTTTGGAAAAATTTGGCATCATTTTGGGTACATTTAAAGCTACGTTTACACTGCACCAAATACGTCACTTTTGGCCAAGTTTGCAGATTGAATTTGATCACCAAATTACGTCAACTTAAATTAAATTCATCTAATTTGGCAAACAAATTCATTCTGCGGACAAACATTCTCGAAATAACTTCGCCAAATGCGACGCAACATTAGCAACATTTTGGTATTTATTTTGGGTAAGTAAAGTTAGCGCTAAATAAATAATTAAATAAAATTAAATAAACAATTAGACTCATCCATCAAAAGTATAACGGTGCTAAAATCAGTTACCGCCTCAGGTGAAGCCGTCACCATGACGGTTGATTTGCTCTTTTGGACAGTAATACTTTTACTTTATGAATAAACAGCATTGCCGAATATTGCCGCAGGGCAACCGCTAATAACTTGTTGATGTTAAGTACGTGTCCAAAGTAAGTTGAGTGCTCGACGCAATACGATAAGGAGGCTCCGATGTACGTGAGTCATAATGTACTACGTAAATTCAAAAACAAAGAATTAGCGGTCTCTATATGTCTAGATATTACCCAATTCGTTTACATTTTTAATGACATTATTTACATTTTATAACGTATTTATTTTTATCAGCCAAAAAGGACAACATGGCGTTTTCCAGAAATCCCAGAATAACTTACTTAGATAAATGTTTAGTAGTGTTGTTTGTGTGCTTTTGTGCTAGCCTTCAAATAAATTAGTCACATCTATACACTAAACAAAAAAATAAAGTAAGGCATTTGTTTACTCCCATAGGCACAACAGCCCTCCTCCCCACCTCGATTAATTTGCCAACATTACACGCTTCGAACATAAATCTAGTTTAAGTTCATAATTTTTAGGCTTCCATTTAGTTTAAGTACCGGAATAAGAGGAGCGTGTATAAAAATAAATAAATATATAAATCAGAGGCGTCTGATTTTTCTTTACACAAAAATTTACACTTTGCCTTTTCTTAGGAATTGTCTTGGGTTTTTGTTTACCTGATGCTCATGGTTTTGGTTACATTCGCTTGGGTGAGCACACAAAATACTGGCATTTCTAAGCTCTCACAACTGTTTGTTGTGGATAAACCTTTGCGATGACAATCTTCAGCGAAAACTTCTATTTCATGGATTTCTGTTTGAAAGATAGTATGATAACTTTCGATTAGTATCGATTTCAAGTTCTATCCATAGATTTTAGCTTTCGTGAAATCATCAGCCAGTTATGATCCATCCGTGTGAAAGACTTCTAAATCCGGTATTAGTATATGGAGTTCCAATTTTCAAGATACATCCTGAAACTCAACTTGAACAGACGTATGATCGCTGTATGATATCAAAATCGAGTTCGACGACTTTAATGTCAAGGTGGGCAAGGTCCTTCAGTTGAAAAATCCGGTCTCCACGATATAACATCCCCCCCATGGCTGCTCGCAATATGGTCATCAGTAGTACGCAGTTCCAGGATAAATAAATACACCCGTCCACTTGGCTGTCCACCGAGCAAAGAACAAGAAACCAATATCGACTCTGGCCAGTATCGTGTTGCAGCGAAGATACACTCACGCCTCTGTGCAGCGAAGAAGGAAAGTTCGACGTCGAGAACCTACGTACTACACAGACATCTGAAAAATTCTCCACTTGATTCTCACGCCTGCTCTTCGAAGCAAACATCGACCTAGCGATGTAGTAATGTGAACATATCTCTCACTCTTTACGCACCGCCGCTGGAGTCACTATAGGGTTTATGCGAGCCTGCAAGAAAAATGGGTACGATGAGGAATGCCGCACTGCCTGCGACTTTAAGGACGCTATCGTGAGGCGAAAAAGAAGAAAGAGAGACGCAAAAAGAAAAGTGAGGCCGAAATGCGTGAGTGTAAGTAGCTTGAGATTCTGGCTAATGGGAATGATAGCCGAAAATTCTATTTAAAGATCCGGCGGATGACGGAAGGGGAAAATTCCCAACACCCGATAATGACTAAGTGAGGATATCTATGTTCTGACTTAAAAACAATAAAGCCCCTAAAAAAGACAGGCTTTTCGCCGGAACTTAATCCCGCTTACCTCACCAACTACCACGGAATCAGTATTCTTAATATCGCATATAAGATTCTATCCCTGGCTATGGGCCATTCGAAAACAAACGAGACTTAAGACAGCGCGAGGCTTCAGACATGGCGATTCCTTTAATCTGATGCTAGAGAAGATAATTCAAGCAGCAGAGCTAATCCGTAATGGCATAATCTATTACAAGATTACAAGAGAGTGCAATAGTTGGCTTATGCCGATTATATTAATATGTTTGGCCTAACGAACGCACCTTAAGCTCTGCACCTAGGCAGCCACGTAACAGGGAAATTTTAAACTGTGAGGGACTTTGTCTAATGAGTTGAATTTTGTGAAGTGAGCCACTTTTTTTCGAAGTTCTACTATCTTTCTGAAACTTTTTTATATGGTTCACAACAACAAGAAAAAAATACGTTTGGGTCAGTTTTTCGAAATTCGAATTATTTTCAAAGTTATAGCTATCAACACTTTTCGAAATTCCTCACTTTTTGATAATTTTCTCACGATTGGTTAAACCGATTTTGAAAATTTTTTAAATATATATAAAAGATGGTATCTTTTACCAAACGACGATTAAAATTTTTGCAAAAAAAATTTTTTTTGCAAACCTTTTTCGCAATTTTTAACTTCTCCATCGTGGGCAGATGGCGCTTTTGTATGATGTTATTGGACATTCCATTAGTAACTATTAGCAAAAAAAAATTTTTGGCACTTTAAGGGAGCGGGAGTTATTTAAATTTTTTCACAGACTAGTTAATTTTTTATGACATTTTTTTTTCTCTACGTACTGTGTACTATGAAGGTAAAAAATGTAAATAACTTCAGCTCCGTTAGAGTGCGAAAAAATTTTTTTTTTGCTAATAGTTACTAATGGAATGCCCAATAACATCATACAAAAGCGCCGTCTGACTACGATGGAGAAGTTGAAAATTGGGAAAAATGTTTGCAAACAAATTTTTTTTGCAAATATTTTAATCGTTCTTTGGTAGAAGATGCCATCTTTGATATATATTTAAAAAATTAGCAAAATCGGTTTGCCCAATCATGAGAAAATCATCAAAAAGTGATGAATTTCGAAAAGTGTTGATAGCTATAACTTTGAAAATAATTCGAATTTCGAAAAATTGTTATAAATGTATTTTTGTTCAATCGTTGTGAGCATACTACGAACTTTCATTAAAATACATGGCCATCGAAAAAATTGTAGCTGGCTAACTTCACAAAATTCAAGTCTAATGTTAGTCCAGAAATCCAACGGAGAATCACTCTTGCCAACAACTAAGTAGGCAATTGAGAAGTAAAATCCTCTATTGACAAACAAAGATCACGCTTCTTATGTCTGTCATCATACCTGTCCTGATGTACAGCTCGAAATCATGGACAGTGTCAAGAGAAGATGAGAAGGTCCTTTTAGTGTTTGAGAGAAACTTCCTCCGGAATATTTATGCTCCTTCCTGTGATGCCAAAACCAAAAAAATTTAGCCATGAGTTGTTAGAGCCTTAGACCTGACCATAGTTCAGCGAATTAAAGCCCAAAGGGTCCGCTGACTGAGTCATGCTATGCGAAGGGATAGGGAAACTCCAGCTTCCAGAAGGTTTTCTTATCGATACCCGAATTCGGCAGCAGAAGAAGGGGGAGGCTTCGACTTAAATGGAGGATGACTTGGACAGGAATGCTTTGATATGCTGGTGTGCTTTGATATGAAACGGGCAAAATCGCCTTGGCGTTTAAGCGCCAATAAATGATGAATGATGATCTTCAAACTAAAATTTCGACACCGTCCCCCCGCAAAAATATATTTTGGGTCTGTTCCTGATATATATGTATATATCTGAAAAAGGCCTTAATTCTGTTTAAATATCTAAAGTTTGAAGACTGCATCAGTAAAAACATTAACAAAGACAAATATCAAGTTAACAAAGTAAATAATAACATAAATAATACAGAGTGAGGAGGCGTACAAAATAAATAACATGACTAAAAACTTGAAATAAAAAACAAACAAAATTTAAAAAGATTAATAGCAAGCCAATAATAAATGTTTAAAATGTCGCCACAAGTGAAATATGTTAAAACTTTTCAGTTAACTTAAATAAAATATTTTCTTCTTATCAACTCTCAATTATCTGCGTAAGAGTTTTATATTGACACAGTATGCCATAATAACTTTCCGAAAAATTGATATGCCCACCCTGCTATCATTATAACAAATTTGTTTTTACCACTCTGGGACAAAATTAATAGAGTTTGATGCTGTAAATTACTAGCTGCATCTATGTTTGTATGTATGTTTGTATATATAAAGTTAATAACCAACTACATTGGAATATCAATCAATTTTACGCCTTAGGACGTACGTAAAATGGTTTACGCCTTAACAAATTTTTGAATCTTAGATGAGATTGCAAATAAATTCAAGCAATACTCTGCTGAATTTGCATATACAGAAATACTAACTTATGTATCTACTATAATCGTATACTAGGCAGCGAAACACCAAATTAGGAAGAAACGAGTAAGGAAGTCTAAGTTCGGATAAACCGAACATTATATACCCAGCGGTAGTTTTCATATGATTTTCGAAATATTCCACTTCGGAAGTGGGCGTGGTTGGAAAGCGTTTTCGTCCAATTACATTAGGTATACTCCCTATTATGCCAGTCTACCTTGTACCAATTAATCGTTCCACCGTAATCAGTTTAAAAGTTATGACCTGTGAAATTTTTAAATATGCCTCCTTAAAAATTTATCGAAAAATCATAATAGAATGACTAGGGGGTTCATCCCACCAAACTATATCATTTTAGCCATTTCCGTTACCGAATTATATCAATTTAGGTGATTTTCGAAGCTTTCGATATCGAAAGTGGGCGTGGTTGGAGAGCGATTTTATCCCATTTCATCAGGTATACTCCCAACGACACTAGTATACTTTGTGCCAAATTCCACCGTTCTATCGAAATCAGTTTAAGAGTTACGACCAGTCAAATTTTCAAAAATGCCTCCCTTAAAAGTGGGCGGTGCCACGCCCACTCTAAAATGGAAAATCGTAAGAGAATGACCAGGAGGATTCACCTATAAAATTATATCATTTTAGCCATTTCAGCTGCCGAGATATATATAAATTTCGATATCGAAAAAGGGGGCGTGGTTATCATCCGAGTTCGCCCATTTTCAATAGTGACCTACCTTGGCTAGAAAGTAACCTGTATACAAAATTTGATGCAAATATCTCAATTTTTATTCAAGTTATCGTGTACACAGACATACAGACGGACGGGCATGCCTTAATGAACTGCTCTTTTCAACCTAAAAACTTTCATATAAGGAACTCTATATCTATCTCGATTATTTTGTGCCGTTACGTACTACCGTTATGTGAACAAAATTAATATACCTTTGTACTAGTAGTAGTACGCTGGGTATACAAATTAAAATTGTACCTATTAAAAAAAATTAACCGAAAATCAACTTACGATTTACACTTGGTTTTATCTCGCCGTGTATCCCCCACAATGCTTTAAATTACGTCGTAGTTGTAGAGATTTTTAAAAAATGTCTTTATTATCACTGCACAAAAATGCTTTTTGTTTAATGAAAATTAGTATTTTACCGTTGAACGCTTCTATATTATATTATTACATTTTTTTCAGCGTTGTCTGTGCTTCTGTTAGATGCTTGCCAGCTCTAACAGCGGGTGGCAAAGTAAATTATGACGTTTAAGCTACTGAACGACTTCCTATTGCCTAAGTCAAAGCCAAGCCAAATTCATTGCCCTTTTGCTTTTAGATTAATTTTGCAAATAAATGCACACAAACACATAAACATTAGTACAATGTACTTGGCTGGTTGGTGTTCATGCGTTTATGTACATGGACAGTGGCAATGAATTTAATGTCATCCCTGCTGCAAAAAGCTTTTGTCTATGCACATTTCTAAAAAAGAAAAAACGAACCCTCACATCCATACATACATACATCTACTTTTTAGTTATTACGATATTTCCATTTTCATTTCCATTTTCGGGTGAAGTATGTTACGAAAAAGAGGGATAAGCGCTCACTTGATTTGTTTTTGGTTTCAATGTACACATAGAGATTTTAGTCGATTTCCCCTTTCCCTTTTCGCCAACGTATGAACTCACAATCCAAAAAGCAATTCAACTATTCCTGACTGCTATTTAAAAAAAAAAATTTGAAAAGTCTATTTAGAATGCGCCCTTTGAGCTCATTTTAATTCAACATGGCGGCTGACTGCTGAGTCGAGCTGTGCATTACGTTCATGGCTGCGGCTGAAAGCTTTTAATTTAGATCTGTTTTTAGCAAAGTATAACAACAAAACTTTGCCAAATCTTCAATATTTTCCCCAATTTTTAGTTGTTGTTGTTGTTGCGGTTGTTGTAGCTGATATTCGTATTACCTACTACTTTTTGAGCCACACGCCAGAAGGCAGTAAAATTTTAGTTACAAAAAAGAGCAGCGTCACCTGCAGCAAAGCGTTTTTGTGGTTGTGTGTGTGTGTGTGTGTGTGGGTGGTGTCGATGTGGCAAAGTCAGCCAAAGTCGCTTCAAATGGAAAAACAATCCGATTTATGGCATTCGAAAACAGACTAAAGCCTCAGGATAGTTGCTTTTGTATTTAAACAAAAATCTACATTTGAAAGTCGCAATTCGTTACTTTTACGTTGTTTTTATTGTTGGCCAAGTGTGGATTTTTGTATGCTGAATACGCCTACTTCCAAAACGTAATGATTTTGATGTAAGTGACTAACGGGCTAAATGTGTGAAATGCTAAGCTTCACAGTATTTTGTTTTATTTTCGAAAACATTTTAAACACACTATTAACTTCAACGAGATCAAAGTCTTACTGATTTAAATCATACATTTTTAGAATGAAAATATCAGCCTTTGCCCTGTTGTTCATTTTTCACATCTCCTATTGCACTTTACCTTCTTTTGAGTTAAATGGGTGGGTGTAATAAAAATTTGGGACGATATACCCCTCAGGAGGTTAAGGTCGTGCTTCTCTTGCAAATTTTGATTTTTCTTTTGATCTTTTCTCACAAATGGTTGTGGGCCCAGGACGTTGAATTATTTTTAAGAAGCTTTTCTCCGCTGCCTGGCCTGCAGACCATTACCGACGGGCTACTACATTTTACAAAACAAGTAAGGAAGTCTAAGTTCGGATAAACCGAATATTAAATACCGAGCGGTAGATTTCATATGATCTTCGAAATTGTACATTTCGGTAGTGGGCATGGTTGGAAAGCGATTTCGTCCAATTACATCAGGTATACTCCCTATTATGCTAGTATCCCTTGTACCAAATTTCATCGTTCTACCGTAATCATCGTTCAACCGTAATAATCCCTTAAAGGGGGCCGTGCCACGCCCACTTTAAAAAAATTATCAAAATATCATTATATAATGACCAGGGGGATTCACCTATAAAATTATATCAGTCGAATTTTCACATTTTTTTATTAAACTAAAAGCATTTTTTTTGTTTTTTGCATACATTGCACAAATACTTCCGAAAGGTATGAAGCATTTAGACGAAATCACATCTCTTTTCAGATATCAATACGATACTCTCAGCTGAAAGCGCCTTTAGGTACTGGGCGCTTTTTGTGTTAAAGTATTTGATAAATAAATTTGTAATAAATTTGTAAATGGGTCAACTTGGGATTTTTGAAACTTTGGCGCTCAAAGTCAAAAGTAAAATGTCTGGACATCAGAATTGGTTTTAGAGGTATGCATCCTTCGGCAAAGTAACTTATTTTGATTTAAAAATACGATTTTCCTTGTCACTTGGCGAATTTTGAAGTCGACTCGCCTTATTACACAGTACTCATGTAGGGCGCTTGAGACCAAAATATCAGTGGTCATAAGAATAACAGCCTAAGTCGACTTAAGAAATTAGACCAGTTGAAATATTTGCTGGCGAATTTTTGTAAAAAACCTGTTTTATAACTAAGGCAAGCGTATTGGATTTAATTGTTTGTAAAGAAAGTAAAAAAATACCAATGAAAGTCTTGAAAAATGTCTCGATGTTTCAAAATTACCAGCAAAAATTTCAACTGGTCTTATTTCTTAAGTCGACTTAGGCTGTTATTGCTTATGACCACAGATACAAGCTTTTAGTTTCTGCTGCATATCTTGAAAAGTTGAAGTCCTTTCCGAAAAAATAAAATTGGTATAATTTAGTAGTAGTCGCCTCTCGTTGATATATAACCAAAAAATATCATTCATTGCCAATAAGTGCCAAAAAATGACGTCAAAACCGGGAAACCGGATAAAATTTCCAAAAACTTCACATTCTGGCCTAAAAAACATATCATTCTTTTTTTTTCAAATAAATAAAAACTATAGGGGAATTCGCTAAGTCTTGCAAGGTGCACGGATTGCATGGATTGTAAAAGTCCTATGTCGAAATTTACAATACTACGCGAGCGCCCCATTGTATAATCGTCAAACTGTAAATAGAAAATAAAATAAAATTCGAAAAAATGCCGCGAATCTCAGAAAAGCAAAAATATGTTTTCTTTTTTAAAGAATTTAAATAATTTTCATTAAAGCTGAAAGTTTTTTTCTGAAAAAAGTTGGCGCTGACAATTTTTACAATTTTACTTTTTTGAGCGAACTGAGAGGATTGAGAGAAATACAGGGCTGCTTTTTATTTCCTACAATTCTTGCATTAAAATATACATAGGTTTGAGCATTGTATAATTTGTACGGATAGGATATAATTTTTTACGTGTCTTTTGTTGATGTGACTTTACAATCCATGCAATCCCTGCAATCCGTACAATCCGTGCACCGTTTGCAATACTTAGCGAATCCCACTTATATACATTTCGAAAGTGCCAACAATTCTCTACTCAAAACCGTTGAGAACTTTTAAATCGGCTGAAAACTGGTTTTTTAATGAATTTTTTTTACGAACAAACTGAAAAACGGGTTTTTGGCCTTAGCACTGTGTAATCGGTCAACCTAGGCCTTAAAAATCTTGCCAACAATAAAATTTATCTCGCCAAAGTTTGGACCACTTGTGAGCGAGTTGGGGTTCTAGAATATGCCCGCGGTAGGTATGCCTGTCGTAAAAGGCGACTAAAATCCAAAGAGAGGACAACTCAATAAAACCCGTAATTCCGAGTGTGATCCGTACCGTGCTCATGGGATGAATGGCACTACGTTAGTGTGTCTTATAATGGTGGCCTCCAGATACCTGGCGCCCTGGCACTGAAGGTAGCCTCGGATGCGGAAGTACCCCGTCGCATTATCTTTGTCGGGTATTTTAAAGAGGACGATTGCCCCTCAAACGAGCATATCCTCAGAGTTATTTCTGTTCAAAACCCGGCCCTCGACACCAGATACTGGAGAATCCTCAATCGGAAAAGTAGGGCCACAGTGGTGGAAATTGCAATAGCTGTAGATCCGGTGTCAGCTGAAAAAATCCGTCACCATAATAATACAATCAGTTTGGCGTATGCCAAAGTGAAACTGCGGCTTAAAACCAAACCGTCTCTGCCCCGGGTAGCTGATGAAACCAGCGGCACTGATGAAAATGTTGCGGTAGAAAAGAAGGCTGTAGAGCAAACAGCCTGCAGCTCAAAACCGGCAGAGGTCACCCAAGTCTTGTAGGATGTACAAACTAAGCTTCAGCTGGAGTCCACAGCAGAAGCTACAATTATCGAGACTCCACCGCCCTCTCAAAGCGGGCAAACAAATCAATTGCTTAGTGAGAGCTCTGGACCCGGAGTCGGAAAAAACGGGCCAAAGTCAGGCATCTGATGGGGATGCTTTGCTCAGCGGAAACCTAAAGTCATCGGTGGCGGGTAGGGCTTGGGGTAGTACGAACATAAATAACAGGGGGGGGAGCATCTCCTGGAGTTTATTAGTAGTCAGAATATCAGTATAATGAATCGTGGTAATGAACACACTTTTGTTAACGCTATTAGAGGTGAGGTTCTTGACCTTACTCTATGCAGCCAAAATATGGCTTCCGCTGTCACAAATTGGCACGTATCAGGGGAGGAATCAATGTCGGACCACAAACATATTGTATTCGACATGGGTGACTTCTCTGACCATGAGTCTGTGAAAAACGAAGTGGGAAATATTTCGGTTTACCATGGAAGAACGCGGCAATTGCTTGAACCAACCAATACTCGTAACTACGGGCGGGAGCTCGAGAGAGAGGCAGAACAGCTTCACTCAGATATCACAACAGCTTTCTGCGAAAGTTGTCCCCAAGCCAAACAACGTATACAACGTGATGTTCCTTGGTGGAACAAAAAGCTTGCACAATTAAAATATCAAGCCAGAAGGCTGTTTAATGCAGCTAAAGACATTGGAGACTGGGTCTCCTATAGAAATGCTCTATCTTCTTATAATAGAGAACTTAGAAAATCTAAGAGGGCAACGTGGAGAGAACACTGCGAAAATATTAAAGATCTCCCTACGGCAGTGCGGCTCCAAAAAGCACTTGCGAGAGGCCATATCAACGTCATTGGTACTCTGAAGAACTCAGATGGGAGCTACACGAAGCAGCCGGAAGACATATGCAAACTTTTGCTTGCTACTCACTTTCCGGAATGTATACAAGGCTATCAACACTCGCATCCCGTAGTAGATAATTCTCCGATAATTAGTGGTAGAGAAAAGAGCCTGGCGACAAAGCTAACCAATGTTAGCAAGGTCCAATTGGCTTTATCGACTTTCAGTCCTTTCATATATCCAGGACCGGATGGGGTCTATCCTTGTATGTTGCAGCAAGGAATCAACTATACAGCTCCAGTCCTATCAAATTTATATAGAGCATCCCTGCTGTTAGGATATATTCCCAACAGGTGGACGGAGGTTAAGGTTGTATTTATACCGAAACCAGGGAAACCGGAAAATCTGCCATCGTCATATCGACCAATAAGTCTCAGTTCCTTTCTCCTAAAGGGAATGGAGAAAATTTTAGATCAGCACGTTAGGGAAGTAAACTTAAAGAAACACCCTCTGTGTAAACAACAATTTGCTTACCAACCCGGAAAATCCACGGAGACTGCTATCCATTGCCTTACTGGAAAAATTGAAAAGGCCATAGAGTCCAAAAACATAGCCCTGTGTGCATTCATCGATGTATTAGGCGCTTTCGATAATACGATGTAACAGGCCATTGACGATGCCATGATTAGCAAGAACGTAAGCCCAATGTTCACTAGCAGGGTCCTGGCCATGCTAAAGCAAAGAAAAATCAGCTTTGAGCTACTGTGGACAATATTTTTCGACGAACTTCTTCATCTTTTGAAGGACAATGGCTTTGACGTACAGGGATATGCGGATGACTTAGTAGTCTGCGTAACAGGAATGCATGAAGAAACAATATCCGATCGCATGCAACAAGCCCTGCGCATCATTGAAAGATGGTGCACTAACAAAGGGTTATCTATCAACCCAAATAAAACAGTCTTGGTGCCTTTCACGAGGCGAATAAAGCTTTCTATGTTAGGGCCGTCCCCAGGAGGCAGCCGCATAGGTTTTTCGATGGAAGCGAAATACCTAGGCGTAACATTGGAAAAAACCCTCACATGGAATGCTCATTTGGAGGCCACCATAAATAAAGCAACGAGGGCCTTTTTCGCCTGCACTAGACTTTACGGCAAAACATGGGGGCTGTCTCCCAAAATGACGTACTGCTCATTTAATACAGTTGTGAAGCCAATAGTCACATACGCTTCTCTAGTCTGGTAGCCTAAGACTGCTAAAAGAACAGCGGCAACTAAGTTAAGTAAGCTGCATCGGCTAGTCTGTGTCGGTAAAACAGGTGCAAGGAGAACGTGCTCTGCTGATGCTTTAAGTGCCCTTGTGGGAATACCTCCTTTCCCTATTCTGATAGAGAAGGAGGCCACACTTGCTGCATTAAGACTTCAAAACATTTCCGATCTAAAAATCGGAAATATGACAGGACATATGAAGATAGTCAAGAATTTCATAAATAGTCCTATATTGCAAGTAAGTGATGCAATAACTCCTACGCTCAGGATCATGCGAAACTTTGAAGTTTCGATCGTAGATCGAGTGCTCTGGGACACAGGGAATCCTTATGCTGAATCGGATTCAGAGATTTGGTATACGGATGGATCGAAGCTGGAAGATGGTAAAACGGGAGCTGGTATCTATGGACCAAATTACAAAAAATCGGTACCGATGTGTAACTACCCCACTATCTTTCAAGCGGAAATCCACGCAATAGAATTATGTGGCAGAGAATGCCTCCGAAGAAGACTATCCTCTAGGCGAATCTACATTATGTCGGACAGTCAGGCCGCCCTACGTGCCTTGCAGTCTTACACTATAACCTCGAAGCTTGTCGATGAGTGCGTCGCTGTCCTTAATGATCTGGGACCCAAAAACAAAGTTTTGTTAGGTTGGGTCCCAGGGCATGAAGGGCATGACGGCAACGAAAAAGCAGATCACGTGGCAAAATATGGTGCTATAACAGGATTTAATGGTCCGGAACCCTTTTGTGGACTCACCAAGGCCCACGTAAAGGAGCCCATAAGCAACTGGGAAAATAAACAGTTTAGGCAGCATTGGCTTAGCAGCCTTAAAAGTAGTCTGGATTTTTATCCTGGAAGTCCTTAGATGACAGAAAGGTGACTAACTTTCTTTTGGAATACTATCTCGCCGAAATTTTATAAGATGGAAAAAAATTAATTTTATTTTCCGTTCCTGAAAAATACTGTCACCCATAATTTTCAAATTGATAAAATTTTTAACGAGTTTCATAAGTACTAAATTCCACATGCTAGCAATGCACTAATTTTATTCTATTTTATTACAACTCATAACTCGTCAAATGAATTTCTAGCAAAATGTGTAAAAATAGCTATAAAATAAAATCTTTACTTTCGTCATAAAATCTTCCTATGTACGATAAAACAGTGTTCCCAAGTGTTGATTTAAGCGCCAAATGTGTGCCAAAATGATGGATTTGCCCTACTTTTCTTATGCACACATATACATATACATATGTATATACTTATACGCTCAAATCAATATGTTTTTTATTTCTTTTCGATAAGTAATCTTCTCTTTTGCTATCTTCGTTATCTACAATGACTTCAATCACTTTCACAAAATCCTTACTTCAAGTCTTGTACATACATCAATGTGGTTTACATAGAAGAAGAAGAACAAACACAATACGATATATTGCAGAAAAATCAACAATTGATAGCTTTAATTTATTGTAAGCTACTGTGGTTGTTAAAACTTTTACCAGACAAACACTCATACAAGTTTAGAAAACATTTACAAAGGGGCTTTACTAGGATCTTGTGAAGAATGAAGTGGATATTTACAAAGAAAAGGAACGGAAAAGGAGCAATGAGAAGAATACCAACAAATCACACAGGGTGTTCTCGCTCAATGCTGGTGCATTGCCAAAGAAAAGGCATAAAAATTATCATCGATGCAAGAGAAAGGGTTCCCACTCCCCATAAAAAATTAGAAAATAGAATAAAAAATATTTTTAATTTAAAATGTTTTTAAAATAAACTAAAAACTGCAAAATAATTTCTCCTCTGCCTACATAGACTCTTCACCATGTAGAGCTTAACCTGAACATTTATGAGTGTGAATGAATTTTTATAGTTTCAAATGTATAAAAACATTTGGCGCTTGCTATATCGTGAAAATATGATTTTTGAGGAATGCTCATTGCGGTGATAAGAATTTTACAAAGTTATGTGAACCATCTTTTGCGCATTAGCGTTAATAGAAGTCAGACTAACGAACCAACAAACCATTGTGGGAATTAAAAATTGTATTTAAAAACGTTTATACACAGAAAAAAAATGGCACTGGTAAAATCAACAATCTCGTACTGTTATCTTGAAGTTTACCAAATTCTGTTGAATTTACCAAATTTTGGTTATTTCAATGAAGTAACTGCATTCAACTGTTGATTGGACAGTAATAGATCTGTAAATTTTTAATAAAAAACAAGTAAGGTAAGCTGTCTTCGGCTGTGCCGAAAGCTATATACCTTTCATGAATAAGCGTCACGATTTTCACTGTTCAATCCCCAGTACGGCCTGTGTGAATTTAACTTTAGCTCATACCCTAATTATCGGAACTATCGATTATATGGGGGCGATGTGTTTTGTTGGTCCAATCTAATTGATTTTTAACATCGACATTCCACTTTATAACAGAGCAATAGTTACGAAATTTCACGACCCTACCTATATAATTATAGGAGTTATAGCCCAAAATCCGTTTATCGGAACAATCGATTGTTTGGGGGCTATGTGAAATATTTATCTCATCTCAATGAATTTCAACATCGATATTTCACATATAAAAACATCAATATCTACAAAATCTCGCGTCACTAGCTCTTAAATTACAGAAGTTATAGCCCAAAATCCGTTTATCGGAACAATCGATTGTATGGGGGCTATGTGAAATATTTATCTCATCTCAATGATATTCAACATCGATATTTCACATATAAAAACATCAATATCTACAAAATTTCACGTTACTAGCTCTTTAATTACAGAAGTTATAGCCCGAAATCCGTTTATCGGAACAATCGATTGTATGGGAGCTATGAGTAGTTTTGGTCCGATCTTGCTGGTTCCGACGAATGGATATTCTCATATAAAATAACGCCTCCATACCAAATTTCATCGAGATATCTCTAAAATTGAGGGACTAGTTTGCGTACAAGCAGACGGACAGACGGACGGACGGACAGACGGACATGGCTAAATCGAATTAACTCATCGTCCTGATCATAACGGTATACTTATTAGTGGGTCTATCTATTCATCTTCTCATACTTACAAACATCGGTCCAAAGTTATAATACCATTTCATGTTCATGAAAGGTATAAAAAATTTGGAAAAAGTGACAGAATTTTTGTTGATCAAACTAAATTTTGTGATAAAACAACAACTGCCTCTAGTTAATTCAACAACGAAGGAACTGTCATTTGATCAAACTAAATTTTGTGTTGAAACAACCAAGTCCTGCTGTTAATACCACAGCGAAGGAACTGTTATTAAAAAAACAACAAACTTCTTCAGTGAATCCAACAGCGAAGATACTGTCATTACTTTCATAGAAAAAAGCTGCAATTTGACGCCATCAAGCATAAGTATGCGATGGCCTGATGAATAAAATCTCCGTTCAGCAGTCAGAGCAGTGTGAGCTCGATTCTCGGTGGAGGCAATAAAGCAACGGAAAGTGTCATTTAGAACAAAGCTGTAATTAGACGCGGGCAAGACAGTAGGCACCTGGGTTGAGCGTTCAAGAGCCCTGAGCTCGATTCTCGGTGAAGTCACAATATGTGAACTCTGAAAAATATTTTTTTTATTTGTCTTTTTTTTATACTTATTTTGGTGTTAAAATAACACTTAGGTATTTTAGTTTTATACACCTAGAAAAATATTTTTCTCAAATCTAGAAAAATATTTTCTCATTCTGAAATTAGTAAATAACTTGAGAAATTTAAAAAATTTACTTGATTTTCACTGAAATTAATCAAAAAAGTTTACCTTAAACAAACCATAACTTGCTTTTTACTAAAAAACAAAAACAAAATATAAAAAGAAAAAAAATGTTTCAAAAATAAATAAAAAAAAAACCAAGAAAAAATTTTCAAAAATATACTTAATTTAAGTAAATATCTGTAGCTATATCGAGAAAAAAAAAGGAAACTTTTTTTTACAAACAACAACAAAACTACTATTTAAACTTTTGAAGAACACGTGTTCTTCAACAGCTCAGCATTTTTTTTAAATTTTTAACAAGTTTATTCAAATTTCTTACTCCAGATGGAAAACATTTTTTTTTAGTGATTATCAAGTCAGAATTAGGAAAACATTTCTTATTTATTTTGGTTTTTATCAAAACTTTCATTTTTTATTTTAGTGATTATCGAGGCATAGTTAGGAAAACATTTCTTATTTATTTTAGTTTTTATCACGGCAGAATTGAGAAAACATTTTCGTATTTATTTAAAAATTGTTAAATCCTGGATTATCTAGAAAATTATTATTATCTATAGAAAAAATCAATCTTAAGGTTAACAGTTTCGACGAAGTTGAATCAACAGCATTAAATAATGGATAAGAATTGACCATGATTTTGGTTGATCCAACCCATATTTTGATTGATATGACCAGCTCTTTTTTTTTTCTTTGTATATTTAAGGTAAATATATAGGGATGGCTGGACTGGAGAGTTGAGTAGCGCCTTCTGAGTCCGCATAACAACATATTTCCACGGTCGTCGTTCGTTAACTACGGCAACGAAAGAGCCGTATATCGGAAGATGAGCGAAATACCATATTATTCGTAAACGCCATGTAATAAATCTCTTCTAACTGAAGTCCAAAGAAACTTATAATTTACCCAGGTTTTCTTCGATATCGCACTTCCACTATGGTAGCAAAGTATGATTTGACCTTCCATGTTATTTCTGATTCGGGTCAGTTATGGCATGGAAGTGAAATCAGATGTCTTTTTAATGCAACTGCCAAAGTCATGTAGGCGGTTGAGTTATAAGGAATGATAATGATGTTTCCGAGATAGTTGGCGAATTTTCAAGTACAGCTTTATAGTGAACTTCCATATAATGAAGCTCTGCGTATAATGAATTTATTTCGAATACACAGCTTTTCTACTTCTACTTTCAGTGTATTTTAGTCTCCTAATAATCAATTTATAATTTCCATAGGTATAGTGAAGTTTTTTACATAATGAATAAACTTTAAAGCTAGGAAGTCAAACCTCATACGTTTTTCTCTCCATATAGTGATTTTTTCAATATTTTTTATTTTCTACCGAATTATACTTACCAATTGATGTGTTCAAACCTCAAACTGATTTGAAGGGTTTTGTTGAAAATATAAAATGAACTGGTGCAACTCCAACTAAGCTCACTAACTGTTTCAAGTCAGCTTAAGAAAAAAGTCTTAGTTTCTATATAATGAAGTTTCTATGCAGTGAAGGGATTATCGGCTCCCTGCGAACTCACGATAGATAAAAAAAGTTCGACTGTAGATGTTACTTTGTGGGTTTGTCTGATATCCCACGCTTAAATTCCAGTATATGGTTAAACGCCAAAGCACCTTTGTTCACGAAAAGCTCAGCATGCAATCCATCAGCTCCTACAGCTTTATTAGTTTTTTAATGGATATTACTAATATCGCATCGTAAGCGCGAGGAGAATCATTAACTTTGTATGCCTTTACATTGCGTTTTAAAACGAGCAACTACTTTCACCTAAATAACAACAAAAGCTAGTTGTGTAAGAGTAACTCGCTTCCCCGTTGGTGCACCCTGGGTAACGCTAAATGACCTACATGGCCTACACGGCTAGTTTCTTGTATTGCCGGTTCTACGAGAACGGTACCAGTACTTGTGCTGTACCCATCGTGCCGAAACGACCCGAGTCGTTTTCCTATATCGACCCGGCCAAGAGCAATACACTCGGGGTGACCCTGTCTGAGATTTAGGCAGGGTTACACCTCGTTACATCAACAACAACAACAAAAGCTAATTTCCAAAAAAAGCATTTAATTTAATCCACGCATTTTGCATAACAAAAGATCATGTTGATTTACATTTTTTAAGCTACTTTTAAGAGAACAGAAGTAAGTAACTGTTAGCACTTAAATAACGCACGTGTACCAACCCCCATACACATGCAGCGATTCCAGAATATCCCTGCAGTCAATAGCACAAGCTCAAAAGTAACACAAAATCAGATCATGAAAAGACGAAAGTCCTGTCTCTTATAATGTCCCAAGAAATGGATATTGTCACCCTTTAAAGAACTTAAGAACAAGTTTGTCGTGGATGGTTCTAATATTCCAAAATTTCAATTTTTTCTGAAGGTGTTTTATTTCTGAAATTGTTTTTTTAATAACATTTTTTTTAATTTGATCCTAAATCGCCCTATTTTAGCTGAATGTGTTTCGAATTTTCTTTGAGATAGGGCATTTTGAAAATCAAGCTGGGATAAATCGTACTAAAATAGGACGTTATTGAAAAAAAAAATATTTCAATTTCTTTAAGAAAATTCTGAGAGGGCGCTTTTCAAAAATGTTGAGCTTCCACTCATGCGTCGATACCTTTAATGCACTGAACCAAAAAAGTTCATGTATCCAATGAAAGAGTAGATAGATTTTAAGTATTGTTCGTTAAAACCTCTCCAAAGAACTTTTTCGTAGAAATTTAAGAGCACTTGCAATAATATAAGTACTTTTTCGTAAAATATGTAAACAAATCCACAGAAACCATGTATTCATTCATAAATGTAAGAAAATTTTCCTATATTTTATGAATTTTTTCTTATATTTTAAGAAAAACCAGCGGGAACTTCTATGAAACTTTGTTCGTAAAACACATAAACATATAAACTTACTCCTGTATTCAAAAAAAAGTAACGTACGTGACATAAGTGGGTCATTTTTCCCAATGGACGAATTAATAGACTTTTTATTATTTATTTATTTTATTTCAAGGTTTGAAGTATTTTTTTAATTTATAAATAATAAAATTCAATTAAGGAAGTACAAAAGGGTGTTCTTGGGGTTATTTTGAGAAACTAGTACATATAAACTTACTCCTGTATTCAAAAAAAGTAACGTACGTGACATAAGTGGGTCATTTTTGCCCAATGGACTAATGAATAGTTTTTGATTTCATTTCAAGCTTTCAAGTACTTTTTTAGCTTGAAAATAATAAAATTTTATTAAATAAGTACAAAAACATCTTATTAGGGCTATTTTGAGCAACTAGTACATACATATACTTGCTCCTTTCACTATTGGGCAATTTTGACCCATTTATACAATATACGCAATTATTTCTGCCCAGTCTATCCTGTAGATGAAACATTTAAACAAAACCTTTTTTCAAGTATAGTTTGATTAAATAATAAAAGTCGAAAAGTTTCAATAGATAATAGAAAGTCTATAAAAAGATATGCAACTTTCAAAGTCGTTTGGGCAGTTTTGACCCACTTATACAGGATAAGTGTTAACAGTTTATTCTTTCACTATTTTTCGCGCTCTATGTGCTAGATAAGTATTTATGATCGAAATCTGTTCGTTTTGGGCATGTATGCTTGATACGCAGTCAAACACTTTGTTTCAAATAAATAAACCCGCTAGGTGGCGCTGGAGTCGAGATATTAAAACAAAACTGTATATATGGTCCGATTTTTTAACTTTTGGCAAACAAAGTCGCGAGACTATCAGCTGTCTAACTATACAACTAAATTCAATTTAATATGTCTAATATAGACTTAAGCGCTGTGAATACAAGTCTGACCGAACACTGCCCCGCTATGCATCCAATTAGCATCAGTCCAAAGTAGTTACAGATACTGTTGTACGAAAAATTCATGTTGCGTGACTCTTAGGTATTGCGGGAGTCTCTCATTCCCGTTTAACCTTATTGTCCATTCAAATGAATTGCTTCACATTCCATCAGATCTACAAGCATATCTGTTTTCAAATGAAGATGAAGAGAAAAAAATTAAAAATTGAAATGTGCACTCAACTCAAAAGCGAAAGAACAAATGGAAAGCGATTCTTAGAAATTTGTATGTTCAATGGCGTCTCAAGGGTAGGAGAAAACATTTTATGACCATAAATAATCTGCAGGCGTTAAATATGGCAAACACACATTTTTCATAAAGAAATAAGCAACGATTGGTATTGGTGGGTATGAGCCTCTCACCCGAAGCCATAAAGGCTCTTAATAAAGTAAATCTTTAAATTTTCTGCAACCTTTTGTTGTCGTCTTTGCACAAACATAGGTATATTTGTGGGTAAACTTTTTTTCTCCAACTGCTCCACTTCTGCCTTATTTGTTTTACGTTTGTGGTATGTTTTTTTTTTTTTTTTTTTTTTGTTCCTTCTTACTTAACTATAGTTTCTGTTATATAATTCAAAAATACCCTTAAGCATTTATTGCATACAATGCCTGTAGGAAAAATTTATACTTTCTACGTCGCTCCAGTATTATTTACATTGCTGCCAACTAGTTCAAAAGTCAAGAATTTAAATTTGGATCGTTATTAACTCGACAGTTGTCACCGTTTAAATGCTTGAACACAGATAAGTACGCTCATAAAAAGCATTGTAAAATCAAGTAAAACAATATCGACAGCCACATTGCAAACCCCTGTATGTTCAAAACCAAAAAGTTATCAGGAGAGAGAAAAAACTATCCTAAAATTATCATATGAATTAATCTTATCATGTGAATATTATTACATTTTACCACTGAAAAGAAACGGGAATTTGTAACCCGATTTTGGCTGCATTTTCATGCGCGCAAGTCCACGATCTATGGGAAAGGCTCAGAACCAAATTTTTAGGAAATATAGTGACTTACAGGGTTTTGCGGAGGTGCTGCCGATATTAAATCAAGCATATCATGCTTTCTGTTTAAGGTGGGAAATTCTTAAATCAAACATGGACAATGTAGATTTTAAGATTTTTTTTAATTTTATTGAATTTTTCACGAATTCTTTTGTTCATGCAAGGACAACAGTTTGCTATACATTATTCTTTCACTCCGTAGCGTTGCCTTTCGAGTTGTATAACAAAACTTTCACAGAATATAGAACCACGGTTTAAGCATGACGATATTTATTCAATCACGATAAGCTTGATCTAAGATTGCTGAATGGTAAATCAAAATTGCGAAACGTTTATTGAAATCGCTATAACTTTTAATTAAAAATTTAATTTGAATCAAAATAGCATTTCAATCAATGTTACTACTCTTAGATCAAATGCAATACCATAGTTGAAACAAAGTATTTTATGTTTAAAGTTGGACATTGTAAGATTAAGGCGATCGTATTTATTTTTACCATGCGTTTTTTCTTTGAGTTTACGTAAGAACATATGGAATTTCCTGCCGGGTTGTTCTCTCTGTTGTTGTTGCCAAACCGTTGTCACATTTGTGATTTGTGTCTTTATTTATTTGGAACACTTAGCGCATCTACATTCATATACATACATAAAGATAAAAATAAAATAAATTGGCATTTAACAAAGTGTGTTATTAGGTACTAATGATTTTTACTTATCCAAATAAATACAACTATTAAAACATGCTAGTAATATTTCGATCAGATAACTTCGGTGGTATGTTTGGTGCTGATTTTTACATTCGATTTTAAACCAACTTTCCGGAGAGATGGGTTCTAGAAATTTTTACCGCAGCTTAGGTCGCGATGACGATACCATATAAAGGGAAAAAAATAGTTCATTAAGGCATGTCCGCCCGTCTGGCCGTATGTCTTGAGTAAAAATTAAGATATTTGCATGAAATTTTGTACACAGGTTACTTTCTGGCCAAGGTAGGTTGCTATTGAAAATGGGCGTAATCGGATAATAACCACGCCCTCATTTTCGATAACGAAAATTTCGAAAATCACACATATTGGCATATCTCGGTAGCTGAAATATCTAAAATGATATTATTCTATAGGTTAATCCCGCTGGTCATCCTCTTATGATTTTTTTTATAATTTTTTTAAAGTGGGCGTGGACCTCCACTTTTAAACTAGGCATTTTTGAAAATTCGACCGGTCGTAACTTTTAAGCTGATAACGATAGAACGATAAAATTTGGCACAAAGCATACCAGTATCGTTTGGAGTATACCTTATGAAATTGGATAAAATCGCCCTCGAACCACGCCCACTTTCGATATCGAAAACTTCGAAAATCACCTAAATTGACATAATTCGGTAACGGAAACGGCTAACATGATATAGTTTGGTAGGATGAATCCCCTAGTCATTCTATTATGATTTTTTGATAAATTTTTTAAAGTAGGCGTGGCACCGTTCACTTTTCAGGGAGGCATATTTGTAAATTTCACGGGTCATAACTTTTAAACTGATTACGGTAGAACAATGAAATTTGGTACAAGGTACACGAAAACACTTCCCAACCACAAGCACTTCCGAAATGGAATATTTCGAAAATCAGATGAAAACTACCGCTGGGTATATAATGTTCGGTTTATCCGAACTTAGACTTCCTTACTTGTTTTTTAATGAAATAAATATTTTTAAAGAAGCATTTCTGATTTTCAAATGATGTTTTCCTATTGAAGTATTATAATTGTAGTTTTCTTGTAATTTTAAGCATTCTTTTTTGAAATTGACTATACTGATTTTGAAGTAAATTCTTCTTAATTTAAACTGAAGTTTCCTTATTTTAAATTTACTATTAAAATGTAATTTTCTTATTTAGGGTTGAAGGTTTCCCATTTTAATATCAAAACGGTGTAGTTTCTTAGTTCAGATCATGTCCTTCATTAATCGAACTGCAATTTGGGATCCTTCTCAAACATATGTATGTAGATCGTTGTCTGCATTTGAAACAAAAAGTTCCGTGTGATTTATGATTGAACCTTTGTCGTTTACATTTCCACCTGACCTCTTTATATAAAAAATAGGATCATCATATAGATATCAGTACCAACAAGTTGATTTGTTTGTTTGATTACAAAAGTGTTGATTTTATGATGTATCCAAACAAAGTTGAAAGCAAGTAGAATTAAGTAAGAGTCTTATATAAAATCAACGAGTATGAAGACAAAAGGGATTTAAGATGTATGGGAATATGTATGTATACCGGTAGGAGAATTTCCAGACCATTAAATATGATAGTTTATGTGCTACATATGTAGCTCAATGCACAATAGGTGTAGAAAATGAGGTGAACGTATAAGTATTTGTATAAACCGTCACGTTTGAGTTATTTGTTCACCTACTTATATTAATATCTACCAGTATGTGCTGGGCAAAGTCTAAGGTACGACACTAAATTGTAGTTTAGGCAAATAAAGCTATGTATGTCGTGTAGCGTTTTTGGGTCAATAGAAATTGGTCGTTGTCAAAATTTATTAGATTAGATTTGTAAAAGCTGCCTGTTGCGCGCTGGTGCGTTGCTAATGGACAATGTCATACTCTTCAAATAATACGTAGAGGTAAGTAGATAAGTATGTAAGTTTACCACGTGAGTAGAAATACTGAAAGGAAAATTAGGAACCTTAGAAATACAATTAAGCTAACAAATGTGATTTAACAATAAATGTATCGCACACATTTATCTAATGAAATTTTGCTATTTAAACGGAAATGTTAGTAGCACGAGCAAGCTGTTGGGGTTTTACCCATATAAGGGATGTTGCACAGCCTCGTACTTAAGGTGACAACTCTGAAAAATGTCGCATGGCCAAAATGTTTCCGAGATTGTGGTCGATATACGAGGGAATAAAAATATCTTAGTTGAGATATGTCCCAAACCTGTATACCGCCAAACGGCAACGTTCAAACAAGAATCCTTAGAATAAAGTAAACTATCTGTTCATTTCTGTCCAAATATGCAGACACCGGCATATTTGTTTGCATGAAATTCCAGAACAAGCAAGAGTGCTGAGTAGCAATTGCGTCATATTTAAGCTCACGGCCATCAATAAGTGTGCCGTCGCTAGCGTCAGCATTGCAACCGCTGGTGTCAGCAGTTGCGACAGCTGGCGTCCTAGTACGGTGGTCAGCAATTTCATTTACTGACGACCTAGAACGGTATACTGCTGACTAGTGACCTAGTATTGCAGAAGTCAAGAGCAATGCACTAGTCAGCATAATTGTAAGATCTAATTTGTATGTAAGCTAAGAATTTAGAATAAAGATTTGAGAAATGTATGACCAACAAACCAGCTTTGTTTCACTATTTTAAGCGCAACTGCTTCCATCGCCATTTCTCCCATCTCCAGAATAACCAGGTTCAAGTGCCTGACGTTAGTGCCCACAAGTCTTGGTGCTACTGCCTTGACTAACCCACCATACAACCCGAGCTCTTGGTGCGACCACCTAGAGTTCTACTTATCGGTACACGTGGATTGGCACCTAAGCCTCTCCATCCGATTCCTCCATCAGGACGGCAAAACAGCCGCTCCAAACACTATCCATATGCAAAATTTGTTCTAAATCGCTTCAGCCGTTCCCGAGATAGTAGTGGATATATTTATTTCCAAATGGCTGGTGTGACATCTGCTGGTAGTTAGATACACCAAAAGTTTTCTTTTTCGCCTCCCTTTTTATTTCCTGTTCAAATTTCAGCCTATATAAAAACATTGCATCGCCGCCTAAGAGGTTAACTTCAAAAATATTTAAAAGTAGGTCCTATTTAATTATTACAAGGCGATGAATCGAATAAAAAATCGGTTTCGTTTCTTATAAACTAACTTCTGCACCTCCCTAATTTTTGTGCATAAGAATATGTGTATCTAATAATCAGACATTTCATTAATATAATTACAACAGATTCGTGATAGCATGCTGAGCTTAAGTTGTCAACCGTTTTTCGGAGTTGGCTCATGAGCCCAATAAAAGATTCGCTAATACTGGATAAAAATCAAATTAAATTAAACTAATTCCCGGTTTTGAACATTTTGAAACTTTCAGTTTTTGGGACAATATTAAAATATCGGGATTTTAGGTCCGAATTTGCAGATATTTTTTCTTCTTTTCAGGAACTCCAGAACTTTTTGAATGCTACGAACTTTTTTTTTTTCTTTTCAGGAACTCTAGAACTTTTTGAACAGTTTTTAAAAAGTCGTTTTTCTAGGCATACAAAATTTGAAAACATTTTTTTTGCTCTAACTAATTTTGCAGAACCCTTTTTCCCTTTCAAGACCTCTAGAACTTTTTTTAAGCTACTCATAACAGCTTTTGTTTTTGTTTTTCGTTAACCTTCGAATACGTGACTCGCGGCTTAATGAAAAGAGAGAAGAAGAAAGAAAAGCTTCAGAGTCATTAGTTTACGAATATTACATTAGGTTATTTTGCAGGGTTAACAACAAAAGCACTCCCCGAAGGTTATGGGGAGTTATGTGGAAATTGGACGGATATGAACCCGGTACGGTTCTCTCTTGCCGTACTTCCCGTCTGTCGTGATAGCGATTTGGTATGACCAGTGGTTTCTTCTTGGTCGTATCAAGGAAGGAGAAGATTTGTAATAAGAGGTGAGAGGCATCATATCCGCAGATGAACCATCGAGTTAGTACGTTATAGGTATATTAGTCGCCACTTATAAACGATAGGCATACCTCGGGCTTATTTAAAACCCCTAATCAGCAGGGGTAGCGTCTCGGGCATAATACCGGCTTCGGATACACTGCAATAAAAAAAGAAATTCCTAGAAAATGTCGATGTCAGACTTATCGGTAACTGATACACTCTAAGTCTTATATTGTCTTGGTCAGGCTCTAAGGTTACATGTAGGGTTACTGTTACAGTTACTGTTACGGTTACATTTATCATTTGCGGTTACGATTACATTTAATATTATGCTGACACGTACGATTACAGTGAAGATTACAATTTCAGTTTGCGTTACAGTTACGGTTAAGCTTAATTTAGCGATTACAGGTACCGTTAGCGTTAAAGTGACGGTTAATATTGCTGTTACGCTTACTTTCGTTGTTACAGTTACGCTTAGCTTTTGGTTATAGTTACAGTTAGAGTTACGGTTATATTTACTATAACTATTTCGGTTACGTATGGGGTAACATTTACGGAATTAAATTTTTTGCTTGAAGCCGCACAATACCTATGTATGTATACTAGGGTGGTCCTTATTTGTATGGAGACAATTTTAACATCAGACTTTCGAAGGCTCAATCCCCGAGTCGATAGTAATATAGCTGAAGATATCATAAAGAAATTTGTATCCCGATTGGAGATAGTTTAAGTGGGTCGTAGGGAGGTCAAAGTTCAGATTGCTCTATGGATACTCAAAAAATGAAAGGGATTTTTCTTCTTATCTAATACTCGAAATCGATAGCACTACGGTCTGATAACTCCTAAGGCGTGTCGCAGGGGGTGGCCTGAACCTTAACCGCCTTAGGTGTTTCCAATCGGAACCAAATTTTGTATTCGATATTTTCGACCATAGCGCTATCGATTTTGAGTATTAGATAAAAAAAAATAATTTTTATTTTTTGAGTCTCCATGGAATAGTCTGAACTATAACCCCCCTGCGACAAGCCTTAGGTGTTTTCAATCGGAGCCAGATTTTGCATGTGATATCTCCGACCATAGTGCTATCCATTTCCAGTATAAAGAAAACGCACTTTTAGCCTCAACCATCTCCAACCGGGATAACAATTTTTGTGCGTTATATTTGACCGAGGTGAAACTGATCTAGGGGGTGGAAAAAATACTACATTTGATTATAAGGACCGCCCTAGTGTATACGTATGCAAATTTCGTTGTACTCGTTTCCTCGCAACAATTCTCTCCTCCTACCTAAACGTATGCGACTTATCTTATGGAGAAACATCAATTCCAATCGAGAATCTAATTTATTGCTATTGTATTCAATGCAATCAATTTACAACTTTGCCTTACTTGATTGCAAATTTCAAATGTTATATTGATAAAATAGAATATAAGTAGATACGTAAGTATTTATATATTTGTGTGTGTGTGTGTGCGAGTAAATTCGCAACTTTACTATGCTAAACTATTCCGCCAACAATCAAAGCCAATAAAGAAAAACATGCCGGCGAAAAGATTTTTCATTTCCATTTGTTGTTATTTGCTGTTTTTTTCTTTTTTACTTTCAGTTTGTCTGCAGCTCGTTAGCGAATACGTTACTACGTAGATACGTAAACTTGGTGCAGTGCCAAACGGCTCTAAACAATCAGCTGCAGACAGACAGACAAACAGAGTTATAGAAGACTAAGCTTACATATTATTTGTACCTACCTATACGTATGTGTAGGTATGTATGTAGGTGCATATATCTTAGCGTACCTATTGAGCCAAAAATAAGTTGCAAATGTACGCCTCACGTATTTAGTAGGCCACGCCTAGCCCATCAGCTAAGTAATAATGTGCATTGGCTTAACGAGCGGTTACAATAGGGAGCTCGTGTCAGAGGTTGCCAATAAAAATTGATGTACTACTGTCGTAAATAATAGCAAAACGTTACGAGTATAAAAAGAGATTGTAAATCTAAATATTGGCAAGTAACTGATAAATAAATAAATTTGTGGTAAAATACCGTTATATGACTAAGACGAGTAGGTACCTACAATTGTTCATGAGCTTGCAATTTTTGTTTTCTTACAATTTTTAATAATAAAATAAATATCAGATGAAGCTATTTCTTTTATTGTTGCTATTCACAAAAACCTAATTTCAACTCAAACCTTTCCTTTTCGTTTACACCTCCCTGAATATATCTAAAATAAAATTTTTGGTTAGAGTAACTATTCATATATAAATTTGATTTCAAAATTCAATTAAATCAGCATCAAGGTATTCAAGTTTTTATTTGCAAAATAAAGTTTATTGAAAGCAAACATTTAAATGCCACAATAACAACTAACCAAATACTCAAACATTTACATGCATGCTTTTGTGGAAACTTTAGTGATGTTGCGGATAAGCGCTTTTATTTCACAAAGCGCCATACTGACACATTTTTCGAAATGAAATATTTCGGTAGGATATACTAAACTACACCCTCCATAAAAATTTTAAAGTGTTAGTACGAAAACCAGACCCTTCTAAAAAGCCATTTCTAGCTGCAGTGCTTGGAAAAATAAAATGTTTTTTTTTTGGTTTTCCTGAAAAAAATTCCGCTTAAGGTTACGATATGTATTTCGATTATTAGTATTTTCAGCGTCGTTTTCTCGTCTAAACTTTAATTTTTAAGTTCTTCTGTTTTTATCGTGCAGATAATTTTTAAGGATTACTTGAGAAAACTGCCTTAATTTAAAAAAAAAAAAATGAATTAGAAACTTCAAATATTTTTTTTAAGAAACAGAACTTTAGAATTTCTGTACAAAATCGACAAAAAATGATTGATTTTCTTGTCGTCAACTCTATTCAAAACTGAGAAAAAACACTGTCTTTGGCTGTGCCGAAGGCTATATACCTTTCATGAAGAAGCGTCACGATTTTCACTGTTCGACCCCTAGTACAGGCTGTGCGAATTTAACTTTAGCTCATACCGAAATTATCGGAACTATCGATTATATGGGGTCGATGTGTTTTATTAGTCCAATCTCATTGATTTTTCACATCGACATTCCACATTCTAACAAAGCGATAGTTACGAAATTTCACGATCCTACCTATATAATTACAGGAGTTATAGCCCAAAATCCGGAACAATCGATTGAAATTGAAGCAGTTCATCGTTCTGATCAAAGCGGTGTACTTATTAGTGGGTCTATCTCTTCTTCTTCTCATACTTACAAACATCGGACCAAAGTTATAATACCATGTTCATGAAAGGTATAAAAATATTTCAACACTTCAAAAGCCAGTGAGAAAATGAATCAAGAAAATGCAATTTCATACAGAAGCAAGTCGACCATTTCCTTCGAGATGATCCATCAAATTGAGTAACAGAAACGGGATACAAACTTTGTTTTTTGTTTTTTTGATAAAAGGAAACTCCCTGCCTAATAAAAAGTAGTAGTATTTATACATACATTTTTTTCTTTTTGACTATTATCGTTACTCTTTAAAGAGCACAGCGATACCAAGTTTTTAAAAGTCAAATGACTTTTGTGAGTTCCAGAAGCAATTAACTAAAAGTTACTCTGATTATTAGTTGTGACTCTTTTTGATTTACACCATTTCAAGTTGGATTTTAGAAAACGTCAATTGGATTTTAGAAAGCGTTAGTTGGAATTTAGATTTTTCAAATGGATTTTAGAAAGCGTCAGTTGGATTTCAGAATTGTCAATTGGATTTTAGAAAACTGAAAAAAACTTCAATTTGTGTTTTCTTAAGTACAGTTGACGCTTTTTGAAATCCAATTTACGCCCTTTAGAAAGTGTAAGGCACAGTCAATTGGATTTTAGAAAGCGTAAATTGGAATTGAATTGGTTTTCTAAAATCAAATCAACTTTTATAAAATCCAACTTGCGCTTTCTAAAATCCAATTGACAATTCTGAAATCCAATTTACGCTTTCTAAAATCCAATTAACAATTCTGGTATGCAATTGTCAATTCTAAAATCCAAATGACGCTTTCTAAAATCCAACTGGAAATGGTATAGTGTGTGATATATCATACTTTCTCAATAATGGCATAATCTGTATGAATTTGGTTTTCAGATTTTTAGACAGCTCATCATCTTTATTTTTCGTATATCGTCTTCCAAAACAATTCTCCTAATTAGATACTTTAGTGCAGCCATGACTTTCAACACCCGAAACCGCAACATCCCCAGTAGGTACACAATTCAATACATGCATACTATAAAAGCTTTTGTGTTCCCAATTTATTTATTTAAACTTTTATTTTTTAGGCAATTCATTGTGTTGCTACAGTGAAACCCGCTTAAGTACGCACCCGATTAAGTACCCAATATTTTTGTGCTCTCCTTTTTGTAAGAAATGTTAGGAAAATCCCCTTCTTAAGTAACTCCCCGCTTTATTACCCAACCCGCTTGAGTGACTCAATTTTTCGTGCGCCACTTTCCATTTCTCATATAATTTCCCCCTCTTAAGTACCTACTTGGCACTTTTATATTTTCAAGCTCAATGGTAGCACTATAAAATCTATATTTGATTTCTCTTACACCACTAATTTTTCGAGAATCGATAGTTGAGTTGTCAAAGTGAATTTAAGGTGAAAATGGATACTATTGTAATAACATCTCATTTTTCATATCTTCCCTTAAGTACCCGTATAAAGGTACTTAAGGGGGTTCTTTTAAGTGCACAACCCGCTTTAGTACATCAAAACGCTGAACATTTTGCTCGGGGTACTTAAGCGGGTTTTACTGTATATTATAGCAGGATTCGCTTAACTCAAACCGCAGTTATTGCTTGGCCATAAATTGTTTTGTCAGAAGAAGAATTTAATTGGCGTAAATGTTTTCTTTGTATTATTTGTCGCTAAATAAAAACTGTCTACGCCGCATGGAATTAGCTTATCAACTTCCGTTTGGTATATATTGATTTTTGCTGTTGCTGCTGGTATGCTATGTCATGCTATTGTTTTTGTTGCTTTAGCATGCTATTATAAGTGTTGACAGCCATATAAATTTAATTGATTTCAAACATTTTTTCAGTATGCCATTCGGTTCTAAATTTTCTTTTCGGTTTTTTCTTCACTTCGAATAAATGATTGTTATATTTTAATTAATAAAGCTAAAAATGAATGGTTTATGAGTTCGTTTGTTTACTGATTTTGCACAATGGCGAATGTTTTTAATTAAAAGCGCATTTTTTTTTTGTTAATAGTTTATTGAATAACGAATGTTTATTAATAAAATAAGTTATTTAAATGGGCAAAATGGATGTTTATTTACAAATATGTTGGGGGTTTACCTGCATTTAAAATCCTCAGATAGTTAATACTGATAGTTTCTAATCTGCCAAAAAAATATATTGTAAAACCCGCTTAAGTACTCACCCGCTTAAGTGCCTATACGTAAGTAAGAAATGGGGAAAAAATTACTCTCTTAAATTACCGCAGTGACCATTACAAAGTCGTTCGAGGTCGAACATTTACTTATCTCTGAAACCTATAAGGATTTGTGAAAAGTTGTGTACCTCAAAAACGATAAAGGATTACACTGTGACACAAAATGAGGGGTCATCTCTCCAAAATTGATAAAACTAATTGGAGATGAAACTTTAGCCCTCCCATATCAAAACCTCATACTGGGTTTTGGTCCATAGGTGTGGTTTATTTGTTATTTTTATTCAAAGCTGGCAACCCTGTGTATGAAATTGATTAAAACTTGATCGAATGAAGTAATTTTTCAATACGTGAGGCCAAATATCTTAAAATTTCCTAACAATATGGGTATCAAACGAAAGTGGAAGTCCAGAGGTTTCGTTTGGACTGCTGTATTTTTCGATATATTTATCTGTAATTTCATAGGACATTAACCTAAAAAGTAAAAAATAAATATAGTTTAAAAAAACTAAAACTCACGCTTTTAGAGAGTATTGAACTAAAAAGTTGAAAATAATTTTAAAAACCCTACACAGTGGTATTGTGGAAAAAGCGTGGTCCGTTTTGTGCGATAATTTTCGTATATCGAGCGCTCGACGCTTTTCCCACATAATGCTAGTTTTTTTACTATGCTTTCATTAGCTTTACTTGTACATACATTCATATGTATGTTTGCTTGTTTGTAAGTAACTCTACTTCAGTCTACCCGATAGTGGCATATGACTGTCACAAAAACCTTGAAATGTGCCTTCAATATGGGTGTCAAACGATAGGAGGTTGCATTATGACTTCGATAGATTTATTGATAACTAAGCTATCGGTAATAATGCCTATAATCTGGGTATCAAACAAAAGGGAAGTTCTACTGGTTTCTATTGGACTTTGGAATATTTCGATACCTATATTTATCGACAACTGAGTTATCGGTCAAAATGAGATTGTCCAATAATATTCAAAATTGCCTACAATATGAGTATCAAACGAAAGTGGAACCCTAGAGGTTTCGTTTGCACTGCGGTATATTTCGATATATTTATCGATTACTTCATAACACATTTAACTAAAAAGTAAAAAATAAATATAGTTTAAAAAGCGAAAACACGCGCTTTTAAAGAATATTGCACTAAAAAGGTAAAAATAATTTAAATAAAAAACGAAGATTATGGAACAAAGCGGACCACGCTTTTTCCACAATACCACTGTGCAGGGTTTTTAAAATTATTTTCAACTTTTTAGTTCAATACTCTCTAAAAGCGTGAGTTTTAGTTTTTTTTTTAACTATATTTATTTCGGATACAAAGCTCAACAGCTCAATGAGTTACAGGTTAATATGCGTATGGGCAGGGAGTTAGTCTTAACTTCTCCGAATTTTTCGAAATCCGAAATATTTTATTCGCAAACACAAATTAATTAAAATACAAAGAATTTATATTTTTATAGAATACAAGGAAGCCTTTATAGTACAATGTGCTTTACATAATTGATTCGCCTTGCATTGTTGGAAATGTTTTCATAAATATTTCTGGGAAATTTGTTATAAACGAAAACTAACTAAATTATCTGAAAATGCCAAGTTCTTGCACTTTTTCTTTATGAAATATGTACATATGTGTATGCTTATGGCAAATATATACTTTAACTTAAGTATAATTATAAATTCCTGCAGTCGATACAGTTATTTAATTTGAATAAAAGGTATTTTTTTATAGTTACAAAACAAAATTTCAAATTTTTCTGTTATTGTCAGGTACTCAATATTTAATAGCCTTAAATCATTTCCGACATAAACAATTGCACAATATATATTTTTAATGTATGTTTATCTATGATTTTACTACTAGGTTTGGCCAAGTTAGTATTTAATTTTTTCTTTCTATTTTATATTCAGGGAAATCTATTATATCGTAGTATATCGTATCCCTTCAACTAAGTAAATACCTAGCCGATTTTAATAATTTTTATTTTAACATGTTCGTATTACAAATACGAAGGACGTTGTATACAAAGGGTTTTGGGAAAGGGAATGGTTTTTGAGATATCGACCAAAATCCTAATGAAATAAGAGAAGTGCAAATAAGAGAAGTGAGACAATTGACCTTCGTTCGTGTTCCCACATATGTAAACTCACACATTCAAAGATAAGAGCGCGCTGAATTACCTCTCAGCGTCTGTGTTGTATCAATGTAAGTATTCTTTTATTATGTTTTATGGAAAATTTTTGCTCTCTTTAGGAATTTTGGAATTTTTCTGCATTTGCACAACATCTGGTTTTCTATTGTTCATTTGCCCAAAATTTCTCTCCAGTATATATACGAGAATAAAAAAAAAACGAATAAGCCTATGCTGCAACACAACGAACAGACGAAAGCGCAAGAAATTGGGAAAGCAAAACAATTCAATCACAACCGTCGTTCATTTGCGTTTGCGTTCTGAGCAACTATGTTCTTGCACTATGAAACACCTATATGACGCCAAATATAAAAATTAAAATTAAATTATGGTTGCTGAGTATTTTTCTTCACTGTGGGAGAGTGCTCTGGCCATAGCTGTATCTTTAATTTTAGCAAGCATACGGTCTAATGATGAAATAGTGAAAACTTTGCGGCCAGCGAAGCGGACAGGGTCCTAGCTAGTTCTACATATATAATTTTTCACTACGAACCGTTTCACTTTTTCATTCATTTGTGCTCACAATTTTTAGAGAGTGAGAAAAGTCGCAGGTTAAACACTTTTTTTAATTGCCCTGATTATCTTGATCAGCGACCTCTAGCGGAATTTGAATTTCTACAGATTGTATTGTCATCGTGTCCTGAAATTTATGCGAATTTTCAAGTCCCTAGGTCACCTAACTTGATTGTTTGGATAAAATATTTCATTGTCACCGGATGCTGCAAGATGTGTCAAGCTTCAAGTCTCTAGCTTATCGGGAGTTACTCAAAACTCGATCGCAAGATTTCCCCCTGTTTTTCAAGGATTTTAAAATATTTCGATCAGTGCCCCACCTCGCGGGTTTTTCGAAATTGTAAAAATTTCCCGTATATCTCGATCCGTGAGCCACCTATCGGATTTTTTTTTCGTTCACATTGAATTGTCGCCGATTTCTGAACTATGTTCCACGTTTCAAGTGTCTAGCTCATCGGAAAGTTACCTTAATATGTAGACTATGCAAGATTTCGAAATTTTGTATGGAAGTGAACGTGCAAACAAGAAATTGTGGTAAAATAAAGAATTTATTTGGCCCAGTCTAATATCTTAGATCCATGTGTGGTTGATGTTCTCACTACTGTCTGTTTTCTTACACGCAGCTATATTTGGCCCCGTTAGCATATTAATCTGCATATCTATCAATTTGCTTGCCAAAACAGAATTTCTTGGTTTCTACGCTTTGTTCGAATTGTTTTGCCTTTGGTGCGATTTTTTGGCAAAAGAAAAGCCGACAGCTGCCGCTTGTGGCATATTTCGATATATCCTAATAACATGCAAGCAAGCACTAGTACTATGTCTGAGAAAGTAGGAAGAGGCGAGTAGAGGAGAGAAGCTATCGTTATTTCGCAGTTGAACTGATGGTGTTTCTGATTCTATGTTTGTATGTCACACTCTTTCTCACATATGAATGCACGAATTACTTGCCAATAACAATGGTAGCAGCTGCAAGTGACATTGTAGCCCACTACCACCAAGTATCAGCGTCAATTTGGTGACAATTTCGTTTTTGCTCGCTGCAAAACTAAAAAAAAAAAAAAAAAACAGAAAAAAAATGAATTCACGATGTTGCAAACAGTTTTCAGCCACATTTCTTATGCAGCATTAGGCCAAGACATAAATATTTTTGTTTTTCAAGAAAAAGACGACTGAAGAGGGTAAGCGGAAAACGGTAAGACAATAGATAAACATGCACTGAGCGTGCACGTGTGTTTGTTTTTCAAATTTCACAAAAAAAAACCAGCAGCGCTGGTTCGCGGTAGACTCGGTTCTAACAGGAAAGTTGCTCCAATTTATACTTAACCATAAATTTAATATTTACTATATTTGTATTAGGTAAGCCAGTTTTGTTCAGTTTGTTCCTCTTAAGAACTTTAAGAAGGTTGAAGTGAAACCGCAATAGCCGCATACGGCCGTCGTATGGTCAGGCAATATATTAGGGCCCGGCAGAAATGAAATGAGTGTAAATTAGTGAAAGGGATATCATCGCACCAATGGAATTATGTTATCTGCTCCCTCGCCCACTAGAAACACCGAGGTAACAGTGTATGTTGTTGAGTCGTTGTTTGCCAGCGAGCGAGTGAGCATAAAAAACGACATTCATTGATTGGTCAGTGCAATCATAGCGCTCTCACAAGCGCAGAAACAATTTCATTAATCGAGAGGCCAAGCAAAGAGCGTGATAATCTGTGTAAACTTTTTCTCAGATTTTCGGACAATTGTCCCACTAGCTGCCGGGTCTTGGAATAGATACACAATTTCTACTTTTGCAGTTGGTAAAATAGGTATATAGCCCCACGAAATTGCTGAAACACGTCAACAATGTGGGGAGAGGTATTAAACAACGCGTTTTGACTTCAATTTCAATGAATAGTTATTGGCAAAAAAACAAATTACTTTACTGGGTCCAATCCCAAATTCAAAGTATGCATATGTATATCTTCATAGAAATAAAATACACAGTCTTCGCTCTCGGATTATGCATACCGAGGCCAAAACGCTTTTTTTTTTATACAACTCCCGACTTTTCTGGGTGGTATCTGACACAATCCCGAAAAATTCCAGGATCCCGGGACTGTTATTTCAAAATCCCGAAATCTCGGGAGTGTGAAAAACCTTCGGGATTCGATGCTCTTGTTACCACCTATCTCTTTTTTTTAATATTGAGCCAGAAATGCAAATATGGGTATGAAATGTACTGTTTTTCGGCCGTTTACCAACGATGACTTTTTCACACAGGGTTAGGTGGCAACCCATTTTATTTATTCTTTCGTATAACAACCAATATCCCGCGAACGGCTGAAGCAATTTGTATCAAATTTGGTATGTGGATACATTGGGTATTGAACCTTCGGGCGGCTTACAGGGTTGCCATCTATCTCAGTTTTTTTAGTATTGAGCAAACTTTTGACCACCCGCATATATCGAACGTCTGACGAAAACTAACACTTTTATTTTGTGTCTGACGAAAAGTAAATCTTTCATCTTTTATCTGAAGAAAATGTACTACCGAAAAGTGTTAGTATTCGTCAGACACAAAATAAAAGTGTTAGTTTTCGTCAGACACAAATTGAAAGTGCTAGGTTTCGTCAGAAACGAAATAAAAGTGTTAGTTTTTTTCGTATGGCACGTCGATATGTATGAATGTATATCGAATGTCCCATTGTATTTCGATTGGAGTTGACTTTATGTAGATAGTTTTGTATTAGAAATGTCTGAGTTGTAAATATTTTTTTATGGAAGATTTTGAAATCAGGGGAATTGTGATACTTCTTTAATTGATAACCATACTTTTTAGTATTCCATTTACATTAACAATAACTATAAAGCGCTTTATACAAACACTTTTTTACTTTCTCTGTATTAGTTATTTCCCGATTCTCTCCCCCTTCCCCAAGGTTATGCTACGCCTTTTTCCCTTCCCTCTCTATCTTTCTTCTTCCCCCACACCATTTACCTTGTTTATTTCCCTCCAAAAATTTTCTTAAGAAAAAACATAGATAAGTCTAAAGAAATTGGCAGCAGCAGATAGCAGCAAACAAGCAGACGACCGAAATTGGCATGCAAGTTCGGAAGTTTTTTTCTTGTTTATACTTTAAGCTCGCTATTTGTTTTGACAGTTTTTGGGTTTGTTTGTTACTTTGTTTTTGATACAACTTAAACTCGTATTTATTATTCCGTTTGTTATTTTTTTCGTGGTTGGCACGCTTTCACACATTTTTGTGGTGAATGCAGAGAAATTTACGAGCTCAGCGAAGAAAGTTTTGGCCCATTTAAATGTGAACTTTAATAGCTATTTTTAGGTAAAAGTAATATTTTCTACTAGTTGAAAAAAAAAATAAGGCCACAGCGCCTAAAAGTCGGCAACAAAATCGATATTTTTTCTTGCTTCTAATATTAAACTCAGCTTTGAAATGAACTCAACTTCAAATTTCTGCCGCCAGCTATTTATTTATTTATATGCAAATTTTGCAGGCCAAAACTTCCGCGTCAATGCAACATGGGATTTTTAGTTGGAAATTCTAATAGTACTGTGGCTTCGTGACAGTAGAGTGCAGGCGTGACAATATGACCACGGCAACAATAACAATAACGGCAATAACCGGAATTAGCATGGCAATCAAATAGTAAATAAATACAAATGTGAAAAATAAACTACAAATAACGACCATTGACATTTACATAACAGCATATATACTAAGGTAATATATACACTAGGGTGATTCAAATTAAAAAAAAAATTGTTTTTTTCGGTCAGCGGGTAAAACTTTAGATGTATATTGGAACGATTTTTCGTCATCCCTTGTCAATTTTGGTTTTGTAACAAACCGGTTTCGGCGATCCGCCATCTTCAGTGTTTGATTTCATTCTTAAACTTTGGGTATTGATGAGAAAATAAGCCTTGCAAAAATTAGCTCTCTAACCTAACCCTTAGGGGTGGCTTTTGTTTCGCCCTTTCCCATACATTTTGTTTGGGAAAATGGCATTTTTTTTTTTTCAAAGTGAAATTTCTTTAAATTTTTGAAACTTTTTTCAAAATATTTTTACATACTCTTAAAGTTTAAGCTTTATGGCTTCCAAAATGGTAAGCCATGTGCGATTATCTTGACTACTAAAATAATGACAGCCATTTATAACAAAGGAGTATGTAAAAATATTTTGAAAAAAGTTTCAAAAATTAAAACAAAATTCAATTTGAAAAAAAGCCATTTTCCGCCATACAAAATGTATGGGAAAGGGCGAAAAAAATATAGCCACCTCTAAGGGTTAAGTTGGAACGCTAATTTTTTGCAAGGCTTATTTTCCTGTCAATACCTAGCTTTTTAGGGGTTAAGACCAAGTTGACATTTGTTTTGAATCACCCTAATATACACATTCGGGTGGGTTGAAAAAATAATGTATTCCTTTTCGCTATGCATGGAAGACGGGCTTGAACATTATAAAAAAAAACCTGACTAAAAACTGACAAAATTGGTTGCATCTCCAAAGTCAAAAGTTGAAACATTTTATTTCATACAAGCAGACCCGGCAGATGTTATCCCATCTAAAGGTAGAGCTACGCGAACCTCTCACTCTTCTTTTTTCCTTCTAACATTTTGGGAGATATCTCCAAAAACCAGCTGAGATATTTAAATTAATCACATTTCTCATGCCAGCTTTCTTTAGCACGCTTCGTTTGATACTCGTATTGTACTAGCACATTTTTGATCACCTCTGTTTCACATATTGGTCGATAACTCTGAAAACTGTCGAGTTATCGAAATAAGGGATGTCCTTAATTTTAATTTAAATGCTTTAGTAAACGGTGGTGGAAATTTAATGTAAATAAAGTTAATAATTTAATATTGTTAGCTGGTTGGCACATTATTCCCATAGCATACCCCAACATATAAAAAAAAAACAATTTTCAATTTTGTACCTACTTTTGCATTAGTAAGAAAGAAAAAATTGCTTTCGCCTACTTTCGGATATTTATCAATAAAAATAAAACTTTTTCTTTGGACCTATTATTTAGTATAGTATATTTTAAAACACCCTAATGTATGTATTAAATGTAGTATGTAATTTTATTGCTCGCTTTATCGTTATACATATATTCCTATCGATGATTAAATTTTTATAAAACTAGCCAAAGGTGGGTGTTGCAAGTGGATCCAGACGAGTTGAGCAAAAGCTATAAAAAGGTTATAAAATAAATAAATTAGCGTAATGAAAACGTTTTATTATTCTACGTTGAGCGTCATTCCACGAATACGAAAGATGCAGACATAACATAACGGCTAAGTTAGGTACTTGAGCACTGAGTCAGCTTAACCTGTAGCAAGGTAGCGAAAACCTTCTGGGCCAAGGTGGATTGAAGGTGATAAGGTAATCTCTTTGGATTCACTAAGGTACATTTATTCCTTTGGATGGGTTTTCTGGTGTCGTACTACCAACCACATTTTGGTTAGGAGTTCGGGTATGCCTTTTACCAACACTTCAAATAATATGTCATCATAATCGAGAGGTGAAACGTCTATCTAGCTATCATACTACCCTCTATACTATTAATGGTAGGTGTTCAGATGTAGGTGTCATTAGCGATGGAATCACCCTTCAGTAAATTCAATTGATAGGATATTTAAATGTATAGTGGATGAACAGTGGGAAAAATTGCTTTGACCCTTTAAAAAATCGTTTACGCTAGAGACATATGGTGCTCGTACTGTGCCTACCGGATCTATACCCGAAAAACGCCTTTTCTATCGCTAAGTCCAGTTCTCTCTTACATCATTTTTATAATATAAGAAAAGTTTTCCGAAATCGATTTGAAATTTTCTATGATTACCTATATTGAAATGCAAATGCCGAAGTCTAGTGGATATAGAAATCGGGTTATATGCAGCTGATCTTAAGCTTGATGCCTGTTGTCGAAAATACCAATCAAATGTATAGAGCAACTGTAACCCACAGTCCCTGAACTCAAAACCGCCTATGGCATGTATCGTACACAAATTAAATTTTCATGTTATTTAATAAAAATTATATGGTATCTGACAACGTGGAAAATAACTAAATAACCAGAGAAACGTTGAAAATGTAGCCTGAGGGCGTAAAGCTACGCCACCTTTTGCGATGCCATTCCACAGGCTTGACTAACTGTAGGTGGAGCAGGGCAGGGTAATAGTATATTGTTAAATGACACTAAACTAAAATTGTTGACATTACTGCGAACGTTCAAAATGCGTATTTAATATGAATAATTAAATATAGCAACGAGCTTGTCTAAATAAAAGGTCATCCAGAATATATTGGTATTAGAGTGTTTTTTCATAATATGAAGAAAAGTGAAATTACAAAAAAATAAAATAAAAAAATAAAATAAGATGATTCGAAATAAAAGAAAATAAAACTATATTAAATTAAAAGAATAAAATTAAAATCAATAAAAAATAATAAAATAAAATAAAATAAAATAAAATAAAATAAAATAAAATAAAATAAAATAAAATAAAATAAAATAAAATAAAATAAAATAAAATAAAATAAAATAAAATAAAATAAAATAAAATAAAATAAAATAAAATAAAATAAAATAAAATAAAATAAAATAAAATAAAATAAAATAAAATAAAATAAAATAAAATAAAATAAAATAAAATAAAATAAAATAAAATAAAATAAAATAAAATAAAATAAAATAATATAAAATATAATAAAATAAAATAAAATAAAATAAAATAAAATAAAATAAAATAAAATAAAATAAAATAAAATAAAATAAATTAAAATAAAATAAAATAAAATAAATTAAAATAAAATAAAATAAAATAAAATAAAATAAAATAAAATAATATAAAATAAAATAAAATAAAAATAATAAAAAAATAAAATAAAATAAAATAAAACAAATAAAATAAAAACAAAATAAATAATAAAAAAAATAAAACAGGCTGAAAAAAAATTAAAAGTCAAACAAATTAATATTAAATAAAATAAAATAACATTCGATAGATTGTCAATACTGTAAATATCTTCCTCTGTAAGCTACGAATAAATGGATATGCTGAGCTCAATTTCGTAATCAAAAGTTTCTCATATGTATTGGAAACTTCAATTAGTTACTTGAATTGAAAAAATCTAGGCGAAGTTACGCGAATTATGGCACTCTAATAAAAATATGTACATATACTGGCATGGATTCACAGGACTTCGCGCACTATCTAATATATGTTTACAGGGTATTACACAAAATAAAACATTGTAAGTATGTATATTTCTATGTCCATAAAGAAAGAGAACGCACATTCATATCGAAAATTAATTATTTAAAAAATAAAAATGCCGACCGTTGTCCAATGAATGCGATTAAATGGTATTAGTCGTAATGGAAATAAAAAGGTATGGTTAGTGAGCCGTCGTTGGGTATTTATGTATTGACATTATACTTATGCAGATATGTGAAAGTATGTGCAGTAAATGCATTTATTTATGTATGTGGTAGTTAGCTGTCAAAACATTTTAGTTACATTAAAAATAGTAATCAAATTAAAAGCATAAACGAAAATAATTTTCTTGTTAGTGGCTAATTGAATTTTGTAGCTGACAGCCTAGGCAATCATGTAAAAATACTCGCCATTTTGGTGAAGCTAAAAAGCTATTGGTGAGGGTAGTTAGTTATGTATGTACATAATAATAAAAGCAGTTACAAGAGTTTTTCGTTTCACATTAGGTTCCCCATTAAGTTCCAAAATTGACCACAGACCTTCCCTGCTTAACCTTGTGGTGGTTATTCGTCGAGCTTTCAGCTACAATGTGAGAACAGTATCCCTAAAAATAAAGAACCGAAACTGCACGAACTTATACGTTTTCGTCAAAGATTTGCTCTTCTTAACTATACCTCTTTTTTTTGTTTATCGCATAACAATAACACATACTATAACCTTGTAGGAATCGGTACTCCTTTTTAAAGATACAGTTCCCTTCTCATCTTAAATTGTTAAATTTGCATGAGATAATAAGGTAGATAGTGTGTTTTAACAGGAATTCATGTTAATTTAACAGGAATTCATGTTAATTTAACAGGAAGTCCTGTTAATTTAACACGTAGTCAAGTTTTTCAACATGAGTTTCCTGTTAATTTGACAAGAAGTCATGTTAATTTAGCACGAAGTGAAGTTGTTCAACATGAGCTTCATGTTAAAATAACATGATAGTAGTGAAAAATAATAACATGAAAAAGTGTTAAAAAAGTGTTGATTTTACATGAAAATTTTTCTGTGTGTTAAACCGACTAGGCATTTTAGAAATAAAGTCCTCTCTTGACAAAGAAAACTCAAGCTGTATAAAGCCTCCCGGTTAGTAATTTATATTCATTTTTGGTTTTGGCCCTTAAAATATCTTGCATCAAGTTGAACTGGATCCTATAATAGAATAGATTAGGGAAATTTATGCATAAACATTTCAATAAACACATATAAACATACTTTCTCTCTCATCGCTCTTACAATAAATATACCACCACTGGTGCTCACAAGTGAGCTCTTTGTCTTGTATTTATTACTAATTGCACAACGTCACTGAAACCCTACTGGATATGATATGATATTATTATTAGTTGTAGGTATGTTGCCTCATACTCGCACTCCTACATTGATATCGCTTCAATTGTCAGAACAATTCAGAGCTAATTAATTCCCTGAAGTCCTTTAACTGTGTTGATTATGGAATAACTATAACACTCACTAATAAGAATTTAAAAATAAGAAAATATTAGTCTTTGAAACGAGGTTATCAGCTGAAGAGCTGGTAAAAAGCATGCATCAGGTCTTATGCAGAATATGGTCAGACGAGTGCAAGCCTCCAGATTGGAATTTAAGTGTGCTCTGCCCAATCCACAAGAAAGGCGTTCCCGCTAACCGCACCAGCTACCGCGGAATCAGCCTTCTTAATATCGCATATAAGGTTCTTTCTAGCGTATTGTGTGAAAGACTGAAGCCCATCGTAGACAAGCTGATTGGACCTTATCAGTGTGGCTTTAGACCTGGTAAGTCTATCATCGACCAGATTTTCACGATACGCCAAATCCTGGAGAAGACCCATGATAAAAGAATCGACACACACCATCTCTTTGTCGATTTCAAAGCCGCTTTTGACAGCGCAAAAAGGAGTTGCCTGTATGCCGCCATCTCTGAATTTGACTTCCCTGCAAAGCTTATACGGCTTTGCCAAATGACGTTGAGCAATACTAACAGCTCCGTCAGAGTCGGAAAGGACCTCTCTGAGCCATTTGAAACCAAACGAGGCTTCAGACAGGACGACTCCCTTTCGTGCGATTTCTTCAACCTGATGCTGGAGAAGATAATTCGAGCAGCAGAGCTAAACCGCAACGGTACAATCTTTTACAAGAGCGTGCAATTGCTGGCGTATGCCGATGATATTGATATCATTGGCCTTAACAACCGCGCCGTAAGCGCTGCCTTCTCTGGACTGGATAAAGAAGCGAAAAAAGTGGGTCTTGCGGTCAACGAGGACAAGGCGAAGTATTTGCTGTCATCAAAGAAAGAATCGGCGCACCTGCGCCTTGGCAGCCACGTCACTGTTGATAGTTACAAATTTGAAACTGTGAGGGACTTCGTCTATTTGGGAACCAGCATTAACACCGAAAATAATATCAGTCTAGAAATCCAACGGAGAATCACTCTTGCGAACAAGTGCTACTTCGGACTGAGTAGGCAATTGAGAAGTAAAGTCCTCTCTCGAAGAACAAAGATCGCGCTCTATAAGTCTCTCATCATACCTGTCCTGATGTATGGCTCAGATTCATGGACAATGTCAAGAGAAGATGAGATGGCCCTTGGAGTATTTGAGAGAAAAGTTCTCCGGAAGATTTATGGTCCTTCCCGTGATGCCGACGGCGAGTATCGAAGGAGATTTAACGATGAGCTGTACGAGCTTTACGCAGATCTGACCATAGTCCAGCGAATTAAAGCCCAAAGGCTCCGCTGGCTGGGTCACGTCATGCGAATGGACAAAGAAGCTCCAGCCCAGAAGGTTTTCCAATCGTCACCCGAATTCGGCAGCAGAGGAAGGGGGAGGCCTCGACTGAGATGGAAACAACAGGTGGAGGATGACTTGAACTCCCTTGGGGTTTCCAATTGGCGTCAGTTATCGCTAAAAAGGAATGACTGGCGTGCTTTGATAGGCGACGGCCAAAATCGCTTAGGCGGTTAAGCGCCAATAAATGATGATGAAACGAGGTTACCATTTCTTAACTCAACTGTAAGCTTTCTTAAGCTGGACTCAATAAATTTCCATCCACTTTTACAGTCTTAGCTTATAAAGATAATAGTAAATAGCTCTTTCCCTACATCGAAACCTTAAACGAGTCAGAAAAATACTAGTATACAACTATAATTTACTAGCAGAACTCATACTAGTCAGGGAATATCCACTAGTGAAAAAGATAAAACACTGACTAGTTGGGCCCGGTGCACCAACTAGTTGTAAAGTAGTTTTCAACTAGTTGCTTTCGTGGCAGGGTCTTAACACAAGGGATTTTATTATTGAATAAGTTTTTGCTAAGTTTGAAAGTGTCACGCGGTTAAGTGCTCGGCCTACTACACCAAGTCGTGCCATATCAATGCCGGCAAAAACCAACATCAAAAATTATTTAGAAAAATAATTTTTCTAAACGGGGCAGTAGTTTGGGAAACTCTCCGGGTGTATTGAGATGCTTCTCAGCAAAAACTCATTTTCTTTGCAAGTGCCGTTCGGAGTCAGCAAAAAACTGTAGGTCCCGCCAGCTTGTAGGAAAGAAATCAAAATCAGCGCACTACAAGTTGAAAGAGAAGCTCTTAAAAAATCTCGTTATAGGTTATGATAACCTGTTGGTATATCGCCGCCATTAGTTTTTTTTTATAAATCGGTAATCGTGGCGAGAGAGAGAGAGAGTAACGCGAGCGATTTTATTTGCTCATGTAGCTGCAGCTACGCTTGATTACTATCACACTGTGTTGAAAATATATTCTCAAACGTTTGCCCAGTGGTTGAAATTCAACCACAAAACCTTATTTTATTTCTCTACCTTTTTGAAGTTCAGTGTCCTTTACTTTCACTTTTGTTGCTATTTCATAAATTTTCCTTACTTTTTCTTTCCATTCCTTCCCTTCCCTTTCTTCCTTTCTTTTCTTTTCCTTTTCTTTTCTATCTTATATTTCATATTATTTTCTTTCTTTCCTTTCTTTTCTTTTTTGTCTTTTATATTCTTTTCCTTTTTTTATTTTCTTACCTCTCCTTTTCTGTTCATAACATACCTTTATTCCTTTTATTCTCTTTTTTTTGCCTTTTCTAGCGTTTCTTTTCATATCCTTTGCGTTAGTTTCGTTTCGTTTGTCTTCATTTTATTTATATTATTTTCATTTCTTTTCTTTTTTTCTTACCTTGTTTTTCCATTACATTCATTGTTTCCTTAGCTTCCTTTTCCCCTCCTTTCCCGTCGTTTCCTTTCCTTACGTTTTCTTACTTTATTTCTTCTCCTTTTCGTAATCATTTAGTTCTATTTCTTTTCCATCCATTTCCTTAAATTATTTTTTCCCTTAACATTCCCTTCCTATCCTTTATTTTTCTTTCTTTTTATATTTATTTCTTTTCCAAAACATCCTCTTCCCTACCTTTTATATCCTTTATTTTTCTTTTCTTCCCGTCTTTATCTTTCTCTATTTTCCTTTATTTTTCATTCCTTTACTTTCATTACCTTTCCTTTCATTCCCTTCATTTTTTTCTTTTCCATTCCTTTCCTTTCCCTAAGATTATGCTCAAGTTAATTCCCAAAAACGGAGTTGCGCTAATGTATCAGCGCTATAAGCAAACCTTACTATTTGAGATTTAGCGTTGTTCTTCAACCTTATTCCTCAACTTCTGCGCTATTTGATATTAAGCGTCACTTGTTATATTTCATTCCAATCAGAAACTTTCCTTTGAGGGCAAATTATTTCTCAGTATTAGCGAAATTTCCCTATTGAAAAAAAAAAATAAAAATTACTTGTAAGCTGAGAACCCGCACTGAAAAGGCGGGCCTAAGAGTTAGATCGAGTAGAATGACCAAATATGATTTTTTTATGTTAATGGGAAAGCCGGCCTCATCGCCGTAAAAGTTGGCTGTACGATTTTTGGGTGAGAAGACACATAAAAACAACGGCGATGGGGAACGCTTTCCCATTAACATAAAAAACTCATATTTGGTCATGAAAAACGAAAATCGATTTTTTGGCCCACGGTAGTGAGAGTAAAGGTATTTTCTACCACACTACCGAGTTTAACAATCAAATTAATAAAATCACTTAAATCCATTAGAGATACCTGCGAAATAAATTCTATATTCAAAGTGAATTAGAATGGTGATATTCTCCAAAGCAAAATTTATTTTTTGTTTACGTAAATAAATTTCAATGAAATAAGTAACCACAAACCAAGCAAAGGATGAATACCCTACAAGGAAAATGTCCAACTCTTAAAGCGATTCTTGCCCCAAAAAGTTCTTAGCAAAATTCCATGTTTACTTGGAATCAACTGATAAACGCGACAGTCGGGCTTGATCTATTTTTAGCTTTAGAAATCCACTTATTCTTTCTGCAGTGATCCCGCCGTCATAAACAACAAGAAATTCCAGAAATGTTGCTCACTAGCTATTCATTTCTCTGCAAGGTTTCTTTCAAACTACATACATATGAACTATGTATGTGTGTTTATTATATCTATGGCCATTGGCCATGTTAATATGTAGATTCTTGCTTCCGTACACTGGTAGCAATAAATAATTAAAAATGTTTGGCAATGATGCGAATCAGTGCTTGCTTGTTTCTAAACAATATTCACCTATTGTACTGCATTTGGACTGGTAAAGCACCAGCTACTGCTAAAGCAGTCACAACAACAACTTTAAAATTCCATATGTACTACATATTTCTATGAATTATACAATTTCACGCGAATATACAGTGAGTGTTGTATTGACATTAGGGTGTGGTAACTAACCCCATAAATAGGGAAAATTTTCACTGGGGAGATTTTTACACTAACTTGGTAACTCTAAATTACATAGATATTGGTAGTGACCATATAAGGTAACACAATAGATATACTGCTGGCCTAAGTTCAGGACTGATATCTTTTACCTAAGCACGGGTTTTCAGTGAAAGTTTAAACCACAGACAAAGTTGACTGGAGTTTATCTCATACAAATTGGCCGCTTAAACTAAGTTTAAACCTGCACCGAAGTTTAAACTTGTACTGAAAAACCCGGCCCTAATATTCTGCACACTTCACTTTCAACCTAATCTAAAGCACCATCTCTGATTTGAAGCAATTCAAATAGCGACATGCAGTCAGTCCCCCGCCCTATTTGACATCAAATGGCGACTTTGGGGTGGGGGACTGGCTTTATGAAGGGCAATGGCGCTATTGAGTTATGCCCATCTCTGATCCCATATTTGGATGACGTTATTTTAACATATTTGGGTCGTCGGGCCCATTTTATGTAGCATCCAATTTTTAGAACACATATATTCCTGAGTTGGTTACGACAGTGTCAGTTAATGAAATGAAAATCTCATAACTTTAAACGAGCTAAACTTGTATATTTGTATATCCGGACTATCTCGGGATAAAATTTTGAATATAGACAGTTGGATTGATTTTAATCCCCTCGGGGGTTGCCACCTGGAGCAAGATATGGAGCAAGATATGCCAATATGCGTATCAAATGAAAGGTTTTTTCGGCGACATAACAACTAAAATATTTTAAAGTAAGGTTGCCACCTAGGGTTGCCACCTTACTAAAGCATATTTGTAAATTGGTATATTCGGTATTTGTAGCAAGATATGCCAGTATGGGTATCACTGAAACACATTTGTATATTTGTATAACCGGTACTATCTCTGGAACAGCTTCACGGATGGTATGATTGACTATAAAACTATCCAATTGGGGGTTGCCACTTGGAGCGGTTTAAAGGGTTGCCACCTATTTAATTTTTTTTAAATAATGGAGCAAGATATGCCAATATGGGTTTCAAATGAAAGGTATTTTCGCCGACATACCAACTAAAATATGTTCACGTAGGGTTGCCACCCAGGGTTGCCATTTTACCAAAGTATATTTGTATATCCGGTACTATCTGGGGAACCGCCTCACTTATTTGGATGAAATGTGACGTATAGGTAGTATGATTGATTCTAAGACCATCCACTTAGGGGTGCCACTTGGGGGTGTACAGGGTTGCCACCTATCTATTTTTTTTTAATTATGGAGTGAGATATGCCAATATGGGTATCAAATGAAAGGTATTTTCGCCGACATATTTGGATTATTTTAAGATCATTTTGGGATAATTTTGGGATCATTTACGGGTCACTTTGGGATAAGTTTGGGGCTAGTTTGGATTAATTTGGGACAATTTTGGGGTAATTTTCGTATAATTTTGGAGTCATTTTGGGATATTAAGTTGCATGCACCAAATTTACTAGGTTCACGCTCCCTACCTCGCAAGGGTCGCACTTTCCAGAATTTTCAACGATAAAAATGTTGGCCGTTTCGGAGAAAGGAAGTCGCTCACAAAAATTTACCTTGTTATTTATGAAAGGCCGTGTGCCTATAGGGTCTCTCGTACTATGTTCATAAACTCGTTCAAGTAAAAATTATTGGCGACTTAGAGGTAGCGCACCCTAATATATAGCTAACCGTGCATATCAACTCAAATTAAGCTATGTATGTAATAAATTATTTTACGTTTCATGTACTTATTGTATCAGATTCGGTATAATAGTTTTTGAAAGTGAGGATTTGTTTACATTTACTGTGAAAGCACAAAATATGTGGATAACAGAGATACAAATAACTGGGCAACAACAATAATTGTATGGCATCAATTTTAGCACGCAAGCCAAATTTCGTCAATGATATATATTTCAACGTTTCTATGGAAGTAAATGCATTTGTATGAAAGTATCAATAACCTCAACAACAATGTTAGTTTATGCGTTCAGTTGCTATGGAATCAACACTCATACCACGAACTTTATTGTTACGCTATTTTCAAATTTTTCTTAACATTTTTTTCGCTCGCAGTAATTTCGAGAAATTATAAATTTATCCGAAATTAATTATGTGATCACAGTTTTTTTAATTATGATAAAATTTCATCTAAAACTAATCATGTTAACTTCACGATACTCTATGCAAATTGAAAATTTAAGATAGCAGACGTAGAGTATCACTAAAATTTTTAGCATAGGTCGGAAGGTACCCCTAGAGAATGTACAATTTCAACTATTTTTGGTAAAGTCAATACCTTTAATGAGGGTAGCGCCAAAATTCATGAAGGTATCCGCTTTTTAAGCTTAAATTAAAATAATGAATTTAAATTTTCTTTGTTTAAGTCCATGGGAGGTACACCTAGGGGTTCACAGATTTCAGCCATTTTTTTTTTTAATTTCTTAACTAGCTCACATACGGCATGTGTGCAAAATTTCAATGTGCTAGAACCATTTCATTTTTTTTTTTTTTTCCAACACTATGCAATTGTGTGCCGTGGCGTATGAGTAACATTTATATATCTGAAGCTGCATGTTCGATCTATAAGTCTCGAATAATGCCTGTCCTGTTCAACACCTTTAACACTGTATGAAAAATAATTAAACATTTTTTGGCAATTGAGGAGTGAAAAAACCAAAGCCCGTATTTCCATATTTCACTTTTTTAGTATTTTGATAAAATTTGGTTAAGTCAAAACTACACATGATGTATTCAATAGAAACTAAGTACTAAAACGTCATATCGTCGGCTTAGGTCGCAAAGGTGATAAGTGCCAGTTTTCAAATTTTACAGGAGAGACAAAAAGCAATGTGTAAAAATATAAACTTAAATTAGGAGTTTTTCGGTTTTTTACGTCATGTTAATCAATTTTATCGTATAAGTACCTGGGTGACCGAGCCTGATCGGTGTTATCAATTTAGCGTTAATTTTACTTACCCAAACTGATCCCAAAATGACCCAAAAATATTCCCAAAATAATCCTAAAACGAAAACAAAATGACCCTAAAATGATACCAAAATGATCCAAAAATGATTCCCAAATGACCCCTAAAATGATCCCAAATTTATCCAAAAATGTTCCAAAATAATCCTGAAATAATCCCAAAACGACCCCAAAAAGCCCTCAAATGTTCCCAAAATGTCTCAAAAATTATCCCAAAATGATCCAAAAAAGGTCCCAAAATGACTCCAAAATGATCCGAAAATTACCCCAAAATTGTACCAAATTAATCCAAATTGAACCGAAAATGATATCAAAATAGCCCAAAAATTATTCCAAAGTAACCCCTAAATGATCTCAAAATGATCCTAAAAGAATCCAACTATGATCCCAAAAATATACAATACAAAAACTATACGGTAAAATGGTAACCCTGAGCGGCTACCCTACTTTAAAATATTTTAGTTGGTATGTCGGCGAAAATACCTTTCGTTTGATACCCATATTGGCATAATTTAAAAAAATTGAGATAGGTGGCAGCCCTGTACACCCCCAAGTGGCAACCCCCAAGTGAATAGTCAAGCGGTTCCCGAGATAGTCTGGATATACAAATATACATACATAAGGTAAAATAAATAAAACGCGGTCAGGTGGCAACTCTAGGGGCTACCCTGCTTGAAATTGTCATATTTGGAATCTAATCTTGGCTTGTGTCATTTATTGACGCTTAACCGCTTAACATCTCCTCCCCTTCCTCTGCTGCCAAATTCGCGTGTCGATAGGAAGTACGGTTGAAAATAACTTTCATTTGATACCCATTTTGGCATACGTTGCTCCATAATTTAAAAAAAAAATTAGATAGGTGGCAACCCTGTAGCCCGCCCCAAGTTGCAACCCCCAAGTGGATAGTCTTAGAACCAACCATACTATCTATAGTTTTGATATGCAAATATACAAGTTTAGCTCGTTTAAAGTTATAAGATAAGTGGACGCTCATCTCTACATATAATAAAATTGTAACAGGTCGATGTCTGTATGTGGCAGATATCAACAAAAAATTGATTGGGGGAAACATTATTAAGCGAGTAGAATCCAAATCAACCATTTTAAAATTTTTTGTTTGTGGCCGTATCACTGTGAAAGTAATGAATGGAATTGAATGAAACTTTTTCGTTGGATTGCTCGACGCTCAACTAAAAATTTAAGATATTACTTTTTGGCGATATCTCAACGGGTTTTGGGGTTATCGCCCAATATTTGGACCAGGGGTGACCAAAAATGTCTTAGTACAATATGGGTGTCAAACGAAAGGTGTCAATGAGTGCTATAAGCTATCGATAGCTAGACCGGTTTCGGAGGTATCGACGAATATTTCCACAAAAATGTGTTAGTACATTATGGGTATCAAACAAAAGGTGTTTATGGATGCTGTAAGCAACGCATAAGAAGTCGCGGGCATCAGCTAGTAAAAAAAAAATAATTTATAATTTTCGCCGACTTATATGCACTTTTGTAACTTAGCACCTTTTCGGCAGCTACTTTTTATTTTTTTCACTGGACTTAGTAACTTTTCCAAAAACAAAAAAAAAGTTTCCTTTTAGTAAAGCCACTTAAAAACTTTAAATTTTGGCTTTTTGAATATGTCACAGTTTTTTTTCGATTTCTGAAAAATTTGTTTAAGTGGAAATGCTCTACCTCCCAAGGGTCGCACTTTCCAGAACTTTGGAAGACACAAAAGTTCGGCGTCTCGGGGAAAGGAAGTCGCTCACAAATATTTAGCTTGTAATTATTAATCAACAAGCATATGCGGGGACTCTCGTACTATAACAATTTGTGTTTTGTATTTTTCTCTGTCTGTTGAATTTTATGTTTTCGCCTTTTAAAGAAGTTTTTAAACAACCAGAAACTACGTACATCGTGAGGCAAATCACCCATAATAAATGTTGCGTATACGCACTGGCGCCCTTAACATTTTTCTTTGCTTTAACATAAAACTTTTACTCAAAATGCTTTTTAAAAATGTTTCTTTAATACAACTATTGAAAGTTTTTTGTGTATAATTGCGTTAATTAGTCAGAATGCCACAGGATACGATTGCTTGCAACACCAGCGCGATTGATTTTAATGGCTAATTTCATTGCCTCTAATTATTTTACATCGAAAAATTTATAGATTCGTACAGTTATATGCAGATATTACACATATATATACACAAACATAAGTACATCGAATAATTATGATTTTTTTCCAACAGTCCACTTTTTACCCATAGCTAAAACAGCTTCGCAAAAAAATTACTTCAATATTGATGCCCTGTAAATACAAATAATTAATAATAATTTCAAATAGTCAAACACGCTGTGAAGTGGCCTAGGCATTGGCACGTTATAATTTACTTTTTTTTTTTACAACCAAACACTGCCAATAACACACACATTTATGGGTGCGAACGTGCAAAGCGTACTTAAATTGTTGCAAATTATTTTTTTCAGCGCTCTCGTTAAAGTATGAGCTTGGCTTGTGCCCTTTTGCTGCAGACAAATTGCATATGTTTGTTGAGTGTACAAAAAGTATATGTTAAAACAAAATAACAAATGTATGAGTGTGTGCAGCAAAAAACCTTTTTTTTTTTTTGTTTAAAACAAATACATACAAACTCATGTTCAGCGAGTTTTTTCAACAAATTTTCATTACTTTTTTACTTGTTTGTCTATTTTTAGGCGTTCTGCGTTTTTCATTACAGCACAGGGTCATCGCAGTTTTTGCCAAAATTTATTTGCTTGATATAGTTGTAGTCCGCCCGCAGTCTGGGGAATGCTTGGGTATATCGCTACCTTAAAATACGGAAGTCTTATGCAGGAAAACTGGATTTGGAAGGAAGATTTCTTAATATTAAAATGTAAATATTTTTATAATGGCCATTTAATACTTTCAAGTTTGAACTGAATATTAAGTATTTGTATATTGAACCCTCACTCTAAAAACAATTTTCCATCATCTCCATGCTGACTAGGCCAATCAGTTCTAGTACGAGAGCCTCCAAAGCTAAGTTTTTGTAAGCGGCTTCCTTTCCACGAGACGCCGAACTTTTTTATCTTCGAAAATTTTGTAAAGTGTGACCATTGGGCGCTAGGGGGCGTGAAACAAGTCAATTTGGTGCATGCGATTTTTTTATTATTAGCAGTTTCATTTGAACTAGAGTTCGCCCAGTGGTTGAAATTCAACCACAAAACCTTATTTTATTTTCCTACCTTTTTGCTATTTCTTAAATTTTCCTTCTTTTCCATATTTTGTATATTTTTGGTTTCTATACATTCCTATTTATTTTGCCTTTTCCTCCCTCTTTACACCATTCAGTAATATAGTTTCAATGTTGATAATTATTTATTCTTCTTAGTTCGTCTTCATACGTATTTCTTTCTTTTCCTTCCCTTTGCTATCATTAGCTTTTATTTCCTTTCCTTTCCTCTCCTTTCATCTCAATTTATATCTTTTGCTTTTCTTTCCTTCCCTTCACTTTTCTTTCCTTTTCTATTCTTCCCTCTCCGTTCTTTTCCTTTTCTCTTCTTTCATTTCATTTTATTTCCCTTCTTTCTTTCTTTCTTTCTTCTTTTTGTTCTTTTCTTTTATTTTCCTTTCTTTTAGTTTCTTTTATTTTTTTACCTGAACTTTCCTTCCATTTCCATTACATTCATTTTTCCATTTATTTTCTTTTTCTTTTCTTTCCTTTCGTTTCCTTTGTTTTAGTTTCCTTTCATTTTATTTTATTTTTTTTTTTCATTTCATTTCTTTTCTTTTATTTTTTTCTTACCTTTATTTTCTTTCGCTTTTTTCCTTGGATTTATTTTCCTGTCATTTCATTTCCTTACATTTCCTTCCCTTACCTTTCCCTTTCTTACCTTTCCTTTCCTACCGTTTCCTTACTTTCTTTTTTTTCCTTCGTAACTCCTTTAGTTTTGTTTCTTTTCCATTCATTATTTTTTTAGCTTTTCATTACCTCTCTTTCCTTTATTTTCCTTTATTTTTACTTTCATTTATTTTCCATACCTCCCTGCTCGCTAACTTTTCTTTCCTTTCTTTTTCTCTTCTTTCCTTTCATTGTCTTTCTCTATTTCCTTCTCTTTTCCACTCCTTTACTTACATTACATTTCCTTTCTTCCCTTCCTTTTTTCTTTTCCATTCCTTTCCTTTCCCTACCTTTATTTGCCTTTGATTTTTCTCTAATTGTTTCCGTTCCTTACCTTAACTTACCTTTATTTTCCTTTTTTCCATTCCTTTCCTTTACCATTCTTTCCTTTCTTTTATATTTTATTTACTTAATTTTGTTTTATTTTTATTTATCTTATATTATTCCCTTTCCTTTCATTTCCAACAAATTGCTTTTTTTACTTTCAATCACTTTTCTATTTCTTATTTTACTTTTTTTTAATTTTATCAATTTTCCATTTTATTTTATTTCACTAAGCCTTGTGCATGATCTAGCTTATTTGTGCTTTTTTTTCAAAACATCATGTCTGAGCAAGCATTTGCTTCTATGAATACCCACTCACAGATTTTCTTCACTCATGTTTATTATGCAATGAATGCAAACACAACAATGCAAGTGGTCATACCTACATACACACATAACAGCGGCTCTATAAAGTGAATGCGTGTTTAACACTTGTAGTTGTGTGAATTTCTAATCCTAGTATAATTAATTTCTTTTAATTTTTGGCTTGTTGTCGCACACCCTGCTCGGCGAGACCTATCGACACATATCAATTTTATATACCTTAGAATTGTGGTTATTGCAAAAAAGGGAGAAAACTGTGAAGCGTTGCGCATTTATATATAATAGATTTCATTAACCGAAACTGTCGCAACCAACTCAGGAATATATCTGTCCCACAAATTGGGTCTTAAGCATTGAATCAAATGCCGATTTTGGGGCGGGGACTGGTTTTATGTTGCACAAATTTTGTAGAAAAAATAACGCTATTGAATTATGCCCACAACTAACTGCAAAAAAACTGGCTTGTTAATAAGAAAAAATTTGATTACCTTATTTTGACATGTTTGGGTCGTCGGACTCATTATATTCGCACCCAATTTGCACATACATATATACCTGATTTGGCTATGACAGTGGCAGTGAACGAAAACTGCTATTAATACAAAAATTGTTGTTGACATGTTTGACGCCCCCTACCTCCCAAGGGTCGCACATTCCAGAATTTTCGAAAATGACAAAGTTGGGCGTCTCGGGGAAAGAAAGTCGCTCACAAAAATTTATTTAGTTATATCGATCAGATTCGTAAAATACGGCAAATACTGTAAGAGAACCAAAAGACGTTGTCGGCATGGACCAATAGCAGAACTGCACTTCCCTATAACATAGCTTCTAAAGGTGTTGCCAAATGAAACAATAAATTTCACTTACAACATACGTATTCCAATGTAGCGATATTTAGGTTTCTTTATTTTGGCTTTTACTTTTTCTATATTTTTTGTCACTTTCTGTTCAACATTTGCCTGAACATTTGGCCTAATTTCTGTGACTTTTTTTTTGTGTGTGTCTTAATTGCTATGAAACCTTGCTCACTATGTACAGCGTGTAAATTTAAGTTATAAAAAAATATGACAAAAAAAGTTTGTATGCAATATTTTAAAATAAAAATTGTCGTAACAAATGTCTCTTGGCAATTCAATTTATGATGTATTCTTTTGAATTGGCTTTTCTATCGCGAATATTTTTAGTGTTGTAAATTTTATTGAATATGTTAGATTAATTAAAAATGATGTAGAAATATTTTTTTTTTTTTTAATTTTGGATGAAACAACTTCGCACTGTTTTGTAAATTTGTTGCTCATCTCGTCTCCAAAATTTTCCAAACTGCATTTTTTAGACTTTTTATGAAAATGTAATGACGGCGATATACCAACAGGTTATCATAACCTCTAACGAGATTTTTAGAAGAGCTTCTCTTTCCAACTTGTGGTGTGTTGCTTTTGAGTTTTCCTACAAGTTGGCGGGACTTACAGTTTTTTGCCGACTCCGAACGGCACTTGCAAAGCAAATGAATTTTTTACTGAAAAGCTTCTCATGTCAGAAATACACCCGGAGAGTTAACGATGGGGTCTCTCTCCGAGGATGGTGTACTGGTTGTATGAGATGGTGGTGAAAACTATCCTATTTTCTTGGGTAGTGGTCTGGTGGGGTAACAGTACTAGACACCGTTTCTGTTTACGTAGGGGTCAAAGCTAGATGGTTGTGTTGGGGGAGGGGGGCGCTTACAGTCAGGAACTTGGGATTAGCACGAAGTTTAGGCTACCTGATCATTGTAGCGTTTTCCACGCGGAGGTTGCTACCATCAAGGATGCGGTGGATGGGATGCTGTCCGGTGCATTCGCAGTCAAGGAGTTTAACATCTACTCCGACAGTCAAACGGCAATTAGGGCGCTGAGTGCCGGCAACGTTCGATCGACGACAGTTAGCGACTGTCTGAAATTGATTACGGTTGCGGCCAACTATTTTAAAATAAAAATTATTTAGGTGCCAAGCCACTGTGACATTCCCGGCAACTGCCATGCGGACTTCTTGGCCAGAGCGGGTACTCGTGAAACAGATGTGGCGGCCTACAGAATACTGGGTATTCCTCTTACCACTTGTAGTTTGCTTCTGGGTAGGTGGGCTTCGAAACAGTTAAGCAAGCGCTGAGCTGACACCACCTCATGCCAGGTGTCGAAGTTCTTCTGGCCAGCGGTTGACTCCAGGCGATCAATGGAATTGCTAGGGCTCTCCAAGGTACATCTTTCCATGATAATTGGGGTGTTGATGGGGCACTGTCCGATGGGGATCCATGCGGTGCGGCTAATATTCTTGAAACCCCGAGATGCGTGAGCTGCATGGAGGACGACGAGGTGGAATCTTCAGATCACTTCATGCTTAGCTGTCCAGCGTTTGCTAGGACCAGGCGCAGGTATTTCGGTTCGGATGTTCTTAGGTCCCCGGAGGACGTGTTGAGAATCGATGCGATTTGTCAAGCAATCTTAAGTCAGTGTCACCGTTTAGAATGTGGTATCACAACGGACCTTTTCAGTGTCCAAGTGAACTGTTCCCCTAGTGGGATTCCTACCACCTAACCTAACCTTACATAACCTAACTACTTAGGTACTTGAAATTTACACATTTTTATAGCGAAGCTAACTGTCCTATAAAACTGTGTTCTTGAAAACTTGAATCTTCTGGTTTTTTGGCTATCTTTAACACCACAGGGCACAGTGGTTCAGCGCAAAAAATATTATTTTTCATAGAACTTTTAAAGGTGTGGTCTTATGTGTAAAAACGCAAACGTCATTATTGCTGTGCAGTCGTGTTTACATTTACTGTGTTTTTAATTGTGAAATTAAAATTAATATATACAACTTCCATACTCTAATTTGTGATAAAATTAAGTGCAAAGTCATAGTGTTCAATTTTAAAAATTTGAATTGTGGAGATAATTCATATTTTATGAATTTTAGCTTAATTCTAAATTCAATTTTGCTTTCCTTTTATTTGCCGAGTCATTTGCATAGTGTATTTGTTGCTGTTTGATTGGCTTCATTTTCTTCTTATAATTGTTATTGCTATTGTGTGCACTTGTTACTTTGCTATTTTCTTTTATTACAGCTGTTTGCGTTGTTTGTTGAGTGTCAGAATACAGTGACTCTCAAGCTGCTCGCTGCTATATAAACACTTGCCTATAAAACTATCAGGGTTGCTTTTAATTAAAACCAACTTTTATAAATTATTAGTTGAACTTTTCCTTTCTTAATCAATAACAGAACTTTTTTTTGTCGTTTTAAAAATGTACTGTATTTACGAAAAGTGTCAAATAAAAAGCGAATCCGAACGCTACGTGTCTTGCTGGCTCTGCGATGCGCTTGGTCATATGAAGTGCGCAGGTTTGACAGGTAGGATTGTAGATGCCATAAATGATAACAAAGGTGTTCGTTGGTCATGTGTAAAATGTAGATCAGCTGAAATTGATCTTTTCAAGCTTTTTAGGGAAACTCGAAATGCGTTTTCTGAAATCGGTAAGGAGTTTTCTAAAATTTCCGTGAAATTTGACCATTACGAAAAACTTTTTAGGTCATTCAACTGTTTAGATGGTTCTCCTGTTGTTGAAAAAAACATTTCGAATGATTTAAATTATCGAGAACCTAGTTTGCCTGAGCCCCTGAATTTAAACCCTCTCCAGCTAGGTCTCCAATCGCAAATGTTGGAATTAATCGACTTGGCCTCACCCAGTCCCCAAGCAGTAGTTCCGTCAACTTCCAAAGAAGTAGTTCCGTCCACTTCCAAAGAAGTGGTTCCGTCCACTTCCAAGGAGGTGATTCCGTCCGCTTCCAAAGAAGTGGTTCCATCCGCTTCCAAAGAAGTGGTTCCATCCGCTTCCAAGGGGGTGGTTCCGTCCACTTTCAAAGAAGTGATTGCGTCGACTTCCAAAGAAGTGGTGCCGCCACCTTCCAAAGGAGTGGGTTCATCCACTTCCTTGGAAGTGGTTCAGTCCACTTCCGAGGCCCCAAATCGAACCCCTGTACAACAAAATACTGCCAATTCAGTTCAACCAACGGCTACTAAGCTGGTTGTGGTTCCACCGCGAAAATCGATATTCGTGTCTAGATTTCAGAAAGACACTTCCGTCAACGACCTTAAGTCTTACATCAAATCGAAAATTAAGGCTGAGGGTTTAGTAATACATAAGTTTAAATTTAATTATGAGCGAAAAATTTCTTCATTTAGGATTGATGTTTTTGATGAAGATTACGATGTGATTTTGGATCAGTCGTTCTGGCCCCCTGGTGCTTTTATTCGCGAGTTTTCACCTAAGTCAACTGCGAACGACCCAGATGCTGTACAAATTCCTCGTCAGAATACTGATCCAAAAAACTAATTCTAAATTCTTTCTTGAATATCTATTATCAGAATGTTAGAGGTTTAAATACCAAATTAACTGATTTTTACTTAAAAACGATCAATTGTAACTATAGAATTATTGCTTTCACTGAAACTTGGTTAAAACCACATGTCTTTGATTCCGAAATTTTTTGTGATGGTTATCAGATTTATAGAAACGATCGCTTAGACAGAACCGGGGGCGGGGTCCTATTGGCTGTACATTCTTCAATACCATCTGAAGATGTTAATTTACCTTATATTGAAAACATAGAATTTAAATGCATACGTATAGGAATTGGCACAGGCCATATTTATTTAGCTGTTAGTTACATTCCACCGTCATCTGATTTATCAGTGTATATGCACCACATTTCACTTATAAAAACTGTAAGTTCTTTGATTAAACCCGTGGACTCAGTAGTTGTTTTGGGTGACTTCAACCTGCCACACATCTCGTGGAGAATAATTGATGGCAATATTGTCCCAGTGTCATCTAAGTTGTGTAATGAGTTTTTGGACGAAATGACCAACCTATGTCTTAGTCAGATTAATGTTATTCCGAACAAGTTAGGAAAAGTCTTAGACTTGGCCTTTGTTGATGACTTGTCTAAATTCACTGTAAATCGATGTGATCCTTTAGTTCTTCCCGAAGACGCTTACCATCCATCTTTTGAAATAGCCTACGAAATCATAAACTATAATCGCGATTGTATTACGAAACCTTATGACTCTATTAAAACTTTTGATTTCTCTAGAGCCAACTTCAAAAAGATAAATAAAGAACTTTCCAAACTTGTTTGGCCTCATTACAATGAGGACGTCGAGCGAAACTTATCTCACTTCAATAGTACCATATACAGCCTCTTTGAAAAGTTCGTACCAAAGCGCATCTGTTTACGTAATGATGAGCCAATGCAAGTCTGGTGCACTAAAGAACTCAAATCTTTAAAAAATCGAAAGTCACGCTTCTTTAAACTATACAAAAAAACTGGTTTACACTCTGATTATGTACAATACTCTGTTTTGCGCCATAAATATTTAGAATTGAATAAAAAGTGTTACAATGCTTACTTATGTAAAATTAAAAAGAACATTATTTGCAATCCGAAGACATTTTATGGTTTCGTAAACGCTAAACGCAGGGTAAAAGGGTTTCCTTCATCTATGAAATTTAAAGATAAAATCTCTAGTGACGACCTAGAGATTGCCAACTTCTTTGCTCAATTCTTCAAGTCCAATTATTCTTCTGGAATAAATTTATCATCTAACGGATACCCTTATTTACCACACTCCATTAACTCAATCCATGTTCCTCATTTAAACCCAGAAGATGTTTTATTACACCTAAAGGCCTTAAAGGAGTCTTTCAAATATGGCCCCGACTTAATCCCGACATGCTTTCTTAAAAGGTGTGCTGAATACATCTACCAGCCCTTAACACAGTTGTTTAATCTGTCTTTACAGTGTGGGATTTTCCCAACTTCATGGAAAGAATCTTTTCTTATACCTCTTTATAAAAGTGGGAGCAGGTCCTGCGTAGAAAATTATCGTGGAATAGCAAAGCTCTCCGCCATTCCCAAGTTATTCGAAGCCATCATTACCAATTATCTAGCATTTTCGATCCCAACACTGATTGCAAGTTCTCAACATGGATTTTGTAAATGCAAATCAACCATAACTAATTTACTTGAATTCACTGCCTACGTCTCGAATGGGTTTAGAAATAATTTAAGCACTGACGTTATATACACCGACTTTAGTAAAGCATTTGACAAAGTTTGCCACGCTTTACTCATACATAAACTTGATCTCATAGGCTTTCAACCTGGTTTTACTCGTTGGATCTCCTCCTATCTTTGTGGTAGAACACAACGTGTAATTTTAAAAAATACGTATTCAAATGCCATTGATGTCTCTTCTGGTGTCCCTCAGGGCAGTCACCTTGGCCCGGTTCTGTTTTTGCTATTCATAAACGACATGTGTACAACCATTAAGTACTCTAAAATCTTGTTATATGCTGACGATGTGAAACTATTTAAGTCATATGCGTTGACGGAGGAACGTTCTTTGCTTCAAATGGACTTACACCACTTAGTTACTTGGTGCAACGTAAACTATATGCCGCTTAATCTGGCAAAATGTAAATTCATGTGTTTCTCTCGTGGAACTCTTCAACCAGCTTCTTATTCGATAAACAATTATACTCTTGAACACGTTAATGTTTTTGTTGACTTGGGTGTGATGATGAACTGTAAACTTAGTTTCAATCCTCATATCGAGGCTACTGCCAATAAGGCCAGAGGTGTTTTAGCCTTCGTGAAAAGGTGGTCAAAAGAATTTAGCGACCCTTATATTACTAAGACCCTTTTTACTACATTAGTTAGACCAATATTAGAATACGGCTCGATTATATGGAATCCGCGTTATCAAATTCATATAGATAAGCTAGAATCTATTCAAAAACAATTCTTACTTTTTGCATTGAGAGATCTACGATGGGATCCTTCGTGTAACCTTCCTCCTTATACTAATCGCTTGAAACTTATCAATCTCCCTACCCTTGCTAGCCGTAGAGAAATGCTAGGTGTAATATTCATGTGTAAACTCCTAAACGGGTGGATTTCAAGCCCTCCTCTTTTGAACGAAGTTAACTTTAATGTTCCCTCACGAGCCTTAAGACATTTTAAACCTATTCTTCTGAAGCAATGTAGAACCAACTATCAATTACACGAGCCGTTCCAGTGTTTGTGCGAAAATTATAACTCTCATTCAGACACTTTTGATATTTCGGACTCGCTTTTCATTATTAAAAAAACTATCCTATTCTCTCTTAACAATTGATTTCTACGTAGTATCAATTTATGTATTTTTATTATCTATTTATTTTCGTATTACACTCAGCTGATGAATTTTTCTCTGTAGCTGAGCAGTTTGAGATCTCGACGCTTAACAAACCTCCGCCTTTCAAACACTCGGCAAATTTAATCCGCGCGTTATGCGGATGCGCCCCTCGTGTCGGTCGGGCGGGATGGTGGGTAAAATCCGTTGGGCATAATAATAATAATAATAATAACTTTGTACTTTTAACTTTTCCAAATTGGATAGGCAAAAATTTTGTGTGCTACAGAGTGCCACATTTTCTATTTATAATGAAATTAAAGTTTTGAACATTTCCCAACAATTCCGGAAGAAAATGTTTGCCCATATTTGCAATAATTGTCATCACTAGCATTTACCCATCTCTCGTAAATTACCTCAATAAATAAGCCACTATGCGACCCAAATTGTCATCCAAATTATGATGGAGTGTCAAAAGTATAATAAATTTGTGTTATTATTTATCAAAAACACCACAACACCGCCAACCTAAATAACATTGCATACGCAATCAATGTGAATAAAAAAACATGGGTGGAAATGAGCAGGTTTTCCCACAGGAAGCTGAATGAGATGGCAGGCTTTTTTGCTTTGAAGTTAACTAATATCCAAATGCGGGGGAGGTATTGTTTTCGTATGCGAAAGTATATATTTGCTTCTACTCAGAATTACGTAGTTATATGCATAAAAAAACAAGTATGGAAGTCTAAGTTCGGGTGAACCGAACATTAAATACCCAGCGGTAATTTTCAGAATGGGATAACAATGATATAGGCCCTAGGAGGATTTACCTAAATATTTCTATTACCGAATTATGTCAATTTATGTGATTTTCGAAATTTTTCATATCGAAAGTAGGAGATTTCGTCAAATTACATCAAGTATTCACCCTGTTATGCTAGTGTACCTTTTACCAATTTCATCGTTCTACCGTAATCAGGTTAAGAAAAAAGGGCGATGCCACGCCTACTTTTAAAAATTTATCAAAAAAATCATAATAGAATCACCAGTGGGATTCACGTATAAAATTATATCATTTTAGACATTTCAGCTGCCGAGATATGTAAATTTGTGTGATTTTCGAAATTTTCGATATCGAAAGTGGGCGTGGTTGGAGGGAAATTTTATCCAATTTCATCGGGTATACTCCCAATGGTACTAGTATGCTTTGTGCCAAATTCCATCGTTCTGTCGTAATCAGTTTAAAAGTTACGACCAGCCCAATTTTCAAATATGCCTCCCTTAAAAGTGGGTGGTGCCACGCCCACTATAAAAAATTTCTCAAAAAAATCATAATAGAATCACCAGTGGGATTCACCTATAAAATTATATCATTTTAGACATTTTACCTGCCGAGATATGTCAATTTGTGTGATTTTCGAAATTTTTGATATCATCCGATTTCGCCCATTTTCAATAGCAACCTACCTTGTCCAGAAATTAACCTGTATACAAAATTTCATGCAAATATCTCAATTTTTACTCAAGTTATCGTGTACACAGACGGACGGACGGACAGACGGACAGACGCAATACATGGCTTATTGAACTCCTCTTTTCAGCCTAAGAACTTTCATATATGGAACTCTATATCTATCTCGATTATTTTGTGCCGTTACATACTACCGTTATGTGAACAAAATTAATATACCCTTGTACTAGTACTAGTACGCTGGGTATAAATAGAAGGCCAGCCACTTGTGTGGCAGCGGGGCATTAATTGCTTTTCTGCGTGTACGTGTGTTTTTGGCTGTGTGTTTGTAATAGAGATGGGATTTTGAATGAAAACTATCGATTTATTACTCACGTTAATGTAGCGCTAAATATATCGGAAAACCGAAAAAACGATACATAAGGCGGAAGGGTAAAGAATATAGGAAGTAACATAAATTTTGGAACAACGTTCAAAGGAAAGCATCTCAAAATATGTTTAAAAGCACTGAACACCTGGTATGGATTTTTATAGCAGTTGCAATATTTCGTAAAACTAAAAATAAATATTTGAAAATTAAAAAAAAAATAGTTTGAAAAGCAAAGTTCCTGAGTGACCGAGCTTACTCGGTTTAGGTTCTTCGATTTGGTCACATAATCTTACCTACCAGCATTATGAGCTTTCCAAACCAGTTTTTCGGAAAAAAATCAAATAGGTGGCAACCTTGTAGCCGCCTTAAGTGGCAACATCCTAAGAGAAAGTCGAAGAATTTTAGCCGAGAAGCGGTCGAAGTGACAATATACAAGAAAAAAACATAATATCTCGTTTAAATTTATAAGATATCGTTATCGAACATCAAAGTATCGATATGATATCGTATGGAATAGAAAAAAGTTGTGTCACTAATGTGTGGTGTGGGCGGTTCGCACGCCATTCGCACGCAATTGAGTACTTCATTAAAAATTCTGCACTGTAATTGTGAGTTAATTAAGAACACAAACAACAATTACAATCTAATCACACCAACAAAAGCACACATACATAAATACTAGGGTGGGCCAAAAAATATGAGTTTTTTATGTTAGCCATCTTTTACCTCATTATTTGCAAGAAATTGAATGCTACAAAAAAGTCGTATACACTTTTTTTTTATAAATTTTAACATTAAAAAAGGACGTGTGGCACTCGGGGACTGCCGCGGTAAAGCTATTGCATATCACTTTTTATCAACTTATGCAATTATAATATTTATGAAAACTCAATGAGCATATTTATGACTTTAGAGCAGTACAGCCTTAACCTGTTAAGAGTATAGCCTATACAGCTCCAATTTTATGTACAACGTCACACTGTTAGTAGTATAGTCTAAATGTAGCAACGCTTATATTTATTTTTGTCAAGTTATGTTGCTAACGCCGAACCTTTTAACATTGAAAAAAGTCCGTTACTACGAACTTTTTTAACATTAACAATTTTTTCTTTTCACTCCCACCGCCAAGGCCTGCGATAAAATCTATGCAATATCTTAAAAGTTTTTCATATTTGGTCATTATACTCCATTTATGGTCAGCAATTCGAGTTTCTGTAAACCCATGGAAATAAAAGAAAATCGTTTTTTTTGCTCACCCAAATACATATACTGAAAATCTCTACAGTAGCGACTTTTTAAAGCATACAAATCTGCTGCTACTGAGCTTTATAAATTGAGTTTGCAGCAATAAAATGATTAAACATTTCAGAGGATATTAAAGTAAATAAATAAGCAGCAAAGTACTTATTTTTTTTTCAATGCTAGAATAATTTTATGATTATTTTCCTACCCCTTGTGGGCGGCGCATTTATTCACTTACCAAATACACGTCCAGCTTGACCACCCAACGGCGCTGCTGTCAGCAACAAAAGCAATGCAGCAAAACCATAAATGATGAGACCAAGATGATTTTTATATTTCGCCGAAATGCGTAACGTCATTTTGTTGTTGTTATTTTTGTTGTTATTGTTGGAATAATATTTTAGCGTTTGCTAAATTGGCGCTTTATTATATATTTTTACTTATACTTTGCCAACTTTTTTTGGTTTGTGGTACGCTGACGCTTTTGGTTACTTAATTTGGTGGGAGGTTTTAGTTATAATAGATTCGTATTTATGGTGGTGGTCATATCGGTGGTTTTTTTCTTGCCCATATGCCTACTTATTTTATTGAAATGTTGTTTAATGACGCTGACGATACTTTTCCACGAATTTTGATTTGTTGTTGTTTGATGACTCAACAAAACATTATTTGCAATTGGGTTGAGTTTTTAATTCCATTTAACTGAATTTTATACAATTTAACTCTTTTCACTGGTACTTTTGTTGTTTACAATTGTTAATGGTTCCTTTCCTCTTTACAGAGTTGGTAAAAGTATTTTATTTACTGTTGATTGGTTAACCAGATTTTGTGGAAAATCTGAAATGAAAACATGTAGTAAAATAAAGCTTTAGTATTTATTTATAAGAATTTAATTACTTTTTGATTTAACACCTATTTGGTTTTTATACTTAAACAAGGGTGAAGCGAGAAACATTTACATATTTCAAACTGTTTCGAGTTTCTTATTGTTTTTCAAAAAAGGGCCGGCACAGAAGGTCTTCGGAGAGATACCTGATTTAGACAGAAGTCTTCACTAGATTTTAATCCATTTTAACTCTATTATTTCATTTTCATTTCATTTCATTTATTATTAGACATTAATTAGTACAGTAAGATAAAATATCTTTTATAGTACAACAAACATTATTATAAAAAACTTAATAATTTAAACAAAAGGACAAAACAAAGTACACGTTATCACACTAGTTAAGCCAATTTAATTGGACTACATAAAGTACAAGAGTAAAATTATAAATAAATTGCACAGAATACACAGTTCACAGTAATTCAATATAATTTAATTTAATTTCATTTCATTCGAACTTAAAAATTTTCGATTAAAAGGAATGGTCTGTTTAATGTCGATGAGTTGAAAAGTAGCTAAATAGAATGTGCCTATAGTTGGTTTTGTTTACATTTTTCCTTATAGCAGCTGGGATTGAGTTCCATTTACGAATGGTGTTGACGAAGAACAGCCTAGTATAGGTCACGAAATTACAGTCAGGAATGACCAAGTTACATGACCTGAGAGATCTGCTGAATGCGAGTTTCTCGTACAGATACAGAGGCGATTTTGTAGAAATTAACCGGTATAAGAAAATCACACTTCTAGCCTTCTGATGGTCAAAGATGTTACATCCTAAAAGTTGGGACCTCCAAGCGGAGATATGGTCGAACTTACGTGAACCAAAAACGTAACGGTTTACATGATTGAAGGCAATCTCGATTTTGTATGCAAAACACGAATCCAACTTGTTATAAACTAACTCAGAATAAGTTATTATAGGCAATATTAGCTGTATAGCAAGTTTTTTTCTAATTTGAAAAGGTGTAAGAGGTGCAGAGTGCCTAAGGTTGCGCAACGTAGCATATACTTTACCAATAACTGAGTTGATATGGTCAACACAACTTAGGTTTCAATTAATAACGAAGCCTAGATTCTTTATTTTAGACACCGTTTGTAAAGCGGTATTATCGATGCATATTGCAGGAGAAAGGACATCAACGAGCTTTTTCTTTGAGATTGGTAACACAAACGATTTCCTTGCATTAAGGCAAAGACCATTATTACTGGCCCAGTGCACGACGGATGCTAAATCAGTGTTCACTTTGAGACAGAGCGAGCTCAGATCTGAGAAACTACCAGATAAGTACATCTGTATATCATCTGCATACGCATCCATGCTCATGTTCTTACACACAGCAAATATGTCGTTTATGAAAATACTAAAAAGCAAGGGCCCAAGAATGAAGCCCTGCGGAACTCCACGGCCTAGATATTTAGTTCCCGATATCTAATTTCCAGTATTTACGAATTGGCTTCTTCCTGTCAGGTAACTTTCCATAAGCTTCACGGCGCTTCTAGCGAACCCAAAGTACACTTGAATCCTGTTACATAGCAACACAGGGTCGACTGAATCGAAAGCTTTTGAAAAATCGAGTAAGCAGAGCAGAGTGAGTTGGTTTCTATCAAATGGTAAACGAATGTCATCCATAACTTTTAAAAGTGCCGTCGTACAGCTGTGGTTAGCTCTAAAGCCATACTGGTACGGTGATAGTAAATTGTTTCTTGATATATGTAACATGATTTGCTCTGCTAACAGTCTTTCAAAAACTTTAGATAGGGCTGGCAAAATACTTATGGGGCTATAATCAGACACGACCTTCGCAGATGCTTTCTTCGGGACAGGCCTTACTATAGCACATTTCCACGACTCAGTAAAATTGTTTTTATAAATTTAATGGGAACTCCATCAATACCGGTTGCATTGGACTTTATTTTGAGGATGCATCTTACCACGTCACTTTCTGATACCGCCAAGAAGACAAATGGATTTCCATTGTAACACAAAGAGACATTAGGAACAAAAACATTATCACTCACAGAACACGCAGGAATTTGTATAAACGCATCGTTAAGGGGATCAGCATTCAAATCACATACAGGGTCATGCTACCCAAACACACGTAGACTCTTTAAATTACGCCAATGAGATTTAGAAGGTAGCGAGGGGTTTGAGGAGAAGAATCTACATTTCTCTCTTCTAATGACCATAGTAGCAGTATTTCTAGCGGTTTTGTTTGCCATGCTAAGTTACTTCTGAGCCTTCTCCTTGATTGGTAAGCCCTGTTGCGTGCCTTAATTGCTGCAATAAGCACGGAATTATACCATAGACAGGATGAGTTAGTAGAGTTGCTAGACCATATGGGAACATGTTTATTGTAAGCATCCAGAATTATATTATTAAGGAACGCAGGTTTTTCACTAGCAGTAACAAAACCCCAACACTCACTAAAATCAACACACGACAAATCAGAAAAAAGAGCGCTATTGTCAAGGGAACGGTAATCTCGAAAAGAAAAGGTACTATTTGTATCATGGTGGTCAAGTTTAAAATCAAATTTACAAAATATAAGGTCATGGTCTGATAAGAATGGTATCTGGTCAAACTGCAAAACACTAGCTAGGTCAGAAACAAGAAAATAATCAAGTAGACTGACAACAATTCATACCAAACCTAGTAGGTACATCCATATTGACAACACTAAGTCCAACACTAGACATATTATTTAACAGACTAACACTATACGAGTCACTAACAAGTAGATTAACGTTGAAGTCACCACAAACAATTATACTGTCATAGTCTACAATGTATGAGGATAGAGTAGTGATTAACAAGTCATGAGAATTTGTTTTTTGGGGACTGTAAAGACATGACACACGGACCTTGGTAGAAGAATCACGCAACTCAACAAACAAATACTCAGTACCAGGACCCACAGACTTGCAAATAAGCTTCATGTTTATATAATTTTTGCAATAAATTGCAACACCCCCACCTTTTTTACCCACCCTGTCATTTCGGACCAAATTATAATTATTCATATTGAAGTGCTTATCATCCAGATCTTCAAGAAACCATGTCTCAGAAATACATATTATGTCGACGCTAGAATTTTCATACACATATCTCGCAAAATCCATTTTCTCAGCATTCAAACTTCTAGCATTGAAATGTACGACATTAAAACCTTGGCCACGCTGACATAATACGTTTATCATTGCAAGGCTGTTATCGCCTGCACCACGTAACTTACTGCTAAGGGACACCATAATGTATGAAAACAAAAGCAAGCATAAGACAAAAAGAAAAATTATAAGAAAGAAGAGTAGAAGGGAGTTAAGTAGACCATTCTAACATTATGAGGAGTTGGTAAGCGTAAGTTTATAAATAAATTAATTAATTTTATCCTCTTTTCACTCTATATAATAGGTGTTCTCCTTCCATATTCTCCACCCTTTCGTCGTTCGTATCACATTCCTCCTCCCTGTTTTTTCTCATTTTGGAGCATATTTTCAATCATAATCGTAATTATTTTTCTTTTTATATAATATATACTGACCCCGCTGGGGGAATGTGATACCACTTATACAGAGTATGATAGATCTATGGACTTTACCCAGCAGATTCAGGTTAGTCGCCTTACTCCGCGCAGCCACCATACAACTAGATCCATCTACATACATATTTTGCAGCTGAGCCCTCATTTTGTGCCAATGGCTCTTTTGCAAGTGTAAAGCGCAATACACGCCTTCCTCTGGCGCTGAACAAAGTTCTCCTTGAAGTTTAGTTTCCTGTCCAGAACTGCCCCTAGGAATTTGGCTTTATCAGCCAAGTTCAGTCGCATGCCATTTAGTTCTAGTAGGTTTAGCGGTGGTATTTTGTACCGGTTGAACGAGTTCCACTTTTCCCGGGCTGATACTTAGTCCGCACCGAGAGGAGCATGAGGAATCTTCTCGCAGTGCTACTTGCATCAAGTCACACAGAGTTTGTGGGAATTTGCCCCTATATGCAAATTTATAAATGTCCCTCCTGTGTGTGAAGAGCTGGGAACGCCCTTGGTGATCTAAGCATATCCTGAAATTTTGCAAATATTGTGTACTCTATATAGGTCATACACGGCGTATGTGTAACATTTAGTTATTCAGGTAGGAAAAGTTAAAATGAATTGTATTCAACATAACTTTGAAAGAGACTTCGTATCGTTTTCTGTGTAAATGCTTGGATCTAGCTAGGGTACAGCTACGATGATACGATCCTACTTATACATATCGTCGATGTCTATGCAACTCCACCTTCTACCATTTGTAAAACTACATATCTGAAAGCAAACAAATTTTACCAAAGTTAAAAAAACTAATTTCCTTTAAATCCTATGTATAATCTTGCAAACAAATTTTTTGTTTCTGTTTTAAAAATATGACAAATAACATAGAATTGAACTAAAGTTTCAAGTAGTTAGTTAAGTTTTTTGTGAAATTATTCGGTTTTGGAAATAAATTTGCTGAACTTTTTTGAAGGTAACTTCTTAAGCGGCGATATTAAGTTTTGATTGGAAGTAAAATTTGAGAAAATTGCCGATGATGCAACGGGCATTACACAACGCAAATAGAAACTGGAGCCGACTTTCAGGCATAAGCGATTTTCACCCAGATGTTTAGCTGGGCAAATCAAATAGGAGGTGAAATTCTAGGATCTAGCTAGCATTGCACAAACTGTAAAAGTTCAGCCGAGCAGAATTCATGGGTGTTGCCACTTATGGCGGTTTACATACAGGGTTGCCACCTATTATAATTTGTTTTTTAATATGAAACTAGATATGCCAATATGGATATCAAATGAAAGGTATTTCCGACCGTATTCCAAATAATATAATTTCAAGCAGGGTTGCCACTTAGGGTTGCCACCTAACCGCAATTTCTTTGTTATTTCATATATCTCGGGAGCGTCTGGGCCGATTTGGATAAAATTTGGCATATAGAAAATTTGATTCATTCTAAGATTATATACATGGGTGTTACCACTTAGGGCGGTTTACAGGGTTTCCAACTAACCCAATTTTTTTTTAAATATAAAGCTAGATATACCAAAATGAGTATCAAATGAAAGGTATTTTCGACCGTATTCCAAATAAGATAATTCAAGCAGGGTTGCCACTTAGGGTTGCCACCTAACCGTAATCCATTTATTTTTTCGTATATCTCGGGAACTGCTTGACCATTTGGATAAAATTTTGGCATATAGAAAATTTGATTCTTTCTAAAATTATATACTTGGGTGCTGCCGAATTTGAAGGAAAACGCACCATGTATAAGATATTTTCAAATTGATCGGTTCCCTGGTCCACTTCCCGGAAGTAAGAAATTGTGAATCTAAACCATTTTCGAATACACCTTATTCATATTTCGTTATTTCTGAATTTAAGAAATCAACGTCTTTCGCGTGTACTGGCTACACGCGGTTTTTTTTAGTAAGCGATGGGTGGTTTTGAAACTAAAATTTAACTCCACTTCTTACATTCGAGAGCCAGTTTTCCGTTTTTGGGATATTTTTTTTTTTGTTGGAATGCGAAATTTGTTATTTTTATTGATTAAACTTGATGCCTGGAATCCAGGGTTACCAAATCTCATTTTTGCCACTTTCATCATTTGGGAGGTTTCGCACCTGGTAGATAGGTGGTTTTGCATAGGCATCATAGGTTATTTATTCCTTTAATTTATTTTATTAAATTTTAAATTCCAATTTTTTCACTTGCCTCTTCAACAATCTATTTAATACTTTCTAACTAAAGGGAAAAATGTGTATGAGAATTTAGTGATACAACTTTGGCAAAGAAAAGCAAACAAACAACTTGTTAGTTAAAACTTTGATTTGGTTGTAAAAACGATACACAACAAACCTCAGGCACTCTACCAACAGCTAAAAAGTTAATTGGCGGCTTTGAGGTGAACCAGCGCTACCAACTCGTGAAAATATCTACACCGTCACAGTGGCCAGGTACGTACAATCAGCTAGCGCTAACGAGAAGTTCTCGCCTTCTACCTACACATACATTTATACTTATTTACGTATGTGTGTACGGTAGGATATACTTTTAAGCAGCTAGCTTAACTTTGTTTGTGTGTTCACACTCGAATTTTTGAGTCTATTCAAATTCTTTTTAACAGTTACAAAATTTTTCTCTTTTTTTCTTTTATTTCATTGCAAAAAAATCTGTTGCATATTTTTGGGCAAACCAACAGCTGCGTCAACATGCTGTAAAGTACACACATATCTATGAGTGTGTGTGTGTGTAAAATTTTTGGAGAGATCCCTGCAAAAAAGTGTGCGACTAGTCTCCAGTATGCGACCAATCTCAAGGTACACACTGTGAGGTAAATCTCAATATAATTGTTATTTGTGTAACATACTCAAAGGGGTTTGAGTGAAATTAAGTTTATGTAGCATACACTGAGGAATCAAAGTTCCACTTTAGATATAAAGGGGTGTAGTCCCAGTTTTTCAGTTTAACTTTAAAACACAGTCAAAGTTGACTAGAGTTTATCCCATACAAATTGGCCGCTTAAACTAAGTTTAAACTTCACTGAAAAACTGGGCCTTAGTGTCGTAGCCGTTCGGGGATAAATGGGTACAATTGGTCTCTCCATGTCCTAACAAACGTGAACAGTTCAGCCCATACAAAGTGAACAGAAATAGCATTAGTCGCATCCTACCTTGCGCCTGATCCCGCACGCATCCTAGACTAATCGTATATTTTGCAGGGATGTATGTGTTTATGTGCTTTTATTAGCATACATACACTCGCGGCAACGCTGTTAGCACAGATGCAGGCTACTGTAACATATGGTCGCTGCCACAAATGTTATTTTTGTTGCTTTTAGCATAACATACTTTACTTGTACTATATATAAAATAAGTATCTATGTTGCTGCAGTTAAGTTGATCGCGCTTGCAATGGTTAGGTTGGCTGATTCTCTGTTGTGTTTTGCTATGGCAAACAGTTTGCCATTTTAATTTCTTTTTCAAACTTTTCAAGTTTTTCGTTGAAACACATTTTTCTCATTTTTAACAATTTTTTATTCGCATGGAAGTTGTAAAGGAGCGAAACATACATGCATACTTAAATATGTATGTATGTGCTAAAAATATATGTAACTAATGTGTTTGGGAAAAGTTTTTGATTGCCATTTACCTGGAAATCGGTAAAAATATTATCAGTACTCTATCTATCCTGAATTATTGGTGCAAATCAGTCGAGTTTCGTTTTTTTTTCGAGAGCATACAGAAATTCGAATTCCTGACCATATATCGTCGCTCCCAACGAAGACTAATACGGTTCAGTTAGCGTGGAAGACTAACACGGTTCGTTCTCTGCGTCGAAGTCTAACACACTTCGTTCTCTGCGTCGAAAACTAACACAGTTCAGTTTATGCCAACCGTGTTAGTCTTCGACACAGAGAACGAAGTGTGTTAGTCTTCGACGCAGAGAACGAAGTGTGTTAGTCTTCTACGCAAAAAACTCAACCGTGTTAGTCTTCGTTGGGAGCGACGATATGGAGTCTAATGACTACACTGAAAAAAGAGTTTCCTTATTTCAAGGAAAATTTCCCTTATTTGGCTCCAAAGACATGGCTTCCTTAACATAAGTAACATTTTCCTTAATTTAAAGACTTTTTTCCTTAAATTGAGGAAGAATTCTTTAAATTGGGGAAAAAGTCTTTAAATTAAGGAAAATGTTACTTATGTTAAGGAAGCCATGTCTATACAACCAAATAAGGGAATTTTCCTTGGAATAAGCAAAGTCATTTTTGAGTGTAGATATGAGTTTTTTTATGTTTATGGGAAAGCGTGCCTCATCGCCGTTTTTTTTTTTTCGGGAAAAGCTTCTATGTCAATGAGTATACCCTTTCACCAAAAAAATTTACGGACAACTTTTACCCCAAAAAAGGTCATATTAATTTTTGTCATTAAGGCGACCATTACAAAGATTTTCGAGGTCGAAAAATGACTAAGTTATGAAACCCATAAAGTTTTGTGAAAAGTTGCGTAGTTCAAAAACTGTAAAATTTTCTGCCAAAGATAGAAGACTTGAAAACGCCATTAAAAATGCTTAGTATCGTTATAATAGCTTAAAGTAAGAAAAACGAATTGGTTATGCAACTAAAATGTTTAAAACTAAATTTTTAAGTTTTTTAAAATCTTCATTTTGCCAGAAACATGAATGTGTAGCAAAATTGTTACTTATACGCTATGTTGTCCCTCATTTAGTAAAACACATTCACTTTACTGGCACAACGAAAATTAAAAAAAAATTTACTTTGGAAATTTTTAATAGATGAATGTGCCGAATATCGAGAAAATGAAGGAATATTAACGTAAAAATTATATCAGTGGAGAGTGTATAATGAGAATATAACCTACAAAAACATATTTATGTCAAAAAACTTCAAATTTTGCGAGAGAAATAAACTTTCAAAGTACAAGGAACCATTGCTATTTTCATGAATGTATAGTTCGATCTCTGAAAATTGTGCCAGAAAAACGAATGTGTTACACATAGATGTTTCTTGGGCAACAAAAATGTTTAAAAACTGAATTTTAAAATTTTTTAAAATTTTCATTTCCAATTGCATTTTTCTTCATATCTTCGGCATTTATTGTCGGATTTTGATACACCAATTTTTTTTGTCTCAGGGAGTGGGTTTTTCCTAAAAAAAAGCTCAATGAGCTCATTCGTTTCCTTGTGGTACTTACCCTCCATATCACACTTTATACCACCTTAATGTAACAACCTAATGTCAGTTTATTGAAGACCGCATAAATCTATTGGGAAGAAAGTATTTCGGTTCAATCAATGGAACCAGAAATATAAGGTACCACGGAATAAATCCCAAATGAAATAAGTCCCATGAAATAAGTCCCAATGAAATAAATCCCACCAAAAAATGAAATAAGTCCCAACTTTAAGAAATGAAACAACTCCCAAAGAAGGAAATGAAATAAGTCCCAATATTTGGTAGTTATTTCATAATGAGGCCCCAGTTTCCAAAAAAAATGAAATAACTCCCAAATGAAATAAGTCCCAAGAAAAATGAAATAACTCCAATTCAAGAGCTTATTTATTCAGTAGATATACATATGTATATTTATTCATAAGTAATACGTTATTAATTATACACCGGCTCGCGCCGCGCCGTGCCGTGCCCCCTTTCCTCTTCCAACTCTTTTTTCCTTCGTGCGGGTTATATCTTATCTTTTCATAATCTCTACATATAATATGTATGTATGTATGTTTGTGGGCGTATCACTCGGAAACCGCTGATTGGAATTCAATGAAACTTTAAATTTAAATTTAAATTTAAGATATCGATTATTCCGATAACTCAACCGATTTCAAATTTATCGGTCGATATCTAAGTTATCGGCCAATATTTGAAGCAAAAGGACCTTTTGGCGATCACAATCAACTGTTTAAAACACCTCAGCGGTACAATTGAAAATGTGTCATCGATCAAAATCTTTTTATTGTTGATGTCCAAAGTTATTGAAAATATTTTCTTTTTGGAACAAGGGAGGTACCTTCGACTTTTTTTTTGCCTGTAAGGCGAGACGCTCTACTGTACAGCCAACATAGTTCACTGGTGACTTTTGCATTTAGAACTTTCTAACAAACATTTAAAGGTAATTAAAAGAAATTGAGGTTTTTGTTCAACACGTTTAATACGAGAGCCCCCCACAGCCAATTGGTTGTTGATTAATAACAAGCTAAATTTTTTCAAGCGACTTTCTTTCTGGAAAGAGCAGTCTTTGGGAGGTAGAGGGGGGAGGGGCGTGAAACTTGTCAATTCGGGGCATGCTATTTTATTTTTATTTTTTTTTTGTCATGGCAGTTTTATTTTTATTCATTAACTGCCAATGTCGAAACCAACTCAGGAATATATGTGTCCTACAAATTGGGTGCGACATTAAGTGGGTCCCACGACCCGAAAATGTCATAATAACGTCATCCAAATTTATATTAAGAACCTGGGTGACCGAGCTTGCTCGGTGCTATTAATTTCGCGCTAACTATACTTTACTTACCCAAAATGATCCCAAAATGACCCAAGAATAATTGCAAAATAATCCTAAAATGATCCCAAAAAGACCCTTAAATGTTCCCAAAATTATACGAAATTGAACCCAAAATGACCCAAAAATTATTCGAAAATGATCCGAAAATGACCCCAAAAAAACCTAAAATTATCCCAAAATGATTCAAAAATTATTCCCAAATGACTCCAAAAATACCCTTAAATGTACCCTAAAATGATCCCAAAATTATCCAAAAATGTTCCCAAAATAATCCCAAAATAATCCCAAAATAATCCCAAAACTACCACAAAAAGACCCTCAAATTTTCCCAAAATGGGCCAAAAATTATCCCAAAATGATCCAAAAATGATCCCAAAATGATCCCCAGAATGATTCCAAAATGATCCGAAAATTACCCTGAAATTTTCCTAAATTAATCCAAAATTGAATTCAAAATGATCTGAAAATAGCCCCAAAAACTAGTCCAAAGTAAAGGATGTTGAAGTTGAGATGTACACTCCCCACGTGGCAAACCCCAAGTGGATAATCTTAGAGTCAACCATACTATCTATATTCAAAATTTCATCCAAATCGGTCAAGCGGTTCACGAGATAGTCTGGATATACAAATATACAAGTTTAGCTCGTTTAAAGTTATAAGATAGAAAACTAGTTTTTTCATTTCAGTAATTCAACAGCGTTATTGTCCTACAAAAATTGTGCGATATTCAGCCAATCCCCCGTCCCAAAGTCGCCATTTTATGTCAAATTTAAAACATTTAACAGGACGCTCTCTAAACACAGTTAATTAGGTTCCCAGATTCCATAGAACAATGACTGGCATCCTGAATGAAAACACATCCTCAAGACAAGTGAGACTTCAATTCAAGAGATACAACTTTCAATTAGAAATATCATAAGAAATTCACATTTGATTGTTTTAGTGTTGAAAACTGGACAGTTCAATTTTTTTCCCGCCATACTCTTCAACAATGCACATCACAACAATTAAGAAGAAAGTGCAATTAAATGCTCGATGCGCTTGTCATTTTCAGTGACTTTGTATTGTTTGACGATGAATGGAAAAAGTATAATAAGTAGGAACAAGAATTCTTGAAAAAGTAGATAAAGATGTGCTAAAAAAAATGTACGAAACAAAAGACTAGTGTAAAGCCTTAAAACTTAAGTTGAAATGCCAATGACCGATTAAAATGAAAATATGACACCCGGCCGAGAGCAATTACTGCGCGCCTTGTAATATACGATAGATTACTGTTTGAAACAAGAAGAAGAACGATGCTATACAAGAGAAGAAGCAAAAGCAGCAAGCTGAGTCAACTGGAGTCAATGAGCTGGCTAACAGCGACAACAGTGCCCCAATAAGACACGCAAAGTAGCACGACGGTAAGACAACGACACAACGAACTTGCTGCCCGCTTTAAAGTGGAAACGTAGCGACTTTGTAATTTGTGTACACATGTAGTTGATGACAAGATACATAGTTAAAAAGAGGGTGAACAGAAGAAAAGCTAACAGAACGGTATTAAGATGACTACCGAAGAAAGACGATGACAACAACTTCCGTGGTCAAAGACAATGAAAATGAGAGCGAGGTACAATAAGAAAAACTAAAAGCACACCAATGGAAGACGTAGTAAGAAAAATAAATAAGATAAATAAGTGCATAATATGGGTATATGGACATGAAGTAAACACCCAACAAAAAATCTTGCAATTTTAACTCATAAGGCCAATGCGTACCTTCTATTTATGTTGGTGGACCCGTTCCCTAATCATTCCATACTACTTAGTTTCAACATTACAATAAGTCCATTATTCTTCAGTTCGATAGATATAAGCGTTTTGGTATTAAGAAGGTTCACATTTTATGAGATATCTCCGGGGTAGCTTAGATATTGAAATTAATCAAATGGTTTATGACAGCATTCATAAACGTACTAACACATTTTTGTGGAAATATTCGTCGATACCTCCGAAACCGGTCGAGCTATCGAAATGTCAAGATATCTCCCAAACCATTTCAGATAATTCAATGAATCACATCGCATATTATATCACTCGTTGACACCTTTCGTCTGACACCCTTATTGTACTAAGACATTTTTGGTCACCCCTGGTCCACACATTGGGCGAAAACTCCTAAACCGGTTGAGATATCGAAAAAAGTTATAACTTAAATTTTAAGTTGAGCGTCGAGCAATCCAACGAAGAAAGTTTCATTCAATTCCATTCATTACTATCAGGGTGGGGTTCGATAAAGCCATGCGAGATAACGCCATATGGCTAGGTAAAGCTTCGTATTCAGAGATAATGCCATATTTTTCTTTGTCAATTTTGAGTTAAAGCCATATGGCCTTATCTCTCATATGAATTAATTTGTCATTGTGAATGTGCATTTAAGGTGACAGGTAATAGTGTCACTGGTAATAACTAGTGCGCTTTCGAAATGAATTAGTGTCAACAAGAAAATGGAAAATAAGTCATTGACACTCTTTCCAAACTGAATGGAAATAGTGTCAAAAGTGCTAAAAACATACCCATTCATTGAAATTTGTGCCGATTTACTTTGTAGGCCCGTTGGGGATAACATCATTTTCGTGGGGTTTAATTCATTTTAATTCCATGATCTTTTATAAAAATAAAACAAACAGTTAGCAACGTAAATTGAATTGTCAAAGATTTTTCCTTTTACGAAAAGTTAAAATCACTATTAGTGCACATTTCGTAAAAGGAGAAACCATAGTTTTGTAAATTATAATATAATAGAAGGGAATTTTTCCTTTTCATCATCATCATTTATTGGCGCTTAACCGCCTAAGCGATTTTGGCCGTCGCCTATCAAAGCACGCCAGTCATTCCTTTTTAGCGATAACTGACGCCAATTGGAAACCCCAAGGGAGTTCAAGTCATCCTCCACCTGTTGTTTCCATCTCAGTCGAGGCCTCCCCCTTCCTCTGCTGCCGAATTCGGGTGACGATTGGAAAACCTTCTGGGCTGGAGCTTCTTTGTCCATTCGCATGACGTGACCCAGCCAGCGGAGCCTTTGGGCTTTAATTCGCTGGACTATGGTCAGATCTGCGTAAAGCTCGTACAGCTCATCGTTAAATCTCCTTCGATACTCGCCGTCGGCATCACGGGAAGGACCATAAATCTTCCGGAGAACTTTTCTCTCAAATACTCCAAGGGCCATCTCATCTTCTCTTGACATTGTCCATGAGTCTGAGCCATACATCAGGACAGGTATGATGAGAGACTTATAGAGCGCGATCTTTGTTCTTCGAGAGAGGACTTTACTTCTCAATTGCCTACTCAGTCCAAAGTAGCACTTGTTCGCAAGAGTGATTCTCCGTTGGATTTCTAGACTGATATTATTTTCGGTGTTAATGCTGGTTCCCAAATAGACGAAGTCCCTCACAGTTTCAAATTTGTAACTATCAACAGTGACGTGGCTGCCAAGGCGCAGGTGCGCCGATTCTTTCTTTGATGACAGCAAATACTTCGTCTTGTCCTCGTTGACCGCAAGACCCACTTTTTTCGCTTCTTTATCCAGTCCAGAGAAGGCAGCGCTTACGGCGCGGTTGTTAAGGCCAATGATATCAATATCATCGGCATACGCCAGCAATTGCACGCTCTTGTAAAAGATTGTACCATTGCGGTTTAGCTCTGCTGCTCGAATTATCTTCTCCAGCATCAGGTTGAAGAAATCGCACGAAAGGGAGTCGCCCTGTCTGAAGCCTCGTTTGGTTTCAAATGGCTCAGAGAGGTCCTTCCCGACTCTGACGGAGCTGTTAGTATTGCTCAACGTCATTTGGCAAAGCCGTATAAGCTTTGCAGGGAAGTCAAATTCAGACATGGCGGCATACAGGCAACTCCTTTTTGCGCTGTCAAAAGCGGCTTTGAAATCGACAAAGAGATGGTGTGTGTCGATTCTTTTATCATGGGTCTTCTCCAGGATTTGGCGTATCGTGAAAATCTGGTCGATGGTAGACTTACCAGGTCTAAAGCCACACTGATAAGGTCCAATCAGCTTGTCTACGATGGGCTTCAGTCTTTCACACAATACGCTAGAAAGAACCTTATACGCGATATTAAGAAGGCTGATTCCGCGGTAGTTGGTGCGGTTAGCGGGATCGCCTTTCTTGTGGATTGGGCAGAGCACACTTAAATTCCAATCTGGAGGCATGCACTCGTCTGACCATATTCTGCATAAGAGCTGATGCATGCTTTTTACCAGCTCTTCGCCTCCGTGTTTGAACAGCTCGGCGGGCAGTCCGTCTTTTCCAGGCGCTTTGTTGTTTTTCAGCCGGGATATAGCTATCCTCACTTCATCATAGTCAGGTGGTGGGACGACTTTTCCATCGTCAGGGATTGGGGTATCGGGTTCGACGTCTCCCTCGCAATTTAGCAGTGAGGAGAAGTGCTCCCTCCATAATTTAAGTACACTCTGTACGTCGGTTACCAGGTCGCCATTATTGTCCTTACAGGAACTTGCCCCGGTCTTAAAACCTTCCGTCATCCGCCGGATCTTTTCATAGAATTTTCGGGCATCATTCCTGTCAGCCAGCATCTCAAGCTCCTCACACTCACACCTTTCGGCCTCACGTTTCTTTTTTCTGAAAAGGCGTCTCTCTTCCTTCTTTGCCTCACGATAGCGTTGCCATACACTGTGGGTTGCGCCCGTTCGCAACGTCTCCCTGTAGGCAGCGTCCTTTTTGTCCGAGGCAGTGCTGCATTCCTCATCGTACCAGTTGTTTTTGCGGGCTCGCTGGAACCCTATAGTGGCCTCAGCGGCGGTACGTAATGAGTGAGAGATATGCTTCCATTGCTCGGTTGCATCGTTAGGTCGAGGATTGCTCTCCGATAGCAGGTGTGAGAGTCGAGTGGAGAAATTGTCAGCTGTCTGTGTCGTGCGCAGCTTCTCGACGTCAAACTTTCCTTCCGTTACTGTGCGCACTTTCTTTGCTACACAGAGGCGTGTGCGTATCTTGGCTGCAACAAGATAATGGTCCGAGTCGATATTGGGACCACGAAGGGTACGCACGTCCAGAACGGTGGAGCTATGTCTGCCGTCGATCATGACATGATCAATCTGGTTTCTTGTTCTTTGATCAGGAGACAGCCATGTGGCTTGGTGTATTCGTTTATGCTGGAACCTGGTACTACTGATGACCATATTGCGAGCAGCAGCGAAATCAATCAACCTAGTGCCGTTGGGGGATGTTATATCATGGAGACTAAATTTTCCAACTGTTGGACCAAAGACTCCTTCCTTGCCCACCTTCGCATTAAAGTCGCCGAGCACGATTTTGATATCATGTTGGGGGCAGCGATCATAAGTCTGTTCAAGTTTATCGTAGAAGGAGTCCTTCTCTGCGTCGTCCGTCTCCTCAGTCGGCGCATAGGCGCAGATAAATGTTATGTTGAAAAATTTCGCTTTGATGCGGATCGCAGCGAGACGCTCGTCCACGGGGGTGAACGCTAGTACTTGGCGGCGAAGTCTCTTTCCCACCACGAATCCTACACCACGCGCTTTGCCGCGTGTCTGGCCACTGTAGTATACGTCACAAGGTCCGATGGTCGTCTTTCCTTGTCCCGTCCATCGCATTTCCTGCAGGGCGGAAAGGTTAAAATCACTAATAGTGCACATTTCGTAAAATGAGAAACTAAGGATTTTTCCCTTTTACAGAATGCTTACACCTTCTTGATTGCATATAGAGCAGAAAATATTCCGTAAAAGGGAAAATCAAATGAGAGATAAAGCCATACGAGATAACGGCATATGGCCATATCGCTCTTTGAAATTGGAAGTAAAGCCATAAAGAAATTGTGGCGCGAATATGGCTTTATCTCTCTTTGAATTGAGTGATAAGGCCATATGGCGTTATCTCGCATGGCTTTATCACACCCCACCTACTTTCAGAGTGATACGGCCACAAACATACGGACAGACAGATACACAAAAATTTGTAAAATGGTTAATTTGGATTCTACTCGCTTAATAATGCTTCCCCCAATCAATTTTTTGTTGATATCTGCCATGTACAGACATCGACCTGTTACAATTTTATTATATGTAGAGATATCTTGAGAGATAGTGTTTAAAATAAATGGATATACATGAAAATAATGTCCTTTTAAATTATTATCCTACAACTTTCTAGAAACTGGACGTCTTATAAAAAGTTGAAATCTAAAAAATTCCTGAAAATGTATATACAAATATTTAAGGAAGGTCAGGAGATGGACAGCATACATCCTAGAAACTGATTTTACAATATGTGTATCAAATAAAAGGTTTTCATAAGAGCCTGAACGTAGTGTAAGATTTATTTCAATATCTCAATCCGTTTCGGAGATATCAACCAAAGCATGAAAACAATTTATCTTAACTGTTCTTACTTGAATAACTAAATGTTACTCATACGCAGTGTAGGACCTATAAAAAGTGCACTATAAATTAAAAGTTTCAGGATATAATATGCACATTTATTTTTGCTAGAAAAAAAAATTGTTACACAACATACTAAATTACCACTGAAAAGTCCTTTTCTCGTGAATACGTTTTTTTCTATATCCTCACAAAGAATCATCTTGTCCTTATACATTTGCAACGGTGGAGATTTGTTACACAGTCCTTTATATATGAGCAAAATATTAAAATTATGTAATTTTGGAAGCCTTAATAGACTTTTTTGCCAAATAAATATAAGCTGCTAGCAAAAACTTGAACTAAAAATCGGCACGGGTTGCCGTTATCCTAGAAAAATAAACTTCACACAGACATTATTTAGGCTAAAACTCACCGATATAGACGGAAACATATCAAATTTCGAAGCTTAATTTTTCTCCATAAATTTTTCGGACGCTCTAATGCTCATACACCTAAAAGTTACCTCTCTGAGAGAGAGAGGGGCTGTGTTAAAACACAATCTTATATCTAATAACGTCGGTAAGGCTTAATATGGGGGTTTTGATAAAGGATGTCTGCACAAAATTAAATTCTTAAGTATTTGGGTTGCAATTCTTATAATTTCATCAAATAAGGTGCTAATTTTTTGCTGGGTACATAAGTACACAAATATATATTCACAAATATATATGTATATTTCCTTTCTCGCATATAAACTACAGAATACTACATCACCAGAATCGTATATGTGTATTTACTCTTCCTAAGAAGCAGGTCAGGTTATATAGGCGCTGCTATCAATAGCGTTGCGACTAAATGCAAAACCAAAGTCCGTTAACATCCGGTCCATTGGTGGGTGGGATAAGCTTAATTGAAACGGTTTGTTATTGTACATATAAGTAAATTCAAAGAAAATTTTCGCACAGTATCGAATCTTTATGGGGTTAAGAAATTGAATGTGTTCCAAGAAATATAACCAAACATTATCTCCTGAAACGTGCTAGTGAAATCACTATGAAAGATTATATTAAACAAGTTCTTTGTTAAACCAAGACAGTCGTACTGAATACGGGTACGACCCCGATATACAGACGCCCGGGCTTTGGGTACTCGATTCCCGACATAACGCTTGTCTCTTTCCAAATGCGGTTGGGTGGAGAGTGATGGAGGACCCTACTGGCAGCGACCACAACTACATCACACTCCAACTCAACTATCCTGGTCAGAGAATCGCAGCGAATGCGTCACACAAAAATCGTAGATGGGACGCATCAGCTTCTTCCGCAATAGTGCTGCCAAATGGCCGACGGCACCAATGCGGCACGTGCGACGGTTTAAGAGACCATGCAATGCATGCGCCACGCCTGCAACGTCTCTCTGCCACGCATAGGAACGTGGCGAGGCAAGAAGCAGGTATATTGGTGGAATAGCGAAATCGCGGAGCTTCGAAAACATCTCACAGAATCCGAAGACTGGCGACGCGCGAGGCCGATCCGCGGCTCTTAAAAGGGCGGAGGCGAACAAGGGGGCGAAAAAAGCCCTCGGCGATGCCATAAAACTAAGCAAGCTGAAATGCTGGAAAACGCTCTGTAAAGAAGTGGACCAAGATCCCTGGGGACAAGGGTACAAAATTGTTATGAAGAAACTCCGCCCAACAAATCAAATGATGTACGAAGATCGCAAGAAGAACATCGTGGAAGCGATATTCCTCACGCAACCTACTAGAGAAGAGGAACATGTAGCACTAAATGACCGAAACGTGGTACCTTGCAATGAAGAAGAAGAGATAAAAACAGCCATTTCGCCCTTTATGTATTCTCGGCACAGCGGGAAAATGATAAAGTGCCTCATGAAGCAAGGCCTATCAGCCGCCATAGAAGACTAGGGTGGACTCTCCCTCCGGCAACATAGCTTTCGGAGAGGGCACTTCACAATAGACGCCATAACTGAAGTGGTAGAAGCAGTCCGTAAGGTCGAGACTGCAAGCCACCAAGCAAGGCCGGTTGTACTCTTGGTGACGTTAGATGTTAAAAATGTTTTAACTCTGCCAGGTGGGAAGACATGCTTGATGCATTAGAACGCTCCTTCAAGGTCCCAATATACTTGTTTGATATATTGAGGGACTACTTATGAGACCGCTGGCTAATTTATGAAACGACGAAAGGCTAAAGAAAGGTGAAGCTAACAGGCGGGGAAGCACAAAGGTCCTCGGCCCTGACCTTTGGAATACCACTTATGACAGTCTTCTTCGAAAGCAGATGCCAGAAAGCACTTTTTGGTTGCTTTTGACGACATGGCTACTGTAATAACAGCACGACGCTGTGACCTGGCACAGCTTACACTAAACCAAGTGATGCGTAGTGTCGACAAGTGGATGAACGATCACGGCCTCCAACTGGCCACAGCCAAGACAGAGATCGTGATACTAACGAAAATAACAAGACTATTGGGGATCAACATATGGAAACGCGCCGCTCTATGAAATATCTAGGGGTGAAGTTGGACAACAAGCTGACCTTCTCGGAACACTTAAGAAGCTCCTGTGAGAAGGCTGTGAAAACCATAGTAAGTCTGAGTCGGCTAATGGCAAACATAGGTGGACCAAAGCCATGCATAATAAAGCTGCTGGCGTCCGCCTCAGATTTTATACTGTTGTACGGTGAAGAAGTCTGGGCAGTTGCAATGAAATTTCGAAAGTCTCAGGCCGATATTACCGCGGTTCAACGCAGAAGGGCCCTGAGAATCGCCTCAGTATACCGCACGGTCTCCGCAGATGTTTTTCTGGTCATTGCGGGGACCATACCGATATATCTCCTCGCTGAGGAAAGCAAAATGATGTATGACACTCGCGGCGTGGTACGTAGAGACGTCGCTGCAACGCAGGCGGGCGGTGAATCGATCGGGCGGTGGCAAATACCGGACATGGTTATTTCTGTGAGTACCTCTAGAGAATGGGCAAGGTTCAAACCCCGAACTGCAGCTATTGTGTAGCCATAGACGACGTACGTACGCCACACCTTTTTCTAATGCGAGCAATTCGCTCAAGAAAAAAGGCAGGTTTCCCCGGGCAGTGTCATTCGCAAGATGACCTGCGAAAATACTAGATGGGATATAGTCAGGCGATACGCGAGGAGCGTCCTTCTCGCGAAACGAGAAGATGGTTGGTTAGGCACAGGGCTCTCGTAACGCGCTTCCTTACCTGAAGTATTGCTAAGCGCGGTCCCACGTAAGGAAGAATGCGTGGGCCGTGGGAGGTTAGGTTTTAGAGGGTATACCTCGAGATAAGAAGGGAGTCCCACACCCGCTGCTAGATCATCTGTTAATGAGGGCTTAAACCCGGTTAGCCCATAAATCATTTCCCCCTCCCACGAACGCAAAAAAAAAATAATAATCGCCGTTTAAAGCTTTTTACAATAACTACAATTGTAATCGTTTAGTATGTAATGGTAATCCCTATCTACTAATTCTGCTCGAAACAACCACTTTCTTTCTATTATATTTTTGTAGCCCGCACACTCCCAGTCAAATATTCGCAAATATAATTATTACAAATGAATTGCAAAAGAAAATTCGAAATAGCAATATTGCGTGCAACCATTTATGAAACGAATTGATAAAAAAAATTAAAGTGGATTGCGATCACAATAATAGTCAATGGCAATACTGGTGGATGTGTTGCAGCTGATGACGACCCTTACGAGCAATTTTAAGGTTTGTTGTTAACGACAAAAGTAGCAGAGCAAACAACAACACAAAAAAGTGACGTAATTTAGTTATGACAATGTAAGAAAAGTATTCGAGCAAAAGTAGAAGCAGCAAAAGAACAAGATACGCAGCAGAGCAAGAAATTTTGAAGGCGTGTTTACAGGAAATACATAACTGAAGTGACAACAAGAATAACAACAATGCTAGCAAAAAAAACTGTAACACTTGTACAGCTGTTGAATCTCAAATCAAATACTTGTACAAACAAACAAAATGTTGCAGTAATACAAAAACCCAAAGCAAATATAAATTTACACAAAAAATCACAAGAACGTATTTGTTGTTTTAAGCGCACTGCATTTGTGTCAGTGTGGGTATACACACCTCTAAATTGAAGTTATATGCGCTAGAAAACATCCAAAATTTGAATGCAATGGTGCGAGTGAAGAAATATCTATATATGTATCTAAAATACTAACACAAACTTTAAGTTTTTTCTGTTTGCGTTTGCCCTCTGGGTGCTTGAGAAGGTTGTGTGTTTTGTGCAGAAATGTTCTACAAATGCTGCAGTTGTTGCAAGTGGCACCGAAATTGTTGTTGCGAGTATGCATTTACTATGCCACAAGTATTTGCTTAGCTATAACTAAAACATACAGCTGAATAAAGCTTTTATACCCAGTATCGCTATTGCAGAAGCTGTCATCATTTATTTTTTCTTCCTTGAGCGGTGGCTCAGCCGCGGAAAAAATTAATTTTTATGAGTATCTTATTTTTAGTTTCTAGTTGCAGCCTTATTTAGAAATGTTAAAATATGAACAATTCATTACTACTTTATACAAAGTTGATTTTTTTTTTTTTTAATAATGGTATCAAAAGTCAAAGAAATTTTATTCAAATAAAACTGCTTAGAATTTTTGCAAACGTAGGCTATATATTTTGTATATAACTTTGGTCTTAGTTGTAATATTGTACCAAAATATAGCACATCCTTGGCTAAATTAAGAAAGAATCAGTGCAGTCAACCAAACATTATTATAAGCCAGCAAAAATTATTCTACACAAATGTTACCTCTTTTAATTTGGATAGACAAAAAGTTTGTGTGCTATATACCCTCAAACTTCAATAAAATGAAAGTGTGATTTATTGTCTATATATTCCAGAAAAAAATGCTTGCCCATATTTGCCCCCCCCCCCCCCCTTTATTTAATGGCGAAAAGTCACTCAAATTTTCATAAAAGTGGCATGGCGTATACGTAACATTTTTTTGTTAACGAATTGTGAACATACGAAAACAAATAATTGATGCTGCAATGCTACCTAGTGGAATGCTTTAAAAGTGATGGGATTTCTACCAAAACAGATGCCACTAATAAACTGCTGGCAAGTTGTGACCATCAAAAGTGTAGGGAATCGGATCCTATTGTCAAGGATATAAATCTTGCTTTTTTAGCTTAGATTAAATTTGTACATATTTGTATTGCAGAACTTAATCGCGCTGGAACAATATATTACAAGAGCGTACAACTGTTGGAGTATGCCGCCGACATCGACATCATTGGCCTCAACGGCGCGGTAACTTCTGCGTACTCCAAATTAGAAAGAGAAGCGGAAAAAATTGGTTTGGTGGTGAACGAAAGTAAAACGAAGTACCTGCTGGCGTCAAGCAAACAGTCAGCGCATTCCGTCCTTGGCAACCACACCACTGTTGGCAGCAAACATTTCGAAATATAAGGGACTTTGTATACCTGGGAAGCAGCATTAATACCAACAAAAATGTAAACCTGGAAATCCATCTAAGGATAACTCTTGCAAACAAATGCTACTTTGGGCTGAGTAGGCAATCGAGAAGTAAAGTTCTCTCTCGACGAACAAAAACAACACTCTATAAGTCACTTATCGTACCCGTCCTACTATATGGTGCAGAAGCATGGACACTGACAGCATCTGACGAGGCGGCTTTGGATTCGAGAGAAATCAAGTATTCGAGAGAAAAATTCTTCGAAAGATTTATGGACCCCTAAAAGTTGGCGACGGCGAGTACCGAAGAAAATATAATGATGAGCTGTATGACCTTTCCGCAGACGTCTAAAAACGAAAACCCAGCGGCTTCGCTGGCTAGGTCACGTGGTGCGAATTAACGAAGACTCAGAAGGTATTCTTATCGGCACCCGCCGGTGGAATTAGAGGAAGAGGGAGGCCACCACTCCGATAGCAGGATTAAGAGGAGGCAGATCTAAGAACACGCGGTGTCTCCAATTGGCGGCAGTTAGCTCAACAAAGAGCCTAGGCTTAAATTCTATTTTAAGTAAGTATTATTACTATTATAAGGCCTTATTACACCGCGACCATTAGTACGATCTATTGTGTGACCTATCAGCTTATTGATGTGTGCGGAGAATCTTTATAAATTTGAGCACCTCCTCAGGTTTTTTATTCCATATCACGAACGGATTGAGAGTCACACCACCTAGGTAGCAAACTCTCTTTCTTGCTAAAGCAATGCATTCGCAGAGTATGTGAACCGGCGTTTCATCGTCCAATTCGCAAAACCGACAAATTGTTGCATCTGACAGATTCAATTTACTCAGGTGATAACGTAGACTACAATGTCCCGTATAATACCCAGTGAGTGTTGTTAGATCCACCATTCTTAGATTTATGAGCCTGGCCGTTGCTCTTTGCGATATTTCTATAAAGAGTTTGGCGTAACCCTGTCCTAGGCTGCTAAGCCAATGCTGCCTAAACTGTTTGTCTTCCCAGTTGCTTATGGTCTCCTTTACGTGCGCCTTGGTGAGCCCACAGAAGGGTTCCGGACCATAAAATGCTGTTATTGCCCCTTTGTTTTGCAAGGTAGTCCGCTTTTTCGTTGCCATCATGTCCTTCATGCCCTGGGACCCAACCTAACAACACTTTGTTTTTGGCCCCCAGATCATTAAGGACTGTGACGCTCTCATAATTTAATTAAGTAAGTAAAATTTGTATTTTAAGGTTTATTTATGCGTCCACTAGAGCCTCACCGATTTGAACAATTTTTAGAAAATTTTAAACTAGCTAACATGTAACAGAAGTGCAAAATTTCAATGACTAGAGAACATGAAACCATGAAATTAATCCCAAATGAAATAAGTCCCAAAACAAATGAGATAACCCCCAAATATTTTTTAATACAAATTGGGACTTATTTCATAATGAAATAACTTCAACTTCAATCACAATAACGAAACTTGGCTAGGGGTGGCCTTTACATAAAAATTAGCTAAAACCACTACAGCTAAATCTGGGTATTTAATGATAGCTTGAAACCGAACTTACGACTTTCTTACTTGGTTAACTACTTTTTTACTTTTGATTTTTTTTTTTCAACCAACTGGCGACATATGTTGCACCAGAAGCAATTGAAAAAAGATGAAACAAAGTACAAAGAAAGTGTACAAACAATGTAAAGAATAGTGACAACACAAAATTTAATGAAACAATTTACAATAAAAAATATTATATAAAACATATTTCGCTATAAGAGAACATAAATGTTATGAAATTGAATAGAAATAATGCATACAGATGGCAACAATCATATGTACAAATGGACATGGATACGAGCAAATGCGCATTACATACATATGAACTGCTACAATTGTAATAATAGTAATGAAAATAATAATAACAGGAGTCATACATAAAACATATACAAATACACTAGAATGCACAAGCTTGCACACACACACACACACGTGTCTACAGACGAATGTGTATGTGTTCTCATGTATGTTTGTGTGCATATTTGTTGTTCAAAAAACTATTATGCTTTACACGTCCCAAAGCAATTGAAGTTGATGCTGCAGCAGTTCGTGCAGCAAACAAGCGCTAAGAACTGTTGCAGACACCTGCTCACGCACACACATATCCCTCGTACCATAATCATACTTAGCTCAATGCACAACCACATACTCTCTTGTATATTCATGCCTTCATAAATAAATACTCCCATTTCGAGAGAACGACAAAATCACTTGGAGTTGGGGTGCTGCACGGTGTAGGTACTGGTACTGGTATGTGACACGTGGCCAGCGTTATTCGACCAACTTTAAGTTGCCAATGCACATTTGTCTGCTGCACGTTTCACAAATATACAAATGTACATATTTTTTGGTAGTGACAAAAAAAAAATTGTGACAACACACCCATGAGCGTGCACGACAAGTAAGCACCCACTCGTTGACGTGTACAATGTTTTTGTAAACTCTCGTTTTGCACGCCAACTTGGCGCGCCATCGACATTAAGTTGTACATAAATATAACTGTTAAATCTTCCTTATATACATACAAACATGCATATTTACAACCGTACATATAAATTTCAGTACATATTCAATGGATAAACAGTTATTTATGTACTTATCTTAATTTACTCGGTTTTATTAAGGTAATGAAATAAGAGACACAAAGTACTGGGCTGAGTACTTCAGTATCAAGTCAGGTTTGATATTTTCAAACAACACTATCGCATTAAAAAAAAAACGATTATTAATTGTCTCGAATTTTTCTAACTATAAATAAAGGTTTATTTGGTAGTCCAAGCTCTTGATATCGTACCAATTTCGAGGCAAATGAGCGAAAGTAGATTTTTTCGAGAATATTTTCTAGGAATTTAATTTTGATTTAACTTAATATTCTGGACTATCTAGAGGAGAAGGTTTCCAAGTATGAAGTGTTCCTGACTCGTGCCGAGTTTGAAGAAAGCTCAAGAAAATGAATTCCGGCATTTGATTTATTTGGTAAACCGACAGCGGTAGTTTTCAGAACGCTCAATCTATGTGATTTTCGAAATTTTCCATATCGAAAGTGGGCATGTTCGGAGGGTGATTTTGTCAAATTTCATCAGGTATACTCCCAACGATACTAGTATGCTTTGTGCCAAATTCCGTAATTCTATCGTAATCAGTTTAAAAGTTACGACCAATCAAATTTTCAAAAATGCCTTCCTTAAAAGTGGGCGGTGCCACGCCCCGTATACAAAATTTATAGAAAAATTATAAGAGAATTACCAGGGGGATTCACCTATAAAATTATATCATTTTAGCCATTTCAGCTACCGAGATATGTCAATTTGTGTGATTTTCGAAATTTTCGATATCGAAAGTGGGCGTGGTTGATGGGCGATTTTATCCAGTTTCATCAGGTATACTCTCAACGATACTAGTATGCGGTGGCAGTGCCACACCCACTATAAAAAATTTATGGAAAAATCATAATAGAATGACTAAGGGGATTCACCTATAAAATGATATCATTTTAGCCATTTCAGCTACCGAGATATGTGAATTTATGTAATTTTCAAAATTTTCGATATCGAAAAAGAGGGCGTGGTTATCATTCGAATTCGCCCATTTTCAATAGCACCATACATTGGCCAAAAAGGAACCTGTATACAAAATTTCATGCAAATATCTCAAATTTTACTCAAGTTATCATGTAGATGGACAGACGGACGGACATGCTTTAATGAACTCCTCTTTTCAACTTAAGAACTTTCATATATGGAACTCTATATCTATCTCGATTATTTTGTGCCGTTACATTGTGCCGTTACATAGTACCGTTATGTGAACAAAATTATAATACCCTTGTACTAGTACTAGTACGCTGGGTATGAAAACATGCAAACCTAAATTATTATAATCTAAAATATTATATGTATTGAAAAAATGGCCCTCAATATGCATGCGAAATATTCAATCTACAACCCTTCAGAAAAATTATCAGAAAGAAGTAAATTTTGTTTAAAAATCATCTCAGAGAGCAAATGTTTTTCCTGTGCGAAAACGTGCTAAGAAACAATGGCTTTTGCCCAAATCCCCCCTAAATTAATTTAAACCCCCCCCCCCCATAAATTATTTTATCGGAATTCCTAATGTGCCATACTAAATACTAGCTGTCTGTGAGGTTAACATTTGGAGCGGATTTACTACTTGGTTAGCTGGGATTAGAAACAGCATTAAAGTAATTAGAATTGAAATCGCCAAACCTTTTCAGAAGAGTATGCTGAACAACCAAAAAGTATAAAAACACTAAAACTTAACACTTTTAAGCCAAAAGTGGGGCTTCAGCAAGTACAAAACATGAGCTTGATACAAATACGAATGATGAATACGGAAAGTCGGAGTAACTAAAAATTACAAAAATCACAGCCAACTTCGCGAAATATTTTTCATTTTTATATTTGAGACACGTGCACAAATTGTAAGCTCGAAGCAAATAATAAATTCATTTCAGCAGTGGGAAAAATCATAGCAAATAACTTGAAGAAAGTGGTTGCGGCGAAGAAAAATTGTGTACTTATATACTTTGCACTGCTATCAGGTACCACAAAAACAACAACAAAATGCAATAAAGTGCAGCACAATTCGAGAAATAAAACGAGCGCCCAACTCGTTCACAAATGTTACTGCTGCTTCAAATTACACAGTGCTCCAAAAAAAAAATTTAATACACTTTTAAAGCGACCTTGTAGAGATTGTTCATCTAGTCGAGTTATAGACGAAAGAAGTTTCAAAAGATTTGTAACACCCCCAAAATCTGGTTTTAGTGCCAAAAATCCGTTTTACAGAGTTTTCGTTGAACAAAAAATCATCAAAAACCAAATTTTCAACCGATTCATTGGTTTTGGTTAGCGAATTGTTCACACTTTCGAAATATATATAGTGTTTTGTTCATTTGAAAAGGGTATGACATGTTTTTCACGCGAGAAGTTGAATTTTTTCGGTTTTCGGGTTCCGACGTCATTTTTTTGCCACTAATTGACCATCAATGAACCTTATTGAGCATGCCTCATCGAGAGACATTCACTGCTTAATTATACCAGTTTTATTTTTTTGGAAAGGACTTCAAGTTTTCCAGATATGCAGCATAATCCAAAATCAAATTTTTGGTCTCAAGCACTCTACAGCGGTACTATGTGTAAGAAGGCGGTTCGATTTGAAAATCATCCAAGTGAAAAGGAAAATCGTGTTGTAGAAATCAAAATAAGATAATTTGCCGAAGGAAGCATACTTCTAAAACCAATTCTGATGTCCTGACTTTGTACTTTTGACTTTGAGCGCTAAAGTTTGAAAAATTCTAAGTTGACCCATTTCGAGTGCCCAATCGTGATAAAATGTATGACCGACCCCCACTAACTTTGTAGGGCCAAGCCAGTAGCACACCCCCTAAGACCCCCTGTGGGGGTCCACATACAAAAATTTCCACAAATTAACTTTTTGGCACTTTACGTGAAAAACCCAGCTAAATGACTCTTTTTTTCTCTTTAAGTTCATTTTTCTCTTAAGTACTGTAAAATACATAGCCATTTCACTGATTTTTTCATAAAAAGTGCCAAAAATTGTTATTTTTTTTTTTAATTTTTGTATGGGGAACCCCCCAGGTGGGGTTTAAGGGGATGAGCCACTGGTGTGGGTGGGTCAGCCCTTCAAAGTTAGTGGGGGTCGCTCATACATTTAGGCACGATTTGGGCACTCTTAATGGGTCAACTTAGGATTTTTCAAACTTTGGCGCTCAAGGACAAAAGTAAAAAGTTGGGACATCAGAATTGGTTTTGGAGATATGCTTCCTTCGGCAAAGTATTTTATTTTGATCCCTAAAATACGATTTTCCTTGTCACTTGGGCGATTTTGAAATCGACCTGCCTAGTTAAACACAGTACTCCTCTAGGGCGCTTGAGACCAAAATATTAGATTTTGGTTTATGCTGCATATCTTGAAAACTTGATGTCCTTTACAAAAAAAATTAAATTGACATGATTAAGTAGTAGTTGCCTCTCGATGATATATAACCAAAAAATATCATGCATTGCAATAAGTGCCAAAAAAATGAAGTCAAAACCGGAAAGCCAGATAAAATTTCCAAAAATTTCAACTTCTGGCTTAAAAAACATATCATACTTTTTTCAAATGAATAAAACACTATTTATATTTCGAAAGTGTCAATAATTCTCTACCCAAAATCGTTGAGAATTTTTAAATCGGTTGAAAATTGGTTTTTAATGAATTTTTTTTTACAAGGAAACTGAAACAAACGGTTTATTGGCCTTAAAACCAGATTTTGGGGGTGTTACAAATTTCTTAAAGGGCGTTTCGTGTAAAACTCGACCAGATAAACAATCTCTACTAGGTCGCTTCAAAAGTGTAAAATAGTTGTAGCACTGTGTTATTATTGCAGCTTTTACTCTTTTTTTGTTATTGTTTCATTCTGTTACATGTTACATTTTAAGGGTCGGTCCACTCGCTATACATATCTGCACGAGAATGTATGTAAGCAACAACACAAAATTAATAACAACAATAATAAATAGAGTGAGCGTTAAGTGGCAACACTGCCAGTGCTGCAACTACTTTAGCCACATTTACAGCAAATGAAGTGGAAGAAGTAAGTGCAAACACACATCCATACATACATAGCGATAATAATAAAGCATTGTAATAAAAAAATTCCCATATTTCTGATAACAACAAAGAGCCAAGTGACCTCCTGTGGCAAGTTTAAAAGTAAAAGCAGCCAAACTTAAGCGAGTAAATGGCGTGAAGTGTCGCTGATGACTGAATGATCTTGGCTTTTTCGCGTGGGTGTGTGTGCATTAGAGTGGACATTTTTTATATGAAAAAAAAAAAAGTTTTTGAAAAGACTGTACCGGTGCCTCAAATTATTCCTTTTTATGTAGAAAATAAATTCCCAAAGTCTCAGACAGATTACTGCAAGTTAAGGCGTGGCGCACTCGCACTGAAAATACGGAAACCCGGTTTTTCAGCAGGTTCTTATAAAATGATATATGTTTATCTATAAGTGAAATATGTTTTATTTATATAAAATGGACCTTCTTTTTGATTTTCTTGTTGGCAAACACAATTATAAATGAAACCCAATTAAAATTAAGCGCAAAGTTTTGATTTATTAGTACTTCCATACTTTTTTCTGTAATCTGTTACTATTTGCAAAATATATTGTTTTTCTTCCTCGTTTTAAAAAAACGTTCTGCGGTAACATGTAAATTCTACTCCTATTTTAAATCCAGATTCATTTTGCCATTTCGATGGGTGAATACTGAGAAAATCAGTGGGAATAGAAAATCTTTCGAAAAACGATAATGTTTACTTTCATTATTGTGTTCGTCTTTGAGTTTTTCGACCATATTTCTTTTTTCTTCAAAGTCTATATCTGCTCAAAAAAAAAAGAGCAACTGCTTCTGGTGTCAGGTACCACAGGTGTCTAGAAAACTTGCTCGCTACTTTCTTACTTAAAAAAAAAAAAAAAACTAATGGCGGCGATATACCAACAGGTTATCATAACCTCTAACGAGATTTTTAGCCGAGCTTCTCTTTCCAACTTGTGGTGTGTTGCTTTTTGAGTTTTCCTACAAGTTGGCGGGACCTACAGTTTTTTGCCGACTCCGAACGGCACTTGCAAAGCAAATGAATTTTTTGCTGAGAAGCTTCTCATGGCAGAAATACACCCGGAGAGTTTGCCAAACTACTGCCGAGGGGCGACCCCGATTAGAAAACTTCTTTTTCTAAATAATTTTTGATGTTACTTTTGCTGTGTTTTATTTTTTAGCAAAGTTCAGATCATTTAGTGGTGCTTTAGCGGCGATTGGGGCTTCAATCCAAGGTCTCAAGTAAATTTTCAAAAGAAACAAACAAATTTCTCGCATAGCATTGGCCTCAACCGACGACATTAACAATTGTTCCCTGAATAGAAAAATTTTAAGCGTATATATCGCCTTAGCCATAAGTCGGGCATGATGTGACGCTCCTGGTGACTTAAATTTTATTGGGGTTCTGCCCTGGCCAAGAAAGATAACAACTAGTTCCAATAACTAATTGTAATCTGCTCTGGGATGTTGTTTGGCAATATAGCTACGCGCAAACTGGGCTATGTTGTTGTTGTTGTAGCGAGGTGTAGCCCTGCCTAAATGTCAGACAGGGTCACCCCGAGTGTATTGCTCTTGGCCGGGTCGATATAAGAAAATGGCCCGGGTCGTTTCGGCACGATGGGTACAGCACAAGTACTGGTACCGTTCTCGTAGAACCGGCAATACAAGAAACTAGCCGTGTAGGCTATGTAGGTCATTTAGCGGTACCCAGGGTGCACCAACTGGGAGGCGACCTACTTTTACACCCCCCTATCTCGACTTGTTCTGCAAAACATTCCACATTCGAATTTCTCGTAATTCAACTTAGGCCAAGATGCTCTAAAGCGCTGAAAAATTGACAGTGCCGGATCACTTGATTCCAAGTTATATTTCTCAAATGCACTTCTTAACAAAACTTCATAAATGTGATGACGACATGGAAAGTATAACATTTCCCTCTTGAAGTTTTGTTCTAACAAAATGCAAGAACCTTGCAATCGACCTGTGTTTGTAGCAGTCGTATCAAAACACAAAGCTTGTACCTAATTAAAAAAACATTTTATGTAATAGGCTGAGCCAAATATAAAAAATTTCTCTTCCCTTTGGTATAACGAATATATTGTTCAGGACATCGAGATTTGAAAATTTGCATTTTCTACAAGCTATCTTTCTCGTTGTCCTGAACATTACTTTCGCTATACCAAAAGAAAAAAATATCGTCGGAGAAAGTGCAAAACCGAACATCGCAATTCTGCAAAACCGCACATACGTAGCCGGACAAATTTTACAGGAGACACTGAGAACTGATTATTTTTATTATAAAGCCTAATTACACCGCGACCATTAGTACGATCTATTGTGTGAAAATTGATTAACTTTTGTAGAAGCCCAACGTGGAAAAGTTATCACACGTCAATTGCCCAGTAAGGTTCTTGCTGGACGATTCTAAATGTGGAACAGCTGCAGGAATGCTATTTTGAGGAACTGTGGATGTATTGTTCGGCAAATGAGGTCGAATACAATGGAATTACAAATTTGGAAAATGAGATTTGTATGGAAAAAAAGCAATTTTTCGCCAAATTCGCAAAATTTGGTGCGGTGTAAATGTACTATTATTGACATACGGAAAATCAGTTTATAGAACAATTTGACAAACGGGTGGATCTGGTAACGCGATACATGTTTTCATATGCATTTTGGCGTGCTGAATCTGAATCCGTCATCAGAATTTACCTGACGGGTCATGGTTCCGCACAAATTGCATTTTAAACGAAAAAATTCGGATTTTGGCATTTTTAATGAAATTGCGCCACGGCTTAAACTGAAGCTATCTGGCTCAAACTTTACAAATCGATCCTCTATATCTAAAGGATTAATTTGAGGCACAGGTACAGCCTTTCTGGGATTTTTTTTTTTTATGTCCACTCTAGTGTGCATGCTTGTTACGTACTATTGTACTTAAGCTTTATGCCAAAGAACTACCCGAAAAAGTAATAAAATTGCAGTAAAAAAGCAAAAGGTTTTAAGGCACTTAAATGCAGTCAGAATTCTATTGAGATTTCGCTCGTCCACTTTTCATATTCATATTCACTGTCAGTACCCAGCTAAAAAGCTGGGAGCTTCCCGTGCCGAAGTAGTTAAGGCAAGCGTGCTAGATTTCATCTCGTTTCTTTACGGATGCTGTATCCAAAATTTCGAAAATGACTGCAGCTTCTTCTAAGCTGCAGCTGAATTCCATCTTCTATCTAAAAATGTGCCAAAATGCTTAAGCAAATGAGCTCTCACAATTTTAGAAGATTTTGAATAATTGCGATTCCGGTGCATAAGCCGCTTAGCTTTGGTTTTTGTTACGTTATCTGTACACAGTGGCTCAGCCGCGGGAAAAAGTCCTTTTTATGAATAACTAATTTTCAGATTTTTGTGATATATTCTTATAAAGATACACATGTTAAGATATGAACAACTTTATCTACATGAATTTGAAATTTTTTTACAAAATAATGGTATCAGAAGTGGAACCTTTAGCCATATATTTTTTTATGACTTTCAAAAATCTGGTCTTAATCGGGATTTTGTACTAAAATATACCACTTCATTGGCTTAGTAAAGAAACAATCAGTACGAACGACCAAGTACGGAATCGAATATAAGTCAGCAAAAATTATTCTTCGCAAATATAACTTTTTCTACTTTGAATATGCAAAAAGTATTTATGCTACAGCGTGCTACTCTTTCTAAATATAATAAAATGAAAGTTTGGAGTATTTTCTATAGAGTCCAAAACAAATATTTGCCCATATTTGTCCATATTTGTTCTGCTAATGATAATAAGTCCAACATTTTCTAGCTTTAATTACATCAACTCAATGACTTACTATATATGATTAAACAAGTAAGGAAGTCTAAGTTCGGGTAAACCGAACAATAAATACCCAGCGATAGTTTTCATATGATTTTCGAAATATTCCATTTCGGAAGTGGGTGTGGTTGGGAAGCGATTTCGTCCAATTACATCTGGTATACTCCCTATCATGCTAGTATACCTTGTACCAATTTCACCAATTTCTACCGTAATCAGTTTGAAAGTTATAACCCGTGAAATTTTCAAATATGCCTCCCTGAAAAGTGGGCGGTGCCACGCCTACTTTTAAAAATTTATCAAAAAATCATAATAGAGTGACTAGGGGTTCATCCTACCAAACTATATCATTTTAGCCATTTTTATTACCGAATTATATCAATTTATGTGATTTTCGAAGCTTTCGATATCGAAAGTGGGCGTGGTTGGAAAGCGATTTTGTCCAATTTCATCAGGTACACTCCCAACGATACTAATATGCCTTGTGCGAAATTTCATCGTTCTACACTAATCAGTTTAAAAGTTACGACCAGTCGAACTTTCAAAAATGCCTCCCTTAAAAGTGGGCGTGGCATTATATAATGACTAGGGGGATTCACCTATAAAATGATATCATTTTAGCCATTTCAGCTACCGAGATATGTCAATTTAGGTGATTTTTGAAATTTTCGATATCGAAAAATTGGGCGTGGTTATCATTCGATTTCGCCCATTTTCAGTGGCAACCTACCTTTGCCAGAATGTAACCTGTATACAAAATTTCATGCAAATATCTCAATTTTTACTCAAGTTATCGTGTACACGGACAGACCGACGCACATGCCTTAATGAACTCCTCTTTTCAACCTAAGAATTTGCATATATGGAACTCTATATCAATCTCGATTATTTTGTGCCGTTACATGGTACCGTAATGTGAACAAAATTATAATACCCTTGTACTAGTACTAGTACGCTGGGTATAAAAAAAAGATAAACCAAATGAACTTTAAGATCGAGATTTTAAAAGATTTTCCTTCACTGTAATCGCAAAAAACAACAAAAGTTGGCAAAATTGAGTCAGTGATTTTTGGAGATGAAGCTTTAGCAATCGCTGGTATTCTGCTACTGTTGCGTCTTAACATACATCGTAAAACTATGTGCGCTGCATATTTTAATGAAACTAATCGCATTTTCTATTGAATTATACCGACATGTTACTGTTAATGTTCCTAAGAAAAAGCAGCTTATGTGTAAACTAATTGATGCTAAGTACTTAGGACTATTTTATTTTGATTTAGTGGAGATTATATGTATAGCACTTAGCATAATTAATTGAAACTGTTAATATTATTTTTCTATGCCCTAGAAAGATAGTCTGCATAAAATTTACTTTTAAGCGAATGCAACGAGGAGCGTGTGTGAACACTACCGCAAGATGAAGACAATAGCGATACGGCTGTTCCGGGCGAAGATTAGGGAAACGGTTAATCGCGAAATGGAAGAGCTTGAGATGCTAGTCAGCAGGAGCAACTTCCGAATATTGTATAAACAAAACGGCGAATGAATGAAAACCCGGTCCAAACTACTGTGAAAACGACAACGGCGACCTTGTACTACGGTTATGTAGGGATTACTTCTCTGCGCTTTTAAACGGAGGAACAGAGAAACACGCGAAAGACTGAAGCCTGAAGTGAAGCGACTGATTGGGCCTTATTAGTGTGGCTTCAGACCTAGTTAATCTACTAATGGCCAGATTTTTACAATATGCCAAATCTTGGAAAACCCCGTTAGAAAAGGATCGACACACATCATCTCTTTGTTGTTTTTAAATCCGCCTTGAAAGCATGAAAAATAGTTGCCTATATGCTTTTATGCGCATGAAAAAAGAAGCTCCAGCACAGAAGGTTTTCCTATCGACACCCGAATTCAGCAGCAGAGGAAGGGAGAGGCGTCGACTGAGATCGAAACAACAAGTGTAAGATGACTTGAACGTCCTTGGGGTTTCCAATTGGCGTCAGTTATCGCTAAAAAGGAATGGCTGGCGTGCTTTATTAAGCGTTAATAAAAGACGCAAGTCAAGATTAGATATGCCGCTATGTCTGATTTTGGTTTCCCCGTTAAACTTATACGGTTATGCAAAACTCCCGGAAAATTGCAATGCCATTTTCATGAATGTATAGTTCTTTGAAAATTGGGCCAGAAAAACGAATGTGATACATATTCATATTTTTGGCGAAACGAAAGTGTTTAAAAATGGAATTTCTAAATTTTTAAAAATTTTCGTTTACCCAAAAACAAGAATGTGTTGCACTGAATTGCAGACACCATGGCGTATACGTAAATATGAATATGATATGATATGAATATGAAAGAGTGTAATGAGAATATAACTTGCAAAAATATATTTATGTCAAAAACTAAAATTTCAAATTTTGCAAGAGCAATGAACTTTCACATAAGATTTCCCAAAATTTTAATTTTGGCACATTCATGCTTCTGGCAAGCGAGCGACAATGTGTTTCAGTTTTTATTTTCGTTACTTTCGTTATCCTTAAAATTTTCCTTTAAACTTTTTTTATTTTACTTTATTTTAAATCAGCGAGTAAATCGTTGCTAAAGGTTGTGGGGAGTCTTTATGGGTTGGTACTCCTTTTCTGTTATGAGCCAGCGAGGTTTAGCACATTCATGTAGTATCCCATCTCTAGTGTGAAAAATTCTAAATGGTCATGTCAAACCTTCTAGGTCACCCTACTATGCGCCGCCTGGCGTGTGAAGACCTCCGCCCCATAATGTACGCTGGTTGTCGCTTGGGTTTGAGAAGATATGTAGCCCTGAGGTTATATTTTGCCTACATATTGCAACTGGGTGTAAAACAGAGCGAACTCATTCCAAAAATAAATTCTCTATTAAAATCATTGAAAGGCGTTTAGTAGCACAATTATTTTCGTGTTTTAAAACATTTTCCCTTTTTATTGCTTCATTTCCATTTCCGCTAAACGGCAGTAGCAACTGCAGTGCAATTTTTGCAGGCACACATAAACACATCAGCACATCCACACAAACACATATACATATACCACAGCAAATGCACATTAACTGCTTTCGCTTTTCATTTTCATTCACTACATTCGAGATTTAAGTAGAATATTTTTGTTTTCAATTTCGGTTTGTTTTTCTTTAAAAGTTTTATTACTATTGTTGTTGTTTTTAAATTGTTTCACTCATTGCCTTCTTCACTTTGCTGCCACAACTATTTAAATGTGTGGCAACGAGTTTAGCACATTATTAGGCAAAAAGGCAGCCAACAAAAACAGCACGCGACGCTTAAGCACAAATAGACGCCTAAAAGTATGCAATGCCACACTGTCAGCGCAGTGATATGTTGCACATCCTTGCATACAACACAAAGAGACGAGCCTCAACGTTTTCAAATGCTCACTGCAAGCGCTGTCGCAATAAACTGAAATGGAAATGTTGCACTAAATTTAGGTCAAATGCAAAACATGCTGAGGGCGAAACAGACGGCAGCTGGCAACAAAAAAAAAATTAAAAATAAAAAAAAGATGAAAAAATGCAAAATAAAAGTAATGAATGAAATGTTTTAAACAAAAAGAGAAATTATCAGAGATAGGGAAAGAGCCAATGCAAATAATATTACTTAGCGCAATAGAATAGAGCTTAAAAACAAGCAAGGGCGCAACTAGACAAAATAGTCATTCAAAGCAGTCTCATAGAAGTAGGAAGACAGTTGGACACATGAAAAGCTGACTGAAAGTATAATAGCGGGGGAGGGGCAGACAGGCAACGGAGTCAGCCAACAGCAAGGCCAATTGGTATGGTTTTGAAGCAAGTAGACAGAGGTTGTACACACACACACACACACACCACACACACAGTGAAAACTAAAGGGCAGACAGACAGACAGTAAGCCATCGACTGAGTGGCATATAACAAATTGAAACTTAAACCCCAAAGTGAAGCGTATGCCACATGACATGCACATGCTCACACACAAACAAAGCACATACATAGAAAGCTGGTGCGGGGTGGTGAGTAACATATTGTGGCCTTACTGGGGCAATTTAGGAGTCGTTTTAGTAGTAGAAATTGCATTTTGAATTGGCAGCCAAAAAAAATCACAAAATACGTTAAAAAAATATTGGGAGCATGCAGGCTGTGTTGGTTGCGTGGAGTTGGAAATGTGGAGCAGCAGTATTGAGTGTTGAAAGGCGATTTACAATTTTTTTTGATAAACATAAAGAATTGTCAAAACAGTGCTGAAAAGTTAGCAGATTGAAAATGTATGCATTTTTAACATTCACTTTTTTTTCAATTGAGGGATTTGTGACTTTTTGAAATATTATTAATTTGAAACTTTTGTAACATTCCAATATTGAAAGTTATTTAGTTACTTAAACAACTTTTAAAATGCGTATATATGTTATTACTTTTAGTTTTCACAACTTGAACAAAGCTTATGTGCAGAAATTGCAACAAAATGCTTGAAAGCAATGCGATCTTTGGTAACAAGAAGTTAAGCACAGATTTGTGCTAGAACAAAAGTTTAATTTTAATGAACAAGCAAAATCCATTTCATCCTTCCACAGCCACCTTCTGATGTACACAGTCCACGTTAGAATAAATCCGGATTTTACATAACAAAATAGAAAAAATAAAAATAAATTCAAAATTTTATAATCAATCTTATTTATCTGTCCCGTTGGGCTAGAATCTCGAAATGTTCACCATAGTTCAGGTTACGATGACAATGCAACATAAAAGACAAAAATATTAAAAAACACGTAAGGAAGTCTAAGTTCGTGTAAACCGAACATTTAATACCCAGCGGTAGTTTTCATGTGATTTTCGAAATATTCCAGCTCGGAAGTGGGCGTGGTTGGGAAGCGATTTCGTCCAATTACATCAGTTATACTCCCTATTATGCTAGTATACCTTGTACCAATTTCCGTGAAACTTTCAATTTCCACGCCTGCTTTTGAAAATTTATAAAAAAAGCAAAATAGAATGACTAGGGGGCTCAGTTCACCAAACTATATCATTTTAGCCATTTCCGTTATTGAATTATGAAAATTTATATGATTTTCGAAGTTATAGATATCGAAAGTGGGCGTGGTTGGAAGGCGTGGTTGGAGGGCGATTTCATCCAATTTATTCAGGTTTACTCACAACGATACTAGTTTAAAATTAGTTTAAAAGTTACGACCAGTCGAATTTTCAAAAATGCCTCTCTTAAAAGTGGGAAGTGCCACGCCCACTTTCAAAAATTTGTGGAAAATCATAGGAGAATGGCCAAGGTGATTCACCTATAAAATTATATCATTTTAGCTATTTCGGCCATTTCAGCAACCGAGATATCTCAACTTATGTGATTTTCGATATCGCAAAAGGGGGCCTGGTTATCATCCGATTTCGCCCATTTTCAATATCCTGTATACATAATTTCATACAAATATCTCAAATTTTACTCAAGTTATCGTGTGCACGAACAGACGGACGGACGGACAGGCGGACGGACATGCCTTAATGAACTTTTTTTTCCAACCTAAGAACTTTCATATATGGAACTCCATATCTATCGCGATTATTTATTTACGTAGTACCGTTATGTGGACAAAATTATAATACCCCTGTGCTAGTACTAGTACGCTGGGTATAAAAAATGAACTCCCTAGGTGGTGCGTGAGTCGCTCTATTCAATGACTATTTTCGCATTCGTTTTTCAATTAAAGTTCCTTTAAGCTATAATCTTTAAATTTCATGTTCGTTTAGTTTTCTACGCCCACGCATTATTCCAATAAATCTATTCCGATAGGTGGCGCACTGTTCGTTACTCTAAGATTCACGAAAATCCTCAGTATCCTGAGTAGAAGGAACCCCCGGAAATTTGCAATGCTTTTTTCATTAATGTGTAGTTCAATCTCTGAAAATTGTGCCAGAACGAAAACTTGAAAAAATTTGGAAATTAAATTTTTAGACATGAATATGTCACACTCGACAATAGACACCATGGCATATACGTAACAATTTTGATATACATTCATGTTTCTGGCACAAAGAAAATTTTAAAAAATTTTGAAATTAATTTTTAAACATTTTCGAAACGAAAAGAAAATTTTTAAAAATTTACTTGGAAATTTTTGGAATAAGAAAGTGCCGTAACTCTAGGAATTTAAGGAATATTAATGTAAAAACTATATCAGGGGAAAGAGTATAATGAGAATTTAACTTATTTGTGTCAAAAACTTAAATGTCAAATTATGCGAGGGCAACTAACTTTCAAATACGATTACCCAAAATTTTAATTTTGGCACATTCATGCTTCTGTCAATCGAGCGATGATGGAAAGTTTTCACAGACTCAAAACAAAAAAGTAAATAAATTTGAAAAATATTTTAAGAGTAAATCGACGTGCCATACGAAAACTAACACTTTTTAAATTTTTTACGAAAACTAACACTTTTAAAATTCTGTAAGAAAACTAACACATTTCGGTAGTACATTTTCTTCAGAGAAAATATGAAAATGTTAGATACTTTTCGTCAGACACAAAATGTCTGGTGTTAGTTTTCGTATGGCACGGCGAAATGTTGTTGAAACTAATATTTTAACTTTAATTTAAAAATAATTTTTCACGTGCCTACATACGTATGTAGATTCTTCACTACGTTGAGATTGTCCTGAAAATGTGAATGTGAATTCTTGAAGGTATTAAATAGTGTTGGGATATTTGAAGTCTATAAAAACATTGGCGCATAATATAGACGGTACAAATAATTTTCTAAAAATCTTATCACAAATATGAACATTGCTTTGAAATTTAACTTTTCACGATTTTTATAGATTTCAAACTTCGGTGAACTGTTTAGGGACATTCCATCGTGACTGGTAGGACAGTTTACTCCACAGCTTAGTCAACTATGAATTAAAAAATCTGACATCGGAACTTAAATTGCTATGAAATATACATATATATCGGCATGGATAAATATCCAATACAACAAATTCATTAAAATAATTGGTCAAATAACAACAAATAGCTTTGTAAATACTCAGTAAATGAGTGTGACTCATGGGACACCGAAAAATCCCTTTTTTGCATCTTTGTGAGCACGAAAACGAATTTTAGTTTTACATTTCAACTTTGAACTACAATTTTTATATGATCGATAGTATAAAAAATAAGATTACTATTACCTTTTAGGACTTTTTTACAAAAGTTAAAAGAGTGTGACTCGTGAGACATTTTCCGGTTTTTCCTTGTACAGTTTTCAAGTTTATTCAGTTTCATCGATGCAGTTCACTAAAAATTGTAAAGTTCTGTCAGTGCAGTGGGATTTTATAGCATTTCAAAAACTTCGTAATTTTCCTCTTTTGGCTGGAATGTGCCTTTAATACCTGCAAGAACTCGGTCTACGTGGTGAGGAATCTACTTACTTATTTCGGTAGTGGGAACATCCCTCAAAAAATTTTCTTCTACTGTTTTCCAAAATCTTTTTCGAACTTTTCATTTTTTTTTTATTATTTCGGTTGAATGTAAAATTTGTATGTATGTTTTTTTGTAAAACATATCGAAGAATGGTCGTGAAAATAGTCCTTTATTTGCATTATGTTAAAGGAAATGTTTTAAATTTTCTTTCTAAATCGAAATAATATTCGGATTCTTCTAAGAACTGAATTGGCCTTATAAGTATGTTATGCAATGCATAAATTAAATGTTGTCGGCAAAAGGCCCTAAACTACTATCCAATCAATGACACTGTCAATATCGCAAATAAATCACTCACAAAAAAAAGCGGTCAGTAAAGTTTTCTGCAACAAAAGCCCTCATTCACAACTTTAACCATCCACCTACACCAAATTGTGTATCAAATTTTCAACAGAGGCATTCCATACCACACAAGAATCGTTCCATTGAATCAAAACTCACTAACCAACTAGCCATGTCACAGAAGTGGGAAAACCTCTTTGACGCCTTATCTTCTTAAAATTAATAACTACTCTTCACATAAAACTATTATTGAAGCAAAAGTACCAATTTACACTCCTTTGAGAGCATTCAACGTTCTATATTTTAAACAAAAGAGGTCAGTGAAAAAGAAAGTCTTGAAATTAAAAGCAAATTTTTGGGCAAAGAATTCGCTAAAATGAAAGGGAAAAAGCGAGAAAAACTCTCGAAAGTTTTATTAACAAGTGCAGCTGCCAACAATTGTGAAAAACAACAATTACAAGTACAACACAAACAAGAGCAGAAAATATCAAACGAATAAAAAAAAAAATGTTACAAAGTAAGTAGACGCAAAGTAAAGCTATTAAAACAAAATGCGAACACCAGCAGAACAATGTTGTGGGTAGAATAAAAATATTTAAAAAAAAACTGTCAGTAAGGGTATAAGCTCAGTTGAAATTTAACATTATACCCTGAGTTGTGGGATACTGTAGCTTCTTTATAAAGTACCTACTGGTATTGAGCTTTACGCAGAAGTCGAAATAGTAAAGCGAATTAAAACTCATTACAGCGAATTGAAACTCGGTGGTATTTTTATCGGCACCCGCCAATGGAAGCAGAGGCAGGTAGAGACTACCACTCCGATGG